>CM028133.1:211825000-212435000 GCA_016271365.2 Neoceratodus forsteri
TGTGTGACCTTAAGCAAGTCACTTAACTTCCTTGTGCTCCCAGGTTGCACCTGTAAACTAGCTTTCAGCTTAGTGTCTCTCTCCTGGCAAAAAAAGGTAAAAAAAAAAAAAAAGATGGATGCAGTAGGTCGGCCAGTCGACGCAGCAGTTGGATTTCCACTCGCAACGCCAGTGATCCGGGTTCGGGAATGAGCTCAGCAGCTGGAGGGCAGGCTGGGTCGACTAGGCAGAGGAGGCTTGAGTGTCCCATGGACAGCTCGCCTCCTCCGGGGGGGGAGGGGGTACCTGCAATTGATGCTTGAGTGACTCCGGGACCCGAGGCTCCACAAGCCCGAATGCTGATATTGGGCAGGTGCACTGGACATCGGTGCCTTAGGTGCCCTAACATCAGGGGGCACAGCACACCTTCAAGAACACAAGGAAAAACACCCTTTGGCATTCCTGGTAGACAAAGCACCATGGCACTGATTCCCAATGCCTCTACCGTTGCCAGAGACGACAACCCGATGAAATACAGACACGTCAGGGTGAAAGAGCCCTCACCCTGTACTCCTCCTGGGGGGTAGAACCACAGCTCCATGGGGGTTGGATTGCTCCAGTCACCAGGTAGGTGAGTGGGGATGTAACAGGCCACAGGTGTCTTCCAAAGAGAGGGAGTGCTGGGGGAGGAGGAGGGAAAAAAATAAAAAGAGATGGGTGCACTATAGGAGAATGGGGTGAACTTTGGGGCTGAAGAGTCCAAGGCACTCTTTGATGCCTGCCACTGGCAGGTGGGGGTGGAATGGTGTGAGCATTACAGCCGACAATCCAAAGTCACACCCCTGATGCCTGTCAGTCTCTACAGGGTGGGATGTTATGGTTAGAAACCCCAATGGCGTTTGTTGGTATTTGCACTCCAGATTTTCAACATGGGTCTTTTGTGACCCCACCTCATGAAAGCATTTGGGACCTCCACTCATGAACAGCGGCACTGTGATTTTGTTAATCTGTCCCTAACGTTGATTTCCCACAGCGACTGCACCATTCTGCACCAGATGTGCGAAAACACATTTCAGGCAGGATGTGAAAAATGACAGCTGTACTGTTCATAAGGAGGTGTGAAGAAATGGCAATGTTGAAAATCTGGAGTGAAAATATTAAAAATTCTCGTAGTTACAAGCATGTGTGGAAACTGTGCAATGCATGCTCATAACACAGTCATTTTGTGGAATTTTTTCACCAAATTTGCAACATAGGCTTTTTGGGAGCCCACCTCATGAACAGTGACGTGTTGTTTTATTAATCAGTTCCAAAAGATGAATCTGTGCAGTGACCACGAAATCACCTTTTGGGATGGAATAACGAAATGACAGTGACTGAGTTCATGAGGTGTACCAAGAACCCCATGCTGAAAATTTGGAGCCAAAACTTGCAAAAATGGCTGAGATATCCAAGTTGAAAACCCCCCCCCCAATGATGCCATTATATACTGTAGCCTACCGTGATTTTCTTCAGTTCATGGTCACCTTTTAAAGAGTTCAGACGTGTCCCGCTCCATCGAAGATTGTTGCGCCGGGCCCCAGAGATAAGTATGGGGTGAGGTGGGGTACAGAGAGGTGGGGTGCACAGAGGGTGGGTGCATGTTGGGGGAGGCGCTCCGACTCAACAACAGACCGTTTTCTTATTTTCAGGAATGGACATTGTGGGAAGGTTTTCTTTATTTACAGGTGAAATTAAACAACTGTTGGGCACACTGGGGTGGGCTCCAAGTGTGCCCCATGACTTTGGGGGGGGCTTATGTTGGTCACACTGGAGTGGGCTCCCAGTGTGGCACACAATGGGGGTGGGGTGGGGGCAGGAGCATGCTGACGCAGTTGGCTTCAGAACACATGCAGGCACACTGGGGTGGGCTCCCAGTGTGCCACACAATCTTGAAGGGGGATTATAAACATGCTGACAGGGATAGGGCACCCCTGAAGTCAGCTTGCTGAGGATTGTGAGAGGCAGACTACGACAGCTGCCACTATGTTTATTTAAATGTTTCAGCAGGCAAGGCACGCCCTGCAATGAAGGGGTGCCTCCCTCATTGCAGCGGCGAAATTCTTTCAAGTTGGTGGCACGCTTCTCAAGGGCTGTCATGGACAGCATGCTTATTCATTGGTGCCACAGAGACCAGCCCAAAAAAGTAGTGCCATTGGCCACAACAGGGCCGCACCTCCACAACCTGCTACTCCAGCAAGCTGTCACAAAATGTTGCTTGCAGTGTGCCTGCAAGATAACATAAAAATTGCCTATAAATGTCATACATACAAACATACAAAGAAGCCAGCAGAAGAAGATCATTTGATCTATCTAGTCTGCAGGGTCCACAGCTTGAGCTACTGTCCCTGCCGTCCCTCCCCACTCCTCCCATCCTCCCTATCCTTGATCCTTACCTTCCCTCTATGCCTATCCCAGCCTCTCTTAAAGCTGCCCACTGTCTTCAACGAGATGACCTCTTTTGGCAGTGCATTCCAAGTGTCCAGTATCTGTGAAGAAATGCTTCCTGACCTCCCTCCTAAATCTCCTACCCTCCAGCTTAAGACTGTGCCCCCTTGTGTAATGGTTGCCACTCAGCTTAAAAATACTCTCATCAACCTTATTTATCCCTTTCAAGTACTTGAAGGTCCCAATCATGTTCTCTCTCTCTCTCTCTCTCTCTCTCTCTCTCTCTCCCTGTCTTCCAGGGAGTACATGTTCAGTGCCCTCAACCTCTCCTCATATGCCTTACCATGCTGACCCGCTATCATCTTTGTAGTCCTCCGCTGGACCTTCTCCAGCAGGTTAATGTCCTTTTTACGTTTTTTGTGCTTGTGCATCAAATGTTTTGGGACAAGTACAAGGGGATTTCAGGGGGGTGTCACTGCCAAACCTATTGCAATTGAAACTGCAAGGGGCTCGACAGTCTACACCAATCACCATGCATTCTGGCCATGATACAAGTCGCTGCTTGCTTGTGTGTACTTCTAAGAAATAAGCCACTCTAATGAGAGAGGGCTTTGTCAGCCAGCAAGTAGCTGATTGGCTTTCATCACTATGGTGTTCCAGTTCCTTGGCACATTGGTCCCTGTTCTCCATATTGGAAGCAGTTAGTGGGGGATCACTCACCAGGCTCCCCTTCTGTCTCCTCCTTCAGCACTGATCTCTGGCATTCATATTCCTGTGTTCCTGTTCAGTACTGGTGGCTGTACTGTCCCACCCTGGTTGCTCACTGGATCTCTCAGCAGGCATGTTGTTCTCCCATCGCTAGCTGCTGCATAAAATCAACAATCGTTCTGCATCAACAAATGCTTGTGTTGATCTTATGTCTGACTGGAACATTCTAAGTACAACATACAAACCATTGACCCCCGTGATCTAAAATACTTTTACCTCATTTGTGACACTAGCAACCAGTACATAGCTGACCCGTAGTGTCCTACCTGCGATGCCAGATAAAATTAAGCCTAAATAGCAATAGTCAGAGGGATTGGTGGTCCAACACTTCTTAGACCACATGTAAGCAAGGCCTGTGGTCACAGCTGCGTGGCTTCAGCAGCATCCTTGGTAGACTCAGACCATGTGGGCAGTGTGAGGAAGAAGGCAGAAGAGCCGTTCATCATTATTTATTTACAGGTGGCTCTTCCAGCAGTTACAGAGACTGGGCATATCTCTTGAGAGGCTGGAGGGGAAGGTCACAGAAAACACTAAACAATGTGTTGGAGGATGTCATGGACAAACAGGCCGCAGCAATTGCAATTTCCACCCCCCACAAAGACAACTGACATTGCATCAAATGCAACAGAACCACATGCCACATATGCCCAAGCAATGGAACTCAAGATGAGTTTGCAGCAAGAGATAGATGGCATCATAAAGGTGATGTGGATCATGGCCACCCCAGGAAAAGGTGAAGTGCCTTGAAAATATCAGCCAGAGTAGCAATGTGGTCCCCGATTTTGACATTTGGTGATGTTTTTCCATTGTTGTTTTATATTCACACTAAGCAAAGATTGGAAACAATGGCTCGCTCACTCAAATATTCTTCAGTACAAAATTATTTTATTTTCATAACATCCAGACTAACAATGCCCTATATTTTGGGAATACCCTTCATCAGGGATTCTGCTTATCAAGTTATACTCTTTCTTTCTTTTGTTTTAGATTTACCATCAATGTACTTTATAATTTGTGCTTCCCCTTAGGTGCTGTATCAATTCATAATTTGAAAATGTATCCCATCTTTAAATAGTTCCTTTAGTAAGTGCATCTCTTTCACAAACTATAAAGAATATCTAGGTGAACGGATTGTTATTTCCAGTCTTTGCTTAGTGTGCTTCAGCTCCTGATTGGACTATGACCACTCCCCTTAAAGTATGCTTTCCTTTTTGTCTGCTTCTCTGAAGTGTGGCTGGATTAGAGTTTTTGGTCTTTATCCTGTTTAATATTCATCTAATTCAGATGACCAGCTCCTAGTACGGCCATGTTCACTGATCGACATGAACCTGGCAATAGAGCTCAGCTAAACTCATGCAGGGACCAAGTTTAGACATTTTTGACCAATATGAGCTAAGCAGAGCTGAGTTAGCTAAGTATCCTTTAAAAACAAGTGGTGTAACCCACTTAAGTCTATGATGTGAATGCTCAGAGACGCAGCTTGAAATTTAACTGGATTATACTGCTATTTTTTTAAACAAAACTTATATTAGCAAACTTGGCTCAATGTCTTCTATGTGAAACTGTGTTCAGCTCAAATTGGTTAAAAATGCCTTAACTTGGTCCATCCATGAGTTTAGCTGAGCTGCAGTACTAGGATGATCAGTAAAGGCACCAGAGTGGGTTATCTGAATCGGGTGATATTGAGAAAATCTATACAAAAAATAGCCAAATTTCAAAATAAGTGACCATATAACAATACAACAGTCTTAGTGAAGGACACATAGTGCATGTTTGGTAATGGAGAGTCGGAACTAAATGCGAAGCTGACAGTGCTCCTTTAACTGCTTCAGTTTGCAGTTTAGAGGATATGGTGCACAGTGTTTTTGAGCATTAGTGACTTTTGTGGTGTCCTTTAAGAAGGGAGCCAACCAAGCAATGACTTTTCCCAAAACAGCCTCCTACCACCAGCGTCCCCCATTCTGACAGCAGCCCAGCTGCAGTGGACTAATAGCGGTCCACCTGTTCATGCTCTACTATTGGGCTCCTCAAATCTCTCTTCTTTCCCACACCTCCTCATGCAATATTCTTCTCCTTAAGAAATGAATGAATTAAGTTGCCCAACACTCAGCCAGAGCTCAGTACAACAGAAGGGGGCTGCACTATATCGATCCTTTAGTCAAAAAGGATGAGTGGAATGATTTAGCCTTAAAGATTTTTTTTCTCTCTCTTGCTCTCTTTCCTGTGGGTGTCCTGAATTGGCTGTCTCCTTTAGGATGATTGAAACCCCAGTGATCATAGCTGTTCATAAATCAAAGTTGTAAAATGTTGTTTTCATTCTTGAGTTTCAGGGAATGAACTCTACATTTTACAACATTTATCATGTGAAAGGAAAAGTGAAAGCATACTTGTGGTGCTGGCTGCCCTGACTATCAAGATGTACAGAGGCACCGACTATTCTCAGCTGTATATCTGCTGCCTGAGCCAGTGGCTACCAACACCAAATTTCTATTACTATATACTCCCAATCTGAATCTGATTACGCCTCCCATCTGAACTTGCTTGTATAAGAGCAACACCACGTTGGGTCACACAGATGCTTTTCTAACTAGGTGTGTGTTTGGGCAGGCAGACTAAAAATAGGGCAGACTGGGCAGTTTTAGTTTCATAATAAAAGAAACACTCAGATCTTGCATGCCAGTCATACATAACTTTGCATAATCACACATTCGTTTCCACCCATCCCTGCACTGACTTTTTTTCCCTCACTACCAAACAGATTCCCGCAACCTGACTAATAATATAATATGTTGGAGTTTGCAAAAACCAAGCACTCCAGGGCATGCCCAATTTTTGTCTTTCACCAACACAATTTTAGCAACAAGCATTTGTAAATGCCAAACATTTGATGCTTGGTGAACAGGGCAGGTTTTATGTGACCTATTCAGCATCCAGCTTATTTAATATTTCAGGTCTAATTGACAGTTTTTCCCAGGTAATTTGCTAATGATTGGTTTCAACATGGATTAAGAAGAGAGAGAGAGCGAGAATGGATGCTTTTATTGATTGGTTATATGACCATTTCAGTGGCAAAAGTCATAAAATACAGTAAAAAGTATACATCATCAGACTTCACTAGAAAAATTAGAGAATATATACAATGTACAATATAAATTGGAACTTAAAAATACATAAGTATAAACACAGAGTGCAACAACTAAATGAAGATCACCTAGGAGATAGGTGCAAGAGTATGTATAATCAAACTATGTACAACTCGGCACAATGTAAGAAGGGAGCTGCAAAGGCCAACAAAATGCTGGGTTGTATTGCAAGGGGTATATCCTCGAGGAGGGAGGAGGTGATTCTGCCACTGTATAGGTCATTAGTTAGACCACTCTGGAGTACTGCATGCAGTACTGGCGTCTGTATCTGAAGAGGGACATTAAGTTACTGGAGAGGGTGCAGTGCAGAGCGACAAAGATGATCAAGGGGCTGGGGGACTTATCATACGAGAGGAGGTTGAAAGGAGTTGAACATGTACTCACTGGAGAAGAGGAGAGACGGGGTGACATGCTTGAAACCTTTAAATACATGCTGGCAAATTTCATATGTTCATATGTAAGCTGGTCCATTTTATTTGAAGTTAATTCAAAAGTGCAGAATATAACACCAAGTACATACATTTTGTAACTGCAATATACTAATCAATTTAGTCTAATAAGTACATTTGATCCTAAAATGAATTCTAACAATATTTGCTAGATAGCAAGCAACAGACTTGATTACATGTTCATTGTTAGTTGTAAGAAAAATCTTTAGTAATATATTTAAATTATTGGTTTGTATAGAATTAATAGTGCCATCACCTATTTACTTCTAGGTAGTTCTTACCAGGTGCATACAAAAAAGATGTGATATGGATCTCCAGGATAAAGGGAAGTGCAAGAACAGCATTTGGCTTGAGATGAAACACTATTATATCTAACAAGAACTGTGTTACTAAGAAGGACTTCAAACCTATATTTAGTATATTGAATCCTTAGATTAGGTTCAGTAAGAATATCAAGATATAACCTATAATAATGAAGGTTATCATTTTGTTGTCACAGATAAGTTACGAAAATAATCAAATAAACCATCAGACAAAAAGGAAACCTCAGGAAATTCAAAAGTGGCTTCCAGGTATGTGGTGCAAACAAGACAACTTTGCAGACTCACAAAAAAATAGCACTCACCACATACAATGGTAGCATGCAAAACGTTTTTTTATTAGGTATGGCAGAATACAGAACTTTGGTGAAAAGAAGCACTGCCATGCTAAACCTCAGCCTTTCACTCCTTGGTGAACTTTGTCAAGAGACCCCCAAAATAATAAATCAAATTAATTTCCTAGATAAAACAGGACTCTATTCCAAACCCATTTCAGTTTCTGAGTATTTTTTGTTCTTTTTTTTTTTTTTTGCAAAATGCTCTGTTAGTTATTTTATTTGAATACTGTCCAATATGGGTGCATTTTTTTATGTTAGGCAAAGCTATTACTTCATAAACCTCTTAACCAAACGGTATAATTACAGTAAATAACACCTTTAAATGAGAAGGTCAATTTTTACAAAGCAGGAGTCATTTTCCCTGATAAAACACATTACATTCCTGATCATTTTACCTTTTAGACATTTTTAGTATAGGGTAGATTTTATGTGACCTATTCGGCATCCAGCTTACTACATATTTCAGGTCTAATTGACAGTATTTCCCAGGTAATTTGCTAAGGATCAGTTTCATTATGGATTCTGTGCTGAAACCCCTTTCTGCTGACTTGACTGTTATAACATAAAAAATTCACAAATCTGATTTTCATTACAATTAATCAGACAGTAAAATTACACATATCTCTCCAAACAGAACCACCAGTACTGTAAGTCAATTTTATACCTATGTTACAGAGAACCTGTCATCTTTGCAAGTTAAAAATTTAATTTCAGGAACTATGTTAACACTAAATGAAACCTCTGCTCCACCCTCAAAGCATTACATGCCGGCCAAGGGAAACTTAAAGAGGAAAAGGCAACTGCATTCAACATTAATGCTTATGGTACTCGATGGGAGTTGTACTTGGGAGGCAATCTCAGCCCATGATTTGCTAAATGGTGCTGCTCCTGCACACAATTAGAACTCTGACAGTGGGCTACCAAATAGGGCTGTGGCTTCTTTAGAATGGAATTTGGCCAGGGGATGAAAAGATTGCCTTCAATGGATGCTGGTGTAGAGCTGGAGAAAGACCATGAATCTCTGGTGCAACTCCTTGATTAGACTCTTGGGAAGTGGTCTGTTTTCCTCCCTGCTCTGGCATTTTTGTGTTTATTGCATGTCTGATGTATAGGGAAGGGGAGCCATGGGTCTTCCTCCAATGGAGGAGAGAGTAGCGGTGAGCTTTGACTGATCTGGGATTCAAGTAGGCCACCTTTCACTGGTGTGATATCCATGTTCTGCTCTGCCACTCAGTTGTGCCCTCTCTGGTAATTGGGGTGGTACTTGAGAAAACTGAGGTTAGGGCAGACAGCACATGGATGAAGGGAGCATGAGGGTTTCATTAAATGCCGGGTGCTGGGATGGGAAATGGAGGATGGATGTAGACAACACATGGAGGGAGCGGGAGGGTTTAATTAAACTCTGAGGCCCAGATATTCAAAAGGGTTGCGCCATGCGCAATAGGGTTGCACCTGCACAAGTCCAAAATTGCGCCATTCTGCGATATTCAGCAGGAGGCAGTTGTGCTACTGAAAACATGCTGAGCAACAGCGCAATGCTAATGAATGCATGCTGAACTGGAGGGGGAGGAACCATGCATAAAGTGCACAGCCTGATATTCAGCCGGGCTGTGCAGAGTTATGCAGGCGCAACCCCCAACCAGCGCCTGCACGACTTTGAGCAAAAAAAAAAAGGATCAAATTGAGGGCCACCCACAGGTGAGCTGCCGTATTGCAGGGTGCAACACAGCAGCTGCCACCTGTGGCTGGCCCTCAACCTACTCCCTGTACCTCGCAGCCCGATCGCTGGGCAAAAGTGTAAAAGATCCCCCATCCACCCCCAACTGACTCGATCGCGGGCAAAAGCAGAAAAGTCCCTCTCCCGACTGGCCTGATCGCTGGGCAAAAGCAGAAAAGTCCCCTCCTCGACTGGCCCAATCAATGGCATAAGCTTAAATCACCCCTCCACCAGCCCGATCGCGGGCAGCAAAGTGTCCCCCCAGACGTATCCCTGGTGGTCCAATGGACTGATAAGCCCGATCGCAGGCTGCAGAGTTTTAAACCTTCCCCCCAAACGTATCCCTGGTGGTCCAGTGGACTGATAAGCCCGATCGCGGGCTGCAGTGTTTTAACCCCCCCCGAACGTATCCCTGGTGGTCCAGTGGACCGATAAGCCCAATCTTGGGCTGCATAATGTGGCAAAACCCCCACCCCAAGACCATATCCCTGGTGATCTAGTGTACCCCACCCCACCAACCCACGAGCCCCACCACCTTCGCTTCGCAGTCGGGCGGGCGGCAGCAACCACCGCCTAACACCCGCCACCCACCAACTGACTGCCCAGTAGGGCTGCACGCCCATTGGTGCAGAGCAAGAGCCAATGGGCGTGCAGCTCGCAGAAATAGAAGTCCAGATATGTGAATGAAGTCTTCATTCACATATCTGGACTGTCTTAGAGGCTGCACTCCCATTGGCTTTTGCTCTGCACCAATGGGAGTGCAGTCTCACCGGGCAGTCAGTCGGGCGGGCGGCAGGGTAGATGCCACCACCGCCGCGGGGAGCGGGTGGGGGCTTCGGGGTGGGTGGGGTAGGTGGACACTAGATCACCAGGGATATGGTCTTGGGGTTGGGGGTTTCGCCACATTATGCAGCCCGTGATTGGGCTTATCGGTCCACTGGACCACCAGGGATACGCTCGGGGGTTAAACCTGCAGCCCGCTTCATCGGTTATCGTCCACTGGACCACCAGGATACGCTCGGGGCGAAACTTTGCAGTCCGCGATCAGGCTTAGCGGTCCACTGGAACACCAGGGATATGTTTGAGGGGGGACACTTTGCTGCCTGCTATCGGGCTGGTGGTGGGGGGGTGATGTTTATGCCCCGATCGGGCCAGTCGAGGGGCTTTACATTTGCCCGTGATCGGGCTGCAGGCATCGGTCCCCGACGGCTGCTGCCTGGCAGGGTGCCAGGCACAAGTCCTTGGGGATCAGCGCACCTGCATGCTAATGGCATGCAAATGGGGCCATAAACAGATGCAAATGGCCTCCCCTGTGCCTTGCATGAATTATGGCCCCATTTGCATGTCACCTTTTGAATATCAGAAATTTGCGCATGGCGCAATGGTACTTGCACCACCACAAGTTGAATGCTCCACTCTGATTACTTGCAGTGGCGCAAGCTCCACTGCGCCATGCACAGTGGCTGTGGCCGGGGGGGTGATATTCAAAGGAGTTGCTCAATAGCACAACTCCTTTGAATATCGCTCCGGCCACACCCCTGTGCAACTATTTTGTGCAGCGCAAGGGCTTGCGCCACAAAATAGCACAGTTTGAATATCCGGCCCTGAGTGCCTAGATGGAAAAGGGATGGTGGGGTGGACAGCACACAGAGGGAGAGAGTGGGAACGTTTCTTTAAAGAGCATCAGTGCCAGGAGAGGCAACAGAAGGTGGTGCAGACAGCACACAAATGGAGGGAACACAGGGGTTTCCATTGTTACATGGCCTGATACAGCAGCTGTACATGGGTGACTTCCACTGATGTGCAGAAAGAATCCGCTCCAATCACAGAGGGCTTCACTGGCCAGCAAGCAGTTCATCGGCTTTCACCCCTGTGTCGTTCCCATTCCTCATCAAAATATGTGGTCCCCATTCTCTGTAGTGGAAACAACTACTGGTGGATTGCTCACCAGGCTCCCCTTCCATCTTCTTATTCAGCAGTGCTCTCTGGCATTCTTGTTCCTCATGGTGTACCTGTCCAGTCTTGGTGGCTGTGCTGTCCCACCCTGCTCACTCACTGGATCAATCAGTAGGCGTGTTGCTCTCTTGTCGCCAGCCAGTGCATACCAACAGCAAATGTTCAGTATTGACAAATGCTTGTTAAGGTGTGGGCACCAGTACTGAACTCCATACTCCAGATGCAGCCTTTCCGGTGACCTGTACAGGGGCAGAATAACCTCCTCTCTTCAACTACTGATCCTCCTAGATATGCATCCCAGCATCTTGTTTTCCTTTGCCACTGCTTTCTTACACTGCATGGAGTGCTTCAGGTCACTAGTGATCATCACTCCCAAGTTCTTTTCCTCCTCTGATGCAGATACTTGGACTCCACCAAGGCAGTACTCTGTCCTGGGATTCTTGGCTCCAATATGCATAACTTTGCATTTCTTGGCATTGAAGCCAAGCTGCCAGATCCTGGACCACATCCCCAGCTTTTCCAGATCTTCCTGTAGGTCCTGTATCCCTTCAGCTGTGTCCAAATTACATGTCAGAGAGAAGATCAAGAACAAATACTAAGCAACAATTAAAATCAGACCCTGCCAGGGACGTAGAGAAGATTGTAGCCCAGAGGGTATCAAGGAGGAGGAGTAAATAAAGTACAAGGTGCAGTAAGAGGGAGAGGGAAAGACAGCTATCATTAGGAATCGAAAGGGACTGAATCAAGGTGCCAGAGTTGCCTGGGGGGGGTGGGATAAGAGAAGAACAGGGAAGGGGATAGTGAGCAAAGAGTGGCAGGAATGGGGACAACAATCAGGAGCAATTGCAGTTGTGACCGAATAAGTCATGGAGCAGGGAGAAGAATGAGCCTAGAGGAGGGGCAGATTGCCTAGCAGCTGTTTCTAGAATTGCAATAGTTCAGCAGACTATAGCTCCTGTAGTAGAACATGAGTTAATAATCATTAGTCTAGTGCCTGACGCTGTCTTAAACTTCCTCAGGGGGTTATACAATAAAACTGGAACATCTGTGCTAGTGTCCCACAGTGGAAAGCAATATGTCTGATTTTTGTCTGATTGTCTCCCTTTCAATGAAAAATTCAACTATGTTATCACTAACCTAGTTCATTCCATACTGATCACTGGCACCACTGATTTTCCTATGGACCCATTTACGACACCTAACCACAATTTTAACTGCAGGTCCTCTGCACACAATTCACTAAAGATATCTCTGTGAAATCCTTTATGGGTCTAAACTCGCTTGCCTGTGTTGCAACCCATTTTGAATGCATTGCCACCACATACCAGAAACACAGAATCTGGCCTGGCCTGTTGGTGCAACTTTAGTGTTACCGCTCATGACACCTGTGACACGGGTTCAAGAATGTGCCCACAATGTCAGAAGGCTGGCTGGGGGAGAAAGCTTTATCATTCAGATGACATTGTCTTCCTCGGTAAGGGTGGGTTATAGTCTTCACTGCTACAGTGCCACCTAGGTGACCACATGTGGCAGTGCAGGTCAGAGCTGTATGTAGTACAGAGGGGGATGCTGACTGGATCCATGGGCACAATCACGTGTCAGTGTGTTTGTGTGCATCACAGAGCCGCCGTCCTCAGCATCCCTGTGGAAAGAGAGAAAAAAAGAAACACTCAGTGAGTGTGCAGGATGAGGATTAAGACCACTCTTGGTTTGGGGCCAGGAAATGCTTACCACTTGCTACCTAGAGATGTTGCAAATATAAACTTTGCGAAGTGACACACAGTGGCCAAAATTCACCTTCATGAAGCTTCACAAACTTTCCATGGACCCTAAGAACTTTGACTTTGCCAAAATTGCTATGTTTTTACCACAAATTGGCCTTTTTTGGCAAAGGTGCTACTTCATGAGCAAATTTTGATAAATTGTTGAAAAAACCGTGGCAACTTCACTATTCAAAACTTTGCAGATTTGATGAATACACATTTGCGAACTCCACAGAACTTGAAAATTTATTCACTAAGAGAATTTTGACCACTTTGCCCATCCCTACTGCTGCTTCCCTGAACCATGCGTATACCATCAAGATCGCATTGAAATATCAGCACAGTGATATGTGCACTGAAACATGTAGCATGAGTGAAAACAGCTACATGGATGTTATAGCGCTGTACATGTAGCCGTTTTCACTCAGGCTGAGTAGTTTAAATTCCCTAGTGTGTGCTTCCTAGTTATACTGGCAGTGTAGAGGAGAGATTAGAGATACAAACTGTGAATGGACATGGTACATCCAGCAAACTGAGGAAGAAAACCAGTGAACCCGGTTTAAAAAATTGTACCCAGTGTGGGGAAGTCACTGCCAAAGTGGATAAGCACTCTTTATGTCTTGTCTGCCTTGGCCAGGATAATGTTTCTGCAGAATGTGACATTTGTAAAATGTTTTCTCCTAAAACAGTGGAAAGACATTTGGAAAGGTTGCAGAAAAAATTACAAAAGTGTTTCTCGGGCTCTGACCAGCCGACATCCTCTAAATAAACGGGTAAAATTGCAGATACTATTCAGACTGCCCCGATTTGGGTGCCAGGGCAAGATACCTGCAGAACTGGCCAACTCCCTGGTTCCTTTGAAAAAATCAAAGAAGACCAGACATATTGAACCCCTTGCCAGTCAACCTAAGGGGACTTCAACTGAATGTGTATTAATGCCTTCACCTGATGAAATTACCCAGGCCCTTAAGGTTACCCAAGCATTACAGAGATTGGCACTCCTGTCCCCGCTATTCAGGGACAAACCTTTGCCAAGCAAGCCACCCCTTCTACACAGTCCTCCACCCATGAAAGTTTAAAGATTGAGGACTATGAGGAGGAGGAGGAAGGTATTGAGCCAGAAGTCTCCCCTGAATAGAAGTGTGGTTCCCCTCCTAAAACAACAGAGGATTTCTCATCTAATTTTTCTTTTGTAAGAAAAATGGTAGTTGCTTTGGACCTCACTACCACTGAGGCTGTAGAAGATGATGAAAAAGCTAAGAACCTCAAAATGATGGGGCTCACATCTACTAAAAAGCTGTTGCTCCCTATCTATAAATGTTTAAAAAAGGATGCTTTTCAAATCTTGCAAACTCATCATTCTATCTTCCCTGTAGATAAATGGTTGGAGAAGAAATACCAACTTGTCAGGGAAGTTGCTGAATTTTTATTCACCCATCCTGATCATCAGGGAGTGGTACAAACAGCAGCTTGTGACAGAACAAAAGTGCCGTTAGCCTCCCACCCTCCTGAAAAGGACTCCAGAAAGTTGGGTAGCATGGCTAAAAAAAGATATCTGTCTGCCTCCTTGGCAATTGGACAGGCCAACTATCAGGCATTTGCAGCACAGTATCAGAAGACACTGTGGCGATCTGTTTTGGATATGTCCAAAAAAGCCCAGCCTGGCCTCTCGGAGGATTTGACTGAGACTGCCAGGTGTGGGTTGGAGGCTGCTAAGTACCAGTTCCAGGTGGCAGCTGACTCAAATGACACCTCTGCCAGATTTATTGCAAATACTGTGTGTTTGAGGAGGTTTTCATGGCTCAGGGCCAGATATCTCACTTAGAACACCCAAGCAAAAGCTATGGATGTCCCCATAGAAAATAATTCACTTTTTGGGAACAAGACAGAGGCTTATATGAAAAAGGTGGATTGAATACAAAGCAACCTATAAGAACAACTAGCTAAAGAAAGTCTGTCTCCTTCTACCAGGCCTTATGGAATGGGAGGCAGGAGTAGATCTCCTTACAGCAGGCCATTTTTACCAGGCCCAAACTGTTCCACAATACCAGCAGTAGCCTCAACACACAGGGTACTTCAGGAGCAGGGGCATGGACAGAAGGAGATCCAGGCAAAATTCCCAGGTTGGCCAGGCCCAGCCCCAGGCAAAGCAGGCTCCCTGACTCCACTGTCAAGGCCACCTACCCACTACTAGTAGGGAGCAGACTGGCTCATTATTTTCAGGCTTCGAAGAACATCATGACAGACAAGTGGATCCTGGAAGTAGTGAATCAGGGTTTGTCCCTAAGCTTCAAATCCATCCCAAACATAAGATCCAGAGTATTCAAGCCAGCTTCCATAGCAGAAAGGAAGCTATTGGAAAGGGAGGTTCAAAATTTGCTGCTGTCAAATGCAGTGGACCTTGTTCCTCCAAAGCAAAAGGGAAAGGGTTTTTACTCACAGTATTTTCTTACAACAAAGAAAAATTGTGGTGGCTCCCTATCCTAGACCTCAGACTGTTAAATAAGCATCCGACAAAGCCAAAGTTCAAAATGGTAACATTGGCAATAATTTTGCCAACACTCCAGAAAGGAGACTGGTTGGCATCCTTGGACCTAAAAGATGCCTATTTCCACATCCCCACAAGGGAGTCTCACAGAAAATATATCAGGTTCAGACTCCCTTCAGGTCACTACCAGTTCTCAGCCCTGCCATTCGATCTCACTTCGACCACAGGGGTGTTCACAAAGTGCTAGGCAGCAGAGGTGGCAAACCTACGAAGGTTGGGTGTCACAGTATTCCCATATCTAGATGTCTGGTTGGTGGTAGGAAACTCACCACAATAGGTAAGGGAACACATGCAGCTCACCCAGGGCCTCTTGGATTTGCTCGGGTTCCTGATCTCAAAAATTCTGTCCTTCTATCTGCACAGGTACTGCAGTTCATAGGAGCAGAATTGAATACCCTGGAGAGCAGGGCTTACCTGGCTCCGGACAGGGTAAAAAAGCATAGTTCAGATGCAGGCTCCTTCAGCCTGAACAGACCAAAAATGGCTGCAGCCACAGGCACAGTCTTGGGGTCAAGGTTCCAGATGACAGACATTCAGTTCCACCTCAAGGCACACTGGTGCCAAAGAAGGTACTCCCTCTCAAAGTTAATTCCAGTAACAAAAACATTACTTCAAGGCCTCCAGTGGTAGAAAGAGGAAGCCAACCTAAGGGAGGGGGTTCATTTCCAGCAAGAGCCCCAATCAGTGATTCTCACAACAGATGCATTACTGCTAGGGTGGGGGGGGGGCTCATCTAGGGGATCATACCATCCATGGCATGTGGTCAAGTGAAAAGTCACTTCACACATCAGTCTTTTGGAATGCAGAGCAGTGCTGCTGGCCTTAAAGGCCTACACTCCACTGGTGCAAGGAAAGGTGGTACAGGTCAGAACGGACAATACCACCACAATGTACTACATCAACAAGCAGGGAGGGACAAGGTCAAGCCCTCCGTGCACAGAGGCTATAAAAATATGGAGCTTGGCTCACTCCTTGGGAGTTTCCCTTTAAGCCATCCATCTGCCAGGGAAGGACAACATTATGGCAGATGCTCTCAGCAGAATCAACCAGGCCCATCACAACTGGACCCTCAACAGACAGGTGTTGGAAACAGTTTTTAGAAGGTGGGGTTCCCCAGACATAGATTTCTTTGCATCCCACGAGAACCACCACCTGCCAAGGTACTGTTGCAGGCCACCAGCTCAGTGGATAGTACCCCTGGGTACTCTGGCCTTAGATTGGTCAGGCATGCACTTGTATGCTTTCCCTCTGTTTCTCTTGGAGCTCAGGGTTTTGATCAAACTTGGATCCCAACCAGTATCAATGGTCTTGATAGCACCAGATTGGCCCAGGCAGCCATGGTACTCTTTGCTACTCTCCATATCTGTGGCCAAACCGATACACCTTCCTCAGAGGCTCAACCTTTTAACCTCCAATAAAGGGAGGATTCTGTATTCGAACCTCCGATCCCGCATACTTAAGGCATGGCTCATGAGGATTTAGAGTATTCAGGCTTGCATCTCTCAGACAGAGTTTTAAATGTTTTGAGGGGTTACAGAAAGCCATCTACCAAGAAGACATACAGTATGCTTCATAATGGAAAAGGTTTACTATTTGGTGTTCCAACAGTAATGTGGTACCAGCACAGGCAGGGATCACAGCCTGCTTGATTGTCTTATTCATTTACATTCTCTGGGCTTGCAACCCACTACTTTAAAGGTCCACTTAGCTTCAGTGTCTGCCTACATTTCAGCTGGGAAGGGTGCCTCCTTGGTATCCAATCCTATATTCAAGAAAATGTTCAAGGGTCTGGCCCATCTGCACCCCCCTCATAGGGAACCGGTGCCAGCTTGGGACTTGAATGCTTGTATAGCCAAGCTCATGAGTCCCCCATTTGAGCCCATGGCATCAGCTCATTTGAAATATGTTACATGGAAAATGGTTTTCCTGGTGGCAATAACTTCAGCAAGAAGTATCAATGAACTTCAAGCTCAATGCATTGATCAGGACTATATTTCATTCCACAGAGATAAGGTACTCTTGCGAGCAAACGGGACATTTCTTCCCAAGGTGGTCTCTGATTTCCATCTAAACTAGTCCATTACTCTACCAATCTTTTTCACTGAACATTCTAGTTCAGGTGAATGCAGACTCCACAGTCTGGATGTCAAACGAGCACTTAGCTACTACATGACAGCTACTAAGGACCACAGACAGGACAGAAAACAGCTGTTCCTGACTTATGGGGATGTGGGAAAAGGAAATCCAGCATCTAAGGCCCTGGACACACTGGGGAACTTAAAATGGTTTAAGTGCCTTAAAACGGTTTAAATCCCCCTAGCACTGTTTGTAGACAGACTACAAGCCCCTTAAAACGTTTTAACAAAAGTGTTTTTAAACCCTGCTAAATACCTAGTCTTAAAACCATTTTTAAAAATGTTTTGGAGCTAGCATGGTTTTACTCACAGGTCTATCCAGGAATAAAAATGTTTTAAGCTGTAATGGTTTAACTAAAACAGTTCTAGCTGCAGTGTGTCCAGGCAAGCACAGTTCTGTGTGTTGGACTTAACACAAAATAGTTACAAGGAGAACAGGTTTAACCCTAGCAGTGTGGCCACACTAAACCATTATCAACAAGCATTTGTCAATGCCGAGCGTTCGCTTGCAGGTATTTGCAGTGGTGTTTGGCACGTATGGTGCTTTACCCTAATGCCCTGTGCGATTGCTGGTATTTGCACAATAAATTTTCAGCATGACCTTTTTGTTACCCCCATTGTGCGCTACATAGGTGGAAACACGTTTTGGGCAGGATGTGAAAAATGACAGCTGTACTGCTCATAAGGAAGTGTGGTAAAATGGCAATGTTGAAAATCTGGAGTGGAAATATTGAAAATTCACAAACCTCTGACGTCGTGGGGCTGTGCAATGCGGCAAGTAAAACAGTCATTGTTAGGAATTTTTTCAGCAAATTTTCAACGTTGGCATTTTAAAACCTCTGCTAATGAACAGTGTCACTGTGATTTTCTTACTGTGTCCCATACATTGATTTCGCACACCGACTGCGCCATTGTGCACTACATGGGCGGAAACATGTTTTGGGCAGGATGTGAAAAATGACAGCTGTACTGCTCATAAGGAGGTGTGGTAAAATGGCAATGTTGAAAATCTGGAGTGAAAACTTACGAGCGTGCGTGGGAACTGTGCAATGCACGCCAGTAAACAAACATTTTTGAATTTTCTCAATTAAATTTTTAACATGTGCGACCCTCTCATGAATGATGTCACTGTCATGGCGTTATTCAGGCTCCAAAGGGTGATTTCGCGGATGACTGCTAAATCACCCTTCTTCGCCCGAATATCGCCATGACAGTGACATCATTCATGAGAAGGGTCCCAAAATCCCATGTTGAAAATTTGTCAAAATTCCAAAAATGCCTGAGATATGCAATAAAGTTGAAACTCTATCTAGCCCATTATACAGCTTACCGCATTTCCTCAGTTTGCGGTCGGCTTTGAAAAGTGCAGACGTGTTCCCGTCCACCAAGATCGCCATGCCGAGCTCCAGAGGTAAGTATGGGGTGGGGGTGGGAGGCTGGGTGCGAGTGGTGGTTGCGGGTTGTGGGGGACTGGGAGACTATGTGGGACGTGCTTTACAGGTTTAAAAAAATGGACTACATGGGATGCTTGCCATGCTGGAGTTTGGGCACCCTGTCGCAAACAGCGCCGGACGTTTGCCACGCTGGGGTGGGCTCCCAGCATGGCAGAAGATGGCTAAATAGGAGCCGATGGGGGATTGGGCACCCCAGTCGGCAAACAACGCGGGACAATTGCCACGCTGGGGTGGGCTCCCAGCATGGCACCAAAGCTTTGGGGGGGTGGCGTGACACGAGGAGGCAGCATGATGCGGGGGGGTGGCATGACGTGCTCTGTATGACAGCGGTGGTTTTGTTTGAAGCCAAGACCACCACTGTCATACACAGCTCCCGCACCCATTGGTGCAGGACCTCCATGCCTGCTCAACCGAGCAGCGGATTGAAAGGGAGAGGCACACCTCCAAAGTGTGCTACTCTCCCAAAACGTTCCTTGCGCATGCGCGCAAGCGAATGTAAAAATGGTTACTGAGTAGTGTGGCTGCACTGAAATGGTTTAGCTAAACTGGTTTTGAAAACCGTTTTCAAAAACAGTTCTGTAGTGTGTCCAGGGCCTAAAAGGTCAATTTCTCACTGGATAGTTCAGTGCATTCAGTTTTGCTACTCTAAAGCTGGAAAAAGAGTCTCCAACAGGACTGAGGGCTCATTCTACAAGGGGCACAGCTGCTACCATAGCAGCTGCCAGGGATGTCCCATTAGTGGAGATCTGTAAAGCAGCTACCTGGAGAACAGTACATACCTTTACAAAGCATTACAGCCTGGACACACAGTCCAGAAGTGATGCCAGGTTTGGCACAGCAGTCCTGCAGAGTCTATTCCCAAAGCAGGTTCTGTGCCCACCTCCAAAGGTAATGCTTTGTAGTCTATCGGAGAATTCCTGGGGTTAGAAGAAAAAATTACTTACCATAGTAATCTTGTTTCTTCCAGGGTATTCTCCAATATTCAGAACTCACCCACCCTGCCTCCCCTTCTTGAACCAATAGCCTCTACAATCCAAGCTGAGTAACCATGTGTGGGGGTGCCACATGCTGGCATATCTGCTTCTGAGCCCTGTGGGGCATTGGATTACCCTTCTTCAGGAGGTAATTCTGACATTATAGGGGGTATTTCTCCCCCCCCCCCCAGTTGGGGGTTTGGTTAGATTAATTTATTGCTATTGCTATTATTATTATCTTTATTAGATAGCTATGGTTATTGGTGGGACCTGTCTTTGCAGGCTTTCCATGAAATCTGAAGTGTTAGAACACTGGAAGTTGATAAGAGCAGCATTTGAAAATTAGCATGAGCCAATGATGATTCCATCATTAACATACATTCTGTCTCCATGCAGTTCTACTTAGAGGGCTGACCGCAAAAGTTCTGAATATTGGAGAATACCCTGGAAGAAACAAGACTAATATGGTAAGTCATTTTTTCATCTGCCCCCCTCCCGAGCTTCTACCCCTGAACTGCGTGTCCCCGAGTTAGAAGTGTTAATCTGCCCTCCCAAGCTTCTCCCTCCACTCTGAGTTGCAGCCCTCCCAATGTTAGACTGGCATCTGTGGTAGAGGGTGGTCTGCAGTGAGATGGGTTTGTGCTGTCAGTGCTTTGCGGCATGGTTGCATGCCACAGTTTTGTAGTTCACCGCATTCCGTGCATGGTTTTCAACCATGCTGCCATTGTTTCAGTGATCTTATGGGTAATCTGTACCATGTTCTTTGGGGAGGAGGGAGTCTGGCATAGGCACCGGAGAAGGTCACACCCCAGCCCCGATTATGAGTGGTGGGGTGATCTGATAAAGAGGTTAGGGACCACTGTGGACAGGGAAGGAACAAACAAAATGTAAAAAGAAAAACACAAAGGGCCCTATATTTGGAGCTAGACGTAATCGCAGTGCAGCTCTTAGTGCTGTGTTTGTACTTGCTCTTACCAGGCATATAGCAATAGCAATAAATTAATCTAACCAAACCCCCAAGAGTGATTTTCAGACAGATAGCATTGCTGAACGAGAAGCACTATCTGACTGAATATCGGGTCATGGCACCCCTTTCACCTTAAAAAGCACTCCCTGGCAGTCTAGTGGTTCCAATGCACCCCCCCCCAATTGCTTGTTTCACAATTAAGCAATATACCCCTCCAGGGAGTGGGTATACTGGTGAATTTATCACGGCTGGTGTGGTTTGGTCATGAGGTGCAGCTGAGTGGCTTAACCACAACAGGAGTGGTAAATGCACTAGTATACCCACTCCTGGAGGGGTATATTGCTATTATACAATGGTCCCATGTTTTTGGCAAGAAAAAAACACTAGGAATAGTTTCTGTTTGTTTGTTTTATTTTTTTTTATTTTATTGCTGCACTAAAAAAAAGTTCCTTGTTGCTAGGTAGAATGATGTCCCCCTCCCCTGTCCATGACACTTTACGTTTTTAAAAACCTCTGTGTCATGTTTGCTACTGCAGCAGTGTGTCTTTCAGATATTTTTTTCATCTTGTGTGTGGGGCTGTATTTTCTTCCTGTATTTTGTGAGGTTGATAATGTGTGTGGGAGCTTTCGGAATCAGCCGTAGGTTGATGGTCAGTTTGCGGGTGGATTGAACTTTCGGTGCTGGCATTGTCTGCGGCCCTATTGTGTTCAGGACTCAGATTGTTTGGTAACACTGGAGGATGTTCTTCAGTATTTAGTGTTCAGTTTTAGGATTGGAAGATTTGTTTTCTGAATTAAATACAGTTTGAAGGTCATCCATGTGAAATAATTGAAAGTACTTTCTCAAGCTTTTTAAATTTCTGTGGCTCCGTTTCAGAAGCAGTAATGGAAAATGGTGGTGGCTCCTTGATGTGCAAGGGCAGTAGTGATACGTTTGTGATGGCAGGGGCTAAGGTTTGTTGGCACCTTTTCCAGTGGGTACACTGGATGATTTATAATGCTGGGAAAGGTACCTACCAACCAACCAGTCAGGATGCTGGATTTGCCTGATTGTATTTACCACATTGTATAATATGCCATATTCCCTAGTGGTCTAGTTGTTCCCCCACCCTCCAATCACCTGATTGAAATATTTCTTGTATTCTGTAGTGGCATGGGGTCCCTGTCCCCCCACCCCCAATCACCCTGTGGTAATATTTCTTATATTCCCAAGTAGCATAGTGTCCCCATGACCCCGATCACCCTGTGGTAATATTTTTTATATTCCCTGGTGGCATAGTGATCCCCCCCACCCCTCAACCACCTGGCTAAAATATTTATTATATTCACTGATGGCATAGTGTCCTAATGACCCCGATTACCCAGGTGAAATATTTCTTATATCCTTTGGTGGCATAGTGGTCTCCCAACCCCTCGATCACCTGCTGGAAATATTTCTTATATTTTCCAGTGGTCTAGTGGTTCCCCCCACCCCCATGACTATACATGGACATCCCACTCTCTGAGGACAGCTATGCCACTGGGGAATATAAGAAAAATTTCAACCAGGCCATCGGGGGTTTGAGCAGCTTGGCACAGGTGCGGGTGGCTGCAGTACAGCTGCCCTGCCTTTGAGGGGTTGGGGGTATGGGCTTAGCACCCACTAAAGATGTGTTTTTGGTGGCAGTAAATGATGCTACTGTGGGGGCTGTTTACTGCCACTGCAAGCCTTTCAGAATGCTTATGCACCAGTGCACATGAGGGGACCCCCTTATTTGCAAAGGCACACTGGTACAGTTTATGCCTTGGCACTACTGGGGTTTGGAAGTGCTAAGAGGGCCTCTGAATATGGCCTAACTGGAGCACTAGCACAAACCCAGGTTAGCGCTGGTGCTAGTCACATTTGCATCAGTGCTAACCTTTGAAAATGGGGCCCCAAATCTCTTAATGCTTTCAAGTCATAGCTCAAAACATACCTGCTTGACTTCCCCCCCACCTCGCAATTGTTGATTGGTATGCACCATGTACTGTCCTTTACATAATTGTAGAAATAGGGGATACAACATGGGTTGGTTGTACATACAGTCCTTTTTATCTTCATGAGTTATGAATGTCTGCAGCAGAGAGAAGAGGAGTGCATTCAAGCATGTTCATTCATTACAATGGTTGACAGATATAATTACCTAAAGCTAACACTCATGTGCTATTCCATTTATACACTGCAGGTGAATTTGCCTAGGCTCATTATGTTGTACTAATTCTTGATTGTATTGCACTTAATGGAGATTATAAATGTGAGAATGTATTTATATTCCTTTGAAACACTTCTGTTGTCAAAATAAAATTATCAATCACCTTACAAAATCAGTCCAATTGTATAAACTGATACTCTTGGCTGCTATTTCTGTATGTTCCAATACTGTTTCTAACAGTATTTATTTGCTTTCTCACATATATTGTTTTGTACTTATTTTTTTTTTTCACCCATACTTGATACCCCCTCAAAACTACTACTCCTGGGTGTACGAAGCCCTGCATGGACTATATTCGGGATGGTTGCTCTTTTACTTTTTGTCTTGTAGTCAATGCTTTTTTCTATTATGTGTAGCTTGTTAGTTCCCCGGTTGTTACTGTAAAATGGGTTTTGATACCCAGTATACTGGTGTAGTAACAGTAGTCCCACTTCCATTCTTAGGGGAATTAGCATGGCTTAACTTCAGTTCCGGATTCTCATAACCTAAAAGAATGCCTGTTTAATCCATCTTACTACCATCAGGGTGGTCTCCATGGGTTCCACCAAGTTGCTTTGACAGAAATTCTGTTGAAAGCCTTTACAACAATGGCACTATGCTGACCACAATAGTGGTTGGCATTGTGCCACCAGAAAAAGTGTTTTGTCTTTTCAGGGGTATGCATCCCCCAAACCCCTCATGCAGGGGGATCTGCCCCCACAGCACCCAGAATTAAATATAATCAACTCTGGGTTGGAGTTGTTTCTGCGAGAGGGCACAAGACCCGAAGAGACCGTACCAGGGTCCCACACGACCATTACAACGTACTGTCAGATTTGTTGCTGTAATGGTTGTCGCGATATATATTTCGCTGTACTAACAGTATACCATCTACATGGCAGTGTAAACAAACATCCCAATTCTAGGCTTTTCCCCTTGATGCTGACAATAAGGGTACCAATTAAAGCAGATTGTGGGTACGCTTTATTTTAGGTGTCTGTTTCAATGTAACTAATCATTAAATGCATGCAACTTGGTAATTACACTGTAGTTACATGTGTGTTGCATGCAACTACCTTGCAAATGCAATGCAGTTACAGTGTAGTTACATTATAACTACAGTATAGATAAGCAACACTTAAAGTGTACCTAAATTGTAACACTGCTTTTTGAGATGTAGATACATGTCCACTAGGAAGTGTTTTTGAATCAGGATAGCCCAACTGAGATACAACGTAAATAGAATAATGCATAGGTGGGTGTGTGTTATGACATTTCTTTACACACTCGAGGTGAGTGATGAGCCAATAACCTCAAGAGCGAAGCCTAAGAAGTTTTGAGCTAGTACTCACTGTGGGAGTGTAAAAAACATCTTCGACACACTCCTGCATATCCTTTATTATTTATAACTACTGGTAAAAAAAGACAACTACAAAGAAGACAGACTGCTGTGAATGTAAGCCCCCACTCATTTTGAGAGGGGCTTATTGCTCACCTAAGGGTCCCCTTCCTCTCCCCTGGGGTTTACAGTTTAGTTTTAGTGCTCTGGGGGAGTAATTTCTGCTGGCTGCCATTTAGGGGCAGCAGAGAGAGACAGGTAGGAACAGTATATATAGAGGGATTACAGAAAGTTCTTGGGGGAGAGAGAGAAGAGAGACACTGACGATACCAGCAGTAGGGCAATCAGAATGGGGGTCCCCCCACTTAGGGGTGGTCGGCAGCTTCAGCAGTAATGTGTTGGGTCCCTGGGTGGGCATCCAGGGGGAGGTCATTGTGTAGGTAATTGTGGTCGTTTGGATCCTAGGTCCCCTCGGGACTTGGTGGCGGAAGCATCCAGGAAGCGTCTAGTGTAGGTTAGTGTAGGAACCCTGGGAGTTAGGCCCCAGTTTCAAGTAGAGGTTTTCTTGAGCTATTCAGGGCTACAGAGGTTGTGCCAGGTCCTCTGCAGGGAGTCTGGGACAGTGGTAGTGGTCCCGTTCCATGCCCCACATGGCAAGGTGGTTCATAGTCCAGTTGGCTGGGGAGCGGGTTACTGCCTTTTCTCACACAGGGCCTGTTTGGAGGGCCAGGCCTTGAGGCGTTGTGTTAGAGCACTGGGGTGGGTCCTCAGGCTTGGGATTAGAGTCCCCTGCTTACCCCTGAGGCCTTTTATGACATGGCTTAGCTCATATTGGAGAAACAGAAAAGATTTGGAGCCACTGTAACCTGCTGAGAAGGAGGTCAGATGCTTAAAGGGAAATGGTAGACAGTCATGGGAACAGGTAGGTCTGGGCACAAGGACTTGGGGCTGAGGTTGTGGCATGATAACTGCAGCTGAGGAATTAGCAGGCTGCAGGGATAGCACCCCATAACGGAGTAAATATTTGGGGGTGGCTTTAGGAGCTTACCGCTTCTCAGTGGTACGGTGCTCAGAGAAAAAGGAATGTTTGGGAGCACTGGGTGAATAGCTTGGAAAAGAGCCCCGTTTAGTATGGTGAAGCTCAGGGTTATAGGTACTTACCAGTGCCAGAGGGTTGATTGGAGCTTCACAGTCCAGGATTGCTAAAAAGGTCTGTGTTCCGGTATAAAGAGCTGCTGCTGCTGAATATTTGTGCCAGTGTAACACCTTTTCTCTGCCTGAGTTATTGCCCAGAAATAAGGTGTCCCTCCTGAGTAGTATTTGTACAAAATTTAGCCCATTGGAGCTGTGAAATATTTATTTAAGAAATTGGGACCCCTGAGCCCTGCTAATATTTTAAGGGCTGAGGAGACTAAAGCCTTATTTGTTTTGGTAGAACTTTGGAGTCCATTGTGATTAATCCCTTGAAGGATGCTAATGAAATAATCAGTCCTTTAGGTTTTAGGGGTTCCTTAGGTCTCTAACGGGGTTGAAGCATCAAGATGATTCTGCGCCCTCCTGCTCCCGGGACCAGTGGGGGGAAATAGGTTGTGATCCTGAAAATGAATTGTATCCTGCCTCTTTCTGATGCCATCTGGGACTTGGATATGTGGCCTGGGTGCCTTGAGAGTGACATAGAAGATGTATTGAGGTAAGAAGTATTTTTTGCAAGAGCTTTGCTTCAGAGAAGTGCTGGTGGAGGTTTCTGTGTCGTGGGTTCCCTTCTCACAGAACAGCAGGCCCCTGGATGATTGGGGAAGGGAAGTTTACACATGGGGGCTTGTCTGGGATACTCTCACATCCCAGTGGGTCAGTGTTGGCCAAAATCCCGGAGCAGAGGTGTTGGTGGGGCTATTCCACCATATTTCAGGCTGTGTGGTGCAGTAAAAATTAAGTGGTTTCTGGGATTAGGCCTAGAGCATTTACAGGCCCCAACCCTCCCTGGTGTGTTGCCGTGTGTGACTGGTGGGTCATGTGGTACCTTCCAGCATTCTGATTGGCTGGAGGTATTATGGTGAGGAAAACAGCCCTGTGAGTTCGGTGACATTTTACAGAGATAGCTGGAGGGAATGGAAGCTGTTGAAAAGCGTGTGGAGAATTATTGATAGAGGCCTGGCAATTAAAAGCAAGTTAAAGCTAATTTTTATTGCCCCTCTGTTTGGGAGAGTTTTGGAGAACTGTTTAAGAGAGGAAAAGATTTGGGAGGTGATTTTATGAAACGTTATTACAGAAACGTAGAAACATAGAAGCTGTCGGCAGATGGGGACCTTTTGGTCCATCAAGTTTTCCCTTGTTTGCCTACCCCCCCATCTTAGCTGCCTGCTTGAGTATCCCACAATGCCTGTCCCATGCCTGCTTGAATTCCTCCACCATCTTCACCCCCACCACCCACTCTGGCAAGCTATTCCATAATTTAACAACATGCTTCGTGAAGAAGAATTTCCTCATATTGGTCCTGAACCTACCTCCCTTGAGGCGAAGGTTATGCCTTTTTGTCCTGCTGTAGTCTTTTACCTGAGAGGTTCTGCACTTGTACCTTGTGCCTTTAAGGTATTTAAATGTGTCTATCATGTGCCCCTGGTTCATTTGCTGCTCTAGGGAATATAGATTGAGTTCACCGAGTCTGGCTTCGTATTGTTTCTGGTGCAAGCCCAGCACCATCTTTGTTGCTCTTCTCTGCACCATTTCCAGCCTATCTATTTCCCTCCTGAGGTGTGGCCCCCAGAACTCGATGCAGTATTCTAGGAGGGGTCTTATCAGGGATTGATACAGAGGTGTGATTACTTCATGCCTCCTGCTTGTGATACCTCTACCTATGCATCCCAGGATGCCACCAGCTTTTAGTGCTGCCTTCTTGCATTGTTTGCTGACCTTGAGATCATCTGATATTTATTTATTTAAAAGTTTCACCAGGAAGGCATACTGAGCAGACTACTGCTTGAGTCCAGAACCGTCCTGGTGGAGGGGGTCATGGGAGACCACGCAGAATATAATACAGCAGCAATGTGAAGAATAGCTCAATTACGTACATAGATATAATAGGAAATTAAAGACATCAGCAATGTGAAGCACAGCACAATTAAATACACAGATACAACAGGAATTTAATTTCAAAACAGTGCAGAACGCACAATTCACTACACATTAATACACTGAAGTTGAGATTCGGGAAATACAATCAGAAAAAGTGAGCAGTCAAATTGATAAAAGAAAATTGCCTAACCCTGCTTCAAGCAAGCGGTAGCTGGCATCCCAGGCCTGCCAGGAATTAGATGCCCCCTTTACAAGGATAGGGAACTCATGGGTATTAGGTGCATGCACAGGCTGTGCAGAAATGGACTTTGAGGAGAGAGTTGAGTTGGTGATCAGAAGTGGCATGACAGATGGCAGGGGGGAGAGTATTGCACAGTCTTGGCATGTGATAAGAGAAGGCTGCTTGATCCGCAGAGGTGGACATGTGAGGGACAGACAAGGAGCGGGTGGCAGAGTTTCTGAAGGAGTGCAAAGGTGGCGAAGGCACTGATAGGACAGGGGATAGGTACGGGGGCAGGGACTGAGTTCAGAACTTAGCCATGAGTCTGGCACAGTGGGACTGTCTCCCATCCTGCAGCAAGGGAAGGCATAAAGCCTGATATTGAGTGCAGTGGTGAGTGTAAGGAGGACAGTCCAGGGCAAAATGACAGAAGGAGTGGAAGAGGGTATCCAGTCTGGTTAAGGAAGTTTTGGAAGTGGCACTATAGACTACATCGCCATAGTCAAATATTAGGAGAATCATTTTCTGTACATTTGCGCAACAGGCTAGTACAGGGATGCAGCCTCAGTTGTGGTACAGGATCCCCAGCTTGGGGTGCAGCTTCTTGTGAATAGCCTCAATGTGTACAGAAAAGTTGAAATGCTGGTCAAACCAGAAGCTGAGGTAGCTAAAGGAGCTACAGTCCTCCAGCATTGTCCCATCGAGGGTGTGGAAAGGGGGGGAGGGGAGCTGAGAGAGTCTCTGCCTTGTGCCAAAGGTCATGGAGACTGTCTTCTTTGCATTCAGGAAAAGCTGATTTGAGTGAAACCAGAGCTGGACATCGTTGAAGTCGCGCTGCAGTCTGATTGCCACATCAGAGGAAGGGGGGGGCAGATGCATACAGGACTGTATCATCCACGTGCATGTGAATGGATGTGTATGGGCAGGCAGAGGGCAGGTCATCTAGGAAAATGGAGAACAGTAGTGAATCAAGGACTGAGCCTTGGGGGACCCCAGTCAAGGTTGTGAGGGGGGAAGAGATGGAGTTCCCAGTCCTGGCAGATTGCGTCCTGCCCACCAGGAAGGAGTGGAACCAGGTGGTGGCCTTGCCAGAGATCCCTCCTTGGGAAAGCTTGGAGAGTAGGAAAGTGTGTGAAACAGTGTCGAACACCTTTGCAAGGTCAACAAAGATGGCAGAGGTACTATAGCCATTACCCATACCAGTGAGGATGGCATCGGTGAGCCTTAGGAGTGAGGTGGTGGTGGAGTGGGACTTCCTAAACCCAGACTGGAATGGGGTGAAAAAGGAGGTGGAGTCTAGGAATGAGGAGAGTTGGGAGAGGACTAGGTGTTCCTGAAATTTTGCTAGAATGGGGAGGAGGGAGATTGTGAGGTAGTTTCCAGAAGAGGAGGGGTCACCACCCATTGAAAGTGGGATGACTGTGGCATGGTTACATTCAGAAGGGATGTAATCTAGAGTGAAGGAAAGGTTGAAGAGTGATGCCAGGGTGAGGCAATGACAGGAGCTAACAGAAAAAAGCATTTTTAGAATCCAGCCCGGTGGGGCATTTGCCTTTTGAAGGGTTTAGTGCAATCAGGGTGTTATAAACATTGACTGGGATGACGTGGTGGAAGGAGAATGTTTGAGGTGTGTCTGTTTCAACATATGGTGGGGTGGATTGAGCTGGAGTGGTGGGTGAGAGAGAGGACAGTAGGGCTGCAGTGCAGTTAGTGAAGTAGGAGTTGAACCCAGTAGCCACTGCTAATAGGTCCACTACAGAGGAGCCTCCTATGTTAAGGCAGGGGTAGGTGATTGTGCTGCTGGGGAGAAGAGCGATTGAACCACCTTTCAAAATTTAGAGGGGCGATTTATGTTGGTGAGGAAGGTGGATCGGAAATAGTTTGATTTTGCCTGGCGGATTTGTCTAGTGCAAGCGTTGTGCAGTATGCGGTACTTCTGGTAGTCTGAAATGGAAATCGAGGTTTTATGGGCCTCTATGGGGATATTGATCACCCACTGGTCTCATTCTAGCCTTGTATCCACCAGCTGCTCCCCTCCCATCGATTAGAGTTTCCCTGGGTTACATTTTCCCAGGTGCATAACTTTTTACATTTTTTGGCACTGAATTTCAATTGCCGGATCCTTAACCATTCCTCCAGCTTTCAGAGATCAGATTCCATGCTTTGTTGCCCCTCTGGTGTATCAACCTTGTTGCCGATTTTGGTGTCATCAGCAAACAGGCACACCTTTCCCTTCAGTCCATCAGCAATGTCACTGATGAAGATGTTGAAGAGGATCGGCTTCAGAACTGAGCCCTGCAGAACCCCACTAGTCACACTACCTTCCTCTGACAGGGTGCCATTTACTAATACCCCTCTTTGTTCTTCCATTTAACCAGTTCCTGGCCCAGCCTGTTAAGCCTGACTCCCATGTTCTCCAGTTTATTGACCAGTCTCCTGTGCGGAACTGAGTCAAACACTTCACTGAAGTCCAGGTAAACCACATTCACTGCCCCACCCTGATCCACTGTTCAGCTGACCCAGTCGAAGAAATCTACCAGGTTTTTCTAGCAGAACCTCCCTGATGTGAAACTGTGTTGCTTTGTGTCAAGCTGACCACTTTCCTCCAAAAAAGAAACAATTCTTTCCTTCAGTAGGGACTCCATCAGTTTCCCTACCACTGAAGTTAGACTAACTGGATGGTAGTTTCCTGGCTCTTGTTTGCTTTTGCTCTTGTGGATTGGCACTACTGTTGCCCTCTTCCAGTCCTCTGAAACCTCCCCGCTCTCCAATGATTTGTTGAAGAGCACTGCTAATTTCCTCCCAAGTTCCTTAAGTATTCTTGGGTGTATCTCATCTGACACCATAGCTTTATCTTTATCCACCTTTAACTTGTTGATTTCCTCTAGATAGCTTTCCTCTGTGAAGGAACTCATGTCTATGCCTCCAAGTGGAATATTCTTTTCGCCTATTGTTGGACCACTACTATCTGCTTCCTGTGTGAAGTATTCATAGAGTGCCTTTGCCTTCTCTCTGTCCTGTTCCATTGGCTGCCCATTTTTTTTTCGTGATTCTAACAATGCCTCCCTTAGTCTTCCTTTTTTCTCATAAGTACCTGTAGAATGTTTTGTCACCCTTCTTCACTCCCTGAGCTATCCTCACCTCTGTCTGTGCTTTGGCATTTCTTGTCACTTTCCCTGTCTCTTTTAGCTTTTCTTTATATTTTGTTTTGTCAGCCTCTTTCCCTGACTCCTTGTCCTTTCTGAAGGCTTTGGACATTTCTGTCAGGCCATGGTTGCCACCTCTTTGGAAAATCATAGAGGGTTTCTCCTTTTTTTATTCTTACTGACCTGGCAGGCACACTGTGATGTGACCATGGCTATTGCATCTTCCAACCTTGTCCAGCACTCCTCAATGCTCCCTTTTATTGTGTTATTAAAATTGCCCCTCAGGCAGGCTTTCATTTTTGTGAAGTCTGCCTTCCTGAAGTCAAGGACCTTAAGCTTAGAGTGTGTGGAGTTCTCAGTCCTGTTTACCTTGAACCATACTGTGTGATGGTCACTGTTTCTCAGGTGGTTCCCCATTTCTACACCCAGAACCCTATCGCTATTTGTGAATACCAGGACCTAAGACTGCGTTTCCTCTTGTGGGTGTCTTCACTAGTTGACTTAGGCCTGCTTTCTGTAGGGTAACTAGGAATTCCCTGCTTTTTTCTGATGCTGCTGCTGTGCGGGAACTCCGATCAATGTCTCGTAGACTGAAGTTCCCTATCAGCACCATGTCCCCTTTTGTCTGACATCTGAAGGATGATTTCCAGGGTATCCTTGTCCCTGGTTTCCTTCTGATTTGGGGGTCTATAGATTACTCCTACCCAGATGGGTGTCCAGCTTCTGGCCCCGATTGTAATCCATAGGTCCTCGGTTTTCCCCTGTGCCTGCTGGATTTCAGAAGCACTTATGGTATCTTTAACATAAATAACTACACCTCCTCCTTTTACATACGGACATACAAAATTGCCAGCAGATAAAGGCCTTATGGTCTATCAAGTCTGCTCGATTATGCAGGTAACAGCTGTTATACTGAAGCTGCCCCTCCCTCCTCTCCCACCTCCTTGACTCACACCCTTAATCTGTCCCATCCCTGTTTGAAGCAGCCCACTGTTCTGCAGGATACCACTTCCTCTGGCAATGTGTTCCACCCAGACACCACCCTCTCCATAAAGAAGTGTCTCCTCATTTTCCCTCCTGAACCTTCCCCCTTCCAGTCTCAGCTCATGCACTTGAGTGCCCCCCCCCCTTAATTTGACTTTTTTCCCAGTCCTATCACTCCTGAACAAGTTATACTCTGGAATAGTCACCTCCCAGTCGTGACTGTTCATGAATCATGTTTCGGTCATGGCAACCCAGTCCAGTCCTGCCTCTGCTATTGTGGCAGTGAGGTCTGGCATCTTGTTAGCCAGACTGCGTGCATTGAGACATAAAGCTGTCCATTCCCAAAGTGCATCCCCATTTGTGATGCCTCCTTTTTTGTTCCTGTTTCTTCCTTTACATTTTTTTTGCCCATTGTCAGTTTTGACAGGGTTGCTTTCTGCCTTCTGTAACTGTTATCCTGGAGTGTCCTGTAGGATTGGTGCTAGCTGGAAGGGGAGAGACAGCAGGCTCTATATGTGCTACTCCTAGAGATGTTATCTTCTCCCCATTTGCTACTTTAAATGCCCTGCATGGGCATCACATTTTTGGCCCAGCACCTTAACCCCCTTCTTAGTCAGGTGAAGGCCGTTGAATTTGAAGATCTCTCTTTCCCAGAAGTTGTCCCAATTTCCGATGAAGTTATGCTCCTTGGTGTGGCACCAGTCTTTGAGCCATGTGTTGAGCTCATCTTTCTCCTTCTCTTTGATTTTCTGCCTGTTTTTTCCCTTTTCCCAAACATGTAGAACCTCTGAGAAGGCAATGCTGGATGAAAGGGAAACCAGTTTCTCCCCGAGTTGGGCAATGTGCTCCCTAACCTCCTCTACAGGCCCGCTAGCAAGGTCACTGGTCCCTAGGTAGACCAGGATGTTAAGAGTCTATACCTTCCCTTTGAATTATGCTAACTATTCGGTCAGTGTCCCACCAAGCGGATGCACCTGGGAGACATCTTACCTGTACATCCGCCTACTCATTTTTGCTCAGGTGGGGATCCACACCTCGAATCATGGAGTCCCCTATGATTATGAGCTTTTTCTTCTTGTCCTTGGAAATCTGTTTATAATGGTATTTTGTTACCCTGTTGCTTTCAGCTTTGTGTTAACCCAAGGCCTCCTCTCACCTTTCTGATGGTACAGATGCAAGTACATGTTTTCCATGTTTAGGGTGTTTTGTCTGTTAGGGAGATTTGCCCAGGTGCTGCCTCCTTTTCCCTTAACCAGTTGCCACCCACAGACTTAGTTGTTCTTTGGGGGAGAGGCGTGCTGGTTTGGTGCTGGCGATGCAGAGGTGCGGAGGTGCATTCCCATAAGAATAGTTTTCCTGTATGCTGTTATGTAGGAGGTTGATCTCACCCCAAGCTTCCCGGAGCTTCGAGGTGACATAACTCCCAGCATATGGGACAGCGGCCCTGCCTCCAGTGGATGTATCCATTAAAGAGTGTTCCACAATGCTGACAGCCAATGATATCCATGTGTGTTGCCAGTGGATGAAAAAAGAGAATGGAAAATAAAACATTGGATTAACAAAAAGGACAGTGTAAAGTAAACAGTTAAAATGCTGATCTCCTCTTCTGGGCTTGAGGAGGAACAAAAAAGAGAGCATAAAGTAAACAGTTAAGATGCCAATCTCCTGTCCTGGGCTTGAGTAGACGAAAGAAAACCTGTAGAGTAAAGCTAAAGAAATTTTTTTTTTAGATGTGCAGTAAGTCTCACCCCTGTCTTACTTCTGCAGGAATGATATGAGGGAAGGATACGAGGGGGTCAGGGGCTATATTAGAGGATGAGCATGGTGGGTAGATAGGGACAGGGTGTGTGAGTTCTTCCCTTGTAGAAAATCAGTAGAGGTACTTGTAGAGGAAAACAATCAACTTTTGGCAGTGTCTCCAATAAACACCACCAATCACAGCACCCTAGGACGAAAGTAAAGGAAACCTGACCCTTTACATCTTCCTTCTGTTGGAAGGTACTAAGCCTTTGTTAGGTCCACCACACAGTTACATTCCTAATCCCTTGGAAGAGCTGTGGAAGAACATCAATTAGCTCCTTGAATGTGAGGAAGAGACTGCAAAACCTGTAAGCCCAAAACAAAACCTGTAAGCACAAAATAAAATAGTAACAAAACTATCTCTGCTTAGCCTAAAGAGAGATCAAACGGTAAAACCTGTAAGCACAAAACAAAATAGCAGTATGACAGTAACTCTGATTAGGCAAAATAAGCCTTAATATTTCTCCTTGCTCTGTTAATGCTGCTCCTTGCTCTGTCCTTTCAAGCAAACCTAGAAGACAAAAAGCTCAGGTGAAGCTAGGTGCTACAGGATGGCAGGCAGAGGAATCAAATCAGAGGATGTCTCTCACCCAGAGGAGCCATTAGCCACGGTCCCTGCTTCACTCCTGGCTTGGTTATGGAATGCAGGAGGCAGAGGGCAAGTTGTTGACCATTGTGTTTGATGTGGTTATGGGGGAGAAGGGATTGTGAGACTGCCAGTTTGCATGATCTGCTCCAGTTCTGCCCCGGAGGGCTCTTTGATCATGCTCCACCTGTTTTCCATTGGAGCTATCCTCCCAACATTTCAGAGGGGCCTCTATTGTTGTGGTCATGGGGAAGTGTGGAGGATGAAGGACTGGAAAAGCTCTCACTCTGGGATCTGGCTCAGGAAGAACAGAAGCTCAAGGACCCTTCTTCAGATGTGGTGGTGGAGGCAGAAGTGGAAGAGAATGTTGCTGAGGCAGTGAAGTCAGAAGGGGTGGTGAGGAGCATAGCATCTGCCCTGCCCCTCACTGCCGGCTGCCCACTATCCCTATTGCAAAGGGAGGGGCAGGGGCCTGAGAAGTCCTATGGGTGACCCCCCTGGGCCCAGGAGTCCTCACCGTGGCCCTTGTCTGGTGGCAGCCCTCCGGCCCTGTCTGTGAAATCTGAGGCTTCAGCACCTGTGAAGACCAGAACTACTGTTAAGCTGGGAGTTCCTGGTTCAGCCCCTGGTGTAACTGTAGAGAGAGAGGAGATCCCAGTGGATGATGAGGACTTTGATGAGGAGAAGCTGCTTGGTAAAAGATTCCAGTTCTCACATCATGAAATTTATAGAGCTATTCCCAAGCCAGTTCACCACCCTGTGGCTACACTAGCTGATCGCACCCCCACGCCTGCCAGTCCATGCAAAAGCTCTTCGGACCAGGATGGATGGTCTAAATTGAGGTGACATCCTGAATCTTGTCTACTGAAAGGGGATCTGGCTGGATCCATGAATGGCTCGCAGGACTAGTGTAAGAGATTTGCCAGAGTGGAGTCAAGCTAAAAGATGGGTCAGAAAGAGGATTCATATTGAATACCCTTCAGTAGACTATCCATATGAGTCAGAAAGGGTCTGAAACATAATCAAGGAGATGAGGGAATACTGGGTCTACAAGGAACAACTGGAGAAATTGAGGCATCTCCTTGGACATGGAGGATGTTCATCTCATGAACTGTTCCAGAAGGCACCGGCTATGTGCCACACTGTGCCTTGGTCTAGATTAACACTGTTTAAGAACTTCGTATTGGTGCAGGACCTTGCAGGGTGACGTGTGAAATATTTATGTTGTGGCAAGGGATTCCTTTGGTGACATCACCACCAAACTAGACCCAGATTTTTATTTTCCACCTGATGGAGGACCTGCCATTTAAATCCCTGTAGAGACTTACAAACTATGCCAGGATGACTGCTCACCGGAGCAAGCTTGGGTAACACATAGTGCTGATTTAAAGACTGTTTAATAATGATTGCAATTAACAATGACTGTGATTCTAAATTGAAAAGATTGCATTTACATGTTGCCATGGCCTTAATTGTGTGAGGGTGGATGTAAGCGTGCGAGTGTATGTGTGTGGATAAGGAGGAGTGTGGAGTAGGACCAAGGAAAAGCATCTATTCTAAATAGATACATCTGCTCAATATTTACTGAGGAGAAGGTAGGGCAGGGCCCACGCTCAGCACCATGGACACGGGGGGGGGGGGAGGCATGCACAAGTCCCTTCACAAAAGAAGGGTCCTACAAGAGCTCACTATGCTCAGGGTGGACAAGGCATTGGGACTTGATGGTATACATCCCAGAGTATCAAAGGAGCTAAGGATGAAACTAGCAAAGCTATTAGCAGAACTGTTTAGTGAGTCTCTGAGCACAAGAGAGGTCCCAGAAGACTGGAGAAGGGCTGATGTGATCCTGCGCCACAAAAGTGGCTGCAGGGAGGAGGCAGGGAACTACAGACCAGTCAGTCTTACCTCAGTAGTGGGCAAGATTATGGAAGCACTCCTTAAGGAAAGGATAGTGCAACACCTGGAATCTATAGAAACACAAGATCCAAGACAGCATGGGTTTACAACAGGAAGTTCCTGTCAAACTAATCTCCTAGATTTCTTTGACTGGGTAACCAGAGTGGTGGACCAAGGGGTGCATTTGATGTCGCCTACCTTGACTTCAGCAAGTGGAGGAGAATGTTGCTAGAGCTGTGCAGAATTTAAAATGCTTCCCACAGAATGCGCTCAGAATGACAATTCTGATTCTGTGGAATTTTGCAGAATTTTTGTAAAATTCCGTGGAATTCCACCAAATATTACATTTCAGTTCACTATAATGTTAAAAGTGTGCGTGTGTCTCATTAACACAAAATTTGGAATGTAAACAGAACATAATGACATACAAATGTGTGCCAAATATCAAATTTGTAGATTGAAAGGGGCAGAGGTATGGGTGGCCAAACATTTAATAAAAATAAGCATTTGTCAATGCCAAATGTTTGCTTGCTGGCATTGGCATTGGTAGTGTAGAAGTGACAGAGCTGCATAATAGGAATGGCAGCGAAGTATTGAACTGAAGCCAACCCCACCACCCTGCAGTGAGACAGGCATTGGGGTGTGCCTTTGGGTCGTCAGGTATAACGACCACGCCATTTCACTACACCCTACCCTGCAGACACTGACAAGCATCACGGTGTGCCTTGGGGTCTTTGGCCCTTATGCGCACCCCATTCCATCCGGAAGTACAATGAGATGGGTGCGGTATAGGAGAATGGGGTGAAGTTTGGGCCCGAAGAGTCCGAGGCACACCTTGATGCCTCTCACTGTCTGCAGGGTGTGGGTGGGGGTGGAATGGTATGAGCATGACAGGCAAAAATCTCAAGTCACACCCCTGATGCCTGTCATTCTCTACAGGGTTGGGCGTTATGGTCAGAAACCCTAACGCCTCAGGCATTCTTTGGTATTTTCACTCCAAATTTTCAACATGTTTTTTTTGTGACCCCCACCTCATGAACAGTGGCAATATCAGTTTGTTAGCCGAAAACTGCTTTTGCACAGCGACTATGGCATGTGGCACCACAGGTGCAAAAACACATTCCAAACAGGATGTGAAAAATGACAGCGGTACTGTTCATGGGAGTTGTAAAAAATGGCAATGTTGAAAATCTGCTGTGAAAATCTTAAACAAACTGGTGAAGTCACGAGCGCGTGTAGAAACTGTGCAATGCACACCCGTAATGTAACTAGTTTGGGGATTTTTTTACAGCAGATTAACACAGGCATTTTGGGACTTCCGATCACGAACAGTGTCAGTGTGATTTTCTTTATCTGTCCCGAACAATGATTTCCCACAGCAACCACAACGATTTCTGTGCTGAAAGTGTGAAAACACATTTCAGCCATGTTGTGGAAAATGACAGCTGTACTGTTCATAAGGAGGTGTGAAAATGCCACTGGTGAAAATCTGACTGAAAATATTACAAATTCATGAACTTATGAGGGTGCGTGGAACCGCGCAATGCTCACCGGAACACAATCATTTTATGGAGTTTTGTCACCAAATTTTCAACATAGCCATTTTAAGACCTCTGCTCATGACCAGTGTCACTGTGATTTTCTTAATCTATCCCAAACATTGTTTTCACACCGACTGTACCATTGTGCGCTACATGTGTGGAAACACATTTTGGGTGAGATGTGAAAAATTGTAGCTGTACTGCTCATAAGGAAGTGCAGTAAAATGGCACTGTTGAAAATCTGGTGTTCAAATATTACAAATTCACAAACTTGCCAGCGTGCATAGGAACTGCGCAACGTGCGCTCCTAAAACAGTCATTTTTGGGAATTTTTTCACCAAATTTTCAACATAGCCATTTTAACACCTCTGCTCATGACCAGTGTCACTGTGACTTTCTTAACATGTCCCATACATTGATTTCGCACACCAACTGCGCCATTGTGTGCTACATGGGCAGAAACACGCTGTGGGCAAGATGTGAAAAATGACAACTGTACTGCTCATAAGGAGGTGTGGTAAAATGGCAATGTTGAAAATCTGGAGTGAAAATATTGAAAATTTGCGAACTTACGAGCTTGCGTAGGAACTCTGCAACGCACGCTCGTAAACAGTCATTTTTAGAATTTTTTCACCAAATTTTCAACATCACCATTTTAAGATCTCTGCTCATGAACAGTGTCACTGTGATTTTCTTAATGTGTCCTGTACATTGATTTCGCACACCGACTGCGCCATTGTGCACTACATGGGCAGAAACACATTTTGGGTGAGAAGTGAAAAATAACAGCTCTACTGCTCATAAGAAGGTGTGGTAAAATGGCAATGTTGAAAATCTGGAGTGAAAATATTGAAAATTCGCGAACTTATGAGCATGTGAGAGCTGTGCAATGCACCACGCCAGAAAATAGTATTTTAGGGATTTAATTAAATTTCAAAATAGGCTTTTTGAGAGCCCACCTTATGAACACTGGCAATGTTGTTTCATTAATCTTTCTGGAAAGGTGAGTTTGCACAGTGGCTGCAAAATCACCCTTCGGGCCTGAGTAATGCCATGACAGTGCAATAATTCATGAGGAGGGGTCCCAAAAACCCCATGTTGAAAATTTGGTGCAAAAATTCCCAAAAATGCCTGAGATATGCAACAAAGTTGAAAAAACCCTATCTATCCCATTATACAGCTTACCGGCATTTCCTCAGTTCGCGGTCGGCTTTGAAGAGTGCAGACATGTTCCCGGTCCACCGAAGATAGTTGCACCAGACCGGAGGTAAATATGGAGTGAGGAGGGGTGTGGGAGGCAGGGTGCACAGTGGGTGGAGTGCGGGTTGTGGGGGGCAGGGGAGACTGCGAGGACAATTTTTTCTTTACAGGTTTTTTCTTTTAAAAGATGATGCAGGGCGTTTGCCACGCTGGGGTGGGCCTCAGCGTGGCAGAAGGATGGCTGGGGGCATGTAGCCAATGGGGATTGGGCACCCCTTCGCCATGGCATCTGTTGCAGCACCCTGTACTGGGACACAGTGGAGCCGACGGGGATTGGGCACCCCTGTTGGCTATACGATGTAGCCATGCTGGGGTGGGCACCCAGCGTATATGAAACTGTGTTTTGAGGGCGAGACAGCCGACGGGGATTGGGCACCCCGCCGGGCTACAGTGTGTGCATTGGGGAGCAGCAGCATATGTGTGTGTGTGTGGGGGAAGCGCATCAGCAGGCGATATCTGATTTGCTGCTCACTGAAGCGTAGCCCCCCCTTTCAACTGTATGCCACTGCATTTTGGAGCTGTCATAGACAGCTCCAGCAGGCATTGGAGAACTGCGGCTGCACCTGCAAACACACTGACTGAATTGGAAGAGGGCTGACACACCTCCGAAAACTCCGATGATGGCACTATGTTTCTTGCACATGCGTGCAAGCAAACATAATGATAATTTTCAGATATTTTGGGATCATTTTAAAATTTCTTATCCAAATTTCTCCACAACAAGTGGATTTAGAGATGCACCCAACATTTGTATTTACACCATGATTTAAGTCTCGAGCTTCAATGGGAGCTGAGTTATTGTTAACCAAACATTTTGCCAAAGTTTACATTTCTGTAATTTTAGCATAATTTTGATAGTGTTCAGCGATATGTGTTGAAATTTGATCTTTATACAGGTTATCACTGGATTTGTATACGTACATAGTTTCAGATTCCTAGCTTCAAATAGGACTGAGTTATAGCCTGCCAAACATGTTGCCAAAATTTAAATTTCAGTTATTTCCCTCTAATTTTAAAACAAGATATCCAAATTTAACTAGAGATGAAGTATTTAAAGTACTATACTACATGGTCATTTCTTAAAAAGTTCATATTTGTACCTTTAAATGTGATTGAATTAAAAGTAATCAAACTTTCACAACATTTAAAAATTAAATGTTGCAAGAATGTAAACTACACATTTAAGCCCCTGAAACTTTAAAACTAGAGAATGCAATACCATGAAATTTGGCAGATTCTTAGACCTTACAAGGAGACTGTACATGCCAATTTTATTAATTGCTTGCTGCCAGAAATTGCAAAATAAGAGGGCTGTGCATGGACCAAATAGTATTTCCCAAATACCACGAATAGTGGGCTTGCCGAATATTCAGATGGATGTTCTGAATAGTCCACTGTTCGGACACTATTCGGGATGTACTATTCAGTGAGTTAGATTTCAATATCTCACTGAGCTGTGTTGGCCAATCGAAGGCTGTTTTATGAGCTCACAGCTAGGAACACCATGTGATCTCCTCTCTCTGAGTGTGTAGCTTAGAGTTCAATATATAGAGAGGCTAGAGTGTGGATTCCTATGCCTCAGTTGAAACCATGCATCCGCCACAAAAGAGGAGGATTTAGGTGCTGGCAGACTAGCAGGAACCCTTCTTGAAACTTAGATAGTGGCACCTGCACACTATTCTGACGGCAATCTGCTGATCCAGTTGGATAAGAAGCACCATTGACATAAGGGAAATGATGAAGCAGGCGCACATTGTGGTGACAAAAACAAGGTATGCTTGTTTGTCCTTTGCTTGTATAAGCAGTCCATTACTCGACTTCTGTCAGAACAGTGTGCTGGTGCCATTATCTATCTACTGCATTTGCAGCACCATCATTTCTTGTAGTACCCCATGAGACCTTTGTGACCATATAGAGGTTGTCACTTAACTCCAAATATTGATGGAATTATGGCCTGCTGAAGTTCCAGTGTTATACTATGGGAATTGTTATGTTTTATTACTTGCTTTTTATGTTTGCTTGCACGCATGTACAAGAAACATAGTGCCATCATCTGAGTTTTCCAGTGGTGTGTCAGCCTCTTCCAGTTCAGTCAGTGTATTTGCAGGCACAGTCGCAGAGCTCCAATCACTGCTCCAGCTGTCTATGACAGCAGGAAAATGCAGTGGCATACAGTTGAAAGGGAGAGCTGCGCTTGAGTGAGCAGAGCTCTCCCCCCCACACACACGCGCGCGTGCATGCACGCACACTGCGTGCCATGCGCCTTCCCTCCCCCTCCACACTGTATGGCCGATGGGGGTGCCCAATCCGTCAGCTCCACCCCCCAGCATCCAGGTGCCACGCTGGTGCCCACCCAGCGTGGCAAAATGATAATGGCCAACGGGTGCCCAATCCTGTCGGCTTCACTGTCCTCCCCCAGTACAGGGTGCCACGCGGGAGCCCATCCCAGTGTGGCAACAGATACCATGGCCGACAGGGTGCCCAATCCCCGCTGGCCTCCACGCCCCAATCCATCCTTCTGCCATGCTGGGAGCCCACCCAGCTGCAGCAACGCCCCACATTGTCTTTTAAAAAAAAATGTAAAGCAAAAACTGTCCTCGCAGTCTCCATGCACCCCCAACCGCACCCACCCACTGGCGCACCTCAAGCCCCTTAATAATTCTCACACCCCTATATTTACCTCTGGAGTTCAGCGCCGACGATCATCGGTGGACCCAGAACACATCTGCACTCTTCAAAGCTGACAGCGAACTGAGGAAATGCCGGTAAGCTGTATAATGGGATAGACAGGGTTTTTCAACTTTGTTGCATATCTCAGGCATTTTTTGGAATTTTTGCACCAAATTTTCAACATGGGTTTTTTTGGGACCCCTCCTCGTGAATTCTTGCACTGTCATGGCATTACTCGGGCCCGAAGGGTGATTTCGCAGCTACTATGTGAAATCACCTTTCCAGAATGATTAACGAAATGACACTGCCAGCGTTCATAAGGTGGGCTCTCAAAAAGCCTATTTTGAAAATTTGGTGGAAAAATTCCTAAAAATGACTGTTTTATGAGCATGCGTTGCTCAGTTCATACGCATGCTCGTAAGTTCGCACATTTTCAATATTTTCACTCCAGATTTTCAACATTGCCATTTTACCACACCTTCTTATGAGCAGTACAGCTGTCATTTTTCACATCTCACCCAAAATGTGTTTCCGCCCATGTAGCGCACAATGGCGCAGTCAGTGTGCAAAATCAATGTACGGGACACATTAAGAAAATCACAGTGACACTGTTCATGAGCAGAGGTCTTAAAATGGCTATGTTGAAAATTTGGTGAAAAAATTCCTAAAAATGACTTTTTACGAAAGTGTGCGTTACAGAGTTCCTATGCACGCTCGTAAGTTCGCAAATTTTCAATATTTTCACTCCAGATTTTCAACATTGCCATTTTACCACACCTCCTTATGAGCAGTACAGTTGTCATTTTTCACATCTCACCCACAACATGTTTTTGCCCATGTAGCACACAATGGCGCAGTCGGTGTGCGAAATCAATGTATGGGACATGTTAAGAAAATCACAGTGACACTGGTCATGAGCAGAGGTGTTAAAATGGCTATGTTGAAAATTTGGTGAAAACATTCCCAAAAATTACCGTTTTAGGAGTGTACGTTGGGCAGTTCCCTCACATGCGCTGGCAAGTTTGCGATTTTATTATTTGAACCAGATTTTCAATAGTGCCATTTTACCGCGACTTCCTTATGAGCAGTGCAGCTACCATTTTTCACATCTCTCCTAAAATATGTTTCTGCACATGTAGCGACAATGGTACAGTCGATTTATGAAACAATGTTTGGGACAGATTAAGAAAATCACAGTGACACTGGTCATGAGCAGAGGTCTTAAAATGGCTATGTTGAAAATTTGGTGACAAAACTCCATAAAATGACTGTGTTACGAGTGAGCATTGCGCAGTTTCCACGCACCCTCGTAAGTTCATGAATTTGTAATATTTTCAGTCCAGATTTTCACCAGTGGCATTTTTCCACACCTCCTTATGAACAGTACAGCTGTCATTTTCCACAACATGGCCGAAATGTGTTTTCACACTTTCAGTGCAGAGATGCGTGGTCGCTGTGGGAAATCATTGTTCGGGACAGATAAAGAAAATCACACTGACACTGTTCATGATTGGAGGTCCCAAAATGCCTGTGTTAACAATCTACTGTAAAAAAAACAAAAACCTAGTTACATTACGGGTGTGCGTTGCACAGTTTCTACGCACGCTCCTGACTTCACCAGTTTTTTTAAGATTTTCACAGCAGATTTTCAACATTGCCATTTTTTACACCTCCCCATGAACAGTACCGCTGTCATTTTTCACATCCTGTTTGGAATGTGTTTTTGCACCTGTGGTGCCACATGCCATAGTCGCTGTGCAAAAGCAGTTTTTGGCTAACAAACTGATATTGCCACTGTTCATGAGGTGGGGGTCACAAAAAAATGTTGAAAATTTGGAGTGAAAATACCAACGAATGCCTGAGGCGTTAGGGTTTCTGACCATAACGCCCCACTCTGTAGAGTATGACAGGCATCAGGGGTGTGACTTGGGATTCTTGCCTGTCGTGCTCATACCATTCCACCCCCACCCACACCCTGTAGCCAGTGAGAGGCATCAGGGTGTGCCTTGGACTCTTCGGGCCCAAACTTCACCCCATTCTCCTATACTGCACCCATCTCACCGTATTTCCTGATGGAATGGGGTGCACATAAGGGCCAAAGACCCCAAGGCACACCGTGACACTTGTCAGTGTCTGCAGGGTAGGGTGTGGTGAAATGGCATGGGCGTTATGCCCAACGACCCAAAGGCACACCCCAATGCCTGTCACTCTCTGCAGGGTGGTGGTGGGGTTGGCTTCAGTTCAATACTTCGCTGCCATTCCTATTATGCAGCTCTGTAACTTCTACACTACCAATGTCAGTGCCAGCAAGCAAACATTCGGCATTGACAAATGCTTGTTTTAATGGTCACAATAATTTAAGGGTGCAGCATATGTTATTCTTGTAGTACCCATTGAGACCTTTGTGACCATATAGAGACTGACACTTGACTCCAGATATTGATGGAGTTATGTCCTGTTGAAGTTCCAGTGTTATCTTATGGGAATTGTTATATTTTATTACTTGATTTTGTTAATGGCCACAATTATTTAAGGGTGCAACATGTTATTCTTCTAGTACCTCTTGGGATTTTTGTGACCATATAGAGATTGTCACCTCTGCATCATCCTCCTGAAGCAACAGCAGCACAAGACAGCCTCTGGCACCAGTGTACAAGCCAAAGTGCTGTGACATCTGCATCCTCTTCCTGAAGCGCCAAAGTGCTGTGACATCTGCATCCTCTTCCTGAAGCACCAGCAATGCAAGACAACCTCTGGCACCAGTGTACAAACCAAGGTGCTGTGACCCTTCCTCCTCCTCCTGAAGTCATTTTAAGGATTTCTGTAGCAACTCTCTAATAAGACAACTTTCCTGACTGAATACCGAATACTGAATACCAAATAACTGGGACCTGAATATTGAATATTCAACGGAATATTCAGAAAAATGTATTCACACAGCTCTACAAAATAATATCTGTACTTAAAGTCAAATCCCGTGAGTCTTTGTGAAAACTGTAGAATTTCATGAAAAATTCCATAAAACTGGAATTTGCTAATTTCACTTAGCCTTATTTGGAGGATTCTAAATATAGGGGGTATGAGAGGCAGGTAGTGCAGGAGGTCACCAGTTTCAGGAGTTAGATACACAGACCCATCAAGAAATGGACAGCTGAGCTGGGTAGCACAACAGTGGTAGACTCCCAGGTTGGAGCAAGGAAGCACTGAGTGTCAACAATTCCAACCTGAATGAAGGACATGTAAGGATCTTATCCAGTACATTTATGATCCAGGGAGCCTGATGTACATGCAAGTCTGAGACTTAGAGGTACTCAAAAAGAGTGGGGGAAAACAATGTCTGGGGCAGCAGGAAGGAAGAATTCTGACTATTCCAACAGGGTAGGTCAATAGGAAAAGGAGTAGGTGACTCATGTTTTAAGGGAGTTTGTCATTGTAAAGAACAAAGAGGATATCAGTGGGATCAGTAGTTCTACTGAGTCAATCAGACTATTCCAAAAGAGAAGGGGGGTGGGATAGTCACCCAGAGAGGAAGAGCAGGACTGCAAAAAACTCAGCCCACCTTATCAAATGAAGTAGTGATATGTGCATTGTTAATGTTAAATTTCACAAAAAGAATTCTGGATGGTTCATCTGTATGCTACTGTAAGTATGTGAGAAAATACTACCAATAATTTTTTTATTGAAAATTTAAAACTGCTAAACCAATTTATCCAGTTGTGTTAGACACCAGGATACACTAACTATGGATATGCATTTGAAACATTAAGTCTATGCCTGCAATAGCATAGAAGTTACAAACATCCACATTTTTGAGAGTTTAAAAAAAAATTTGCAGATACTTACTTAGTAAAGATTTGAACCCCTGTAACTTAAAAATCTCGAATCCAATCCTCTGCATATTTAGATCATTCTATAAGAATTACAAAAAGATTATTCATGCTAATTTACACATGTCTAGTGTCAAAGGTGCTCGAGTTATATGCAGATGAAATATTTCCATGAAATTTCCCACAAAAATAAAATGACAGATTTTGAGCACATATAATTTTGAGACGATGAATCATAATGTCATAAAATCTGGCACATTACTAGAACACCTATCATTAAGGAGTAGTGTCAAATTTAAGATCTCTGACCCACTAGTTGGCTAAGGTATATACAGACAAATATTTTCATGAAATTTGCCCAAAAAATACAATGACAGGTTTTGAGCATCTGCACTTTTGAAACTATCCACCTGAATGCTGTATTTGGATAGTTATTGGCACTCCACAAAAAGAGAGATCATGATAAATTTCAGAGCTCTATCTTAAAGGACAGCAGTGTCATGACCAAATTACAAAATTTAAAAAAATCCACAAAATTCCAGTGAAATTACACAACATTTTGTGAAATTTCATAACATTTTGTCAAATTCTGTGAATTCAGAATTTTCCTGTTCCACACAGCTCTAAATGTTGCTGAGGCAGTAAAGCCAGAAAGGGGTGGTGAGGAAAACAACCATCTGCACCGCTCTTCTCTACCCTCTGTCCCCATGGCAGAGGGAGGGGCGGGGGCCTGTGAAGTCCTATGGGTGACCCCCTGGGCCCAGGGGGTTCTCACCATGGCCCCTGTCTGGCGACAGCCCTCTGGCCCTGTCTGCAAAACTAAGGCCTCAGCACCTGTGAAGATCAGAGCTATTCTTAAACTGGAAGTTCCTGGTTCAGTCCGTGATTTAACTGGAGAGAGAGAGAGAGAGAGAGAGAGAGAGAGACAGACAGAGGGAGAGACATAGAGACAAAGAGACAGAGAGAGACAGAGAGAGACAGAGAGAGACAGAGAGACACAGAGAGACAGAGAGAGACAGACAGAGACAGACAGAGACAGACAGACAGAGACAGACAGACAGAGACAGACAGACAGAGACAGACAGAGAGAGAGAGAGACAGAGAGAGAGAGAGAGACACAGACACCCAGTGGATGATGAGGAGAAGCTGCATGGTCAAATATTCCAGTTCTCAGATTATGAAATTTATAGAGCTATTCCCAAGCCATTTCACTGCCCTGTGGTTACATTGGCTGATCGCATCCTACACCTGCCAATCCATGCAAAAGCTCTTTGGATCAGGATGGATGGTCTAAATCGAGGTGAGCCCCTGAATCTCACCTACTGAAAGGGGATCTGGCTGGAGCCAAGAATGACTTGCAGGACTAGTGCAAGAGATTTGCAGGAATGGAGTCAAGCTGAAAGATGGGTCAGAAGGAGGATGAATACTGAATACCCTTCATTAGACTATCCATATGTGTTGGAAAGGGTCTGAGACATAATTGAGGAGATGAGGGAGGACTGGGTCTACAAGGAACAACTGGAGAAACTAAAACATCACCCTGGACATGGAGGACAAAGTGTCTCAAGAACGGTTCCAGAAGGCACGGGCTATATTCCACACTGCACCTTGTTCTGGATTAACGCTGTTTAAGCACTTTGCATTGGTACAGGACCTTGCAGGGTGTTCTGTGAAGTATTTTGTTGTACCAAGGGATTCCTTCAGAGGGATCACCACCAAACCAGACTCAGATTTTTATTTTCCACCTGCTGGAGGACCTGCCATTCAAGCTCCTGTAGAGACTTATAGACACTGCCAGGATGACTGCTCACTGGAGCAGGTTTGGATAACAGATAGTGCTGATTTAAAGACTGTTTAATAATGATTGCAAATAACAACAATGTCTTTGATTCTAAATTAAAAATATTGCATTTACATGTTGCCATTGCCTTAATTGTGTTAGGGTGAGTGTAAGTGTGACAGTGTATGTGTGCGTGAATGGAGAGTGTAGTGCAATAACATTTATTGTTGTTTAAAGGTTTTTTCTGCAATTTGGTGGGAGGTATAATAAGGGGTTTAAGGGTGTTTGCAGCAACAATCTACCTCAAGTGTATGCATAAATACTTGATCCAAATGATTTAATGCTTTAGAAATGTTTTTTGCCACTGTTTTCTTTAAGATATGGTACTTTAAAGCTTAGAAACTCCTGGCACAGGTAAGGTAGGGTTTTAGTTTAGTTTTTTATTAGAGGTAATAGTGGTGTCAGGGAGGGTTTTTCCTTAGGTCCCCCTTCACAGGCAGTTTAGCTGGTGGTCCAGGGAGTGTGCATACTTGGTCCACTGGTAGTGGTAGGAGTGTTTGTTTGGGCTGGATGGAATGATTTATTGGGTGGGAGGAGAGTGTAAGCCCATCTCATTTTGAGAGGGGCTTATCGCTCACCTCAGGTTCCCCTTTCCTCTCCCCTGGGGCTTAGAGTTTAGTTTTAGTGCTCCGGGGGAGTAATGTTTGCTGGCTGCCATTTGGGGCAGCAAAGAGAGAGAGAGAGAGATAGGGACAGTGTATATGTATGTGTGTGTGTGTGTGTATATGTATATGTATGTATATATATATATATATATGTGTGTATGTATGTATATGGAGAATAGAAAGTTCTGGGGGAAGAGAGAGGAGAGAAGAGAGAGATCGGCGGTGTCACAACCCCACTCAGCAGGTCAGGCCCTCTGCTCCCACAGTGCCAACCTCTGAGCGCAATCTTATGAACAGTTAACAGAACAGGGTAACCTTCCTGTCTGTTTTGTGGGTTAGAATCAAACTTTGGTCTCAAGTTCTGGAGGGATTCAAACTGTGAACCTCCTGTTAACATACCCAATTTACAGGTCAGATAATTCTGCTCTTTGGGGCAGGGCAGATATATTTCGCCTACGGGCACCTAATCAGGTGTACAAAATGAACCCTTAAAACTCTATGAAAGACCTCAGAATAAACTCTTACCTTTTCCTAGTTTGGTTTTACCAATAGCTTTGCACAGTGTCAACTTTAACCATATATGCTTCACTTGTCAAATAAAAAATTTCAAAGGCACACTAAGTAGTCTCTAAAATGAGATGTTTACCTAAAAATAGATACAAATGTAAAATGTAATTACAGAGCCATATATCACAAAACATACAAATCACTTAAAAAAAAAAGACAGGTTTAAAGTGCAAACAAAATCTCCTACTGCAGTACACTTAGAATTGTGTTTCTCATGTATAGCTTCTAACAGTGCCTGATGTTGCTTCTTCAGAGTTCAAACATGTGTGTCTTTAAATGGAATACAGACTACAGTTTAAGAATGCTGTGTTTCAACCCTCTTCATGATGTCATCCTCTAGCTCCTCCCTTTCAGGATACATAAAAAAATACATATACAAAACAGGAAGTCCCATCAAGATATTGAATTCTGTGACTCCAGCAAGACTCATTTTCCAAATGATGACACTCTTAATTAAGACTGTGATTTTCTCAGTCTCCTTTGATCCATGAGTAGTCTCCGTTCTCAAACACATCAAAGGACTTTTTATGACACCAGGTGCAGTTAACTGACTTTCCTGAGGATGTTATAAAATGGATATATTAGCTCCTGGCTTCAAAGCAAACTGACAAGTTAATTGACTTCAGAGATCTGCTGTTTAACATATATCCTGTCTTTTGAACTGATACATGGGGGTTGGGGTTTGTCATCCCAGGCACAGGATTTTTCATGACAGGCAATCGCACTACATTTTTATATTACAAAAATCATAGAGTTATCAGAACCAGCTGTCTAAGTGTCACAGGTGGTACCAGCAGTAGGGCAGTATGAAGGGGTTCCCCCCCTTAGGGGTGGTCGGCAGCTTCAGTGGCGATGCACCGGATCCCTGGGTGGGCATCTGTTGGGAGGCCATTGTGTAGGGAGTTGCGGTTGTTTTGGTCCTGGGTCCCCTGATGACTCGGTGGTAGGAGCATCCAGGGAGCGTCTAGTGGGCAGTTAGTGTATGAACCCCGGGGAGTTAGGCCCCAGTTTCAAGTAGAGGTTTTCTTGCACTGTTCAGGGTTACAGAGGTTGTGGCAGGACCTCTGCGGGGAATTGGGGCCAGTGGAAGCGGTCCCATTCCATACCCCACATGGCAAGACGGTTCGTGGTCCAGCTGGTTTTGGAGCAGGTTATGACCTTTACTCATATAGGGCCTGTTTGAAGGGACGGCTCTGAGGCCCTGGGTTAGAGCTCCAGGGCAGGTCCTCAGGCTTGGGGTTAGAGTCCCCTGCTTACCCCTGAGTCCTTTTAGGCCATGGCTTAGCTTGTGTTGGAGAAACAGTAAATATTTGGAGCCACTGTAACCTGCTGAAAAGGGGGATTGGATGCTTAAAGAGAAAGGTAGAGAGTTGTGGGACTTGGTGGGTGTGAGCATAAGGACTTGGGGCCGAGGTTGTGGCATGATAACTGTAGCTGAGGAACTAGTAGGCTGCCGGGATAACACCCCATAATGGATGGAATATTTAATAATAATAATAAAACTTTATTTATTACACACCTTTCTTAAAATCAAGGTACCTTTACAGCAACTACACATAAAACAGTAAAATAAGCACAAATCCAGTAACAGCTAAGTTCATAAAATACAATAAAATCATCATCAAGGGTAAGCCTTTGACCATAAAAGGATCTTTAAGGCCTTTTTAAATTCCTCCACGGACACACACTGCCGAAGCAGATGGGGTAGAGAATTCCAGAAGGCAGGTGCCACGTACATAAAAGCACGGGCCACCGAAGATTTTAAAGAAACTCTCAGACTCTCTAGCAACCCCTCATCTGCTGAGCGGAGCAATCACCTAGGGCAGTAAGGTACCAGGAGCTCTTTCAAGTAGTCCAGGCCCAGTCCGTGTAGGGCTTTATAAGTCAGAAGACCAATTTTAAAAGTGATCTGCCACTGTATTGGCAGCCAGTGCAGATCGCGCAGGACCGGAAAAATATGACAGGCACGAGAAGTACCTGTCAGTAACCAGGCCGCAGCGTTCTGCATGAGCTGCAAGTGGTGGATATCAACCCCTGGTTGCTGTAGACACAGGTAGTTGCAGTAATCAAGGTGCGAGGTCACAAAGACGTGGACCAATGTAGACAGATCACCAGATGGAACCAGGTGCTTAATCCTGGAGATGTTCCTCAGATGGTAAAAGGATGATTTGACGACTGCCGACACCTGCGATCACAGTGTCAGCCCATCATCAAAAATCACCTCCAGGTTCCACACCCATTCAGAGGTAGGGCGCTGGGTGCTACCCAGGAAAAGTCCTGAGGGCAAACCAGCTCCCATCCCCTCTATCCGGTGACCAGGGTTTACAACCATCACCTCCGTCTTTTCTGAGTTCAACCTCAGCTAGCTTGAATTCATCCAGTACTGGATCTCAGTGAGGCAGCTGTTAAATTCTGAGAGAGCTCTATCCTGGTCAGGTGCAAAAGATAGGTAGAGCTGGGTATCATCAGCATAGCAGTGAAACCTCAGCCCATACATTCTTACAATGTCTCTGAGGGGTAGCTTGTACATTACGAACAACATGGGGGACAACACCGAACCCTGAGGAACCCCATGAGAGAGAGAGACTGGGCCAGAAGAATTAATCCCCGACACCACTCTCTGAGCTCTGCCTGTGAGAAAAGATCTAAACCACCTGAGGACCGTACTAGACAGGCCACCGATGAACCTCAGGCATTTGAGAAGTACCCCATGGTCCACAGTGTCAAATGTTGAAGAGAGCTTGAGAAGAAACAAGATGGAACGGCTTTTTTGATCTCTTGCCACCAAGAGATCACTGAGCACCCGAACCAGCGCCGTCTCGGTACTATGCCTCTTTTAAAAAACAGACTGGAGTGGTTCATAAATGTCATGGATGGTCAGATGTTTCTCCAGTTGTATGGCCACTACTTTCTCAATCACCTTCCCCACAAAGGGGAGGTTAGAGATTGGTCTGTAGTTAGCATGGCAGTCTGAGTCCAGAGAAGCTTTCTTCAGGAGGGGCATTACCACCGCCTCCTTCAGGGAGCTTGGGAACTCACCCATCTCTAAGGAGCACCAGACTATCCACGCTAGGACTGTACTGATATCACAACAACCCATTATCAGGGAGGTTTGACCCAGATCCAAACTACAACAAAGGGGTGGCTTTAGGAGCTTATCGCTTTTCAGTGGTACAGTGCTTAGAAGAAAATAAATGTTTGGGAGTGCTGGGTGAATACCTTGGGAAAAAAGCCCCACTTAGTAGGGTGAAGCTCAAGGTTATAGGTACTTACCAGTGCCGGAGGGTTGATTGGAGCTTCACAGTCCAGGATTGCTAAAAAGGTCTGTGTTCCAGCGTAGAGCTGTTGCTGAATATTTGTGCCAGTGTAACGCCTATTCCTTGCCTAAAGTTATTGCCAAGAAATAAGGTGTCTCTCTCTTGTAGTATTTGTACAAAGTTTAGCCACATGGAGCTGTGAAATATTTATTTATTGATTTATTTATTTATGAAATTGGGACCCCTGAGCCCTGCTAATCATTTAAGAGCTTAGGAGAATGAAGCCTGATTTGTTTTGGGAGAAACTGAGTCCAGTGTGATTAATTCTGTGAAGGGTGATAATGAAATAATCAGTCCTTTAGTTTTTAGGGGTTCCTTAGGTCTCTAACAGGGTTGAAGCATTGAGATGATTCTAAACCCTCCTGCTCCCGGGACCGTTGGGGGAAAATTGGTTGTGATCCTGAAAATGAATTCTATCCTGCCCCTTCCTGACACCATCTGGGACTTGGATCTGTGGCCTGGGTTCCTTGAGAGTGACATAGAAGACGTATTGAGGTAAGAAGTATTTATTGCAAGAGCTTTGCTTCAGAGAATTGCTGGTGGAGGTTTCTGTGTTGTGGGTCCCCTTCTCCTGGATCTGCAGGCCCCTAGACGATTGGGGAAGGGAGGTTTACATGAAGCTAGCCGAGCACAGTGTTCTGACTGACCAAGGGAAAATATGCAAGTGGTAGGTGGGCACAGTGTGAGAGGGGGCTTGTGACCACAGGCTCCCACTGCAGAGTTTCTATACAGAGGACTGCAAGCTTTCAAAAGCTGTAATAACTGGTTATTATGGCATTTGTAGGTTAGTACAGCTTTTGAAATTACTTGACAACTGATTGATAATGCAGGCCACCAGGAATTAAATGTTGACTAATGCACAGGCGTACATGTATTATGAGGTGTTTTTACAAACTCGAGGTTTAAGAGGTCATCACACCCCGAGGGTGTAAAAAAAAAAAAAAAAAAAAAAATCAATCCCACAGATTCCTATGTGTTATCTTTTAGAATAACTGGTGCAAGAAATGTTTAAATAAAGAAAACTTATAGCGCTGAGACAGGCTCACACTTTCACTTTCCCACTGATTGAGTGCGGGTTTGATGGTGCCAAATCTAGCTCACGCTTTCACTTTATTGCTGTTGGTCAGACTCTGTGTGTGCATGTCTAAGCAAATGGATTCATAACTGGGTGTGATGTTGCACCAAGTTATTACAATGTGTGACATCAACCAAAATCTGGTTGATAAAGTGGGCCACCAGTAATTATATTTTGTTATTCGTCGGTTTCCTGCTTCCACTCAGTTTTTGTACAGCTAGGAGGGCATGAGGCACAGGAAGGTTAAGTGACTTGCTCAGAGTTGCAGTGTAAGTTGCTGTGGTGAGATCTGAACCTGAGCCTCATCATTCCTGAGCTGGTGCTCTAATCACATGACCGGCCACACTGCTTTCAAATGTTAAAATAGCATGGCTGGCACAGTGGCACAGAAAGCTGAGGCGCTGTCAGCATCTCACTTCTAGCCATGCCAATGATCCAAGTTTGGGAATGAGCTTGAGTTGCCAGGGGTCGATGGGGGGGGGGGCTGTGAGAGGACTGAACAGCCATATGGCAGCTCTCCTTTCCCGGACTGGGGTGGTGAGCCACCCTGGCTCTTGCCTGCCACCAGCTGGAGGCCTAGAGGTAGCGTCAATGTCCAGGAGGCTGACCTGAGTCAGGGGGGGTTGATGGGGCTGCAGTTCCAGAGTACATGTGCACCTATACACACATGTGTCCTCCATGCCGCTGCAGCACCAGGAACTGTGGGAGAAAATGGGAAGAAAATGGTGAACCTGGTCTTCATGAAGCCTCACCCAAGGCACTACAACCCACATTGCTGCTTCAAGGACCAGGGCAATTCTGGATGAGTCTCCGGAGGGAAAGGATGACCTTCCCCCCCCGACCCCACCATGGGGGGCAGTCCATGGGGGAACCTAGCCCTAGACCAGTTAAAAGAGGTAATGGACTGTTGATGGTGCCTGGGGACAAGGCTGACTAGCTACCCGGTCTGACCCTGGAGGATAAAAGCCTTTAAAAAAATGTTAAAATAGCTTTAAGTGGACTGAGTCCCCCACAGCTCATTTCACATCAACTATCAAGCAGCAGTCTTATGGTAATTGCTTTATGCCACAGTCAGTCTGTACTGTATTATAATCAGTGACCAAGAATTGAAAAGCTGAAAAGCAAAAGTTTGATTGGTCATTAATTTTTCATACAGTTTTTTATGTTTCCTTGTGCATGTTCAAGAAACATCTTGGGACAGAACGACATTTGAGGGGTGTGTCAGGGACTAGCCCAATGCAGAACAATCTGTAGTGGGCACGTCCCTCACAGACCAATGACCAGGCACGCTGGTCATGACATTAGTGTTGTTTTTGATGATGTGCCATGTCCTCTAGTTGAAAGAAATGAAGTGCTCTAACGAGAGACATCACAGATTCAGAAGTCCCCCTGACCCGGGTGCGCTTCTCAGCTGTGCGGCTCTCCCTGCTGACACTACCCACCTTGCTCGCTACAGCTGCAATGAAAGAACCAGATTCAGAGCCCCCCCGACCCAGGTGCACTCCGCAGTGGTACGGCTCTCCCTGCTGACACTACCCACCTTGCTCGCTACAGCTGCAATGAAAGAACCAGATTCAGAGCCCCCCTGACCTGGGTGCATTCCCCAGCGGTGCGGCTCTCGCTGCTGACACCATCTGCCTCGCTGGCTACAGCTGCAATGAAAGAACCAGATTCAGAGCCCCCCATGACCCAGGTGTGCTCCCCAGTGGTGCGGCTCTCCCTGCCGATGCCGCCCGCCTTGCTGGCTACAGCTGTAACGAAAGAACCAGATTCAGAGCCCCCCATGACCCAGGTGTGCTCCCCAGTGGTGCGGCTCTCCCTGCTGATGCTGCCCACCTCGCTCACTACAGCCGCAACAAAAGAACCAGGTACAGCCTCATCTGGAGCTTCAGTAAACCATGTTTAAAGTTTGGCGCCTTTTCCCGCTTACCAGCGATTGGCTTCTACAGTGACTTGGCCCTGCCTGATAGGTGAGACGAATGGACTACTCAGACATCAGTACTCCAGTGCTGCCTAAGCTATTTTCTTATCTCTGTATTTTATTAGCTCTGTTTTTTTGCATTTTAATTTTTTATTTTCTTTTGACCATATTTCTGCCTGTTTCCATAGACTGCATTTTATGCCTGCTGCATGCGCTGTTTATTTCAAACTGCATATAATCCATTTTGTCTACACTGGTTACCTGCTAGAAACTTATAACCCTATCTGAACCTGTGATTTATTTCTGGGCTAGCAGAAAAAAAGCCACAGTTAACCTCTGTTATTCAAATTGATTATCAGCTCTGCAGACCTCTGCTCGATTATGTGCCTTTTTGCTGGGCTTGTTTCTTCATTCCCTATTTATTGTTTGATTTGCTCGCTTTGCAGACCTCTGACTTACAGTGCCTTCAGAAAGTATTCACCCCCCCTTGGATTTTGTCACATTTTGTTGTGTTACTACCAGAATTTTTAATGCATTGAAATTATTTTTTTCCCCCTTGATTCATACAGCATACTCAACAATTGAAAGGGGCAAAAATATTTTTATTGTGTAACAAAAATTTATGAAACATTAAAAACTGAAATATCTTGTTTACTTAAGTGTTCACCCCCCTGAATCAATACATAGAAACATAGAATTTGACAGCAGATAAGGACTGCTTGGCCCACCTAGTCTGCCCATTTTCCTACCTAACAGATAAGCTGCAGATCCTAGTTAACCAACAGCTTACTTCCTCCTACCCCCCACTAGCACTGCCTTATGTCTGTCCCATGCATTCTTGAATTCCTCCACTGTTCTTGACTCCACAACCTCCTCAGGGAGGCTGTTCCATGCATCCACAACCCTCTCTGTGAAAAAATACTTTCTCACATTACCTCTGAGCCATCCCCCCTCTATCTTCAAATTGTGCCCCCTTGTTCTTGCACATCTCTTTTTCTGAAAGATGCTACCCTCTTGGACTTTGTTGATTCACTTGAAAGTTTCTATCATGTCCCCTCTCTCCCTTCTTTCCTCAAGGGTATACATATTAAGCTCCTTTAGTCTTTCTTCATATGTCTTCTGGTGCAGACCCTGCACCATTTTGGTTGCCCTCCTCTGGACAGCCTCCACTCTGTCTATGTCTTTGCGGAGATGGGCTCTCCATAACTGCACACAGTACTCCAGATGGGGTCTCACCAACTGTCTGTACAGAGGGATAACAATTTCCTGTTTTCTACTATTGATGCCTCTTCCTATGCATCCCAATATCCCCACAGCCTTCCTTACTGCCTTCTCACATTGCTTGCCCACCTTCAGGTCATCTGATATAATTACCCCCAGGTCCCTTTCCATTTTTACTGTTGTCAGTATCTCACCCCCCATTGTGTACGCTTCCCCTGGGTTTTTGTTTCCCATGTGCATTACCTTGCACTTCTTTGCATTGAATCTGAGCTGCCATACATTTGACCATTCCTCCAACCTTGCCAAATCCCTTCTCATTCTTTCCACTCCATCTTGTGTATCAACCCTGTTGCAGATCTTTCTGTCATCTGCAAAGAGACGTACTTTTCCTTCCAGTTCCTCTGCAATGTCACTTATAAAGACATTAAAAAGGACCGGTCCCAGTACTGAACCCTGCTAGTAACTCTCCTTTCTTCACTGTGTACTCCATTTACTACTACCCTTTGCATCCTGTTGTCTAGCCAATTTTTTATCCAGGCTACCACCTTGGGACCCACTGCAAGGCTGGCTAACTTGTGTATTAATCTTTTGTGTGGGACTGTATCAAATGCCTTGCTAAAATCTAGGTAGGCCATGTCCACAGCCCTCCCTGGTCTACTACTTTGGTCACCCAGTCAAAGAAATCTATTAGATTCATCTGACACAACCTTCCCGTCATGAATCCATGCTGCCTTGGGTCCTGTGCCCCACTGGCCTCTAGGTACTCAACAGTTCTTTCCTTCAGAAGTGATTCCATCACTTTCCCTACCACAGAGGTCAGACTGACAGATCTGTAGTTTCCTGCCTCTGTCTTGGTCCCACTTTTGTGGAGGGGAATCACATCCGCCTTCCTCCAGTCCTCGGGTACCACACCATCCTCCCATGATTTGTTAAAGAGAGTAGTCAGTGGTGTCACTAGTTCTACCCTTAGTTCTTTAGAATTCTTGAGTGAATCCCATCAGGCCCCATTGCTTTGTCCACCTTCAATTTTATTAGTTCTTTCAGGAACCCTTTCTTCTGCAAATGGACTGGTATCGACCCCCATCTTCAGAGTGTTTCTCTGTTCGATTTAGGTACTTCCTTCCTTTGTGAATACTGGAGCAGAAATATTCGTTCAGTATCCCTGCTTTTTCACTGTCACCCTCACCCACATTCCTCCCTTTATTAAGCCTCAGTATCCTCCCTTGGTCTTTCTTTTGCTCCCTAATGTACCTATAAAGGTCTTATCCCCTTCTTAACAGAATTGGCTATCCTTTCCTCGGTTTGGGCCTTTTATGATTCTGACTGCCTTCCCAGCCTCTTTCTGCTTTAACTGATAAAGTTCTCTGTCCTGCTCCTTCTGTGTTTCCTTATATTTCCTGAATGCTGTCCTTTTCTCCTTAACCTTCCCTGCCACCTCTTTTGAGAACCGTAGCGTTTTTTTCCTTCGTTGTGTTTTATTGATTTGCTTTACACAAAGGCTTGTTGCCTCTGTGATGGCTGTTTCTACTTTGTAGAAGTGACTTTGGCAGCAATTACAGCTTTGAGTCTTCTTGGGTATGTCTGTATCAGCTTTGCACATCTGGATTTGGGGATTTTCGCCCATTCTTCCTTGCAGATTTGCTCAAACTCTGTCAAGTTGGATGGGGAGCGTCAGTGAACTGCAATCTTTAAAGCTTTCCGCAGATTCTCAATGGGATTCAAGTCTGGGCCTTGGTTGGGCCACTCAAGGACATTCACCTTCTTGTTCTGAAGCCACTCCAGTGTTGCTTTGGCTGTATGCTTGGGGTCGTTGTCCTGTTGGAATGTAAATCTTTGCCCCAGTCCAAGGTCTATTGCAGACTGATGCAGGTTCTCCTCAAGGATGTGCCTGTATTTAGCTCCATTCATTGTTCCCTCTATCCTGACAAGTGCCCCAGTCCCTACCACTGAAAAGCATGCCCATAACATGATGCTGCCACTACCATGCTTCATGGTAGGGATGGTGTTACATGGGTGACTAGCTGTGTTTGGTTTGCGCCAGGCATAGCGCTTTGCATTCAGGCCAAAGAGTTCAATTTTTGTTTCATCAGACCAGAGGATCTTTTGCCACATGGTCTCAGAGTCTGCCACGTGCCTTCTTGCAAACTCCAGGCATGCTATTATGTGGCCTTTTTCTCGAGATGGCTTCTGTCTAGCCACTCTCCCTAGAGGCTACATCTGTGAAGTGCTGCAGAGATTGTTGTCCTCTGGACAGGTTCTCCCATCTCAGCCATGGAACTCTGTAGTTCTGTCAGGGTGGTCATTGGGTTCTTGGTCACTTCCCTGACCAAGGTCCTTCTTGCCCAGTTGCTCAGTTTGGGAGGACGGCCTGCTCTAGGAAGAGTCTGGGTGGTTCTGCAATCTTTTCATTTCCTAAAGATGGACTTGACTGTGCTCCTGGGAACTTTCAACACCCTAGAAATATTTTTATACCCCTCCCCAGATCTATGCCTCCTCACAATTCTATCACGGAGTTCTACAGACAGCTCCTTGGTCTTCATGGTAGAGTTTCTGCTCTGACATGCACTGTCAACAGTGGGACCTTGTATAGACAGGTGTATTTCCTCTGAAATCATGTCAACCATTTGAACTGACCACAGGTGGACTCCATTCAAGTTTGAGTGATCTCACAAGGAAATTGGATGCACCTGAGCTCAATTTGGAGTGTCATAGCAAAGGGTGTGAATACTTATCAAATCAAGACATTTCAGGTTTTTATTTTAAATTGCATGTACAAAAATTTCCAGAAGTTTCATTCCCCTTTGACATTATAGAGTAATTTGTGTAGATACGTGACAAAAAAATTCCATATAAATGTATTTTAATTTGTGTTTGCAACATCACAAAATGTGATAAAATCCAAGGGGGGGTGAATACTTTCTGAAGGCACTGTACCTCTGCCTGTAATTTGTGCTTTTCTGGGCTAGTTTCCTCGACCGGTCTCAGAGTCACTGCTAACCCCTGTTATTAATTCCTTTGTGTCCCAGTGCTTGGCGCTGATTCCGCCCTGCCCCCTACTACTTTCGTTCACTTATGTCTGTTTTACTTCCCTACCCTGTTTAAACTAATCTCTCCCCAGACACCCGCGGCCTTCTCATCTGCCCCGCCCCCCAGCTGCCAGACTTATCTAACCCTCTGCCTTCTTCTCTCTTTCACAGATTCAGAGCCCCCTGACCAGGGTGCACCCCCCAGCAGTGCAGCTGCCCCTGCTGACGCCAGCCACCTTGCTCGCTACAGCCACAACGAAAGAACCAGGAATGGCCCCATCTGGAGCTTCAGTAAACCATGTTTAAAGTTTGGTGCCTTATCCCACTTACCAATGATTGGCTTCCACAGTGGCTTGGCCCTGCCTGATAAGCGAGCTGAATGGACTACTCAGACATCAGCACTCCTGTGCTGCCTAAGCTATTTTCTTATCTCTGTATTTTGTCCCACCCATCCTCCCCAGCACCTCCACTCTTTAAATCCACTCACTTGACTCCTCCCCTCAATTCCCCTTGTTCTTCTCCTCCCCTTAGTGTCACCTCAACCCATTATACCTCAGCAGTACTCTTCCCCAGAATCTACCTCTTTTCTTCTCCTTCCTGCACCATACTTGGTCAGTGACAGCCTGCCCTCTCTTGCAGTTTAGCATTCACAATCTCCACCACTGCTACCTCTGCTAACTGCCCCCTTTCTCTACAACTTCCCACCACATTTATCCCCTACATAGGTGTTCTTTCTCTCTATCTCTTTGCACTGATAATGCCAACCACCCTCCTTTTCCCTCCCTCACCCCCTTCTGTTTCTCTTACTCATTTTCTTTCCCTCCCCTGCAGCCCCCTCCTTCTTGTCCACTCCCCCACTACCCTCTCATCCCCTTTCTGCCCTTCATCTGCTGTCCCTCCTTCCAGCTCCCTCACTACCCACTCCTGCTTCCTCTCACCCCTATACCCCACCCCTCCATCATTCCCTCTCCCTATCCCCCTCTTCATATAGCCCCCTGCTGCCCTCACACCTCCTTAACATTGAGGCACTCCACTGCTACTTGACACCTCAGCACCACCCTCTGCACACACATCTGACAGATCTAAACTCCCTCCATTCCTCCCCCTCTCCCTTCTCATCCTGCTTCTCGCTGGCAGCATCCAACCCTGGCCCCTCATGCCCCAATCTTCTTTCACTCCACCCTCAACCTTCCTGGGGCCACCCCTGTCCCCATCCTCTCTACCCAAGAGCTTACATATCTATCATCTCAATGCCAGGAGCCTACTCCCCAAAATGGATGCCCTAAATGTTTGGCTCACCCAATATCACCCAACTTACACTACGTATCAGAAATTTGGCTATCTGCCAAAATCCCTGACTCCTCAGTCACCATCCCTGACTTTAATGTATTCAGTCAGGATAAAGGAAAATAAGGTGGGGATAGCCCTGTACATCAGGCAATCCCTCTCGAGCTCTATTATCCTCAAAGAGGCCAGCCTGTCCGCCCATGAATTCATTATTGCTCACATTTCCCTTCCCTCCTTTGCTGCCCTCTTCCTTGGTGCTGTATATGCCCTACCAAAAGCCTTGCCCAACTCCATCACCAAGACCATCTCCTCCATCTCCACCCTTACTTCTAATGGTGAGCTTCTGCTCTTAGGTGATTTTAACCTTGACTGGCTCTCCTCATCCACTAGGCCCACCACCCTAACTATTGAAGCCCTTAACCTCCCCAAACTTACTCAGGAACATAACCATTTAAATCCCCGTTCTCAAAATCACTCCCTTTTAGATTGGATATTATCCTCCCACCCTCACCGCATATCTACCTATGGCACCGTCTCCGAGGCCTTAAGTGACCACTGTATCACTTACTGCATTCGCCAAATCCACATTCCCCACTCCCCTCCAAAATTCATATGGTCCCGCCCCCTCTATTCCCTCAACAAACCCACTCTACTGCAAGACCTCACTAATGCTGACTAGCAGCCAGTTTTTTCCACCCTGGATGTTGACCTTGCTCTATCCCATTTCTGCATCATCTTTAACCACATTTGGGACCACCTCACACCCCCTAAGAAAATAAGGGTGAAGCGCCACCACCACCCCTGGATAAATTCTGACCTCATAGCCATGTGTCATTCCAGGGACAAAGCTTGGAGACGTTACAAAATATCCCACACCCCAAGTGACCTCCAATCTTACAAACAACTTAGGAACAGGTGCACAAAAGCCATTTGTCAGTCCAAGGCTTCCTACTTCAAATCTGAACTAGATCACAGAATGAACTCCCCAGCTTCTTTCTGGAAGGTGATCCACTCCCTCCTGGATCTCCCCTCCCAGCAAGTCTGCCCAATCCTTAAAATTGATGGCAGCCCTGTCTCTGACCCTGCCTCAGTAGCCCAGGCATTCAACAACTTTTTTGTCTCTTGTGCTCTGCCTGACTCCCCCTCCCCCCCACCATGCTCACCTCCCTGCCCTCCAGAATCATCCCCCCACCCCCGGCTTCCTCTTTCCTCCCTTCTCTCTCTTTGAAGTTTAGTTGGTGCTCATCTATCTCAACCTCTCCAAAACTAGCCCCAGTGGCCTACACCTCAAATTGCTCTACATCTCTGCTCACGCTATGGTTGCTTCACTGTCGTACATGCTAAATCTCTCTCTCACAACAGCCACAGTCCCCAATGCCTAGAAATCAGCCAAAGTCCTCCCTTTGCACAAGGGTGATGACCCATCATCCCCTGGAAACTACCAACCCATTTCACGCCTCCCCTCCTTTGTTAAAGTTCAGGAATCCCTCATCTTGGCTAAGCTCTCTGACTTCCTCTCCTCCAATAACTCCCTTTCACCTGTGCAATCTAGCTTTTGTAAATGCATTCAACTATCACCTCTCTGCTGCTTGTTGCCAACTTCATTTCCTCTGCTATGGATCAATGCCAAACCACCGCTGCTATCTTCATTGATTTAGCCAAAGTTTTTGACTCTGTCTCTCACCCTCTCCTTCTTCACAAACTATCTTCCTTTGGCCTTGTCAAATTAGTGGTTGACTGGTTTTGCTCATACCTTCTAAATTGACAATTGGTCCAAGTAGGTGACGCCCTCTCTGCTCCTCTCCCTATCCTCTCTGGAGTTCATCAAAGCTCTATCCTTGGCCCCATCCTCTTCTCTATGTTTATAAATGACCTTCCCTCTATCTGTCACTCTTCTAACATGCATATGTACGTGGATGATACCATTATCTATGCCTCTGGCCCATCCCATGACAGTGCTCTCCCCAGTCTCCAAAATGATTTCAACAGGGTTCAGTCCTGGTTTCTATCAAGTCAGTTAAATATCAATGCCAGAAAGACAGTCACTATGATTTTCAGTTCAAGACAGAAACTGTCCTCCCTCTCAAACCCTCCATCGGTCACCACCCTTGATGGCTCACCCCTTGAGTTGGTCCCAGCCTTCAAGTACCTGAGTGTTTGGCTGGACAGTCACCTAAATTTCTCTACCCACATCAATAACATCTGCTAAAAATTCACTGTCCTCTATCACCACAAAGCCAGCCTCCCTCTCCACACTCGTTGCAAACTTGTACTTATGTAACCCCTAGGTGGCACTATCCCAAGGGCTACTACCCCTGCCTGCTTGGCTAGTAGCAGGTTAAGAGGCCTGGGTACTGGAACGGGTGCCTCCACCCAGAGGTCAGGGTTGTTAGTGGTCAAGCTAACCTGGGCACAGCCCTCCAGTACACTGTAACGCCCATCTTTCCCTTCTAGTGGCCTGAACAATATACAATAATCACTTTCACAATGATCCTTATTCACCATGCAATTACCCACACTGTTTGCACTTACCACCAGGGCTGGTTCCTCTAGCTCGACCCTGGGGACCCCCTGCAAAACAAGGTTATGCACAGCAAATAGCAACAGTACAGTACTCTTGGCACAAACTGGAAGCACAGTCAGATTAAATGCAAAAAAGAGTTAGATCTGATTTATTCAGGGTACTTGAACAAAGGAGGGGCATAATCAGGTTGATTGGCTTAAAGGCTAAATCAATCAGACAGTTATGCATGTACTTCAGAGTCCCTACACAGTCACACTCTGGGTACACAGGTAGGAAAAAGGTGGTCTAGCCAGGACCGTTGCCCTGGGTAGGCTGGTGTCACAGCTGGTTGGAGCCCTGTGATGGAACAAATCAACATGCATAACACACACTATTTGTAATCCGGAGCCGGAGGGCTCAGTTCATGAAGGAAAAGACAACAAAGCAATCAGATGACAACACTTTAGATTTAGCTGTTGTTGCAGGGAGCTACCCTGATGTTTACTCATGATACCCAATACGGGACACAGGCAGGATGAAATCGAGACTGCAGGTTGTTGAGCTTGAGTGCCAGGAGAAGCAGGACCCACATGAATCACCGAGGCGTCATTCCTGTTGAAGGTGTTGAGCAGGGGGCTGATCCCCAGGCAAGTCTCATCGATGGCTTTCTCTGTGTAGTGGGTAGTCTGGCTGGACCAGTGTGGCAAGGCCAAGGCCACATGGAGAAGCAAACGGATTTAGTCCATTGGAGCTGGATGCAGCCTCCAACAAACAGAACACAGTTCAGCACACAGTGGGGAACCAAATCACAACCAATAACAGCACACAGCACATTTACATGTAAGAAATTCTACTGTACCAGGCAGATTGCTATCAGGTCGCAATTACAGAGTCTCTACACAAACTGGGAGTTCAAAAGTGGCTGGAAATCCTGAAGGCCAATCGCATTCAGCAAATCTTCGGTCTTCTTCAGGTTAAAGCCTGGTCACAGTTCTGTGGCTTAAATCATCCTCACAATTCAGATTCAGTCCGAATAAACTTCAATTTCCCTCTCAGGGACAGCAGGCAGACAGGCAGGCCAAAACTCAGCCCTTTCACAGTTCTCCCACGTGAATCTATGCAGGATTACTGTTCAACTATCTCGAGCTGCTACTCCTTCTCTTCCCAACTCAGATCTGAACTGAAACTGCAAGCAGTCTGAGACTTTCCCCAGGATCCAAAAGGTTTGGTTGGCTGATTTCTCTGTCAGTCACAACAAAGGCTCCCCCTCCAGGGTCATTTAGGCACCAAAAGCCCCAAACTACAATTCCTACAGAATTTTGCTCCCACAAAGACCCTGGGGACATGCTCCATTTTAGAGTCCACAAAGGTACTGATTGGCCCATTTCAGCAGTCCAGGACCAAGATGGTGGAGATAAACAGAAATGTCCATGTTGCAAAGAAGGCAGGTTAGACAAACTGCAGTATTATTAGTATTCTAATAAATGATCAGCAAACAAGTACATCTTCTAACAAAGCTCCCTCCCAGATTAATTATGACTGTAATCCAGGCAGCTGTTAAAGAGACAGTACACAGAGGCTATACAGGTACTCTCTGGCAATATATTTAAACTGCTAAAATGCAGGACACCAGCCTGGCAGTGAGCATTTAGGCAAGCTCAAGGAAGACTTTTCGGGAACCCCCATTTGTAGGGGTGGGTTATACCCTTCCCTGCCTGGAGAAAACTTGACATCTGCATCAAGTCTTATACCATCACAATACTGAAAATGCACTATATACAAGACATACATGACATTAGCATTCTGTGGAAATACTGCATGATGCATCAGTTAATCGTAACTTATCACATTACTATACATTTCACTATACCATATCTTCATTGACAGTACTTTTGCATGTGTCATACACTCTATACTATGAACAGTTACCTATGACTTCACTTTATAACTTCTTATACAGTAAACAATGTGGAAGGGGGCCCTTCCCTATCAGATAACTTGGGACTTGATGGGATAGGGACACCATGTTCTGAAGGAAGAACAACTAACCTGGAATTGGCCATTAAACTCAGTTTGGGTAGTGAGCTCTGAGAAATATAGACACCTTTCTGAACCACATTGAGAGGCAAATCCACTGGCCTCTGGGGAGAATCATAACTGAAGCGCAATACTGGCTTGACAGCTCGACCAGTCTTTCTGGGGGGAACAGCCAGTCACTGTACTTTCAGCACTAACTTTGGAGCTTTCGTCAGTCATGAGGGGTGCCTCTGCATGGATGGGAATGTCAGAACTGGGAGCACTCTCATCTCCTTGCTCTGTAGGCTCTGTTTCCACAACACTTGGCTCATTTAGAGAAGGTTCTGGCACAATTAGGCTTTGTGGCACTGAAGGGGGGCTGTCAGCACTCTCATATTGTTGTTCAAGTTCTGGTGTGTCACCAGAGAGACTCAGACCATCAGCCCCTTCTTCAGGCAAGTTGCACAGTTCCACTAAACACAGGGAGTCTGCAGCCTCAGACATGATACTTTGCACTTCATTTTCTGGGAGCATTGGCTCCAAGGATGAAGATGAGGGTTAGGCAATCCAGAAGACCCAGCTTCATCCCCACAATTCTGCATAGGATTTCCACAAAACAACTGACTCAGTTCATAGGAGGGATAATAGGCATTACCATAGTCACTTTCATCAGAGGTGGACTGATGGTCACTATCATTCTGGGCCTGCTGCGGGGGAAACCTTAACTCTGTAACTACTGGGGAAGGTTGACTCTGTCTCTTTTTTGCAGCAGCATGAGTCACCAGCCAAGGGGAAGCAATGTCTACTGGCTTAGCTTCAATAATAACTTGACCAATAGGCAGCAAGTGGTTATGGTGCATGGTTTTGACAGCTTTGGAGTTATTCTCTGGGCATACCTTGTACACTGATAGATCATCCAACATTCCAACTACTACATGAGGAATATGGTTCCACCTATCAGAAATTTTGTGCTTGCCATGTAGATTTCTTTGGAGGCATCGACTACAGGTCTTCACATGGTGGTCAACATTGGCCCTCATCTTGGGCCAGTAAAATATAGATCGTACCAGGTTGAGAGTCCTGTCAATACCGAGGTGCCCCATGTGATTGTGGAGGGACCTCAGTACCAAGCGTTTAAAGGCCATGGGTAGGACCAATTGTTGCTTGTCTACTTGACCACTATGATCCACTGTCTCTCTGTATAACAACTGATTGAGTAACTTCGACCTGGGGCGTTCTTTAAACAATAGGGCAGTTCACAAATCAGAGGAATGCAACTTAGACACATCTTTCCCTGCATGCAGAACATCAAGTGCAGGTTTAATCATAGGATCTTGGGATTGAGACCACTGAATACTGTCATTGTCAAGTTGAGTTAGTGCACTAATATCTAGAGCAGAGAAATGGTAATAGGCAGCTGATATGCAGGTATCATGAGTGCCCAAGCAATCTACTAGAAAGTCCACTGTGTCCACAGACATCTGTTCATCTCTGTCAAACTTTTGGCACAATGCTCGGATGTCAGATTCAGACAGCCTAACCCAATCACTCTTGGAAGTGGGCCTTCATGACAGGGCGTCAGCATCAATATCGTTCAGTCCCAGTCTGTATTCAACAGCTTAATCATAGGTTGATGAGGCAGAGAGCCACTGGGCAATGGCGTCTAACTTAGCTGAAGTCTGTACATAGGTCAACGGGTTATTGTTGGTCTTCACTAATATCTTTGCCCTATAGAAGTACTCATGAAACTGATCAATGATGGCCCATTTTAGGGCAAGGAACTCCAGCTTGTGCACAGGATAGTTTTGCTCTGACGAGGTCAAACTCCAGCTGGCAAAAGCTACCAGTCTCAAACCATTCTCATGGTATTTATACAGCACAGCTCCTAGGCCCTGCAGACTGGCATCCATATGCAGCACATAGGGATTGGTAGGGTCAGCATAGGCGAGGATGGGGGTGTGGGTGAGTTGGTATATGACTTCGTGGAAGGCTGCTTCACATTTGGGTGTCCAGTGGGGCCCAAAAGGTTCACCTATGTGGAAGTACACTTTCTCTGGTTCTTTAACAGCCTCTTTCTTGTATTTATGGTTGGTAGGGGGGTAAACCTAGGTAAGATTCAGGAGCGGGCGAATCACCTTTGAACAGTCTTTTATGAACCTGCGGTAGTAGCCACAGAACCACAGAAAACATAGTTCTTTCAAGTTATGGGGGTGGGGCCAAGTAGTCAGTGACTCAGCCTTACTGGGATAGGTCTGTATCCCTTCTGCAGATACTATGTGCCCCACATACTTCACGGAGGTTTGAAAAAACTGGCACTTGTTGATGGACAGCTTGAGGCTGAAGTCTTCCAATCGGTCCAGCACTAGAAACAGTCGGGTCTCATGCTCCTCTAATGTGAGTCTGAACACAATGACATCATCTAGGTACACTAGACATTCCAGCAAGTTCATATCTGCCACTGCACATTTCATCAGTAACTGAAAGGTGGCCGGAGCTCCCAAAATCCCCTGTGGCATTCTCAGGAATTCGCAGAACCCCAAAGGACAGATGAAGGCTGTTTTCTCATGGTCCTCTGGGGCCATCAGAATCTGGTAATATCCACTGCGAAGATCCAATACCAAGAACCATTTGCTCCCATTCAAGCAATCCAGAGCATCTTGTATACGGGGCATGGTGTACTGATTTGGGATGGTCCAGCGGTTCAAGGTTCGATAATCAACACATATCCCCATGGACCCATTCTTCTTATGCACAACCACAATGGGAGAGGCATATGGGCTCCTTGATTCTTGTATCATGCCAGCAGCAAGCATTTCCTGCAGGTGTCTCCTAACATCATCTATGTCCGCTGGAGCAAGGCATAGGGATCTCTCTCTCAAAATGGCCGGTTATCATGCAGGAGTATGTGATGCTCTGCACCCTGAACACACCCCATGTCCCATTCTTTCAACGAAAACACTTGGTCTCTCTAGGTGAGTTTCTTGCTAATTCTAGCCTTCCATTCAGCTGGCAACAGGGAATCACCAAAGTCAAATAAGTCCGGGGTCGCTCTCTCCTTCTCTACAGAGCACTTGTTACTTGGGTAATACTGCAGTGTCTGCGCAGTGTACTGTAGCTAGGGTGCACACATTCTGAATCTGGACCATCACTCATCATGCATAGACATGTTCATGGGCAGGCAAAATGCTGGGCTTAACCAATCATTAATATTTTGTTCTTTACATCTTTTCTAATGTGAACCTCTCCATGAATGGTGCACTGAGCATTGGGAGGTAGTACCAGAGAATCAGGATCTTTCTTCCACACCATCCCCACTGGCTCATCTCCGTCTACTCTGGAAGTCCATTTTTTTAGATCATAGGCTCTCTTCATCAGTGCTGGGATTCTCAGTGCCTGCCCAGTCCATTTTGCTTGTTTCTCTTGACACAACTGCGCTAGTCTTCCAAATATGTGGGCATTGGTTCCAACGAGCAAGGGAATCCCATCATACAATCCCATAGGAGGGCACATCAGGGCTAGGGTCTCTACTTGTTCATCTACACTAGTTACAGTCACAGGGGAAGACAACCAGAGCAGGACATATCCTAGGTAGGTATAGGACTTGTCGCACAGGCCCCACACATGCAAACCTTCCAAAGATTGTAATGGCATATCAGATAAGTGTTTATCATACCAGTCCTGGAATACAATGGTCACTTGCAACCCACTATCGAGCACAGCCAGAGCATGGATACCATTGACAGTCACAGGAGTCTCCATCGAAGGTCCTGCTATTCTGGACCAGTCTGGAGAGGCAGTAGTAGAGGCCTGGACAGATGATTTAGCCACAAAGAAATTTGAGTTAGGATTTCTCAGCCCTGCACTGCGGTTATTTCTGGTGCTCCTCGACCACGGTCTCACTTTCCGAAGCTCCCCTTGAAGTCTGTATACAACTTTATCTAGGTCTTTTGTGGACCGGCATTCTCTCTTCATGTGCCCATCCTTCCCACAATTATGGCAAAATACGCTTTCTGGGGTCTGGTGTTGCCAAGACGTCACATTGGGAGCTGAGGCGGGGGTACTACCAACAGAAAACCTTGTGTAACCCCTAGGTGGCACTATCCCAAGGGCTACTACCCCTGCCTGCTTAACTACTAACAGGTTGAGGGGCCTAGGTCCAATGACGGGTGCCTTCACCCAGAGGTCAGGGTTTGCAGTAGTTAAACTAACTTGGTCAAAGCCCTCTGGGACACTGTAACCCCCCTTTCTTCCCACTAATGGCCCACACAATGTATCAGGAATATCTTCACAATGTACACTTACCCCCAGGACTGGGTCCATTGACTGGACCCTGGGGACCCCCTGCAAAACAAGATGATACAGTGCAAAAAACACAGTACAATACTTTAACATAAACGAATACCTCAGTCAGTATAACTTTGCTGAAACCAACAGATCCTATTTTATTTAAGGAGCTGTAACAAGGAAGGGGGAAATCAGGTTAATTAGGTTAAACACATTAATAATCACAGTACTGTGTGCATATTCAGAGTCCCAAATTGTCACTTTCACTGGGTACCCAGGATGAGGGGGGGGGGGCCTAGCCAGGATCAGTGCAGCTGGTTGGGGCCCTGTGATGGAAAAACACTGGCACAATACCCAAATTGTAATCCGGAGCTGGTTGGCTCAGTTTGTGAAAAAATGAAAAAAACAACAATTAGATGACACACTTGCAGTTCGATAAACAGATGGCAGGGAGCTACCTGCTTTGTACTCACAAACTTAATGCTGGGAACTGGATGGAAGGCAGATTGTCCTGGATTGCCAGGAGGAGCAGACCATGTGGACAAGATCCTTGTGACTGGACCCCACTGCAGTTTAGAGCAAATGGATGTAGTCTGGATTAAGCTGGGGTTTACTTCCAGCTTCATGCACTCAATTCACTGTACAGAGGATTTGAAACGCGATTCCCCACAAACACTACACACATTTATATGTAAAAGGAAAGTACTATACCAGGCAGACTGCTTCTCTCTATCCCGATCGCAATTACTGCACAATACCCGGGAGAACACACAGCAGATTCAGTTCCTGACAGACCGAGCGCGATTCAGCAATTTCTCCAGTCTTCTACAGGGTGAGCCTGATTTGTGCTCTTCAGATCTCCTTGATTCTCTTCACAGGTCAGATTCAGTCCAAACAGGTGCTTGCACAAGCTGCAGACCAAAACTTAGGGTCTTACATGTGATTCCCGCTCTAAAACTACACACTGAAGAAGCACTCAGCTCCTTGTCTCTTCACTGCCCAAACTGATCTGATCTTTCCAGTAGACAGAGCCGAGCATTTCCTTTGAGTTCCTCCCAGTTCAGTTGGCTGGTTTGGCTGTCACTCACAGTAAACTCTCCCTGTTGGTGGAAAAAAGGTGCCGAAGTCAAAACTACATTTCCCAGAGTCACTGCCCTTACAATCCCCTTACAGCAGGCTCCAGAGGAGAGTCCAAGTTCTGATTTGCCCAGAGCAGGCTCCATTTTAAAGGATCCCCACCATGATTGGTCCAATTCGGCAGTTCAGAACCAACATGAGGGAGCTACTCTGCACTGTCCTTGCTACAAGAAAGCAGGCCAAATCAAACTGCATTTTCATTATCACTCTTACAGGTTACAAGCAAACAATTACATCCTTGAAGAGTGCTCCTTCTGCCCACTTAGCAATGGCAGAAACAGAGCGATTTGGCAGTAGCTTGAGCGGGACTCAAGCAGGAAAACACACAGTCCCCCCATACAAACTAATTATGTCTGCAAGCAGGCAGCTTTTAAAGAGACAGTACCAGAGGCTCTAATAGCACTCACAGATAAACAGCATAAATGCCAAACACCATTTAGGCTTGGAGCATTCAAGCAAGCTCCTGGAAGACTTTTTGGGAATCCCCATTTGCAGGGGGGTTACACTTGGTTCCCCCTCTGTCTGCGGTGTGGAGAGCATTTGGAGACATCTCATCAATTCTCTCACTTCCATAGTCAAGACATCAAATTTTGAGCTGCTGTCAGCAGGAGATGCCTGGGTGTGCACCCCACATAGCAGATGCAGTCGGATAAGCATCGGAGCCCATACTCGCAGGAGCAGCCTTCATAAAGAGATTGTTTTTTGTTTCTCTGAACTCCCTCAGCAGTTCATCCCATGGCGGAGCATCCGTAGCAGCCCTTCTTTGGCTGGGCCTCCCGGGGCTGACATTTAGTTCTCGGATTCTGTCATGTGATTTTGGTAATTCTAGGCCATCAGTGACCGACCCAGCACCTGGAGCAGGGGTTGCAGCAGCTACAACTGCGCAGGGCTCCGAAAAACCTTCTTCCTCCTCCTCAACTTCCCGTTCCTCCTTCATTAACACATGGAAGGGCAAGGGACCAGATTTCCTTTGATGCAGTTGTGATTTGAGCAACACCCAGCTGGAGTGCCAGCTAGTGCAAAGTATATGATCCGGTCTTACCCGGTCCATTTCACTAGAGGCCTAGCCTCCTTTCCAAAAAATGGTTTGTAAGATTTCCTCTAATTGATCCATGTAGGCAGATAACAATTCCCCCAGCTGTTGTTTAACATCTTTAAGTTTCCATTTCAAGGCCTCAACACTAGTGGTACCACCAAACACATTTTCAAGGGCGACTATGTACTCTTGGGCTTTGGCGTCAGGGTCAGAGGACCTCAGGGAGAAAAAAATACATAGGGCAGGTCCCTGAAGGCTTCCCCCAGGTGGGCCCTTTTTTTGGCCTCTGAGCATTGCCAGTCTTGTACTGCAAGAGTAGCAGAGTCTATCCAGGTCTCCAGGTCAACTTCCCCATTAGGAGTAGGGCAGATGCCAGAGAATACCTTGAGCTTGCAGTAAGGGCCATGACTACTTGCTGGCTCAGAGGCAGGTACAGAAGTTGGTGAAAGAACAGGTGCTGGGTTGGGTGTGGAGAGTGAGGAGGTGACACTCCCAGGTGGCAGGAATAATTTTTTTTAACTCCTCCACATTTTTGCCCTCCTCCAGTAACAACTTGGCAAAGTTCTCCTCAAAAGACTCAGATAACAGTGGCGGCTCATCCTCTAAGGGATCCTTGCTATCTCTGGTTATCATCCTCCAGGTGGCTGGGAACCCTGCTGGAGTGATAGTCTGGGGCACCTTTGAACTGTCCAGGGGGTCGCTATACTCCACCAAGGCCATGAGAGTTTGGGCAGTTAAATCAGCCTGTCGACCCACCACTACAGCTTTTTGCAAAAATTCAGCATTAGAAAGTGCCCCTTCAACAGTGTCCTTACTAATGCCCATAGGTATATCCAGTATTAGCAAAGCATTATGGGGGTCAGTCTCTTGCACTGTACACCACCTCATCAACTGGTGCATAGCCACTTGGGGTAGCCATTTATGTTTGACAATAATTCGTAATTTCAGTCACTAGAAGACACAAAATCCCAGCGGTGCCTCCAAGATGTAACCCCTAGGTGGCGCTATCCCAAGGGCTACTACCCCTGCCTGCTTGGCTAGTAGCAGGTTAAGGTTCCTGGGTACTGAAATGGGGGCCTGCATCCAGGGCTCGGGGTTGCTAGTGGTCAGTCTAACCTGGGCACAGCCCTCTGGGACACTGTAATCCCCCTCTTTCCTGTCTAGTGGCCTGAACAATATACAATAATCACTTTCACAATGACCCTTATTCACGATGCAATTACCCACACTGTTTGCACTTACCACCAGGGCTGGTTCCTCTAGCTCAACCCTGGGGACCTCCTGTAAAACAAGGTTATGCACAGCAAATAGCAACAGTACAGTACTCTTGGCACAAACTGGAACCACAGTCAGGTTAAATGCAAAAAGAGTTAGATCTGATTTATTCAGGGGACTTGAACAAGGGAGGGGCATAATTGGGTTGATTGGCTTAAAGACGTAATCAATCAGACAATTTGCATGCACTTCAGTGTCCCTACACAGTCGCACACTCTGGGTACCCAGGTAGGAAAAAGGTGGTCTAGCCAGGACTGTTGCCCGGGGTAGGCCAGCATCACAGCTGGTTAGGGCCCTGTGATGGAAGAAAACAACATGCACAACACACACTATTTGTAATCCGGAGCCAGAGGGCTCAGTTCATGAAGGAAAAGACAACAAAGCAATCAGATGACAACACTTTAGATTTAGCTGTTGTTGCAGGAAGCTACCCTGATGTTTTCTCATGATACCCAATACAGGACACAGGCAGGATGAAATTGAGACTGCAGGTTGTTGAGCTGGAGTGCCAGGAGAAGCTGGGCCCACACGAATCACTGAGGCATTGTTCCTGTTCAAGGCGTTGAGCAGGGGGATGATCCCCAGGCGGGCCTCTCGTTGATGGCTTTCTCTGTGTAGTGAGTAGTCTGGCTGGGCCAGTGTGGCAAGGCCAAGACCAAATGGAGATGCAAACGGATTTAGTCCGTTGGAGCTGCATGCAGCCTCCAGCAAGCAGAACACAGTTCAGCACACAGTGGGGAACCAAATCACGACCCACTAACAGCACACAGTACATTTATATGTAAGAAATTCTACTCTACAAGGCAGATTGCTATCCGGTTGCAATTACAGAGTCTCTGCACAAACCAGGAGTTCAAAGGTGGCTGGAAATCCTGACAAGCCAATCGCATTCAGGAAATCTTCGGTCTTCTTCAGGTTAAAGCCTGTCACTGTTCTGTGGCTTAAATCGTCCTCACAATTCAGATTCAGTCCGAATAAACTTCAATTTCCCTCTCAGGGACAGCAAGCAGACAGGCAGACCAAAACTCAGCCCTTTCACAGTTCTCCTATGTGAATCTATGCAGGATTACTGCTCCACTATCTCGAGTTGTTACTCCTTCACTTCCCAACTCAGATCTGAACTGAAACTGCAAGCAGTCTGGGATTTTCCCCAGGATCCAAAAAGTTTGGTTGGCTGATTTCTCTGTCAAGTCACAACAAGGGCTCCCCCTCCAGGTTCATTTAGGTGCCAAAAGCCCAAAACTACAATTCCTACAGAATTTTGCTCCCAAAAGAGCCCCTGGGGACAGGCTCCATTTTAGAGTCCACAAAGGTACTGATTGGCCCATTTCAGCAGCCCAGGACCAAGATGGTGGAGATAAACAGAAATGACCATGCTGCAAAGAAGGCAGGTTAGACAAACTGCAATATTGTTACTATTCTAATAAATGATCAGCAAACAAGCACATCTTCTAGCAGAGCTCCCTCCCAGATTAATTATGACTGCAATCCAGGTAGCTCTTAAAGAGACAGTACACAGAGGCTATACAGGCACTCTCTGGCAATACATTTAAACTGCTAAAACGCAGGACACCAGCCTGGCAGTGAGCATTTAGGCAAGCTCAAGAAAGACTTTTTGGGAACCACCATTAGGGGGAGTTACACTTAAAACAATCCTGTCTGTACTGGATTATGCCAACGTAGTCTATGGCACTGCCTCAGCTTCTTCACTCATCAAACTGGACACCCTTATCAACTCCTGCCGCTTTGCCACTGCCTCTCCCCTTCTTATGTACCACTGTCTTCTCTATGCTCCTGTCTCTGTTGCACCACTGTCTCACAGGAGAAAAACTCACTGTGCCTTTCTCATTGCTATATTGGCTAGTTTCCCTCCCCTCCTACCTCTCATCCCACCTGACACCAGCCAAGTCCACAACCTACTCTCTTTGCCATAGGGACTCACAGTCCTTCTCCATCCCTTGTCCTCACTCCATTGCTGGCCAGTCAGCTTTCTTGTACCATCTCCCTCTACTCTGGAACAACCTACCCCCAGACCTGCACCTAGCCTCGCCTTTCTCGGCTATCAAAAAGCTCCTCCATCTCCTCCCATCCCCTCAGTGCCCCCAGTGCTCCTAACCACTCCCCCCCCTTCTGTCTCCTCCCTACCGCTCAGTCTTCTCCCCCTCATTGCCTCCCGCACTGTTCCCCCTGCCTTTGCATCATAGTATTTAAACACTGCTATGCCTGTGGCATATTTTTTCTATTTTAGCCTTTGTGTTCTTTTGTCTCAGTGTTTACACTGTGCCATAAGTAAATGTCTATTATGCTACATTAGTAAATGTCTTGTTATTTCCATTGTAAACTCCTATTTGTTCTTAAGTGTATTGTAACACATGTTTTACCTCTGTTGTAATTTTCTTTGTACCTGGGTTGCACCTGGAAACAAGCCTTGGCTCAGTGTGCCTTTTCCGGTCACCAGTTTTAAATAAAACAAAGTCAAAGACAGAGCACTTCATTTCTTTCATTTGCATAGTGCTTTTTGCCCAACCCTTCATTCTCCATCCTGGCATCACCATTAAGCCTCTCTCTCTTTCTCTCTCTCCCTCCCTCTGTGTGCAGTCCACCTCACACCCTCCGTTCCCCCTCAGACCCGGCATCCAATTAAATCCTCCAACTCCCTCCCTCTGCATGCAGTCCACCCCGCTCCCTCCATTTCCCATCCTGGCAGCCAACTGAACCCTCCCACTCCCTCCCTCTGCATGCTGCCTGCCCTGCTCCCTTTGTTCCCCATCCCCATTTTGCTGTCCTGCAGTCTGCTCCGGGCTTCCGCTTCTGCGGCACTTCCTTAACTTAGCCACTGCTGTCTGTGCACCTGAGGACCTGCCACAGGCCAGGGTGACCAGAGGAGAAGAAGAACCAGGATGATGGACATCATCAGCTGAGAGAGCGGGAAGGATCAGGAGGGTGCTGCTACGTGTCATCATGCTCTTGAGGCTCAGTTTGAGCTGCTGCGAGTTCTCTTGGCTTTTTTGCATCCGATTATCTGTCCGTCATCCCCTCACTCATCCAGACCACTACTCAACTCAGAGGAGTTGACTACACTGTAGTCTGTACACTGCAGAGCATTGATTTTTTTCTCATCACCCAGGCTAGGATGGGCAGTCCTCCAATTGTGTCTATGAGTACCTACCGGGCAGCCAGAAATTCATCGCCGCCGTGACCCACCAGGCTGCTGTGGCCTGCAGGTGTGGGCTGGGGTTGGGGACATCTCCTAAAGTTAACTGGCCAACCTGCTGCTCATTGTGCTGGTGGAAGTCCTTGGACAGAGTCAGCTGTTGGAGGGAGTGACAGAGGCAGCCAAGTAGGCAGAATCTGAGCAGAGTAGTATCAGAGACAGTGAGTGAGTGAGCATCCAAGTGACTGGAGGCCTGGTCATTACAAACTAAACAACAAGTAAGTGCCCTGATGCTGTTCAGGGTGTGTAGTCTATTACGTGAAAGTGGGGGCCCATGCTCGCAGAATGTGGGACAAATAAGCAAAAGTGAGAGTTGTGCAAGTCACAGGTATCAATGTTCCATTGCATAGTTAGGAGTTTGCCAGTAATTACATCCTGGAGTTTTTACAGTGCAGCCCTTCTTCATTAAATACTGTATGACCTGTGGCCCTTAGAAGTCTGCTGGTTGCAGTGAATGGTAGAAGAGTGAGATACTGAAGCCTGTTAGTGATTTGGCAGAAGTCTGCTATCATTAGGGAGTTTGCTGGTGATAAATTATCATCATCTGCATACAGTGCAAGTTGAATAGACTTGCACTACATGCAGCCTCAGGCTCATTGTGGATGTGGACAGGAGTGTGGACTGTCTGGGGCCCTTTTTTTGAGGGGTAAGTAACCTGGCCACTGTCCTACTCCATCCACATGCTGCACATGATGTCTTCTCAGACTCCGCACTACTAGGCAGGTCCAGGAACTTTACTGAATTGGGAAGGCAGCAGCTGGGGGTGGGGTGGGAGACAGGGACTGAATGGGAGGTAGAGTTGAGAGTTCACTGGGGAGTTGGGGACTGAATGGGAATGAGTGCACAGCACTGCTGCTGCAGGGGAGACTGAATGGAAGAGAGCGTCAGCCCATAGAGTGCACTGGGGAGCTGGGCAGAGACTGAATGGGAATCAGTGCACTGCTGCAGTCTGAGGTAGGTCTTATCTCTTCATTAAGTACTGCACCACTCTTAAACCTACAATCTGGCACCTGAAATTGCATATTGGAGGGATGGAGGTTTGTTCAAGCCTGACGGCCTGCATCCATCCTGGAGGGAAATCCAAGCACTCAATGATAAGTTTAAATGCTACATTGACAAGCATTTAAACTAGCAAAGGGGGTGGCAGGCCAGCAAGGAGGGTACCTACTTGCTCACCCCCCACAGCTAGCAGTGGAACCAGTGAACCAGAGGAGTGGCTATCTCTACAAAGCAGTGTGCAAAAGATGGAGATTAGTGCCCAAGAGTTGGATAGGCAGAAAAGGGGCAACATTCAGCAGAAGGGCAGACAGCAAGGAGAACCAGGGATAAAGGACAACCAAGGAAGGGCCTGGAGTAGAACAGCAAAACAGTCTAGGGAGGTCAAATCATGGAAAGCCATGTGTGCAAATGCCAGGAGCCTTAGCAACAAGATGGAAGATCTGGAGGCTGTCATGGTGCAGTCAGACCTGGACATTGTGGCCATCACTGAAACCTGGTGTAATGATAACCACGACTGGGAGATGGCCATACCTGGCTACAACATATTCAGAAGAGACAGGGCAGGCAGGAAGGGAGGAGGAGTGGCACTGTATGTGAAAAATGACATAAAGGCCACAGAGATCCAGGAGGAACAAAATGGGGGAGAGATACTGTGGGTTAAGCTGGAAAGGAAAATGGGGCCAGCCATCCGCACGGGTGTGGTCTATAGACCACCAGCCCAGGAGGAAGAAACAGATAGGGAGCTGATGCTAGCCATCCAAAGGATGGCAGACAAGGGTGAGGTAGTACTGGTTGGAGACTTCAATATTCCAGACGTGGACTGGAGCATCCCAGCAGCAGCAACAACTAGGAGCAGATTTATCCTGGACTCCCTTCAGGGTGCCTTCCTCAAGCAACTGGTCATGGAATCAACTCGACATAAGGCAATACTGGACCTTGTGCTCACAAACAGGGACAGCGTGATGGGTGTAACAGTGGTGGAGCACCTGGAGAACAGTGACCACCAGTCATTGTGGTTTGAAATCACAGAAGGAGCAGAACCAAACCACACAAAAACACATATCCTGGATTTTAGGGGGGCAGACTTTGGGAAAATGGGGAGATACTTGAAAGAGGCATTAAGGGGAATGGGGCAAGAATCAGGGGTTGAGGAACAGTGGGCAGTATTTAAAATGGGGATTACAAGAGCAACAGAATTATGCATTAAGCAGCTTAGCAAGAGGGAAAGGAAGAGGAGACCATTATGGTTTTCCAAAGAGGTAGCAAAGAAAGTGAAAGCCAAAAGATTGCATTCAGGCAATACAAAAGACACAGGCAGAAGGGGATAGGAGAAGTACCAGGAGAAGCAAGGGAGGCAGGAAGCCAAAGCTCAGACAGAAGAACACATTGCAAAACTAGTGGGTAGAGGGGACAAACCTTTACAGGTACATAAGTGAAAAAAGAAAGGCAAAGGGAGGGATAGTGAGACTGAAGGGGAGGATGGGAGCAGTGGAGGATGACAACAGTAAAGCTGACATATTGAACAGGTATTTCTGCTCAGTCTTTACTGAGGAAGAGGAGTGTAATGGGTCTGAAGGGAGTACAAGGGGTGAGAATGGTGCAGAAATGGACACAAGTCCCTTTACACGAGAAAGGGTCCTGAAGGAACTGGAATTAATAAGAGTTGATAAAGCAATGGAGCCAGATGGGGTGCACCCTAGGGTCCTTAAAGAACTAAGAGAGGTGGTGACTGAACCTCTGGTTATCCTGTTTAGCCAATAACTGGAAACAGGGGAGGTACCCAAAGACTGGAGGATAGCAGATGTAGTCTCCTTATACAAAAGTGGGAACAAAGAGGAAGCGGGGAACTACAGACCAGTCAGCCTCACCTCGGTAGTGGGGAAGATCATGGAAGCACTACTGAAGGAGAGATTGGTGGAACATCTGGTTGTCAATGGACTACAGGACCCAAGGCAGCATGGTTTTACCAGGGGGAGGTCATGTCAGACCAACCTCATTGAATTTTTTGACTGGGTGACTAAGGAGGTGGATCAGGGGAGGCCAGTGGACATGGCCTATCTGGACTTCAGCAAGGCATTTGTCACTGTGCCACATAGAAGACTATTACACAAACTGGGGAATATGGGTGTGGGCAGGACAGTAGTGTGGTGGGTAGGTAACTGGCTGGGCGGCATGACACAGAGGGTGGTGGTAAATGGCTGTCACTCCACAGAGGGAAGAGTGACCAGTGGGGTACCACAGGGATCAGTGCTGGGACCGGTCCAATTCAACAACTTCATCAGTGACATTGCGCAGGACCTAGAAGGCAGAATTTCACTGTTCTCTGATGACACAAAGCTCTGTAACAGAGTAGACACACCAGAGGGTGTAGACAGAATGAGAAGAGACCTGCAGAAACTTAAAGAATGGTCAGGGGTTTGGCAGTTGAAATTCAATGCAAAGAAGTACAAGATAATGCATATGGGGCACAAAAACCCTGGCACAATATATCAGTTGGGGGGTGAGGATATAGCATGCACCAAGCAGGAAAGAGATATTGGGGTTATCATCTCTGATTACCTCAAGGTAGGGAAGCAGTGTGACAAGGCAGCAGGCAAAGCAAATAGGATGCTGGGATGCATAGGCAGGAGCAACACCAGCAGGAAAAGGGAGGTCATAATTCCACTATACAAGACACTAGTGAGGCCCCATCTGGAGTACAGTGTACAGTTCTGGAGACCTTACCTATGTAAGGACATAGACAGGGTAGAGAAGGTTCAGAGGAGGGCAACAAAGATGGTGCATGGATTGCATCACAAGTCCTATGAGGACAGGTTGAAGGAACTGAACATGTACTCCCTGGAGGAAAGGAGGAGAGAGGGATATGATAGAGACATACAAGTATCTTACAGGGAGGAACAGGGTGCAGGAATACACTATTTTAAGCGAAAAAGATGTTCCAGGACTAGAGGGCATGGGATGAAGTTGGAGGAGGATGATTCAGAGGAAGCGTGAGGAAGAATTTCTTCACAGAACATGTGGTGGACAAGTGGAACACCCTGCCAGAGGAAGTGGTGGGGGCTGAAACAATCACGGGATTTAATAATGCATGGGATAGACATAAAGGAATTCTGGAGGTCAGGGGTAAGGGGCAACAGACTTCTAGGAAAGCATAAACTGAACGTACAAGCTCAAATGGGCAGACTGGGTGGGCCATAGGCCCTTATCTGCCGACACTGTCTATGTATCTATGTATCTATATGTTACAAAATTTCCAACAAAAATAGATTATTATTCAGGTTGTCATATCCGAAAATAATCAATTCCCCTCCATGACGTTGGCCTTTGGAAGTAGCGGGGGTCAGGGACAAGGGGTGTGTGTGGGGAGGGGTGGGGTGCTGTCCCTTATTTTGAAATCCAATGTTGTCAACCCAAACCAGGCCAGGACTTGAGTGTACCATTGGTACAGAGATTGCAGGATGGGCACAGAAGTAAGATCTCGTTCTAAATTACATTAATTGATGTCCTAATGTGCATTATAAATAATGAAACCTTCTTGTGGGCCTGTGAAGAAATTGCAGGGTAGATGGCAACAGAAGAGCACAAGCCAAGTTTGCCTTTCTGGTCTATTACGTCACTTTATTAAACTTCTGTCTCTGTATGTCAATAATTAACTGAAATATCAGGATCCAGTAACCATGCCACATTAGGGGACAAACTGCTTCTGTTGCTGCTTTTGGTACCAAATTGTTCATAGAGAAGCAAAGGAATAATAAGTATAATGACTCAGTGTTTAATACCTTCTTCTGGCCTGTGGACCAAAACACCGTGAACTACCTTTTAAGTCTGTGGCTTAATGTCATAGTCCTGTTTAAGCAGAGCTGGCAGAGGTTTTATCAGAATCAGTGAAGCATTCCAACCCTCCACTCCTTTGGGGGAATCCAAGTAACCTTATATTGATCTGCTGAGAATAGTGCACCAAGCTGACAAGCTTAGTCAACAGTTGTAGGACCTCATGCTATGGGTCCGTGACAGAAGTGGACTGGACTGTAGATCCATTCCTTCTATCTGCTGCCCCTCTTCAGATGAAGAACCTTTGTTCTCCCTTCAAGAATAAGTGCAGTAACTGTAAGGCTCCCATATTCAGAGCTGGCCATAGGCCTGTTGCTCTCCGCTTGCAATAGTGCATGACCAGCTCTGAGCAATATTCATCCAGTTAGCATGCACTGATGGAGTGAGTTAACTGACTGAATATTGGACCATGTCGGCACAGCGCTAAGTTTAAATACACTGCACTAATATGGACCAAGGCTGCATGTGGCCCACAGGAGATAGTACTGCCTGAAATGGGACAGTGCCGGGGCACCTGGGGGTCATATTCAGACCAACCATGCAAATGAGCACATTGGGCATGCAAGGTACTAAGGGGCCATCTGCATGCCCATTATGGGCTTATTTGCATGAGTGCAGCTGCCCCACAGTGATCCCATGTCCAGCACACTTAATGTGTCCCTGGTGGTCTAATGTACTCCCTCCCACCCCCTATAATAATAATACTGAACCATCCCTGGCAGTATAGTGGCTGCCCCATGGCCCCAGTGGGAATCATACTGAACCATCCCAGGCAGTATAGTGGCTACCCCACGGCTCCAGTAGGAATCATACTGAACCATCCCTGGCAGTATAGTGGCTGCCTCATTGCCCCAGTAGGAATCATACTGAACCATCCCTGGCAGTATAGTGGCTGCCCCATGGCCCCAGTAGGAATCATACTGAACCATCCCTGGCAGTATAGTGGCTGCCCCATTGCCCCAGTAGGAATCATATGGAACCATCCCTGGCAGTATAGTGGCTGCCCCATTGCCCCAGTAGGAATCATATGGAACCATCCCTGGCAGTATAGTGGCTGCCCCATGGCTCCAGTAGGAATCATACTGAACCATCCCTGGTGGTATGATGTTCCTCTCCTGATCACCCCTGTATAATGCAGATAAACCCTTCCCCAGTGATATTGTGGATGCCCACCCTTTTACCCCATGCCAAAACCCACCTACCCACTTGCCGCTGCCCCCCATCCCACCTTCCTCTAGTCACCAGTTTGCTAAAAAATTCTTATGCTTAGTTGGCAGATGGCTAGAACTAGGCTTGGGTGACGGTCTGTGGCATAGCAGGTAGTTCAGTAAGCAGCAGCACTGCAATGAAATTTGCCAAACATTTTCAGTTTAACCCTACTGCCTTTTTCACAAAGACTATTAGGCATCTTCCAGTTTTTTCTTTGGTGATAACACATTTTCTTGTTCCCCTAAAATGTGAGTATGATAAAATAATGGTTTTATTTAGTTTATTTCTTTATAAAAAAAGATGACTGCCACATTTGGCTTAGAAATATAATATTGTACTGTTTGCTTCATTACATTTATGATAGATAAGTACTGACTATACCAATTTTGCCATTCCTTCTCTCCCTTTATTTCAAACACAATGCACCCCTGACACAAACACCATGAAAGGAAACATTCGGGATTGACAAATGCTTGTTTATAGTATATGGTTGGCCATTGTTTTGTGTAAAAATCAGCCTGCTCAAAATAGAGGATAATGCATAGGCAGCCGTACACAAGAAGCCTGTGTTGACATCAAGATGTTGCTATGTTAGTCACCCAACCTTGAGAGCAATGCTCAAGCGGTGTGTGGTTGTCATGGCAACACTGAGATGCCAACACAAGATTGCCTGTGCATGGCTGCCCATACATTATTTTTTATAGTGTATGGGCAACTTCGTATCGCAGAGGAAGAAAGAAGATCCCTTGAAAAAAAAAATTAATTTACTGAACATTTTCTGTTGCATTCTTTTGATAGAGCAGCTTCAAGGATGCTGTTGTGCACACAAGATTTGACCGCATAGATCACTGATTTAAAGGTGCAAATTGTGAAACATTTAAACTGTTAAAAAATAGATTTTTTCCTACTTAATGCAGCTGTAGATGTCACCAAGGGGCTGAGCTGTGAGCTTGTAAATGGACAAAGAAGGAATTTGTAAGGAACTCAGAAGGAAGGATGGGGCCAGTGATGGAAACTGGGGATGGGGAGGGGGATGAAGGGGGTGGAGGTTGAAGGTAAACTGCTGCCTGCCAGAGCTGAACTTGGAAAGAAAAGCCAAGGCTGCTATTGTTCACTCAATCACAGATGCTCTTTCTTTCTGTAATTGTCCAATCATGATATAGCATCAGAGTCACAGTTCAAGCTAGGTAGCCTTGTAAGGATGTTCCAAGTTGTTGTATAAGAGCAGTGATGTGCCTTGTAGGGCACAACATTTTAGCATCACCACTATGGTACAACTCTTAGTTTACTGCAGAACTCCATCTGTAACAGCACTCTACCATACACTATGTAAGCAATAAGACACGCCGGGGTGTGCATCAGAGAGTTCTAATGCATGGCCAGGAGCATATTAAGGAATGAGGTCACAGGCTGAGTGCCTTCAGCCCCAGGCTATACATTAGAATTGTCTAATGCATATTCCCAGAGTGTCTTATTTCACTTATAAACTGGGACTCTGTATTTTGCATAATTGTTTAAATGAAAACTATTAGGTTTAAATAAAAAAGAAAAATCTTTCTTGTTATTTGACCTAAAATAGAGTCCCTGCCTTCATCATCTGGATGCATATTTTTTTCACTTGCGTCATTAGCCATTGGATGGCCTCTCTAGTTGTAATTTTTAATGAGTCCAGACTAATGAGCTTATGTATACCTCCACCCCCAACATAGTTCGTGGATATTTTGAATTATTTGCCCCCCTCCAAACACTCGAAATAAGGACTGCTTTTTATTATTTTTTGTTCTTAGTTTTTGTTTTTCTTTACTTTGAGCATGTATACTACCAAACCAGCAGACAGAGCAGAGCAACAAGTGAGATGATGCATTCAAAGAGGGGAAAGATGCCCACACAGAGAAAGGACTGATCGGATTATTAGTTTATGTCTCTTTTTTCCATTTTCTTTTTTTTTTTTGTATTGTAATTTTGAGCATGTGAGAGAGATTATACAGTCTGGAGACAGGGGGAGAGCAATTGAGCATGGAGCGGCTGGTGGCGGGCTAGGGGAAGCTTCAGAGTGGAGTACCAGGCTGAAACTGAAAAGAAGAGAAACTGCCATACATGTTTGTTGTTGCTCATTCAAAAATATTGGGCAAGGAGCAAGCTAGTTGTGGCTGGTGTGAAGAAAAATCAGTCCAGTGAGCAGGCGGCTGGCACTGGTGGGTGGGGTGGTGTGGGGTGGAGAGCAGACCACAGACAAACAAATCTTCTGGGCAAAACTTTAGAAAGAAAATACTGGTAGCAAATTAACTTGGTATTGTTGTGACTGCTCTTTTTAACTGTGTTCCTGTCATGGGAGGTCTAGTGTCAGTTGTGGGATGTGTGAAAAAAAATCTCAGTAAGGGGGAAAAAAAGTATGGTGCCTGCTGAGTTTTTTTTTTTTTTGTGTCAGTGGCTCAGTGATTTCTTTAGTGTTGTGTGTCCAGATGTGCAGCACCAGTTTTTAGCCATACATTGGACACTTCTAATGCACTGCAAACAACCAATCAGGACAGAGGAATTTCCCTTCACATATGGGTGCCTATGCACAACAAGTTTATTTTTTTTTTTACAGTTAGTTTCTTTATCCTCCTTCCTGGATGGCTTCCCATTATGTCTGATCCCCCAGCCCCTTCTCCCATTCACAGCTTACCTTCCGCTTACTCCACGGCTTGCCCCCTGTGGAGGGGATCCCTCAACCCACCGGAATGGATCTGGTGCGGAGGTTACTACAGTTCGCAATAGCGGGGCCTGTGGGGTTGGCTATCATCCTGCTGTACCAAGGACATTTTCTTCCTCCATTTTCTCCCCTTAGGAGAGAAGGCATGCAATGACTCCCAATGGAGAGAGTGCGCACGCATCTGCATTTGCTCCTCCAAGCATTTGCCTCCTCTCCTCCCCTTTCTGAAGCATCAGTGTGCTGTCCCCCAGCCACCACTAGGAGCCAGTTAGGCACCGACTGCTGGTGGCCCCCCTCCCCGGAGAAGGAGAGCAGTCCTTCGGATGCTTGATCCTTCTACTCCCCTGCTGACCCCCGGCAGCCCGTGCTCATTCCTGAACATGGGTCATCAGTGTAGCATGAGGTAAGGCGTCTAGTGCTTCAGCCCTCAGTGCCACCAGGCCGACAGCACACAACAAGTTTATAGTATATGGTGTAACCCTATTATGTCTGGAATATGCTTGTTGTACTGCAGTAGTGACATCATTATGTTGTTGTGCTGCAGTAGTGACATCAATATATTGTGCTGCAGTAGTGACATCATTATGTTGTTTTGCTGAAGTAGTGATGTCATTACTGCAATACAACAACTTAGAATGCTGCAGCACAGCTGCTTTCCTCTATTCAACTGAGTTGGAATCTGTTTTTTGTTTAAACTACAACTTATAGAAACAGTTGTAGCATATTGAATCAATAATTTGAGCCTGCCACCAACCCTCAAGTGCCTCCCCCACAGCCGCAAGTTCACTAAATGGAAGTGGCATGTCAGAAATGGGCATGGATGCCCATATACCATAACAGATAATGTGTGGGCATCTATACACAGACAAGCCTGTGTCTCCAACTTGAGTTTTTTATGGCAACCAGTGAATCTCTTGAGCTTTGCTCTTGAGGTTCCTGGTTGCCATAGAAACCTCTTGATGCAGACCAGGCTTGTTGTGTGTGGCTGCATTAATATAGCCTATAGAGAGTACTGGATGGACAACTGTGCACAACCAGTATGTTCTGCAACACAGTGGTTCTGATTCCCCTCTAACTTCAAGAGCGAAGCTTGAGAAATCCATGAGAATCAGAACCCCGAAGTGGCAAAACACACTAGTTACGCATAAAGTTTGTTCATCTTATATTTTTCATAGTGTACAGTATTATGTGAAATGTACACACATCAGGTCTTTCAATTTCAAAATGAAACTGACTTGTGCAGTCTGTAGAGGTTTCAGAATACCACAGAAGGGTACAATCACATTCCATGACCTTTGAACTGTGGTACAACAGCATTTTGAAAGGGATGGAATTCTATATAGAATAATGCTCTACTATACACTATATATATATATATATATATATGTTGTGCGCATTTCAAATTGTTGAGCACTTACTAAAGTGCTGTTGTGCACATTCCAAATAGTAGTTCTGCTCAGAAAATGGGCAAAGTCTATTCTTGTTTCTGATTGGCTGCAAGCGCCAATCTGCCAGAACAGTATGAGACAGCAGAGACCAGGAAATAACTAGTCCCAGTCTCCATTGCCTCATATTATTCTAGATAGTTCTGCGTGACTAGACTGTTCAAAAGAGCAAGTACAGCCATGTTGCTTTCTCACTTAGCGAGCGAGCGAGACCCCCCCTTTTCAGGCAGTCACCACATTAAAGAGTAGAAAAAAATGCACATAAATCAAGCTGTTTTTTTTGTTGTTGTTTTATTTAAAGGACTGCTGGTAGCGCTGCCACCAGCATTTGAGACCTTCACTTAACCTGTCACCTTGCCAATCAAATTGTCAGCACGACTCCACGGTTCCCACAATGACTGCTCCCAAATTAAAAACAAATAACCATCTGTTCATTAAAAAAAAACAACAACATAGCAGGTCTTTATTTTTTAATTAAATCCTATCTTGTTTTTGTAACTCATTCCCTAGCCTTGCTGTCTGGATTTTCATCACAATTCCCTGACCGCAAACAGCATGTTGTTTTCTCCTAGGAGGCTCCCAAATGTACCATAAATAAAAAGGCACAAATATCCAGTCGAGTTTAGATAACAGCAAGTAACAGCAATGACCTTGTAGCCACATATGTCGTGCTCAGTTTCTGATCACGCTTCCCTCTCCCACTCCAGCTCCTTCCGGGTACTCCACCTAAAGTAAAGAGCAGGAGTTGATGAGGGGTGGGGTTAAAACTTAACCACAGTTTTCAACCTTAGATTTAAAAGAATTAAAAAAAAACAAAAAAAAAAACCAAGAAAATCTTATCAGTACCACATTCCAATAATTTGGCTACAGTGCCAGATCTCATGCTGAACTCCAACTGCTGACCACAATCTCCCCACCTGATCGCGATGCAGTGAACAATATAAACAGAAAGACAGAGCACCAGCCAGCTTGGGTTGAGAGGGGAGCACCTCGGCACAAGATCAGTGTACCATTTTTTTCTCTACACCAAAAGCACTTTCCTGCTCTACCCACCACGCTCAGTCTCCCAGTCGCAAACAGCATCACACGTGATGCTTCTTCTCCCACATAGTAACCACTCTTAAAAGAAAGACAAAAAAACCCTCTCTCATAAAGACGCTCACTTCTCTGATAAACTCCCTGTTTCTTGCTATGGAGGTGGTAACTGCATTCAGCCATCTCTTCAATACAGTGTGTCCAGTAGTACAAAAGTCCATAATCTAAAAAAAAAAATCATTCTACTCAAGGCAGAGGAACTATTTTATCACAAAACCTATGTTAAAGTATTTTTTTAACAATTGTTTATTCAAGATGCCATTTTCTAAGCACAATAATACTCTCCAGGGGTGGCAATATTGAGGAATACCGGACCTTCCAAAGGCTATAAGGCCCTCTGCCTGCAGCATTGGACCTCATTACGCCCCTGGGTGGTCTGGTATTCCCCAATACCGCCCACCCTGTCAGGTATTATTGCTTACACTGTTCAAAGGTCATAAAACGGTAAATTCCTCATTCAGGATACACCCAGCTGCTTACTGGCCAAACAGTGACCAAAAGTTGTACATTTTAACTTTCAAATTTCTGTTAATTTAATTTGGGTCGTAAAACAGTTCAATGCCGTGAGATGATTTTTACATACTAAACAATCCTGTTTCAATAAGCGCTATTAAAGTGGAACAGCTTAATATTGTAGGAGTGTCACCTGACACTGAAGTTTTCTATGATAGAAATTAACTTTACAAATCTCTGCAAGTTAAAAGGTACACCTCTAGATGAATGGGTAGTAAGCTTCTGGGTGCAGGGTGAGGTTTTTTCATAAACAAAGAAATGACAAGTTATTTTCTTGAGGGAGGCCTGCTTCTTGACTCCTTTGTTAAAAAAAAAAAAATACACTATATAATATAAAATATAGGCAACCACACACCGCTCCCAATGCATTTTCATCTTGAACGTGAGATGACAGCATGGATTTCTTGAGCTTCGCTTTTAGGGTCCATAAGATGTCCTCTCTTTTTTTCAGTGGAAACGCAGCTTAGTTCTCCATAATTTAGTCTATATATCAAGGATAGGTCAACTGAAAAAACATCTTTTCTGTGAGATCCTTTCCATAACATTATAGTTAAGAGGAATAAAGCACAGGGAGGTCAAGGAGCTTGCTCAAGGTCACTCTGTGGTCCAGTGGTTGCAGAGAGATTCATACCTGTAAATCCAGTCATCACTTGTTTCACAATCAAAGGCGATAACCACTAGACCACAATGCCATCCAATACATCACTGCTCTCTTCATGCCATGTGTTGCATGAGTAGTAAATAAAGAAATATATTATTGACTGATGATAACCATCTCCGTTCATGCCTTACTGCTTATTCAAGAACATTTTTTTATTTCTCTAAAGGGCATGACATTCTTTTTTGACAGCTAATGCTGTATAATGAGTTTGCTGACAGATGCAATGCCCGGATGAACAATGAGGCAAACATACTGTAGTTTGGCAGGCAGTGCAAGTCTGAGCATAGTGCAAACTATAAAGCAACCCATAGCCCCAACCCTAGCACAAGTGCAGACTGAGCTGCCACCCAGAGCCCCAGTCTGAGCATAGTGCAAGTTGTCCTGCCACCCATGGTCCCTGCCTTAGCATAGTGCAAACTACACAGCCAACCATGGTCCCAGCCTTAGCATAACGCAAACTACACAGCCATCCAGGGTCCCTGCCTTAACATAGTGTAACTAGCAAGCCTCCCAGGGTACCAACCTTAGCACAGTGCAGCTACACAGCCACCCAGGGTCCCATCCTTAGCACAGTGCAAACTACACAGCACTCAGGTCCCCAGCCTTAGCAGAGCACAAACTACACAGCCACCCAGGGCCCCAGACTTAACATAGTGCAAACTACACAGCCACCCCAAGCCCCAGCCTTGGTATAGTACAAACTGTCCTGCCACCCAGGACCCCAGTCTTAGCATTGTGCAACCTACACAGTCACTCCGTGCCCCAGATTTAGTATAGTGCAAACTGACCAGCCACCCGTGGCCGCAGTCTAAGCATAGTGCAAACTATAAACCAACCTATATCCCCAACCTTAGCACAAGTGCAAACTGTCCTGCCACACAGAGCCCCAGACTTAGTATAGTGCAGACTGAGCAGTGACCCAGACCCCAGCCGGAGCATAGTGCAAACTATACAGCCACCAAGGTCCACAGCCTGAGCACAGTGCAAATACACAGCGACTCAGGGCTCCAGCCTTAGCACAGTGCAAACTACACAGACACTAAGGGCCACAGCCTTAACATAATGTAAACTATCAAGCCTCCCAGGGTACCTACCTTAGCACAGTGCAGCTACACAGCCACCCAGGGTCCCATCCTTAGCACAGTGCAAACTACACAGCCACTCAGGGCTCCAGCCTTAGCACAGCAGTGCAAACTACACAGCCACCAACGGCCACAGACTTTGCACTGTGTAAACTACCAAGCCACCCAGGGTCCCAGCCTTAGCACAGTGCAGCTACACAGCCATCCAGGGTCCCATCCTTAGCACAGTGCAAACTACAGTACAAGTCACATTAAACTGTTCCTCTGATGAGTTGCTTTGGCATTTCTGAGTGAGTTGTGTAAGTGTTACTGGATCCAGCACAAAGCCCTGTACAAACTGTTCCTTAAGAGTTAAAATGCAGTTTTGCATTGTATTGTGACTGGACTGCAGCTACTTTTCAACAGAGTTGCAAACATATTTTACAAACATTGCTCTTGAGCTGGTTAAGCATTGAAAAACAGTGCAGTATGAGATGCCAATGCATTGCCAACTGTAAAAAAACAATGCTAAACCAACTCATTTGTGGAACAGTTTAAAGTGACTTGTATGGTACACAGCCATCCAGGACCCCACCATTAGCATAGTGCAAACTGCACAGCCACTCAGGGTCCCAGCCTTAGCATAGTGAAAATTGTGCAGCCAGCCAGAGCCCAGCCTTGGCATCATGAAAACAACGTAGCCACTTGGCGCCCCAGCCTGAGCAAAGTGCAAACACCTCAGCCACCCAGGGCCCCAGCCTTAGCATAGTGTAAACTACACAGCCTCCCCAGGCCCCAGCCTTAGAATAGTGCATACAACACAGCTACCCGGGGCTCCAGCCTTAGCATAGTGCATACAACACACCTACCCAGGGCCCCAACCTTAGCATAGTGCATACAACACAGCTACCCGGGGCCCCAGCCTTAGCATAGTGCATACAACACACCTACCCAGGGTCCCAGCCTTAGAATAGTGCATACAACACACCTACCCAGGGCCCCAGCCTTAGCATAGTGTAAACTACACAGCCTCCCCCAGGCCCCAGCCTTAGCATAGTGCAAACAACACAGCTGCCCAGGGCTCCAGCCTTAGCATAGTGCAAATAACACACCTACCCAGGGCCCTAGCCTTAGCATAGTGCAAACAACACAGCTACCCAGGGTCCCAGCCTTAGCATAGTGCATACAATACACATACCCAGGGCCCCAGCCTTAGCATAGTACATACAACACACCTACCCAGGGCCTCAGCCTTAGCATTGGGCAAAATGTGCAGCCATCCAGGGCCCCAGCCTTAGCGTTGTGCAAACTACACAGCCACCCAGGGCCTCAGCTGTAGCATAGTGCAAACTACACAGCCACCCAGGGTGCCAGCCTTAGCATAGTGCAAATTACACAGCCTCCCAGGCCCCAGCCTTAGCATAGTTCAAACTGTGAGATACCCAGTGTCCCAGCCTTAGCATAAGACAAACTACACAGCCATTCATTGACTCCCAGGCTCTCATGGTCCCCAAAACTCGCTCCCTCACAGGGGATCGCGCCTTTGAGGCCGTTGCTCCCAGAGCCTGGAATCTTCTCCCTGCCCATGTAAGGGCTGCCTCCTCCCACTCTTGCTTCAGGTCCTCCCTCTGGGGTTACTTAAAACATGCTTCCACCTGCTTTGCTCTTAGCTGCCCTACCCTGTATGGTGAGCCTGTGTCCCAATAACCTTGCGCGCTTGCCGCATGTGTATAGTGTATACCTTGAATCTGTCTTGCCAATCTATGTTTGCTTCCTTGACTGCCTCCTGCTGTTGCCATGCCTTAACTCTGTACTTGTCATTTTGCTTGATACTGCCTGCACATGGCTGTACCATGTTGATTGCTGTACCTAGTCTCTGAATTGTTATTGCCCGTACCTTGTAATTCTCCCAGGTCGCACCTGAAAATAGGCACTTGACTGTCTAGCATGCTCACCTGGTTAACAAAAGATAAATAAGTAAGTAAATAAATAAATAAATTAATTAATTTAGGGGGTCATGGCCTTAGCATAGTGCAAACTGTGAGACACCCATGGTCTCAGCCTTAGCATAAAATAAACTACACAACCAACCAGGGCCACAGCCTTAGCATAGTGTAAACTACACAGCCATCCAGGGTCCCAGCCTTAGCATAGTGCAAACTACACAGCCCCCCAGGCCCCAGCCTTTGCATAGTGTAAACTACATAACCCCACCCGACTCCAGCCTTAACATAGTGCAAACTGTGAGACACCCAGGGTCTCAGCCGTAGCATAAAATAAATGACGCAACCAACCAGGGCTACAGCCTTAGCATAGTACAAAGTACACCACCACCTAGGGCCCCTTCCTTAAAATAGTCCAAACTGCACACCACCCTGGACCCCAGCCTGAGCATAGTGCAAACAGCACAGTCACTCAGGACCCCAGCTGTAGCATAGTGCAAATAATACAGCCACCCAGGGTCCCAGCTTTAGCATAGTACAAACTAAACAGTGACTCACTCATGACCCAGGCTGTAGCATAATGCAAACAACACAGCCACCCAGGGTCCCAGCCTTAGCATAGTGCAAACTACAAACAATCCTGGGCCCCAGCCTGAGCATAGTGCAAACTACACAGCCTCCCAGGGTCCCAGTCTTAGCATAGTGGATACTACACAGTCACCCAGGGTCCCAGCCATGACATAGTGCAAACAACACAGTCACCCAGGGTCCCAGCCATGACATAGTGCAAACAACACAGCCACCCTGGGGTCCCAGCCTTAGCATAGTGCAAACTACAAACAATCCTGGGCCCCAGCCTGAGCATAGTGCAAACTACACAGCCTCCCAGGACCCTTGCCTTGGCACAGTGCAAACAACACAACCACCCAAGGCTCCAGCCATGACATAGTGCAAACAACACAGCCACCCAGGGTCCAAGCCTTAGCATAGTGCAAACTACAAACAATCCTGGGCCCCAGCCTGAGCATAGTGCAAACTACACAGCCTCCCAGGACCCTTGCCTTGGCACAGTGCAAACAACACAACCACCCAAGGCTCCAGCCATGACATAGTGCAAACAACACAGCCACCCAGGGTCCAAGCCTTAGCATAGTGCAAACACAGCCACCCAGGGTCCCAGCCTTAGCATAGTGCAAACAACACAGCCACCCAGGGTCCCAGCCTTAGCATAGTGCAAACAACACAGCCACCCAGGGTCCCAGCCTTAGCATAGTGCAAACAACACAGCCACCCAGGGTCCCAGTCTTAGCACAGTGCAAACAACACAGCCACCCAGGGTCCCAGCCTTAGCATAGTGCAAACAACACAGCCACCCAGGGTCCCAGCCTTAGCATAGTGCAAACTACAAACAATCCTGGGCCCCAGCCTGAACACAGTGCAAACTACACAGCCTCCCAGGGTCCCAGTCTTAGCATAGTGGATACTACACAGTCACCCAGGGTCCCAGCCATGACATAGTGCAAACAACACAGTCACCCAGGATCCCAGCCGTGGCATAGTGCAAACAACACAGCCACCCTGGGGTCCCAGCCTTAGCATAGTGCAAACTACAAACAATCCTGGGCCCCAGCCTGAGCATAGTGCAAACAACACAGCCTCCCAGGACCCTTGCCTTGGCACAGTGCAAACAACACAACCATCCAAGGCCCCAGCCATGACATAGTGCAAACAACACAGCCACCCAGGGTCCCAGCCTTAGCATAGTGCAAACACAGCCACCCAGGGTCCCAGCCTTAGCATAGTGCAAACAACACAGCCACCCAGGGCCCCAGCCTTAGCATAGTGCAAACAACACAGCCACCCAGGGTCCCAGCCTTAGCATAGTGCAAACAACACAGCCACCCAGGGTCCCAGCCTTAGCATAGTGCAAACAACACAGTCACCCAGGGACCCAGCCTTAGTATAGTGCAAACACAGCCACCCAGGGTCCCAGCCTTAGCATAGTGCAAACTACAAACAATCCTGGGCCCCAGCCTGAGCACAGTGCAAACTACACAGCCTCCCAGGGTCCCAGTCTTAGCATAGTGGATACTACACAGTCACCTAGGGTCCCAGCCATGACATAGTGCAAACAACACAGTCACCCAGGGTCCCAGCCGTGGCATAGTGAAAACAACACAGCCACCCTGGGTCCCAGCCTAGCATAGTGCAAACTACAAACAATCCTGGGCCCCAGCCTGAGCATAGTGCAAACTACACAGCCTCCTAGGACCCTTGCCTTGGCACAGTGCAAACACCACAACCACCCAAGGCCCCAGCCATGACATAATGCAAACAACACAGCCACCCAGGGTCCCAGCCTTAGCATAGTGCAAACAACACAGCCACCCAGGGTCCCAGCCTTAGCATAGTGCAAACAACACAGCCACTCAGGGTCCCAGCCTTAGCATAGTGCAAACAACACAGCCACCCAGGGTCCCAGCCTTAGCATAGTGCAAACAACACAGCCACCCAGGGTCCCAGCCTTAGTATAGTGCAAACACAGCCACCCAGGGTCCCAGCCTTAGCATAGTGCAAACTACAAACAATCCTGGGCCCCAGCCTGAGCACAGTGCAAACTACACAGCCTCCCAGGGTCCCAGCCTTAGCATAGTGCAAACAACACAGCCACCCAGGGTCCCAGCCCAGGCATAGGTGCAAACACAAGCCATCCTGGGTCCCAGCCTGAGTGCACAGTGCAAACTACAGCCTCCCAAGGTCCCAGTCTTAGCATAGTGGATACTACACAGTCCCCCAGGGTCCCAGCCATGACATAGTGCAAACAACACAGTCACCCAGGGTCCCAGCCGTGGCATAGTGCAAACAACACAGCCACCCTGGGGTCCCAGCCTTAGCATAGTGCAAACTACAAACAATCCTGGGCCCCAGCCTGAGCATAGTGCAAACTACACAGCCTCCCAGGGTCCCAGCCTTAGCATAGTGCATACAACACAGCCACCCAGGGTCCCAGCCTTAGCACAGTGCAAACTACACAGCCTCCCACGGTCCAAGCCTTAGCATAGTGGATACTACACAGTCACCCAGGGTCCCAGCCATGACATAGTGCAAACAACACAGCCACCCAGGGTCCCAGCCTTAGCATAGTGCAAACTACAAACAATCCTGGGCCCCAGCCTGAGCATAGTGCAAACTACACAGCCTCCCAGGCTCCCAGCCTTAGCATAGTGGATGCTACACAGTCACCCGGGGTCCCAGCCATGACATAGTGCAAACTACACAGCCTACCAGGGCCCTTGCCTTAGCATAGTGCAAACAACATAGCCACCCAGGCTCCCAGCATTAGCACAGTGCTAACTACATAGCCACCCAAGACCCGAGCATTAGCAGAGTATAAACTAAACAGCCACCCAGGGCCACAGCCATAACAAAGTGCAAACTATACAGCCACCCAGGGTCCCAGCCTTAGCATAGTACAAACTACACGGCCTCCCAGGGTCCCAGACTTAACATAGTGCAAACTACACAGCCACCTGGGGCCCCAGCCATATCATAGAGCAAACTACATAGCCACCCAGGGCCCCAGCCTTATTATAGTGCAAACAACACAGCCACCTGTGACAGGGTTGAATAAAGCCTTGCCTCATTTGTTATGCAGAAAGAGTTTAAATGCAAGGGTCTGTTCTAGCCTCTCCTTTTCTGCCTCTTGTCTGTCTGGTTGTGCAACTAGAATTTCGTATGCGACTGAGGAACTGATCACGCCGATGGTTTTGCAGTTCTCCACCTCTCTGTTTCTCTGCCTTCATTTGCTAGTCTGTCTTTTCTTCCCCCTTGCATATCTGCAGTTATAAAAATATATGTGAATCTTTATGTGGAAATGTCACTGATACTGGGACCCCTTTGTTTAAAACTGTATATAGTTATGCTGTTGAAATGATTGCAAAAAGCTATTTGGAACTCAAGGGGTTAAACTGAGATGCAGTTTTTAAGTCCTTTGCAGAGCTGTAAACAAGAGGCTACTTCTGGGTCATTATATTCTTTTTGCTGCACCTGCAAGAACATTGTGTGAGCAGCATCCTGTTTTCTTAACAAATTTCCCAGGCACAGACATAAAAAGAGCAGAAATGTTTGTGCTAGAGAGATAAAGACTGAGAGACTGAGATTGGAAATTGAGAAGAAAAATCTCAGGAGAAGGACTGTGCTTTCTATGTTTGTACTGCCATTGTAAATAGTTATACTGAACAATTTTTATGTTGGCTTGCGCGCATGCGCAAACAACATATTGGGGTAGTAGCACTTTCAGAGGTGTGTCACTGTTGTGGCAAATGCAGGGCATGCTTTAGTAGGTGTGTCGCTCATTCCCCAGTGAGCCAGCATGCTAGTACTGACACAGGTATTATGCAAAGTGCTACCAACTTGAGAGAAATGTGCCCCTGCAATCAGAAACAAGCTTGTCAAGCAATAGCACAGATACACAGCTCCCAATCGTGCCTTCATGGTGAAACATTTCAACAAACATGGCAGTGGGTCCTGCTGCCGCCACACAATGCCCAAAGTAGGCCGACATCAGGGGTGCAATCCCTGTGTCAGCATGTCCGCCACCCTCCCCACATTGTGTGGCACACTGGAGCCCACCCCAGTGTGCTGCCTCTCACAGAAAGCCAATCACGTTGGCATGTTCCTACCCCCGTCCCACCCCCATTGTGTGGACAATATCACCCTAAAAGTCATGGGGCACACTGGAAGCCCACCTCAGTGTGCCCAACATTTGTTCTGTTTGACCTGTAAAGAAAGAAAACCATCCTGCAGCACAGTGCCTGTAATTATAATTTTTTTTTGTACCTGAAAAAAGGAAAATGGTCTGTTGTCTGTGGCGCCCTCCCCCAACCCACACCACCACTGCACTTTCCTCCCACTCCTCTCTTATACTTACCTCCATACTTACCTCCAGAGGTCCGCACTGCAGTCTTCGTGAAGCGGAAACATGTCTCATCTGGGCTCTTAAAAGCCTAACTGCAAAATGAAGAAATACCTTTGATAAAGGACTGGGGATCAGTCTGAAACATGTCAGGATACTTGTTTGTGCAATAAACGTTTTTAATTTTACGCGTTTCTCTTATGAGTTGTATGTGCCGAAACCTTTGTGCTAATAGTAATTTGTTGGTTTTGGAGCACCACGTCCCAGTGCGCACTCATTTGGAATGAAAGAAATGCCGGTAAGCAGTATAGTGGCATAAATGGGGGAGGTTCAACAAATGAGTTATCTCAGACATTTTTTTAAAATTTTTGCTTGAAATTTTCTGTAGGAGTTCTTGGGACCCCACCTCATGAACACATGCACTGTTATCTTGTTATTTGGTCCCGAAAGATCATTTGGCGGTCACTGCGCGTAATCATCTTTTGGGACTGATTAACGAAACAACAGTGTCTCTGTTCATGAGGTGGGGTCCCAAAAAGCCTATGTTGCAAATTTTGCAAAAAAAAATTCCAAAACATGTGTTACAAGTGTGCATTGACCAGTTCCCATGCATGCTCGTAACTTAAACAATTTCTAATATTTTCACTCCAGATTTTCAACATTGCAATTTTTTCCACACCTCCTTATGAAAGGTATAGCTGTAATTTTTCACATCCTGCCCAAAATGTGTTTTCACACATGTAGCACACAATGGCATGGTTGCTGTGTGAAATCAATGTTCGGGACAGATTAACAAAATCAAAGTGACACCGTTCATGAGCACATGAGCAGAGGTCCCAAAATGCCTATGTTGAAAATTTGGTTAAAAAGATACCCAAAATAATTCTGTTATGGGCGTGTGTTGTGCAGTTTCTATGCATGCTCGTCACTTCACCAATTTTTCATATTTTCACTCCAGATTTTCAACATTGCCATTGTTTTACACCTCCTCATGAACAGTACAGTTGTCATTATTCACATCCTGCCCGAAATGTATTTTCACACCTGTGGCGCCAAATGGCACAACTGCTGTGCAAAATCACCATTCAGCTAATGATCTGATAGTGCCACTGTTCATGAGATGGGGTCACAAAAAGCCCATGCTGAAGATTTGGAGTGAAAATACCAACAAACGCCTGGGGTGTTAGGGCGTTACGGTTGGAAATCCTACCCTGTAGAGACTGACAGGTATCAGGGGTGTGAATTGAGATTGTCGGCTGTAATGCTTATGCCATTCCACCCCCACCCCCACCGTGCAGCCAGTAACAGACATTGAGGTGTGCCTTGGACTCTTCGGCCCCAAAGTTCACCCCATTCTCCTATACTGCACCCATCTCAGCATATTTCCTTATGGAATGGGGTGAGCATAAGGCTCGAAGACCCCAAGGCACAACGTGGCACTTGTCAGTGTCTGCAGGGTAGGGTGAGGTGAAATGGCATGAGTGTTATGGCCGATGACCCAAAGGCACACTCCAATGCCTGTCAGTCTTTGCAGGGTGGGGGAGGTGTTGACGTCAGTTCAATACTTCACTGCATTCCTATTATGCGCCTCTCTAACTCTTGCACTACCAATGCTAATGCCAGCAAAACAACATTCAGCATTGACAAATGTTGCTGTTAAAAATAAAACACTATTTGCGAATTTTACAACTTCTCCTGGTTTTCCTATGCTTCCTGACCTGTGCCTCAACAACAGATAGTGTCATCTTAAGTGGGATTTATGCCATGCATACTCTAAGCCAGGAGTTTTGTGCATGGGTACTAGGCCTTTTACCAGGGAAGCATAGAAGAAAGGTATGGATTCTGCAGCAGCAGCAAGTCCAGGAGTGATTTACCAGAAGAATAGCAGCCAAACTGGAAATAGAAACAAAAATCCAAGCTGAGATTGTATAGCCAGCACCAGCAATGAAAAAAATAGAGCACGCAGTGACAGAACCTGAAAGCCTGATTGCCTTTTTCAAATGGTGGACTATACAATAAACAGAGATGGAGAAACAGAGAAGAGAGGAGATGCAGCAGAGAGAAAAAGAGATTCAATGTTTAGAGGCACAGAGAAAAGAAGAAATGCAACAACTCATGAAGCAGAGAAAAGAAGCAATGCAGCGACAGGAGCAGCAAAGAAGAGAAGAGATGCAGCGATGGATGGATGCCTTGCAAGTTATCAAAGCTGGAGGATCTGACACTGGTCCAGCAGAGCAACAAGACACAAACAACTTAAAATACATTAAACTTACAAAGTTGTGTCCCTCGGATGATATTGAAGCATACCTGACAACTTTTGAAGAAAGGGTTGCCACAGCCTGCCAGTGGCCAAAGCAGCAATGGGCAATCAGACTGGTACCTTCCCTGACAGGGAAAGCCCAACTTGCTTACAGCAATATGGACACTACACAGTCAGAAAACTATGACCTGGTGAAAAGCGATCTCCTGTAAAGATATGACATCTCAGGAGAGACATACAGACAAAGATTCTGATCCCTGAAGTATAACTCAGTTGACCCAGAGGCATGATTGGGATCTAAATTTACAGGGATACACAATGTTTAGGAAGGATAGAGGAGTGGGAAGGGGGGGCATTGATAGTCAAAAATGACATAGTAGTTGGTGGAACTGAGGAGGCAGAAGATGTGGAGGCAATTTGTATAACCCTATAAACAAGGGGGAGTAAAAGATTAAAAATAGGGGTGGTGTACAGACCCCCCACAATGGAAGCGGAACTGGAGAATGATCTGGCTGAGAACATCTGGGGTCACTGTGGCCTCAGAAAGGGCAGGTGATGATCATAGGTGACCTGAACATGCCGGGGGCAGACTGGGGCACTATGACATCCTCGGTGGCCAGGGAGCAGAGGTTGATGGATGTCTTCCAGGATGCCTTCCTAGTCTAGCATGTGGGGGAGCCTACTAGGCAGGATCAGATCCTGGACATTGTCCTAGCAGATAGTGACCAGATAAGGGGCCTGGAGATGAGCAGCCTGTTGGCAGGCAGTGACCATGCCACGGTCTGTTTTCTTATGTTCCTGGGGGGGAGAGGAAATTTGCACTAACACAGAAGTAATAGATTTCAGTGGGCAGACTTTGAGGGCATGGGAAGGATTCTTAAAGGGTGCTTGGATAAGATAAGCCCAGACATGGATGCTGGTAGCTTGTGGGAGACCATTAAGAAAGGGGTGCAGGAGGCTTCAAGGGCCTGCGCAAAGGTAAGGCGCAAGCAATGTAGGGCCAGTAAGCCATGTTGGTGGACCAGGGAGTTGCAGGAGGTGGTAAGGGATAAAAAGGCTGCCTATGCATGCTTAAAGTGCTTAAGGGGGGCTAGCGAGAGGGGAGAGTATGATTTCCTGGCTAAGAGGGTCACCAGGGTGGTAAGGGGGGCCAAGGCGAAGAAGTAGCTTAACCTGGCCAGGGATATCCACAGAGGGGGAAGGGGTTCTATAGATACATAAGGAGAAAAGAAAAGTGAGGGCACAGATCAGCAGGATTAGAACTGGGGGGATGGGCGCAGGAAGCTGGGGAACAAGCAGAGGTGCTAAATGAGTACTTTGCTTCTGTCTTTACCAGGGGAGGTGGGGGATCTTTCCAACCTGATGGAAGGGTAGAGGAGCCCACTGAACCAGGAGGTCAGTTGGAGACTGAAGGACTGGATGAGACTAGGGCAGGGGATGGGTCGTATCTAGAAGGGGAGGAGAGGATGCATGAGGAGGGGGGATGGGGGTCGAAATCACAGTGGATAGGGTGAGAGAGGCCCTCTGGTCACTAAAGACTGAGAAGGCGCTGGGGCCAGATGGGCTGCATCCAAGGGTGCTGAAGGAACTGGCAGATGTGCTGGCAGCTCCACTGGCATCACTCTTCAACATCTCCCTGATGACAGGGTGGGTGCCCCAAGAGTGGAAGGTGGCTCATGTGGTGCCTATCCACAAGGGGGGTCCAGAGAGGAGATGGGTAATTATAGGCCCGTTTGCCTAACGTCTGTGGTTGGCAAGGTTATGGAGGGCATTATCAAGGAGAGGCTGGGGTGGCAACTGGAAAGGTTGGGGTACCTGGATGATAGGCAGTATGGTTTTGTTCTGGGGAGGTCGTGCCAGACTAACCTGGTGGAGTTTTATGACTGGGTGACAGGTGCCCTGGACTGACATAGGCCAGTGGACGTCCTCTATCTGGATTTCAGTAAGGCGTTTGATTCGGTACCCCACAACTGTCTACTAACAGAGCTGGGGGGATGGGGTGGGGGGCAGTTGCTCAGGTGGGTGGAAAACTGTCTTATGGGGTGAATACAGTGAGTGGTGGTTGGAGTGATAGTCTTCTCCCCCAGGAGGGTCATCAGTGGGGTCCCCCAGGGTTCGGTCTTGGGACCACTCCTGTTTAATTCCTATGTCTCAGACATAGGGTTGGGTGTTAGGAGTAGGTTGAGTCTCTCTGTGGATGACACAAAACTGGGAGAACTGGCAGATGGGCAGGAGGGGAGAGAGGCCCTGCAGGGGATCTGGATACCCTGAGGGGGTGGGCAAGGAAGTGGGGGTTGAAGTTCAATGCAGGGAAATGTAGGATACTGCATCTGGGGGTCAGAAACCTGGGACATGCATACACCCTGGGGGGACCACACTGCAAGTCACATCAGGCGAGAGGGACTTAGGGATAGTGGTGGACACCAAAGTGAATAACACATAGAATTGTTGAAGAGCTGAGGCAAAAGCAAACAGGATACTGGGCTGCATAACCAGGGGGATTACCTCCAGGAGGAGGGAAGTGATCCTCCCTCTGTATAATGCCCTAGTTGAGCCGTATCTTGAGTACTGCATGCAGTTCTGGATACCCTATCTTAAGAGGGACATAACGCTGCTGGAGAGGGTCCAGAGGAGGGTGACCAGGATGATCCAGGGCATGGAGGGTATGACCTATGAGGAGAGACTGGACAAACTCAATCTGTATGCATTGGAGGAGAAGAGGGACAGAGGGGACATGATAGAGACTTTCAAGTATGTAAAGGGGATAAATAAGAGTGGAGCCAGGGAAGTGTTCAGGATTAAGAAGGGAGGAGCTACTAGGGGGCACGAGTGGAAGCTGAAAGGAGGGAGGTACGGTGGGGAGCGCAGGAGACACTTCTTCACAGAGAGGGTGGTGGAACCATGGAATGCACTGTCCAGGAGCCTGGTGGAAGAGACCACAGTAGAAGGATTCAAGAAGGGTTGGGACAGGTACAGGGGGAAGCTGAGGCCAGGGAGGGCCACCTCTGGGGCTGGAGGGGTGGAGGAGCAAGTTCCCAGTAGGGGGCTAGCTTCCGAGCAGATATGATAGACCATGGGGCCTATTCTGCTGGCTTTTACTATGATACTATGATGCTATGATGACAATCCTCGAGAAGCCTTCACACGTCTCGGAAAACACCTTATGAACTGACTCCAACCAGCGGGTAAAACATTCCCTCAGATCATCAGCACATTTGCAATGGAGTAATTCATTAACATCCTGCCTATAGATGTACCATTTTGGGTAAAAGAACACTGACCTGAAAGTGGGGAAAGGGATGTTTCTTTGGCCGAAGACTACCAAATGACCAGAAAGATGCCACAGCAGTGAGGTAACAGCCAAGCATCAGTAAAACACTCTCTTTCCCATTTGAACTCCAAGTCTGATAACTCTGGTGGGGGTTACAAATTCGGGGTTACAAATCTGCACCCAAAGACTTTATTTTGCTATATCTGTAATAAACCAGGTCATATTGCAAGAAATTGACACTGGAGCAGATTTGTCCTTAACAAATCGGGGCAAGTACTTAACAGATGTGAAGGTGGGAGATAAGACTGTGAAGGGACTTACAGATTCGGGAAGCAGACAGACTCTAGTATATAGTGAAGTGCTAGGAAAACAATGTCCAAAAGGACCAGGTACTGGTGTCATCCACATCCACAGGAGCACTCGATACTATCCCACCAGCCAAGTGACTCTGACTATTAATGAGGTGGCACCAAATGAAAGAGGGGGTAGTACCTAAGTTACCTGTATCTTTGATTATTGGAAATGACTTTCCAGGATTTACTGAGTTAATCAAAGAGGGAGTAAATCCTGATGTTTCAGCAGCTGTGGTGACAAGAGCTCAGGCGAAGAAAATCTCTGATAGTTGGGACTCTTCCTTTCATTGATTTTGATTCGGACTTGTTTAAGCAGAGCTCCAAGATACAGAAATCCAGAAAAGAAAGACATCACCTGAAGAAACAGTGGCAACAAAAGACTGATGAACATAAGGGGTTAACATATGAAAATGCAGAAACTAAACTGAACACTGATTGTGATTCTCTTTCAGAACAAGCTAACAGTGTTTCTCTCCAGGGTTATTTTAAGCATCTGGGGGTGAAACCAAAACAGGGTGAACCTATGTTTAAAAAATGAATGGGCTACTGTACAGAGTTTGGGTGAAACCTCTGACACAGGACCAGATAGAACAATTGGTTATACCATAAAAGTATAGATCTGAGTTGTTACAGATTGCACATGATAGTCCTATGGCTGTTCACTCAGGGAGGGATCGCACCCTTGCCAGATTACTGTATAGATTTTACTGGCCTGGAATTCATGAGGTTGTTGCTACCTATTGCAGTTCTTGTGCTGAGTGTCAAAAAGTAGCCCCAGTAGCTAAACAAGCATTTGTTAATGCTGATTGTTTGCTTGCTGGTATTAGGATTGGAAGTGCATGAGTTAGACAGATGCAGAATAGGAATGACAGTGAAGTACTGAAGTGACACCAACTCCATCCCCACCCTGCAGAAATGGACAGGCATTGGTGTGTGCCTTTGGTTTGTCACCCATAATGCTCATGCCATTTCACCTCACCCTATCCTGTAGACACCAACAAGTGTTGAGGTGTGCATTGGGGTGTTCAGCTTTACAGTTACCCCATTCCATAAGGAAATACGCTGAAATAGGTGCAGTATAGGAGAATGGGGTGAAGTCTGGGGCCGGAAGACTCCAAGGCACACCTCAATGCCTGTCACTGGCTCCAGGGTGGGGGTGGGGGTGAAATGGTGTGAGCATTACAGCCAACAATCCAAAGGCACACCCGACACCTGTCAGTCTGTACAGGGTAGGACATTATGGTTAGAAAACCTAACACCCTGGGCGTTTACTGGTATTTGCACTTCAAATTTTCAACATGACCTTTTTTGTTATCCCCACCTCATAAAAGCATTTGGGACCTCTGTTCATGAACAGTGGTACTGTGATTTGGGGATGGGGGATTCTAATAAAGTTCTCACTACGTGTTGTAGAAAGATTGGTGACCATTACACAAGTAAATGTTTTATATAATGATGGGGGGGGGGGCTTAATAAGTGTTACCTATTATGGTAAATGGGAGTCTTGGACTTTAGCTATACTGTATGTGATGCCCAACTTTACATGCATTCAGAGTAAAGGGAGCTGTCTGACAACATATTCTTGTTTGTAGTGAGTTAAATGTGACATTGATGAAGACTTATTTATTGAATTTTGTTGACCCGGGTAGGCCCACTGAGATTAGAAGTCACTTTTTCAGGGGCAACCTGGTGGGAGGGCATACAGATGGTAACCAACTGAAACTGAAACAGATTAAGTTGTTGGTGGTATGTTTAGTGAATGGGGGATATTTGGCCAGGACACCAGTGAAATTACCTTACTCTGTCGGTAGGGGGATCCTTGGCCACCTGCATCACGATGGCCAGTCCGAGGGAGCCGTCGGTGGAGATGGACATTGTCAGGAGGTCTAAACCTCACTTTCAGGTTCTTGGCAATATTGGGAATGCAAGTAATCACAGACACATTGCATAAGAGTAATACACTTGTTTATTACTACCAAAAAGGATAAAATCACAGTTGCCCTAAGCAGTTCTTACCAATATGAACCGGGAGCCAGTGCTAAGCATTCCCTATACCTCAAGGTTTCTTTGTGTCTCTTGGGATCTCTGAGGTACAAGACTAGTGTATCACATTATATACCTATGATAATTACTATGGTTACTGTAAAATAGAAACATTTCTAGTTACAGAGATTAGCCCTATTGGCTAAATTAGAGGTAGCTCCACGATCCAAGATAACATTATACAATTTTGTAATAGTCATCAGTTTGTGAACAAAAGAGTTCTTATACAGAGTCTTACATAACTCAGTGTAGTAGTACAAATCACCAAAAGGTGGCAATGCCAACTTACATATCATAATTATTCCAAGGACAGGTGCCTTGGCATCTTACAAGTAAGAAATACACAGAGAATACTTAGAAGCCTTGCATGCCTTAGCAAGCAAAGTGTATTACAATAATATGCATACATATCCTGACATCTACTCTTGTACGGTAGATGCCCTTAGTCCTATATGTTAGTATAACATATACTTAAGCACTAGCTGTCTACAGTGTACGTCTGAGGGTCCCAATTAGGGTGCAGGAACCTCGTGTAACATTTTCCCCCTTGTTGCCTCCAAGGGCAACACAGGTAAATCTAGGGAAAGACCAGAGAGCAGTGGTCATTTACAAACCCGACGCGTGAGCTTTGTAAAGGGACTCGAGCTGCTCACGGTGTTGGTGCAACGTGCACCGTAGGCAGCAGAGCATAATAATCAAAATAAAGATTAAAAATGCTTGTATAATAACAAAACCTTTAAAAGTAATTTCCAACCAAGTGTTAGTCAATGCGTCATTCATGTCACCATCATTAATCAATGAGAGGATAGCTTCATTGGCCTTGGTCATCTTATTGCTGATGTGGATGAGGTGTGTGTGTCTTTCCTATCTAAAAGTGATTTTAATGTATGTGTGAGTGGGTCTATGTGTACATTAAAATATGGTAAGTATTCAGACAGTGTGAGCAGATAATCGGGGTTACCATCAATGATGTCTGCATCAATGAGGGGGACGGAGGTTATGACAGTATGTCCAATCACAGTCTTCTGGTGGGGGACAAAACAAAAATTTGGGTTATCAATAGCACATGTCACAGATCCATAAGTATAGCTTTTAAAGTTGGTTACCACACAATACTCCCCATCAGAATTATACTGAGAGCGAACAGTAGGGAGTCTCCACTTTTGCAACTGGACAGGGCAGGTGTAGGCCGTCTTCAAAATCTGTGTTGACAGGCAATGAACCTCCTCATGATATGATTGGTAGAGCTGGTCTGGAGCCAAAGTCGAATCCAAGGAATCTGTGCCATTCTTGGTGATGTCATCATCCGTGGTGAAAGTACAATCAATGCTATCTGTAGAATAACCACAAACAGGTTGAATAACATCAAATACATCACATCGGCACAAGTAAATGTATTGCTTCTTCGCACAGCAGTCCCTGTGCGGAGCCACCCAGGTGTCCAGTAAAGGATGGAAAACCAGTAGAGGCGGTAGATCCAGGCGTTCTCTGTAGATGTCTTCGTCCAAATGCCCAATGAAGTGTACCAGTGCAAGTTTGTTGAACAAGGCTGTAGTGGGATCAAAACATGGTAAATAAACAGTAAAAGAAACAAACATAGTATCTCTTATGGAACATTTCTTAGTAGTGAAACAAGGACCAGTGTTAGGGCATCTGGTCACAAACCCCAAGTTCCTAGCTGTGGAGATAGGAATGGTTAAAGTTTGTTGCATACACATAGCAATACAGCCAGGGGTTTTACATCGTGGACAATACCATTTGGAAATGAGTCTGTCATGTATGATATCAGGGATCCTTCCAGATTCTAAACCACGGAACAGATTGTTGATGGTAGTGATAATATATGAGCTGTAGGAAGAGCAGAGGATTTTTCTAGCAATGTATTGTTTCTTTGCTTCTTTGTTGTTTTGTTGTATGAGTGTGTTGATCTTGTCTTTCGAATCAGTGAATGCCTTAACAATGTCGTGCATGTTGTATACAGTGTATCTTTCTTCCTGACTAAGGCCATCCACACCATGCAATAATGGGGGTAGAATATTATTAACCAGACTAGTGGAAAATTTGGCAGAATGAGATTTGATAGTAGCAATGTCTGGTTTATTCCAAATAGACATAGCCATACCAAAAAGGCCTGTGACAGTACCTGTTGCACCTGTGACATCAGAACTGACAACTTCACGTGTCTTACGTTTATGAGTTTGATCATCAGGAGTGGGTTTTCTCCTGTAGTTGCCTCTGTGTTCAGTAGAATGGACCCCGGCAATAGGGTATTGAGTACGAATCTGAAATGCAGCTAAACTATCAAGCAATAATGAACTATAAAATGCTGAAGTATTAGTATTGTGACACATACCAAATTCTTTCATATTCCAGTAAGTAAGATTAAACAAAACAGGTATATGCATAAACTGTAAGTTATTAATCAATGAACCTGGGAGGGCAGTGGCTGTTAGACCACTACAGGGACTAGGGGTATGCTTTGGGCATTCCAAAAGCTGTTTATCAGTGGGTGGTAACACAGAGAGATACATGGCTGCCGAAGCCATGTGGTGTACAGCACAAAATATTTGAGCAGAATCCTTAGACAAAGAATTACAGTACAAAGGATCAATTAAGGCAGTAATGTTGTACAAATCAGAATGTCTTAATGCAGTTTGTAACAAGGACAGAGAACCATTTGGGGATAATTTAGTATTAGGCCAACCCTGGAAAGTTCCGTTGGAGAATTTGGCCACAGGGAGAATTTGTCCTTGTGATGTGGTTTGCCACTCAATTTGAAGGGTAGATTTATCAGGAGCAACAACCGAGGCAGTGAGGTAAGCATCGGAACCTTCCTGGACAGTAATCAGACTACCGGGCATATTGATGGAAACTCCCTCTGAAGGAGATACTGGAGGATCAAGGTGTGGTAGGAGGCTCAGTACCGTGCCTTGGATGCAGGGGATAACTCCTGAGATGAGGAGATAATGGAACAAGATAGCCATCTTGTCAGTGTGTCTGAAAAGCAAAATCAAACATTAGTAAGTTAGTACTATTCCGCCCAATGGGGTGAGGAAAAGTAATTAAGCTCCTTTATACAGTTTCGGCTGGTTTATACGTAACCATTTGTCAGTCAACTTATTGCTATGCAGGAGTCTAACCTGATAGACTGACAGACTGAGCTTGTTGACGATAGGGTATGGGCCTTCCCACCTGTTTGAGAAGGAATGGGTGGGATGTGCAAATCGGAGCACCATTACCTGATCTCCAACCTGCCAATCCACTTCTTGTGCATGTTTGTCAAACTGTATTTTGGATTGTTGCTGGGCCTTGCCCATGCAGTTGGCAGCATACAAGTGTGTGTGTATAAGGTCTTTTCTGAGTTTTTCCACATACTGGTCTACAAACACTCGGTCTGCAGTGGGGGTGTGCAGGTCAAACAGCAGGTGTTCAGGTAATCTCATCTGTCTTCCAGTCATCACCTCAAAGGGTGTGAGCTGGGTAGTGGCTGAGGGTGTACCTCTAATTGCCATAAGGAGTAACGGCAGTAGGGAATCCCAGGTTTTGGGATTGTCTTCAATGAATTTGGAAAGCATTTGCTTAATCTGTCTGTTGGCTCTTTCTACTTGACCTGAGGATTGGGGGTGGTAAGGTATGTGGAACTACTGTTGAACTCCAAGGAGTTCAAGGGATTCTTTCATCAACTCACCTATAAAACTGGTTCCTTTGTCAGAGTCTACCTTGAGAAGCAGGCCCCACCTGGAGAAAATCTGTTTCACCAGGATTTTGGCAGTGGTTTTAGCAGTGCATGTCTTAGTGGGGAAAGCTTCAACCCACTTAGAGAAGAGATTAGTTACCACAAGAACATACTTGTTATTTCTGGTGGTGTTGGTCAGGGGGCCAATAAAATCAATCTGTATGGCATGCCAAGGGCCAGAGTGTTGTTGTGGTAAGAGTTTGGCATTTCGTTTGGTAGGGATGGGGTTGTTTTGCGCACAAATGAGACAATTGTCTATGTACTGTTTAACATCTTTGGTGACACCAGGCCTCCAGGCAGTGGTCTTAAGCCTTTGGAGGGTGTTTTCCACTCCCTGGTGTCCACCAGTGGGTGTGTCATGCACTTGGTGCAAGAATTCGGACCTGAGGTGTCTGGGGACCACCCACAACTTGTTGGTGGAATCATCTGGTTGGTACCAGATAAGCTTGTCATCTGGTGACAAGTGTAACTTACCTTCATGCCTCCGATAGGGGTTGTGTGTGGGAAGTTTCTCTTTGGTACATTTGTCAAGGAATCTGAACATTTCTTTGAGTTCAGTATCAACATGTTGGGCTGCTGAGAGGTCCAGGGGGGAACAGGGTTCAGGTTTCTTCCTGAGTGCTGCAGTTTGTATGGCCGCATTGTCCTCTGGATGGTCCATCATCCAGGTTCCCCCCCGGTACCTTTCCTTGGCAAGGGTGTATGCTGTGTCATTGAAGGCATGATAGAGGTCATGGAGAGAATGAGCTTTGACTTTATGCACATAGAGCTTGTGTGCAAATTTTTGTGCCAGTGAATGTATGTATATTACCAATTCCTTGTACTTCACTGGGCTGCCATCAGAGGAGAGGAAGGAGTTCTTCTGCCAGAAAGGAAGAAATTCTGTAAGAGAACAACAAACTCAGTTAGAGTCTGTAAAAATAATAGTATCCTCAGCCCCATGCTGGATGAACTCGCGGGCACAGGCCACCGCTGCCATCTCTGCATACTGTGATGATGCTACACTGCAGTGCTTAGATATTTTAACAGTGTTCCCGTAAGGGTAAATCACTAGAATGCCCATCCCTGCGATTTGTTGTCCCTGATAGTAGGATGCTGAACCATCAGTAAAGACATGACACAAAGAGGTGTTGTCAAGTATTTGTGGGGTAGCAGGGAGGAAAGGACCTGGATCTGGAAGATCAGGTGACTGCAGTGTACAGTCATGGGGTTCTCCTTGGAAAAGGAGTCCATGAGTCAGCATAGATGGAATTTTTGTTGGGTGTATCTGCATGTCTCTATCCTGGAGAAGAAGTGACCAGTGTGTCAGTCTAGTGTTGGAGACTGTCCCATCCTTCATTCTGTCTGAGAGCAGAAAGGTAGTTGGGGTATGGTTGGTGTTGATGATCAGTGGAGAGTACCCATTGATATACAGGAAATGCTTGACAGCCCAGTAGGTGGCCAGAAGGTTTCTTTCACAAAGGTTGTACTTCTGTTCCACTGGGGTCAAGAGCTGTGAGGCATATGCAATGGGTCTCAGGGTGCCATGAACCTTCTGGGCAACACTGCTGACATGGCAATGTCAGAGGTGGCACATTCCAGATGGAATGGTAGTGCTGGATTGGGGTTGACCAGAGCTTGGGTGGAGGCCAGGGCCTGCTTTAGTGACGTCACAGCCTGGGTGTGTATAGGGCCCCAAGTCCATGATACATCATTTTTGAGTAGCTCAGAGGAGCAGCTTTCTGAGCAAAATCACAAATAAAATCTCGTGAATAATTCACCATACCTAGGAACCTTTGAAGAGTTGCCATGCTGGTAGGCAATGGCAAGTCTTGCAATCCCTGCATCTTCTTTCAGGTAGGGCTTTGACCTTGGTCAGTTATCTTCAGACCCAGAAAGAGTACTTCTTTCTGACATAGTTGTGCTTTTGCTGGATTGTATTTCAGGCCTGCTCTCTGGTTGAGAGTCAGTAGTTCATCCAAGAGATCCAGATGTTGTTCCTGTGTGGCTGTTGCCAGCAACAGGTCATCCACATATTGCATGAGACATTGGGGAGTAGAGAAACTCTCAAGGGCGTCCATCATGTGTAGATGGAACAGGTACGGGCTATTATGGAATCCTTGCAGCAAGCAAGTCCACGTGTACTGTCTTCCTTCAAAGGTGAAGGCAAACTTGTATTGACTCTTAAGGACCAATGGTAATGACCAAAAACCATTGGAAATATCCAGGGCACTGAACCATTTCAGGTCAGGGGTCAAGAGTCAGCACATCGGGTGCTGATGCCACAGTTGGGGAACAACTGGGGGTGACCTGATTCAGTTTCCTGTAGTCAATAGTAAGTCTCCAGTTGCCTGTGGGTTTTTTCACGGGCCACACTGGGGAGTTAGCAGTGGAAACACAAGTTCTGATTACTCCTTGCTTGAGGAGTGACTTGATTGTTTCTCTAAGAGAAGGCAAGGCCTCAGTTAGAAAGCGATACTGCCTTTGCCTCTTGTGTGCTGGGCCTGGCACTTTGATGACAGTGTGCATTCTGCCACAGTCATGTTTGTTAATTGCAAATGCTTCCAAATGTCATTACAAAATGGGAAGAAGCTTTGGGAAAAGCTCATGACCTTTGAACAAATCTATGACGTCATACTCCTTGTCATTGGCAGAGATTGTCACCACAATGTGTGAATCAGGGATCAGAATGGTATGGTATTGGCCCTGAATCTGTATCAGTAGCATATTGACTAGATCCACCACACAGCAGTGTGGTGCAAGGAAATCAATTCCTATGATACTAGGATGATCATGCATTACCATCAGTTGGAAAGTATGTGAGGCCTTTAGATGGCCTAGCTCTACCGGTAGGGGTAGAGAACGGTATGCAGGTAGCCTAGTACCATCAACTCCTGACATGTTGGTCCTCCATCCGGTGGACCAAGGGGATGTGTCTGGATGTTCATCATGTAATACAGATACAGCTGCACCTGTATCTAACAAGACTACTAATAGGTGGCTCCTCACTCGGCCTCAGCAGGGCCTTCCATTTGTATCCAAGACCAGCTTGTTTACAATCTGACTGGGGCCTGTAATTGTCAGTCTGTACTGCTGGGAGCATGGAGAGGTTGGGTCTGACTCCTGTGAATCACTTCACCATGCTGCACTGATGCTATATAGGGAGGAGCTTCTGGGTTCAAGCCTGTATGGGCCTGAAGGCCTGCACTTCCAGTATCCCCATGACCCGTTGGGGTCTGGGTCACTGGTTGTACCGCCGCAAGGGCCTGTGTGGGAACAGCATCTGCTACAGAGCGCACTTGTCCCAGGAGCTCTCGAAATTTCTGATTCTCTTCGGCTATCTCCCTATATGAAGGGCCTGTTCTTTGTTGTTGTGGTTTCCCTATACCCTTATGCTTTTTATTCTTATGTCAATTCTGGTTCCAACCCCATTGTTGTTGTTGGTGTTGGGTCTGTTGGGGGTGTTGGTTATCAGCTGGAGGGGTCTGTTGATGTTGGGCCTGCCCTTCCACAGTGTAGTGTGTCGTGGCATCTGGAGCAGGCTCCACGATGGCTATCTTCTTGGAACCGGAACCCAGATCTCGGACATACAGTTGGTAAACTCTCTCAGTTTTCCGAAGGATGTCAGCAAACCTATCCGTATTGGGGAAGGTGGTTGGTTCTACCTTTTCTCGTACTGCAGGAATCATGTTCCTAAGGAACAGGGTCTTATACTCACTAAGATCTACATCTGCAGCTTCTTATGCCAGGTGCTTTCCTGCTCAGTAGACCATCCAAAGTCTCTGGTGGTAAGTCGCTGAACTTTCCTTTGCATGCTGTTTTACAGCGTATGCGAGCATCACTCCTACTACACCTGGGCTGTGAGCAGAAATGAGCTCAGCTGCAACCTCATCAAAGGTGGCGTTCCCATCCTGGCGGATGGCATCGGGGAGTTTGGCCCACAAACTAGGATCGATGGTCTGGCGTAGTATTTGGACCTGGTATTCTGCAGTGAGGCTAAGCATCTCACATTTAGAGTGCACCTTTTCTAAATGACAGCTGAGGTTGTCGGACGGGTTCATCTGACTGATACTGTCAGCTATTTGCTGAACAGAGTAGGCCATTTGTAGGGGATTACTGGGTCGATCAGGCAGAGGTAGATTGTCTCAGGCGCCGTCTAGGGCAGCCCAAGCTGCAGCCTTGGCCGCAGTAGCACAATAATATCCTGAGAAGCAGCCCGCAGAAGCTGGCTCAATTCCGGGTTTCTACGTATTCAAGCGCATTTCTCTCAGGAAGAGGTATATCGTCATTGCAGTTTCAATCATCGCTTATCTCTTTGCCCATCTTCCACATTAATAATGGCTATTGGTAGCGCCGTTGGGACCAGGCCTGGGCCTGCTCTCTCCCTATCATGGGGGCAGCCATGTTGGCGTCTCCCATGATGGGCGTCATGACGTCGATGACGTATGACATGGTGGGGGTGAAGTGGGGACCCGCCATGTTGTGGTTGGCTGGTGGGGTTTCTGGGCCATAGTAGGGGTGTGACTGGGCATTGTATTGAGAGATGTCATCATCTGATACCTCCCCTTCAGATGACGAGTGTAAGGCAGGGGCTACGCCTTCCATCACCTTAACATGTCCAGCCAGAACCTTCCACTGATGGCACAGTTTCGCCATCTTGGTTTTACATTCAGCATGACTCACAGTTGCAACATCCATATCAACCTCATCTTGCATTTGCTTCTGCAACACTCTATACGTGGCACTCAGTTCGCTATTGTCCCTAGTAGCCACTTCTAAGTCATTACATACCTGACAAAGAACCTCTGTGCGTAAACACTGAGGCAAGGGTTATCCTAAAGGGCATTTTGCTGGGAAGCCAAGTTTCAAGAAAATACAAAATCACACATGCCCCCACAATGCAAAGCATCATGGGCTGCACCCTTTGCAAACTGTGTGAGAGGCCTTTCGGCACCATGCAATTCTGCTTAAAGTTGGACCAGCATAACATTCTGTGGTGATTTGCATATGCAGCCCATGATGCTTTGCATTGTGGGGGCATGTGTGATTACATACCTGGTTCATCTCGTCCTGTAGCTCTCCCATCTCCTCACTCAACTGAGCATTTGCAGCACTTATCAAATCATTCATATGCAATGCCTGTCCCTTATCCTGTCTCAAACTTTCACACACCTGCTTCAATATACAAAGTTCCTGTTCTCCAGCTTGAGCTGAATGATGCAAAAGTGAATCATTTTCATTCCGCGGAGTTTGGAGTTCAGACTCCAAGTTCTGCTGCAGTCTAACACATTCCATTTCCTGCAAACCCATCTGTTGCTTAAGAGATGAAATTTGCTGAGCAAGGGTTCGAAACCTCGCTTCGGAGGCTTCCAGAGCAGCATAGAGAGCCACCACCATCAACCCTTTAGCCTGATGGTTATTGGTTGATTGTCTCATCTCTGTGTACTGGGTTGGAAATCCCAGTATGGGGTTTCAGATTGACTTGCGCTCCTGTGAAGTCAGCCCATCCTCCATGGGAGGTAAGGAAGTTCGAGACTTCGAGTCTCAGTTCTGCGCAGATATTTGATATGGTGGCCATTGTGTGGGAGGGAACGAAAAATCAAACTGTGAAAAAGGTGCCATGCTATGCATCGATCCACAGCAGGAGCACTTTATACACATCCGGGCTACTGTAAAAGTTGTAGGCTTGCAAATCAAAGCTGTAATGGATTGAGTTGAGTCAGCATCGACCACACCCAAAAGACGACAGCCAGATGTTGTAAGTGACTACAAACTGGTTTTAAAATGGGAGAGGTGATATAGGAATGTACACCTACTGTCCCTGTGGGAAAGGGGAAAAATTATAGCAACAAGTGAAAACTTACAAACACTAAATATGTCCTGACACGTTCGCTAATTGTCAGGAGGTCTAAACCTCACTTTCAGGTTCTTGGCAATATTGTGAATGCAAGTAATCACAGACACGTTGCATAAGAGTAATAACTTAGTTTATTACTTACTAAAAGGATAAAATCACAGCTGCCCAAGCAGTTCTACTAACACGAACCGGAGCCAGTGCTAAGCATTCTCTATACCCGAAGTTTCTTTTGTGTCTTGGAATCTCCAAGGTACAAGACTAGTGTATCACATTATATACCTATGATAATTACTATGGTTACTAAGATAGAAACATTTCTAGTTACAGAGATGAGCCCTATTAGCTAAATTAGAGGTGGCTCCATGGTCCAAGATAACATTATACAATTTTGTAATAGTCATCAGTTTGTGAACAAAACAGTTCTTATACAGAGTCTTACATAACTTAGTGTAGTAGTACAAATCACCAAAAGGTGGCAATGCCGACTTACATATCATAATTATTCCAAGAACAGGTGCCTTGGCATCTTAGAAGTAAGAAATACACAGAAAATACATAGAAGAATATAAATATGCCTTAGCAAGCAAAGTATGTTACAATAATATGCATACATATCCTGACAGCTATTCTTGTACGGTAGATGCCTTTAGCCCTATATGTTAGTATACCATATACTTAAGCACTAGCTGTCTACGGTGTACCACTGAGGGTACCAATTAGGGTGCAGGGAACTCGTGTAACAACTTGGAGGGTGCAGAAGAGAGGCCTCCTCTCCTGTGCTTGTTGTGCAAGAGGTCATCGAGGAGGATTGTAAGTTGGCTGCAGCAATCTACTGTGAGTGCTGTGGAGGTACCTACGTTTGGTGTTACCAATGTTCCTACTTCATGGCAGGCTGTTTCATTTTCAAGCTATGCTGTTTCAGAGAAGGATAAGTTATTATTTTGGAACACTCTGTCTTGTTATGGAAAATGGAAATGTTGGAACGGGAGATTGCAGCTCTTCCGGAGGTTTCCATTTCTAGTGTTTCTGTACCTGATTCTTGTATTCTCGAGTCCTCTGCTGACGCGGAAGTTCCTGTGACATCTGGACCACTTGAGGCTTTCAACGCTCCCCACTCTGCCTCTGTTTCACTGGGTTTGAGGGCTGGCAGTTTGCAGGGTAGCAACCCAGAGTGCCTAAAGCCCCCGATAGAACTTCAGAAAGTAAAAGGTAAACATGGCAATAAAAAGCATAATAGTGCAGTGTGTTGCTCATCCTGAGGAGTTGGAAACTGATGGTCCTTCTACTGCTATGTTTTTTTTCCACCAAAACAAATGCCAGGGTGGAGTAAAAGGTCAGGGGAAATGGTCCCTGCTTTCCAGTCTGCAATGCTTTTGCCCAAAGATTCGACTGCTACCACTGCAGTAGTTTCAGAGGAGGTTGCTTGGTCCCTGGAAGTAGCCCTGCAGAATGCGGGTTGGGAACTAGGGGAAGGAGGTGCTTGGATGCCGGACTCACAGGACCCTTCCTATCTTGCCATGCTACAGAAGGCTGCAGCACCAGTGGCCACCGACTTGACTACTCATCTGAGCTCCAACGAACTCTGGGTAATACTACATTACTTATTCTACAGACTGTACTGTTACTGTTGTCTGTAGAAGAACTGCCTGAGTGAGGCTGGGGAGTGTTACTGAGGTTGTGGATAGTCCCTGCAGGCCAAGATAGTGCCCGCGGGAGTGGATCTCCTGGTCCTGCTACTGGTGTTGGTAAAACCGCTGATTCTGAGATTCCTCTCAGATTGGGGCCTGATCCTTTGCTGCTTGAAGCAGCAGAGGAGGACCCTGTAAGACCAGTGGGTTTTAAACTGGCAGATTTGTTTTACCTCTAAATGTGAACCTGCTCCACGGTGCAATGCTGTTTTGCTCTTATATAAAGGGGGCCTGGTGGACTCGCCAAACAGGGTTTATGTTGCTAAAACATTGCTTAAAGGCTCCATGGGCCTTTTTCCGGAGATTTTTTAACTTGATTGGTTTGGGAAATGTGGTAATTACGATATTAGTTTCAAAACAAAGTTTCTAGTTTGGATAGATTTTGGGCACAGTATATGTTATTTTGTAAGACTCTCTCCCACTTGGCCTCTTTTCCATGCCATCCCATTAACTAAGTTCCGTGGTGTTAGAATATTACTGTTATAAGCTTAAAATGAAGGGGGTTATTGAGGACATTTTGTTCTGGTTGGGACAAAGATGTGAAGTTTCAATAAACCTGTCCCTACGTTAGACAGTGGAACAGATTTGGCATGGCGGGTGGAGGGTTCGAGTAAAATTGTACCCACTAATGCAGGGGCCTGTTTATTTACCTAGTTTTTTCTAGGAAAGATAAGGGGTTGATTTTTTTCATGGTGGCAACCTGTGTCCTGTTTCAAATGTGGATCTTTGAGTACACTTTAGTTCTGCTTGTGATACAGTTAAGTGTAATTATTATTTTGAATTGGCACAATTCTAGTGCCTGCTTGAATTTATTTGAGAAGCATCTTTCAGAACGCATCGGATTGGCGCATACGGGCTGCTGTCCCTGGGCCTCATATAATAGGGAGACTGCCTCTCCCATGAAGGCCTGATTACTCTTGCCCAGCAATCACAGGCCAAACTAGTTGCAGAGTGGGACGTAGTGCTGCGCGGGTTCCTCCTGCTTGAGCAGCTGAGGACTTCTGGAAGGGGCATCAGAAAGATAGTTCACAACCGACCAAGTTCCCTCAGGGGCAGGTCTTAGTAACTGATAAGATGAATACTCCTGAGGAGGCAGGTACAGGAGACTATGGCTGGGATATTAGTGTACGCCTCCTCCGACAGCTCAGTCTACTTCAGCGGATAAGACAGCTTTTGTTAAGGTGCAACATAAAAGGACTAGGGAAAGGCTTGGTTGTTTCTGGTCCTGGTAAAGAAGTTGGGGTCTGCTCTTGGAAGGTTGGGAATAAATTTGTTCTGCTGGTTTGAGTTGTCAGATAGAGACTGCAGATTGAGGAACTGACATTCTTTTCTGTAGTTTCTAACACGATAATGAGGGTGGTGGGGATGCTCCAATTGTTCAAAAGAACTCGGCAGTGTCAGAGAAGTAACTCTCACCCTTTGGTACTTAGATGGCTTCTTCATGTAGTCTGGTCCTAGCATTAATAGTATTGAGGGACAGGAAGCTTGGGGTGTTATGTTGGCTATGCATGATATGTCAATGTGATATTGCCTGTCTTGTGGATACCAGGTTGAACCATCTGGAACTACAACAGGGCCTGCAAGGCATGGCCTCATGGTCCATCCTTTTGTCCTCTGGGACCAACAAGTGTGATGACAGGGATTTTATTTTCTAACCCTGCCCTGCATGTTCTTCAGACTTGTGGATATACAGCCAGGAAGAGCATTATTACTAGATATCCTATTCTTTGGAGAGATTTCAGTTAATTGTTATTTATGCCCCAGACTAAAGCACAGAGGGTGTCTCTTTTCATTTAGGTACGCCTTCCTCCGCACTTCAGGCTGACTTTTTTGGGGGACTTTAATAGTGGTTGCATCACTTGACAGAGGGCATCAGGACCCCCTGTTGTTTTGTGATTCTGTAGTCTCTTTAAGAATGTAATCTCCATGGCTCATCTGGTGGATGCTTACAGATTCAACATCTACTGGTGGGTTTACACTTTTAAGAGTGACCTTCAGACTAGGATTGATTTATTTTTTTGTCTAGTGTCTACATGTTCTCTCTTGTAGAACTATTGGTATGGAATTTTCTGATCATGCTGCTGTATGGGCTTTTCTTGGAGAATGCTCTGTGTTGTAAAAGAATAGGTGGAGACTTAATGACTCCATGCTACAGGATCCTAAAGTTCAGAAAATATGGAGGAAAGAAGGAATGGGCAGCCAGACTCTCAGTAGCCATTTATATGATGATGCATCTGAGTGGTGGGAGGATTCTGAGGTCCAATGGAGGCAAGTTTTGCAGGGGAAAGCTGCTGCTGATTGCAGTGCCCAATATCTGCATTATTTGGCATTGCGTCAACAATTACAGAATCTGATCTCTCTAGCAGATACCACCTCTCAAGACTATAGTAAGCAGATTGCAGTTATTTGTAGTCAAATGAAAAGCTTACAGTATAATTAAGCTAGTTCTCTGGGGCAAGAGGCTAGATTTGGGACTCGGTTATCCAAAGGGGGGTTAGACCCTTTTAAGGCCTGTAAGGAAGGTAAGTCTAAATTTATTCAGGCTTTAGGTCCCCCTCTGGTGAGCTTATTGGGTCTGGAGCTTTTGGTGGGCGTGGTTGGTGTGAATGTGGTTAACATGTTGGGTACTGTCCCTGATTGTGTTATGGTGGATTCCTTTTTGGACTCCTTGAACTTGCCCCCTCTTTCACAGGCTGATGGTGATATGATATCTGCTGATATTTCAGCTGCAGAGGTATCACAGGCTATTGTTCATTTAAATCTGAACTCAGGTCCTGGGTCAGATGGCCTTACAGCAGGTTCCTACAGTACCTTTAAGGAAGATTTTGTCCCTGCTTTGACCCTTTCGTTTAATGACATGTTGTCTAAAGCTACCTTTACAAAAACTATGAAGGAAGCTATTTTAGTACTTATTTTTAAGAAAGGCTCTTCTGATCTTAACAATTGGAGACCCCATAGTTTGTTAATGTTGATTACAAAATTTTAGCTCAAATTTTGTTGGCTAGATTGTTCACATAGCGAGATTGGTCAGCCCTGCTCAGACATAGTATACCTGGGAGGTGTCAGCATGATAATTTGGTTCTGTTCTGGAACTGTTTTTACATTTGGGAGATGGGCCATGTTAAGGGATGGGTGCTTGGTTTGGACCAAGAAAGACCTTTGATAAGGTCTCCCATTGTTTTTATTTTTCTGTTCTGGCAGCATTCGGATCCCTCCCAGTTTATACAGTGATTTAGAGCTCTGTATTCAGAAGCTGTTATTAATCCCAATGTCAATAGTTGGTTAGGTAGGCAGGTAACAATGATTAAATGCAATTGTTACGGCAAGGCTGCCTCTTAAGTCCATATTTATATAACTTTTATACTGATGTCCTGATTAGAGATATTATTCTTTGCCCAGAGATAGTGGGGTTGCAAGGGGCCCAGAATTCTGTACTCATTAAGATATTGGCTTATGCAGATGATTTGGTCCTGATTGTAACCATGGATACAGAGGAAAGGGCTTTGGAGGGTGTCCTGCAGAACTACTCCTCAATTGCAGGGTCTCACATCAATTTTGAAAAAAGTGTGGGGGTTCCTCTGAGGCACCTTACTGTCCCTATTTCTGATACCTTTTGTTGGTATCTAAGATTTTACTGCACTTTTAAAAGTTTAGGTATCTTGTTTGGGATGGGAGATATGCAATCCCTTAATTGGCAGTTACGGGAGAGCTGGATGGCCTTATTACTGGGTGGAAGTAACACCAAATCGGTAAAAGGAAGTGTGTCTACTTGATCAAAAACTTTGGTGGTTCCATATTTTTGTACATTTGTTATGTTCCCTCAATTCGTAAAGTTATTTACTAGAATGTTTAGCATTTTCTTTTCAAATGATTTTGGGGTCTCGTTTGAACTGTCAAGCGCAATGTGACTCTATGGGCTACTGGTAGAGGAGGGGTTGGTATGGTAAACCCTGTTGCTTTTTTATAGTATTTTTTCAATTATAATTTTGGTAGGGCATTGGAGGTCTGGTGATGTGGGTTGGAAAGCATTTCTTTTGATGTGGCTGATGCCTGCCTTTCCCACATTGGAACTGGGAAAATGGATTTGGTAGGATTCCTGTATTCCTCTATAGTAGGGAAGCAATAAAGTTGGCCATGTCTTGGGGTTTTTAGTCCCCAGGTTTTTGTGTCTGGAGTCAGAAATCTGTCATGAAGGTGTTTGGAGACGAGATGCTCAGGATGTGGTTACCTTCCTTTGCCCTCCAGATCGTTTTGACTGGATTTAAAGCAACTTCAAACCCACGTTTCTTCCATATGTTTGGATACTGTTTGGTTGAAATTATTGGAGATTGAGTGTTAAGGGTAATCATAAGCATAAATCCCTGGATAATAGATATTGCCCTAGAGATTCCTGTCAGTGTATTATAGAATCTCAACAACATTTATTCTTTGAATGTCAATTTGCACTTGATTTCTGGAAGCTGTTAGCTAGTGAATTGGTCTGAACCTTTATTTATGCAAATATCTTATGAAGATATTATGTTTTGGCAATAATGTCTCCTTGAATGATAAATATGAGACTGAAACTATATATGTTGTACTGACATTGATACATTATTATTTATGGCAGGCCAGATGCCTGTGTTGTACTAGAAATGGATTTCGTTACAGGAAGTAGTAAGTTATAAAAACTGCTGTTATTATAGTTCAACTGAATGATTCTACAGTTAGAACTAGATCACAGTTTCTAAAGTTCTGGAAAAACAGTGATGTTTAGCATCTTGATTAATTTTCTGTCCCTCTGTTATGTTATATAGTTTCTTCTTTTCTAGCTGCTTTTGTTTAGCTCAGTATTCTGTTTTTGTACTTTTTGCTTTGTATTTTGTGTTACTTCTTTGTTTATTTTGTAATGAGGTCACTCTTTTTATTAAATTCCCCCTACTCTGTAGTAGGGGGAGCTGTTAGCATCGATGGCCTCTGGATCCTATTCGAGGCCAGTCTGTTGGTGTACCTGCAGGAGAGCAGATCTCTCTCCCCACAGATCCAGCTCAGAGATCATACCTAGCATACCTGATGTGTCCTGTGGAAAGTGTCATTGAAACACATGATGTACCATGTAACTGGATATTAGTACTGCATCTCCATGAACTATGACTCAGAATGAGGAAAATTGGCTTCGGAAAATATGTGTTGAGAAACACCAATTTATTTTATCTTGTTGAATCAGCCTTCTACTAGTGGTGAATGAAAGTCCTATGGTTTTACAAAAACCTGATTTGGAAGCTCCGTGGAGTGCTGTACAAGAAACTCCGCTTCCCACTGCAATTGTATTGGACTGCCTAGAACGTACAACTGGAGCTTCTCCTCAGTGGCCTGACAACTCTACCAGCCCTGTCAACATGCAAACCGCTGATGCTGATGTGGCAACTCTGATGACTGGCATTCTAGGTTATGGTGACTCACCACAGAATGATGCACCTGATTTCGGCTGTACAACTCACTCTCCTGGAGCTGACCTGCCCTGTAAAGATTTGGGACCTCAGGCATTGCCTCAAACAGTGAGTAACTCTGACTTTACTGGTGTTCCACAAGCTGGAAAAACCCTAGCTTTACAAAAAGGTCACACGTGTTCATAGCCACAGCAGGCGGCAGGTAAACCACCTCAAATTACCTTGGGCATTGGAAAATTCGCTAAAAGGCTGGCTGGAAAAACAGAAACAGGTCAGTGGCTACCTGATCTGACACATAGCCTGATTCCTGGATCCCCAGCTAGAGAATTAGAATGGCAGCAGCAAAATCTGAGGCTCAAAACAGTTACTACTGTTCCTAACTTTATTACTGACTCTGACTTAGACCTGCATTCTGAGGATGTTGTGCATCCAAATTATGAAAATGCTCTAATGCTGGCTCTATACAGTCCTCTCCATGTACTCAGGATGAAGGGGCCTAATAATTTGCCTGCAGGCATGGAGTGACCAGATGGATGAAGAGATCTTGAGCCCCCTCTTCTACTCTAGAGCAGAACTGGCAAAAATGCTTGCGGCAGGATTTAGGAAAAAGATCATTTTTTTAATCAGCCTCCCCCTGCTCAATGAAGAAACGCAGTTCGATTACAGTATCTGGGCGGTTTAGGCAATATCCCAGATAGACTTTTTGTGGGTAGAAAATTGATTAAGGAATCTGTTTTTTTTTTTTTCTTCTCAAATGAACTGTATACATTAATACATGCCTCAGGTGATTCTTTATATGATCTCAGTTTCAACACCCCTCAAGGGTTAGATAGATTCTGTGGAAATATGAAAAAGTGATGTATTCTGCTCTTGGCTTCCATTTTGAGCCACTCCTTACAAAACCAGTTGCTAAAACAATTACAGTTTTATTAGAAATGAGAGTGTGGTGTCCATGATATTACCCACTGGCTGCAACAGAGTGAGACTTCCCTGGGTGTGCCACAGCCAATAATGAATGAAAGAACATGTTTGGATGGGGAGGGGTTGCGCGTTATAAAGTGAAACTTCAGATTATCAACACTGGGCCTGTCCACCTTCCTCATAGCCTGTTTTGGGGATGGGAACATGGTCACTGCTTCTGTCTGGTCAGCCAAAGACCTGTTTTAAATATGGCTCTTATTGCATCTTGGTTCTACTTGTGACCATTTAAGATGTAACCTTTGTCTGAGTATACTATGGTCACACTAGCTCCTCTTGTACAAATTGAAATGACCTGCAATTTATGTGGGGGGGTCATGTATACAGGTCATGTACATGGGCTTCTCATAACAGGTCTGATCAGCAACCTCAAGAGTAACTTATTGTTGAAGCTGAAAAAGTATGGCTGGCACATGTACCTGAGCAACAAACCTGGATAATGCTAAGCCTGAGGACACTGCTTTGGAAATTAGGCCTACGGCTATTCCAGAGGACCCTGGTCCTTCTCCCACCCAGGAACCCATTTCTACTGTTCGTCATGACACTGATTCCACTAAAGACTTGAGTACCTCCTCAGCCTTAATGAATACAAACCCTGAACCCAGTCACCCACTCCCTACTTCTGTGGAAATTGAAGCTACCCCTTCTCAGGAAGATTCCACAGTCATTATGCCGCCCAGAATGTTCATAGGTTCAGGTCATAACAGCCTCGGGGACTAGCCTCCATAATGACCACCACCCTAGCCTGGTGGAAATCATATTTACTATCACCCACATAAAGATCAAGCTTTTTTTAAATAACTGAAAAGTACTACTACATGCCACTTCAAAAGGTAGTGAATTCCAGATCGGCACTATTCTCTGAGTAAAGAAATGTTTCCCACTTGTTGTCCTATTAGTGATAGATTTTAACTTTAATTTATGAGATCTGGTATTATTCATCTTAAGCTGTCATTCCAAACATATAGATTCAGACAAGGCTATATCTCTTGAAGCTTTGTAAATTAAACATAGATCCCCTCTTAAAGATCAATATTCTAGGGAGTACAGTTTCAAGTTTTTCAATCTATTATTATATGATAATGTTCTGCAGTTATGGACATATCTTGTAAATCTCCATTATACCATTTCGACTAATACCTTGTCCTTTATCAAAGTAGGAGCACAAAATGAAGAGCAATAGTCAAGATTTGCTCTGACTAAGCTACAATAAATAGGAATTAGCACTTCTGGTTCCCTTGATTTAATATTTTTCAAGAGGCAAGTAATTAATCTCTGACATTTTTGAGTGGTTTTATTAATATGCTCAGAGCATTGCAGTGTTCATAATATAAACACCTAAATCCTTTTCAGAGGTTACCTTGCTCAATATAATGTTATCCATAGAATAGTTGATAAACCTATTGTTTTTACCGAAGTGCATTACTTTACATTTTGAAGTATTAAAGATTAGTTTGTTCTTTTGCCCAATTGATAAGTTATTCAAATTCTCCTGTAATATAGAGGCAGAAGAATAATCATTCACTATACACCCTAACTTGGCGTCATCAGCATATTTGTTCAATCCACACCCATTCATTGTATTCATGCTTGAAATGAGGATGTTAAACAAAATTGGGCCCAATACCTACCCCTGTGGCACTCCACTTGTAACTATACTCAGGTTGACGTAAACCCCTGATATTGACTTGTTGTTTTCTATTTGTTAACCATGTTGAAATCCACCTAACTATATTTTCATGCAAACCAATATTCATAAGACATTCAATCAAAATTTTACGGACACTGAATCAAATGCCTTTCATAGTCCAAAAGACCACGCCCCACGGGAAGTCCTGAATCCAAGGCTGCTAATAGGTTCAAAAAGTTAATCAAGTTATTTTTGACATGATCTACCTGAAACAGGCCATACTGAGTTATGTCCAACAATCCATTTCTTGCTATATGAGTATTATTTTATACATTAAAAGTTTTTCCATGACCTTTTCTATACAGGATGTCAAACTAATAGGTCTATAATGCTCCACTTTCTGTTTTGCCCCTCCCTTATGAATGGGGATAACCAAGGCTTCTTTCCATTCATCCATGACATCTCCAGTTTTGATAGATTTATTAAACATTAGGGTCAGGGCGCCAACTATTTCATACGAAATTTCCTTTAAAAAAAAGAAAGGGGATACTGTCTGTTCCTGCTGATGGTAAGGATTTATAGCTGAAAAAACTTAAGGAACTGTAAATTCTTCTAAGCATTCTACTGAAGAATAATCCATACTAATTACTGGCTCCTTGGTTTTGTAAATACTAGAAAAATATCTATTAAATACATTTGCCATACGCTGTTCATCAGATATTAAATTATCATCAATCAATAATGGACCAGCTTTGGATGAATTATTTTCATTGAACAAATATAATTGAAAAACTGTTTTTATTATCTTTATTTATTGTTGCTAATTTATACTCATTTCTTTATTTTGCCTTTCTGATTGCTAGTTTTGTTTTATTTGCCTTTTGTTTAAACCTTTTCCAATTGATGTCCATTCTCTGCTTTTTGTATTTATTAAGGCCCTTTTTGACCTCACAAGTTTTTTGATCCAAATGAGAACCAAGGAGGGAGCCTTCTATGATTATGATATTTTTATGTACTGGTACCCAGTTATTGACACAGTAACACAGTTTTTCTTTAATTTTTACCATGTATGCTTAGCATGAAGTTCATTCAGCTCCTGTTGCCAATTCCAGTCACTTAGGTATGATTTTATTTCATAAAATTAGCCCTGAGTAGTTTCTCATTTTAGTTATACCTTTAATAGCCACCTCATAATAATTTATTGTCCACAGTACCATGAAATGGTCACTATCGGCCAAAGGTGCCAAAATTATGGGAATTTCTGCCTGGTCACAGATGTTAGTAAGTATTAAATCAAGAATATTTTCCTTCCTTGTAGGACCATGTACTAGTTGTTCCAGACCCAAGGATGTAATTGTTTTCAGGAATTTAGTTTCCTGGTAACATGAGCCCAATAAAGTATCCCAGTTAATTCCTGGATAATTAAAATCACCCATTAATATAATATTATCAAGGTGGTTCATCTTTTGTAAGTAGTCCAAAAAGGAATCATTACTATTCTTATCTAAAGAAGGTGGATGATAGCAAAGTCCTAATGTTATAGCTTCCTGTTCAAATGTTAGATTGACCCATACATATTCAGTACTTTTTGGGACCGGTATATCAGTGTACACTTCATGACAGATTATTCACTCTTTGACATACACTGCAACCCTCCCTCTAGAATGTGCTTTATCATATTAAATAGTGTGTATCCCTGAATGTTTTGACCCACTGTTCTTCAGTGAACCAAGTCTCAGTCACCTCAGACGCCTATATTCCTGGTTTTAATACAAGACTGAGCTCGTCCATTTTATTAACTAAGCTTCTAGCATTTAGTAACAATATTTTAAGTTTTGAATAATGTATACTATTATTTTGCTCAAAACAGTCTTTAGGAAGAGTCATACTCTCTTTACTGTTGCACACTTGAGGGTTAGCCAAAGAGATAGCATAAATGTCATTATTTCTATCTTTCCCACCCCCTTTATAAGTTTAAAAAAAGAAACAATCTCTTCATTTATTGCTTTCCCTAATAATTCAGAACCTCTTTTATTTAGATGAAGGCCATCTTTTAAGTAATATTGCCAGTTATTATTAAACTATTCCCAGTGTGTCAAGCACTTAAGATTCTGTTTTAAACACCATCCCCTTAACCAGTTGTTTACCTTTTTAATCTTAGCTTCCATATAAATATTGGCCCTAGGTGCAGGTAGTATTTCTGAAAATACAATGTGCCTCATTATCAGTTAATATATTTGTAAGCCCCACAAAAGCTTCCTTAATCTGTTGTACACTTTGATTTTTGATATTATTGATTCCTGCATGTATTATAACCATGGGATCTTCTGAACTATTTTGTAATGTCTGTTTAGACGTCTTAGCAATATCTTGTAATTTGGCCCCATGAAAACAAGACAGAGTACGAGTAGCCTTGTTTATGTCACATATTTGCCTATCTAATTTGGAGATCATCAAGTCACCTAGCACAAAGATCTCTTTAGAATTGTTTGAATCCATGCATTCATTCATAATCGGTTGTTCAACATGAACACAATCAGTAGTTACTGCAGAACTGACAGAGGTATGATTTCCCAAAATGATGTTATTATTATGACTTAGCTGAGCAGTAGGCCCCAAGTTGTTGTCAGTACTATTTTTTGAGACATGGCTCCACAGTTACTTTCTTTCCCTACTGAATTCTCACTAATAAGTAAATTACTGATATTTGTTGCATCATTCAAATCAATAAGAGGATCAAAACTGTTACATAGGGATACTAAAACATCCAGATGTTCTACCTTTTTTAGCAGGTTTAAGATATTGAGCTGTGAACCATTCATCTTCATTGTCCACTAACTCTGTGTCTTGCCTGTGCCTTTTACGTAGAGCTGTGTCAGATACAATATTTGCTTTTATAGGCCCACCCTGTTTACTACAGCAAGGATTAGAGGTATCTGTTAGTTAGAGCCTTTTCCTTGTTTCCATCTGGTTTTGCTCTAGTGCCCTTAATCTATTGTCAGATAGATTAATCTCCCCTTCTCATTCTTTATTTCTCACACACTTTGGGCATATATAGCCAGTACTGTTCAAAATATTTAAATCCATTTTGTACATGCTACATATTGTGCACAATGTACCTATGACCATCAGCAGTTTTTAATGCAAACTCCATAATATAGCCTTTATTTTACTAAACAATCAAAAGCTACCTTTTCCTGGTGTATACCCCAAATCAATCCAAGTTCTTCTCTCCTACTTTTCTTCTTTCCACGAGTCTTTGTGCACGCATACGATGCATGCTTCGCCCTGCTTGCCGCAGGGCTGATTTTAAATAGCCCTAAAGACCCGGGAAGTGCAACCGAGGGTCACACAGAGTCCCACCGAATTATTTATAGAGTGTTAAATATTTAATCAACTAAAGCGCTTTCACAACCTTAAAGCGCTTAGTTGCATCAGCTGTTTGTCACGTGCAGTGCCTGTCTATGGATCGCAAAACGCACTGTTTTTCTGCCCAAATGAGTTAGTAGTTCTGGAGAAAAAAACTCTCAGACTACTGCTCCTCTGCCTAGCTAATGATCCAGCTAGGGGTCCAAGTACTTGCATTCTAGCGAGTGTTTATTTTTTTAAAATGTTAAAAGAAATACAAGGGCATTCAACAAATTACATAGACATCAAGTACATCAGTTTCATATATTGTAGCACTTTTAGGCAGGATATCAGTAGCACAAACAGTTTTTAGCACAAATTTTGGCAGCAATGGCTCACAGAATGTGATAGTTACCACCAAGAAAAGGACCATACATCAAACCAGACCCAAATCTAAAACTGCCAAATCAACTGCTTCCCTCAAGGAATTCCTACTCTAATAACTGTGGAATCACTACACTACAGACAGACTCTAATTTGGGTGATGACTCAGAATCTTCTTCAGCTGTCTCTTCTCTCCAGGTTTTATCCTCAGTCTGATGGGGATATGGAGGCACCTCTCTGGCTAAGAGTCAAAAAGTCACACGAGGAAGAACCCCTCATAGAAGCACTAGAAGTGGCAAAATCACTTAAAAAGCTGTTATATTGTTCTACCTCTACTAACATTAACCCACTCATCCCTAGAAATTGCTTAATGTTAATAGCATTCATAATGCTAGAAGGAGAGTTGTATTGTTTACCGCCCTGCATGATCTGGGTTTTGACATCTGTTTTTACAGGCACTAGACTAAATAGATTGTCCCTAATAAAGGCTGCACAAAATTGATGGTGCTGGGGCCCCTCATATTTTTCGTATGGCACTGACCCCTGTGATGGAGTGGGCATCTTGTTTACGGGAGATAGTTTGTGTCTCTGAGGTCTTGGATGTTCTCCCAGGGCGAGCTTTACTTTTAGACGTTACCATAAAACATGTAGCATGGAGAATATTTTGTATATATGCACCACAAAAAAAGGATAGGATACAATTATTTAACTCTAGTCAACCGCATGTGTTTATTACAAAACATGTCATATGGGCCAGTGACTTTCATTGTGTATTGTCTAAACAGGTTAGAGGGGCCAGAACGCATAAGGATTGTTGTGATACTAAGTGCCTTAATTTCGCATTATGCAAGATGGGTTTAGTTGATGTATATCGAGTAGTACATCCACAAGGAGGGCAGACATGTCATAAAGGAAATCTCTCTAGGATAGATTTTGTTTTTGTTTCCACCTATAAAAATATATAATGCTAAGTTAATTCCCTTGGAAACCTCTGACCATGAAATAGCGGTTGCTGACATTGAATTGGAGGAAGCAGTACACATAGGAAAGGGTTACTGGAAATTGAATAAAGCTCTATTGGACTCTAATTGTATTTGTATTGAGGTTAAGGAATTGCTCGTGGCACGTATGTCAATAGCTTGCCTTGTTGATGATTTCAGTCAGTGGTGGGTGAAACAAAATTACAGTTACAATCAATGTTTAAGAAACAGGTAACTATTAAACAGACCACACAATACCATAAATATTTAACTCTCAGGGACCATTTAGCTACTTTGTATTCATCTGTGAACGAGGGTCACCAGGGTGTCTCTCCAGAAATTACAGTTCTAAAGAAGAAAATGGAGATGTTGCAGTATTCAGGGGCATCTTCATTACTTTTTGAACATACAATATGCACTCAAGGGAAATAAGTTTTTGGGTATTTATTCTCTAGCTGTCGTTCTGGATCTGAAAACAGAACTATACAGAACTATAACTGCTTTAACTACATCTGATGGTAAATTAGTTACTAAAACATCTGAAGTATTGGAGACAGTACAAATTCATCTACAAGATATATATGCACCACCTGAACTACAGGATTCAGAAATATTCTCGTATCTGAAATCTATCCCACCCCCATTACCTTGCATATACAAGATAAACTAGATGCATTAGTAGCACCTGCTACTCGACTAGAAATTGAGTCAGCTATTAAATCTTTAAAAAACAATACAGCCCCAGGGCTTGATGGACTCACTACCGAATTTTATAAGACGTGTACTGAGTTAGTTGAAATTCTGTTTGTAGTTTTTAATTGGATGTTAACATTCTCTACAATTGATTTTAACTTTTGTATAGCTATCCACATTTTGTTTATATAAAAAGGGTGACAGAACTAGTTTGAATAACTGGAGACCCTTGAGCCTCATGAATAGTGATCTGAAAATTTTAATGAATTTATTAACTACCAGATTGGCTCAGATTTCTCCCTCTGTAATTTCTGTGACCCAAACCTGCTCAGTAGCAGGTAGATCAATTTCAGAAAACCTGCTACTAATTACAGAACTAGTAGAGCAGAGGAAGGAAGATTTGTTACCTGGCTATATTATTGCCCTCAAGCAGGAGAAAGCCTTTGATAAAGTATTCATGCATTTTTGTTTAAAGTACTAGAATATGGTATTCTGACCCAGTTTTGTTCATGGTTAGCCACTTTGCATGGTACTGCTTTGATAAATGGTCATTTAGGGTCTTATATGCCCAAGGGATAAGACAGGGATGCCAATGAGTCCTCTTTATACATTTTTGTTTAGACCCCTTATTACGACATTTACAACAATCAGACCTTACCAGCGGAATTAGTCCAGTGACAGGTGCTTTGGCAGTAAACATTGCAGCATATGCTGGTGACATATGCCTTTTTGGCAGACCAGAATTCAGGGAAAAGCTTGGGAGCAACTCCAAACACAGCTGAAGCCTCCATTAACAAAAATAAAAGTAGGGGTATATTTTAAGTCCTTCCACGGTGTCCTTTAGTGATATCTAAGGGATTTGCATTTCTAGTGATACTCTGACTATTTTGGGGATTAAGTTTGGTAGGGGGATAACTCTTTTTTAGATTGGAGACAGAAATTGGATTTAGTGAAAAGAAAAGCTACACTCTTGAAAACCTGGCAGCAGTCAAAACAAAAAAATGTGTCTTTACTAAAGACTTCCCCCCAATGCTTCTGTACATTAATGTGATTTATCTTATTCCTTCTACTTTAGAAGTTACGTTGCTGAGTCTGGGATTCCAAACAATATGGGGTAGTCGATTGAACCCTATTAAACAGCAAGTATTATACTTACCATTACATCAAGGGGGATTGAACCTTATAAACCCAATTGCTCATAGTTTCAGTATTTTTTTCAGTAATACTTTGTGGAATACCACTGTTCCCTCAATGGCAGCTTGGACTGTTCTTTCTATTAATTTGGTATCGTCCTTTTTATGAATCTTGGAAAATGAATCAGGTCCTTTCTGTTTCTTTTTATAAGATTCTAGTATGTTTAAGCCAGTTGCTACAAAGTTTAAAAAATGGAAGCTGGGATCCCAGCACATAGCAGGTAAAACAAATAAATCAATATATACAATTATTCAGGATATGAATTATACACAACTACCTACCTATGGTGGTATATTAGAAATCTATCATCCCATGATCTTACAAACCTTAAAGGACAAAAGAACCCCCCCAAATGTGGGACACAATTTGGTTAAGCTATCATGGTAGGTTTAGTGTTAAAGGTAATGCTAAACATAAATGAGCATTTGTCAATGCCGAATGTTGTCGCGCTGGCATTGGCAGTGGCGGAGCTACAGACACATAATTGGAATGTCAGTGAAGAGCGACAGGCATTGGGGTGTGCCTCTGGGTCATCAACTATAATGCTCATGGCATTGTACCTCACCCTACCCTGTAGATACTGATAAGTGTCATGGTGTTCTTTGGGGTTTTTGGGCATCATACCTACCCCATTCCATAAGGAAATACAGTGATGTGGGTGCAGTATAGGAGTGTGGGGTGAAGTTTGTGACCGAACAGAGCAAGACACACCACAATGCCTGTCAGTGGCTACAGGGTGGGCATGGGGTGTGGAATGGCTTGAGCATTACATCCGATGATCCCAAATCACAGCCCTGACACCTGTCAGTCCATACCAGGTGGGGTGCTACAGTTGGAAACCCTAACACCGTGGGTGTATAGTGGTAGTTTCACTCCATATTTTCAACATGGGCTGCTTCTCAGGCCACCTCGTGAAAAGCAGCACAATCACTTTGTTAGCTGAAACGTGGTTTTGCACAGTGGCTGTGCCATTTAGCGACAGAGGGTTGAAAACACAGTTTTGGGCAGGATGTGGAGAATGACAACTGTATTGTTCGTGAGGAGGCGTAAAAAAATGGCAACGCTGAAAACCTGGAGTGGAAATATGAAATATTGGTGAAGCAATGAACATGCATACAAACTGCATAACAGATGTCTGCAACCTTATTTGTGGGAGTTTTTTAGGCACATTTTCAACATAGGTATTTTGGGACCTCCCTCATGAACAGTAGTGCTGTGATTTTGTGAATATATCCCAAAGGTGATTTCCCACAGCAAGCAGGCCATTGTACCACAGTTGCGGAAACACATTTGGGCAGGCTGTGAAAATGGCAGCTGTACTGTTGAAAAGGAGGTGTGCACAAATGCCAGTGATGAAAATGTGGCATGAAAATATTGCAGATTTACGAAGTTACAAGGCTGCGTGGAAACTGTGCAATGCATGCTTACAGCACAGTCATTTTATGGACTTTCGGCACCAAATTTTCAACAAAGGCATTTTAGGACCTCTGCTCATGAACAGTGTCATCGTCATTTCCTCAAACTGTCCCAAAAACTGATTTCACACAGCGACAGTTAAATTCTGCACCAGACGTGTGAAATGCAATGCACGCTCGTAACACAGTCATGTTATGGAGTATCATCACCAAATTTTCAGCATACACATTTTAGGACCTTCTGCTCCTGAACAGTGTAACTGCCATTTTGTAATTTGTCCTGAACAGTGATTTCCACATCGACTGCGCTATTCTGCTCGGACATGCAAAAACACATTTCAGGCAGGATATGTAAAATGACAGCTGTACTGTTCATCAAGAGGTGTGGAAAAATGCCAATGGTGAAAATCCAGAGTGAAAATATTACAAATGCATTACAAGCGTGCATGCAAGTTACACAACAAGCTCAGTAACAAGTCATTTAAGAGTATCATCACCAAATTTTCAACATAGGCATTTAGGACCTCTGCTCATGAACAGTGGCACTGTCATTTTTCATAATCTGCCCCAAACACTGATTTCCCATAGCGACTGCATATTGTGCGCCGGAAGATGCGGAAAGCATTTTGGCCAGGATGTGAAAATGACAGCTGTACTGTTCACAGGAGGTGAAGAAAATGACAGTGTTGAAAATCTGGCATGAAATATTATTGCGACTCTGGAAGTTACGAGAGGCATGAGCAACTGTGCAACGCACACTTCAGAATACAGTCATTTTATGAAGTGATGTCACAAAATTCTTCAACATAGCATTTTAGGAATTCTGCTCATGAACAGTGTCACTGTCATTTTTGTAATCTGCCCCATCACTGATTTCCCACAGCGATCGCTATTGTCGCCAGAAGTGCAGAAACACATTCAGCCAGGATGTGAAAAATGACATCTGTACTGTTCACAAGGAGGTGTAGAAAAATGACAATGTTGAAAATCTGGCATGAAAATATTGTGAATTCCATGACTGGGATGTAAACATACCAGGATACACTATCTACAGAAGGGACAGGGAGGGTAAAAGAAGAGGAGAAGTAGCTCTCTGCATAATAGAAGGAATCAAAGCAACAGAACAAAAGGGTAAACAGGGAGGAGAAGAAGCACTCTGGGTCAATTTGGAGGCAGGCAATGACACCACAATCCGCACAGGGGTTGTATACAGCCCCCCCGGGGAGGAAATGGACAAGGAAATGATAGAAAGTATACTTAGAATGGCAGATAAAGTGGAGATATTGCTGATGGGTGATCTGAATATGCAGATGTTAACTGGAGTGCAGTTGTAGCAGCCACTTCTAAGAGTGGGGTTATTCTAGATGCCCTACAGGGGGTATGCCTTAGACAACTAGTATTGGAACCCACTCGGGAGGGAGCAATCTTAGACCTGGTCCTCTCAAATGGAGATGGAAAGAGGATCACAGATGTAGAAGTGGGTAGCCATCTGGGAACTAGCGAACATCAAACAGTATGGTTCACAATAAACACAGCAAAAGAGTCAAGCCATACAAAGGCAAAAGTACTGGACTTCAGGAGGCTGACTTTGCCAAAATGGGTGAGTGCCTAAGGAATGCACTAGCAAATGGGCAGGAAGGAGGGTGGAAGAACAATGGGGAATAATAAAAACTGCCATCACAGAGGTAACAAGCCTTTGTGTGAAGCAAATAAACAAAACAAAACGATGTAAGAAACCACTATGGTTCTTGAAGGAAGTGGCAGTGAAGGTTCAAGAGAAAAGAAAGACCAGAAGTACAAGGAATCCTTGAAGGAGTGACAGAGAATTGTACTACAGCAAAAGGGAAGGTACAGTTAGAACAGCAAAGATCTGAACTGAGGAAAAGATAGCCAACCTTAAGAGGGATAACACTTTTTAGGCAGTGTTAGTAGGGAAGGAAGACTAAGGAGTGGTAGTAGTTTTAACAGAGAGGTCAGGAGGGTGGTATAAAAGGCAGATACTAAACACATATTTTTGCTCAGTACAAATGAAGAGGGGAGGTACTAAAACAAACAATATAAACACTTGGATATAGGTTACCTGCCATTTACTTAGAAGAAAAGGGTTCTGACAGAACTCTTAAACTGAAGGTGAACAAAGCAATGGGGCTCTGATGGGATTCATCCCAGAATTCTAAAATAACTAAGGGTAGAACTAGTGACACCACTGCCTACTGACTACCCTCTTTAACAAATCATGGGAGGATGGGTGGTATCTGGGAACTGAGGGTGTGCAGATGTGATTCCCTCACAAAAGTAGGAGTAGGGTCAAGCAGGAAACTATAGACCTGTTAGTTTAACCTCAGTGATAGAGAAAATGATGGAATCACTTCTGAAGGAAAGAATTGTCAAGTATCTAGAGGCCAGAGGGGCACAGGACCCAAGGCAGCATGGATTCACAGTAGGAAGGTCATGTCAGATGAATCTAATAGATTTCTTTGACTGAGTGACCAAAGTGAGATGATGAGAGGGCTGAGGACATGGCTATCTAGACTTTAAGCAAGGCATTTGACTCCAGTCCCACACAAAAGATTAATATACAAGTTAGCCAGCCTGGGAGTGGGTTCCAAGATGATAGCCTGGGTAAAGAATTCATGGAGAATAGAACACAGAGGGTAATAGTAAATGAGTCCACTCTGAAGAAAGGGGGTTACTAGTTGGATGCTGCAGGGGTTCAGTATTAGGACCTGTCCTCTTCAATATCTTTATGTTTACATTGCAGAGGGACTGAAGGAAAAGTATGTCTCTTTGCAGATGACACAAAGATCTGCAACAGAGTTGATGCAAGAGTGGGGTGGAAAGGATGGAAGGGACTTGGCAAGGTTAGAGGAATGGTCAAATGTATGGCAGCTTAGATTTAATGCTAAGAAGTGCAAGGTAATGCATCTGGGAAACAAAAACCCAGGGGAAGAGTACACAATCGGGGGTGAGATACTACAACAACAACAAGCATTTGTCAAAGCGAACGCTCGCTTGCAGGTATTTGCAGTGGTGTTTGGCACGTATGGTGCTTAACCCTAATGCCCTGTACGATTGCTGGTATTTGCACTATAAATTTTCAGCATGACCTTTGTTACCCCCACCTCATAAAAGCATTTGAGACCTCTGCTTATGAACAGTCCCACTGTTATTTTGTTAATCTGTCCTGAGCGATTTCCACAGCGACCACACCATTGTGTTCCACATGTGCAAAACACAGTTCGAGGCAGGATGTGGTGACAGCTATAGCATTCATAGGGAGGTGTGAAGGAGATGGCAATGTTGAACATCTGGGTGAAAATACAACAATTTCTCGAACTTCACGAGCGTATATGGAAATCCACGTAATGAACACCATGACAGTCATTTTGTGGACTTTTGTCACCAAATTTTCAACATAGGGCATTGTGGGACCTCTGCTCATGAACAGTGTCACTGTGATTTTTCATAATCTGTCCCAGCATTGATTTCTCACTGTGACCACACCATTAGGCGCTTGGATGTACAAAACACATTTCAGCTAGGATGGAAAATGTCAGCTGTACTGTTCATAAGAGGTGTGAAAAAATGCCAGTGTTGAAAATCTGGAGTGAAAATATTTCAGATTCTCGAAGTTATGAGTGTGCGTGAAACTTAACACACGCGCATAACACAGTCATTTTTGACATTTTTTCACCAAATTGCAACATAGGATTTTGGGAGCCCACCTCATTAACAGTGACACTGTTGTTTAGTTAATCAATCCCAAAAGGTGATTTTGTGCAGTGACCATGAAATCACCTTTGGGGACTGAATAACTCACATGACAGTAACTGAATTCATGAGGTGGTGTCCCAAGAACCCCCTGTTGAAAATGAAGTGCCAAAATTTGCAAAATGCCGAGATAGCCACCTAAGTTGGGAAAAATAAAACATTTATGCCATTATATAGCTTACCGTCATTTCTTCAGTTTGCGTTCGGCTTTCAAGAGTGCAGATGTGTTCCCACTCCACTGAAGATCATTGCGCCAGGCTCCGGAGGTAAGTATGGGGTGAGTGGGAGGTGGGGTATGCAGAGGGTGGGTGTGGGTTCAGGGAGGGGGCACAAGACACAGCGAGGGACGGTTTTCTGTTTTCACAGGTTTTAAAAAAACAAAAGATGTTGGGGACAGTTTTCCATTTACAGGGACAATGGGCATGCTGGGGTGGGCTCCCAGCATGTCACCTGGGTGTTTGTTGGGGGGGGCCTGGAGACAGTGAGGACTGTGCACTCTGTCTGCACATACAATGTGTTTGGTGGGGGCAATAACAAGGGAGCAGGGTAGACGGCAGCAGAGGAAGGAAGTGGGAGGGATTTTATTAGCAGCCAGAGGGAAAAGGGTGGCGTCAATATGCTAAATACACACACGTTACCACTGCTAATTGCAGTGGTGCTTTTCTTTTAACTGAAGACCACTGCAGCCAAACTGCTGTCATAGACAGCTCATGCATCCATTGGTGCAGTAGGGTTGCACACGTTACACTGAGCACTGCATTGGACAGGAGGGTCACACACTTTCAAAAGTCGTACTGTCCCAAAGCGTTCCTTGCACATGCATGCCGTATGCAAAAATAAACAAGCATTTGTCAATGCCAAATGTTGCTTGCTTCTATGTGCTGTTTAGGTATTTGGAAGTCATTGGAGTGCAAATATTGAAAATTTGCGAACTTACGAGCGTGCGTAGGAACTGAGCAACGCACGTTCATAAAACAGTCATTTTTAGGAATTTTTTCACCAAATTTTCAACACAGCCATTTTAAGATCTCTGCTCATGAACAGTGACACTGTGATTTTCTTAATGTGTCCCATACACTGAGTTCGCACACCGACTGTGCCATTGTGCGCTACATGGATGGAAACACATTTTGGGCAAGATGTGAAAAATGACAGCTGCACTGCTCATAAGGAGGTGTGGTAAAATGGCAATGTTGAAAATCTGGAGTAAAAATATTGAAAATTCGCAAACTTACGAGCGTGCGTAGGAACTGCACAATGCACACTCGTAAAACAGTCATTTTTAGGAATTTTTTCACCAAATTTTCAACACAGCCATTTTAAGACCTCTGCTCATGAACAGTGTCACTGTGATTTTCTTAATGTGTCCCATACATTGAGTTCGCACACCGACTGCGCCATTGTGCGCTACATGGGCGGAAACATGTTTTGGGTGAGATGTGAAAATGACAGCTGTACTATTCATAAGAAGGTGTGGTAAAATGGCAATGTTGAAAATCTGGGTGAAAATATTGAAAATTCGTGAATTCTGAGCCTGCGTGGGAACTGCATAGCATGCGCTTGTAAAGCAGTCTTTTTAGGAATTTTTCCACCAAATTTTCAAAATAAGCTTTTTGAGAGCCCACCTTATGAATGCTGACAGTGTCATTTCATTAATCAGGCCTGAAAGGTGATTTCGCGCAGTGACTGCGAAATCACCCTTCAGGCCCGAATAACGCCATGACAGTGACATCATTCATGAGAAGGGGTCCCAAAAACCCCATGTTGAAAATTTTGTGCGAAAATTCCAAAAAATGCCTGAGATATGCAACAAAGTTGAAAAACCCCATCTAGCCCATTATACAGCTTACCGGCATTTCTTCAGTTCACGGTCGGCTTTGAAGAGTGCAGACGTGTTCCCGGTCCAGCGATGATCGTCGTGCCGAGCTCCGGAGGTAAGTATGGGTTGAGGGGATGTGGGGAGGCAGGGTGTGCAGTGGGTGGGTGTGGGTTGTGAGAGGGGTTTGGGGAGAAGCGCCGTGGGACCGTTTTTATTTCTAGGTAAAAAAAAAAAAGAAGACGACGTGGGACGTTTGCCATGTTGGGGTGGGCTCTCAACGTGGCACCAAAGCTTTGGGGGATGTGGAGCCGATGGGGGATTGGGCACCCCCGTCGGCAGAGGACGTAGGACGTTTGCCACACTGGGGTGGGCTCCCAGCATGGCACCAAAGCTTTGGGGGGAGGGCATGAGGCCTACCAGCGCTGTGTATGACAGCGGTGCTTTTCTTTGAAGAGAAGACCACCGTTGTCATACACAGTTCCCACACCCATTGGTGCAGGACTGCCACGCCTGCTCAATGGAGCAGTGGATTCAACAGGAGAGGCACACCTCCAAAGTGTGCTACTCTCCCTAAACGTTTCTTGCGCATGCGCGCAAGTGAACGTAAAAATGGAAAGGGACATGGGGGTAGTCATATCAGATGACTTAAAGGTGGGTAAGCAATGTGAGAGGGCAGTAAGGAAGGCTGGGGGGATACTGGGATGCACAGGGAGAGGCATCACCAGTAGAAAACAGGAAGTTGTTATCCCTCTGTACAGACAGCTGGTGAGACCCCATCTGGAGTACTGTGTGCAGTTCTGGAGACCCAATCTCTGCAAGGACAGAGACAAGATGAAAGCTGTCCAGAGGAGGGCAACTAAAATGGTGCAGGGTCTGCACCAGAAGACATATGAAGAGAGACTAAAGGAGCTTAATATGTATAGCCTCAAGGAAAGGAGGGAGAGTGGGGACATGATAGAAACTTTCAAGTACCTCAAGGGAATCAACAAAGTCCAAGAGGGTAGCATCTTTCAAAAAAAGAGGTGTGCAAGAACAAGGGGGCACAGTTTGAAGATAGAGGGGGCGGCTCAGAGGTAATGTAAGGAAGTATTTTTTCACAGAGAAGGTTGTGGATGCATGGAACGGACTTCCGGAGGAGGTTGTAGAGTCACAAACAGTGGTTGAATTCAAGCATGCATGGGACAGCCATAAGGCAATTCTAGGGGGTGGGGGTAGAAAGAAGTAGGCAGCTGGTTAACTAGGATCTGCAGCTTATCCATTAGGTAGGGAAATGGGCAGACTGGGTGGGCCACGGTCCTTATCTGCAAATCCAAATTCTATGTTTAAGTAAATTCTGACATGCATAGCAACTACTAGGCATACTCGTTAAACAACGCCATTTTTGTATTTTTCCACCAAATTTGCAACATAGGCTTTTTGAGAGCCCACCTCATGAACACTGCCACTGTCCTTGTGTTAATCGGTCCCAAAAGGTGAGTCCACACAGTGACTGTGAAATTACCTTTCAGGACAGATTAACTTCATAACAGTGACAGAATTCATGAGGAGGGGTCCCAAAAACCCCATGTTGAAAATTTGGTGCAAAAAGTCCAAAAAATGCCCGAGATATGCACCAAAGATGAAAAAACACTATTTATTCCATTATACAGCTTACCGGCATTTCCTCAGTTCACGGTCAGCTTTGAAGAGTGCAGACGTGTTCCCGGTCCACCGAAGATCATGCTGAGCTCCGGAGGTAAGTATGGGGTGAGGGAGGTGTGGGGAGGCAGGGTGCGCAGTGGGTGGGTGCGAGTGGTGGATAGGGAGACTACAAGGGACTGTTATTTGTTCACAGGGTAAAAAAAAACATTGCGGGACAGTTTTTTTTTTTTTTACAGGGCATTTAGCATGCTGGAATGGGCTCCCAGCATGCCACCTAACTGTTTGGGGGGGTGCTGCAGCTGAAGGGGGATTGGGCACCCTACTCGGCACACAACAAAAGGGGGGTTAATTTATGCTGATGGGGATTGTGCACCCGTCGGCACACAAGAAAAAAGCGGGGCCAAGAGCTGAAGTTGGGCACCCCCTCAACATATAACAAATGGGAGGGAATGCTTTATGCTGACGAGGAGTGGGCTCCCCCGTCAGCACATGCATTGGAGCCACGGGAAGCCGGCAGGGGGATTGGGCACCCCCGAAGTCGGCAGTTACGTGTCCGCCATGCTCACAATGTGGCAGAGCACGTCGGGAGGTCCACTGCATCTAATGAGGTTTGCTCAGATTGCAGAGGACCTTTCCTTAGATGTGTTTGCCACATTATGTATGCATGGTGTGGCGCCGGCATGCAGGCTGATTGGGGAATGAGGGACGCACCTACTGGTGCATGCCCTGCATTTGCTCAACAGTGACTGTACCTCCAAATCTGCACTACCGCAAGATGTTGGCTGCACAAGAGCACCAACATAAAATGAAGAGAGAATATGCCCCAGAAACACATGTATAGCAGTATTAGAAATAGTGAAGCTTTTTGTTCATAGATTGTCCATTTGCTAGGGACTTTTGGTTGTTAGTATCACAAATTTGGAGTAACAAAATCTGGAAGGGGATTACCTATACTGAATTAATATGTGGTTTTTCACATTATTTTCAGGACAAGGACCCTGGCACTGTGAGACTTATTTGTACATGTATAAAATATTTTCTGTGGCAGGCGAGATGTAAACTGCTATTTCAACAGTTGGAACTTACACAGATATAAGATCTTCAGCAGGTGGAACAAGAATTGTTGTCACAGTGTTTTTATGATAAATCACATGTTCCTTGACCTGTATGGATGAAGAGATGGACTTCTGTTCCTTTCAAGAAAGATAACATTGGATACATTATTTGAATGATCATGATACTGATGGACAAATATTCCTGGTCCCCTATTTCTTTTGTGTTCTGATATGTATGTTATGTACTTTTGTGACTGATACATGCTGTAGTATTATGTCTCTTTATGCAGGTATTCCTTTTAACCCTTGGTAATTGTATATATTTTGAATATGGTGGTGGGGTTTATGTAATATTTTCTTTTTCCTGTATTTGATTTGTTTATGGATTCTTAATAAAATATTCCCCTACTCACAGGTAGGGGAACCTCTGACATCCTGGCTATTGGCCAGATGGTGACAGGTAGCCAGCAGGAGAAGGACATGGAGGTGGGACAGCCATGCATTGCTACTGCACCAGAGGATTTACCATTTGTTATGGAAATGCACACTGACTTGGAGGCTCCAGTGGGCGAGCCTAGTTAAGGCAGAATGGTCCGTGAGGGAGCGCTGATTGATGAGTTGGTTTCGAAGGCAGATGGGCGGAATGTCCAGCTTGTGGATATCAGAGATGCAGGATCTAGGCACATGACTGTCAAGGGATGCTGAGAGTCCCAGGAGCTCCAATGTCAGTTGGAGGCTGAGGAATGGAAATATGCCATAACACGGATGCGACTTCAAGATGAAATTCGCCAGATTCATGCTGGCACCACACTGGATGCTGCTCAGGTTGCTGGGCGACTGGAGGAAGTGAGATCATCAGAACAGCAGCCACTGGCCTTGGCTGTTCCTTTAGACACAACTGTTGCCTTACATTTGACTGGGTCCCCAACTGTGAGTACCAGATCACCTTCTGGCATTTCTGTGAATTCCAGTTCTACTTCAGTTACTTGGGGTTGCTGAAATGGAGGCAGTTCAGCCTACTGGAGACTGGTCTGTTAATGTGGCATGTTGGGATGTGGGATGGGAGTAGCCTACTCCTGCTGGTCTGTGGGTTTTGGGATCTTCCCCAAAAGGAATGCCAAAGCCCCAGGATCTGCGGGGCTCACCTAGACATGACTTTGACCATGCCAAGCTGCTAGACCCTCTGCACCCTTCCGGGGATGTGCCCCTTGTACTAGCCCCTGTGTTGCCACAGCATGTTTTGCTACCATGGCCCTCGAGGGTAGGAGACCCAGGAATGGACCATCACAGTAAGGGGACTGCACCCAGGCAGTCTGTGAGTGCTGGACAGAAACGTTCCTTTTCATCCTTGTTTGTTACCTGTGTTGCCTGCAAAGCGCCACAATGTGGTGCATCTGCCTTATCTTGAAGGCCTCCTGATTCTCCTGACCACTTTTATGTGGCCCATACTTTGCTAAAGGACTCTATGAAATTTTTTCCCTGAATTGTATGCCCTTATTCATGGTTCTGGTGAGACTTCTTTTGATGTCAGCTTCCAGAATGTCCTAGGCCTCAAGCATTTCTGGTCAGGTGCCAGACTTTGAAATCCTCCCTTTATAGAATCCCTTCAAGGCAGTTCATTTGACTAAACCTGCATATCGAATTATAATATTATTTTTCTGCAATGAGGAGGTGGAGGATGTATTGTACTGGTTGAAACAAAATGTATGGTGTTGGGACAACCTGAAGCTATCTCGGACACTGAGAATATATGGACTGGGGGTGGAAGATTAAAGTCCTTTACTTGCCACTGAGACAGGAGTACAGCACTTGCTGAACTCCTTTTTTTGGAGGGATAGAGGGGTCCTATTGTACCCCGGTCAGCCTAAGGCCTGCTACTGGTGTCGGGATCCCGCTCTTGAGTAGTGTTTGCGATAAAACCAAATGTAATGTCTGTGGTGAACTGGGGCATGTGGGATTCATTGTTTAAATGAGTGTGTTTGTAATTTGTGTGTGATGTTCAGAGCCATTCATTTCAGAATTGTAGGTGGCTGCACATAACCAAGAACATTAAGGTTAAGCGCTGTTGCAAGATTTTTGATCACTCGAGAGCAGAAAGCCAGAATTCGTGGTAGACCCACAACCCCGTCTTCTGCCTTAGTGCCTGTGTGACGTACAGATCAGCCTACTATGGGAGGGACTCCTTGTGTCCCTGTCTGGCCCTCTACTGGCATCGCCAGTTTGGGCACCACCGGTAGTTTTGATAATCCCTGAGCCCTCCCTACAGACATAGTGGTTATGCCACCCCCAAGTGATTTGGCCTTTGGTCTGGGCGCTTCACCAGGAGCCATACACGCTTCTTCTGCCTCAGCTAAGGCCCCATACCCCTCTCCGGTGGAGCTCAAGAATCAATATGAGCTCCTCCAAGACAACTCGAATGGCACAGGAGGGGACACGGATTCCTCCTCTGTTGCTTCACGTCACCCAGAAGAAACAACTGTTACCGAGGTGGTGGGGATGGTTGGGGCCCCACAAAAAAGGAAAGCTAAGGTGAAAATGAAGGGTAAAGCTACTGTGGGTCACAAGTTTTGATTAGGTTAATGTTTGTTTGCTTCTTCCTCTTTCCTCTTCTCATGCAGCAAGGTTTCACCTGTCACACTAGTAATGTTAATAGTGTTAAACGCGTTACTAAATGTCAGACAGTGTTCACTTGTTTATCTCACCATATTCCAGGTATTGTATTCATTCAGGATACTAGATTTCATGCTACCCATGAGATCAGAGAGCTCATAGGGACTGGCTCTTCGGCCCCTCCTACTGGTCGATTGGGCAGGAATCCTGCTCTGGTGTAGCTATTATGGTCTCAATACCAAATTTCTGAGTGTTAAAATTGTATGACATATCACCTGGCAGGGCTCTGGTCATGGATGTGGTAATCAACCAACAGCCATTTCATCTGATCAGTCAACATGCTCCTCAAATGAAAACTACTCATGCAGAATTGTTGCAGCTGATAAGGGCATATCTGCATAGCTCAAAACACGTTATTTTTTGGGAGATTTTAATTGTGGCCTAAGTTTATTGGATAAAATGCTCATGTTCGGACTAAAAACTTCACTGTGATTCCCATGAAGTCTTAAAATTGTCTGGATGGCACGTCTTAGATGCTCCTATTTTGAGTTTATGAACCAACACTTCCCATGTTCAGATAGGCCATTTAGCCACCCAAATTGATTTTGTTTTTCTTTCACCCGAGTACAAATTGATGCAGCCACAGTTCAGGAGTAGCCTTCTATGACCATAAGGTGTTGTCGGTGTCTCTGCTCCCAGTCCTCAGACCTGAAGGGCCCGGGGTTATGGAAGTTTAATGCTTTCCTTTTGTTGGGTCCTTCTTTTTTGTAGGCCTTAGAACAGTTTCTATTCGCCAGGAAGTCAGTGTTTATCTGCTTCCTGGGCCCTATTTCTTGGTGAGAAGACACAAAACGAAAGTTGGTAGTCTTTTACAATACTATAGTCACCAGAAATGTAACAAGGAATACTTACGGTATTTGCGGCAGAGATCACACCTACAATCATTGATGACTATAGCATGTACGACTGGACAGGACTTATCTCAGCAGATTCACCTTCTCCAGGTGGAGATGCTGGCATACCGGAATCATCAATCTCAACAGCTGTACAATCAGCACAAATATGGCACACAGGAGCACAACATGTAGTTTGCCCTTTGACTATAACTTTCATACAGTGGGAAAGAAGTCTTTGATGTGCCTTATAGACTCTTGTGGCCAGAGGCATATGTCTCAGACACAGATCACTAAAATTGTGACCAAGTATGGTTTGGATTTGTTCTCTCCCATTCCCTCCCCAGACACTGATTTTTTTGGCTTTTCTTTCCAACGTTGATGTCCCGGTAGTTCCACAGGACATTCTTACCCAATCCTGTGTGCCACTTACGGACTTGGAAGTCTTACTAGTTGTGCACTCCTTTAAGCACAGTATGATGCCTGGTCCACATGGTCTATCTAATGCTATGTATACAGTTGTCATTCAGCACTTGAGTGCTGAATTGACATTGGCCTTGAACGCCATTCTGGATTCAGAACGGATCCCTCTTGAATTTACTAAAGATACCCTGATTTTTTTTTTGTACAAAACGGATGATGCTACATCCATGACGAACTGGGGACCCGTATGTATGCTCAATACAGATTTTAAAATTCTTACTAAGATTCTGATGAAACAACTCTATGTGATTGCAGAGAAAGTGATTTCTCCTATCCAATCATGCTCCCTGCGCACAAAAAAAATTTTGCAGCACCTCCTACTACTGAGGGAACTTTGTTCTCATGGCTGACTGACTGATTTGCAGGGTTTTGTGGCCTTCTTGGACCAGAGGAAAGCCTTTGACTCTGTTCGGCATGATTTTTTATGGGCTGTCCTTCTTCGTTATCAGGTGCCAAAACCAATGATTAAGTGGTTTCAGGGCTTCTATAAAACAGCAACTGAGGTCCCCATAGTGAATGGTGGGGTTGGTCCCTTCATCCTGATTAAGTGGGGGGTTCATCAGGGCTGCCCCCTCAGCCCTTTATTGTATGTGTTTTTTGTTGATGGTCTCCTGAGGACAATAAACTCCCACTCCCGGATTCAATCTATACAGAGCGCTGACGATGTGAACCAATACAAGGCCATCGCCTATGCAGATGATATTTGCCTTTTAGTTGCTACAGCAGATTCCATGCTGCGGACACTAGATCTTTGTACCTCCTTTGGTGCAGTCTCCGGAGCCTCTTTGAACTATGAGAAATGTGTCGGTATGACACTGGGAACTTCTCAACCCTAGGCAGATAGTATAGGCCCTGTTCCCTTCAAGTCAGGTTCCATTACCATTTTGGGGATTAAATTTGGCACTTTGGATGCTGATGTCCTTAACTGGATGGAGAAACTGGACAGTGGGAAGAAGAAAGTAGCATATTGGAATAGGGGTCAGATTGGGAAAAAGAGGAGGGTTTTCCTTATTAGTACCTTTCTAATTCCACTTATTTATATCTCAGTTATGTGTTTCCTATTCCAAAGTCCTTAGAAACAAGCATTTTTTGTCTTTTTTTCCAAGCCTTATGATGTAGTAGGCTTAATCCGATAAAGCAGAATGTTACTTACCTGCCAACTCATGAGGGTGGCCTGAATATGGTGAACTCCTTAGTGTTTTTGAGTATTTTTTTTGCTTCTAATTTATGGACCTTGCTAGTGAATAAACACAAGGGTTGGGAACCATGGTTTTATGCATCTTGTGTCCTTCATAAATGGTAAACTAACTCCCTAGGACTCATTAGAAATACTGCATCGGCCCCAGTCTATCTTAAACATGCCTTTTTGAGACTAAAGTAATGGCAGATTTTGTCCCTACGTCCCTTCTTCCACTCACAAGCAGTTATATGCCCATTTCATTCTGACGATGTGTGCAGTCCTGGAACCCTTTTTTGAAATGTCCCAGCCCCTATTTGGCTCACCTTAAGAGGCTGTTGCAAAACTCCAGAATCCTGGCCCATGTCTTGGATTTTCACTGGCTATCCTGCCATGAGAGGATTAATGTAAAAGCCAATCAGAAGTGCAAACAGCTGCTGGAGAGCTTTGCTCTTACCTCAGTGCACTGCTCAACAGAAACCGTTCAACATTTATTTTTGATTGTTCGTTCATTAGCGGTCTCTGGACATTTTTGCTTAACAATGGAAGCACTTTTTGCTAAGGTTACCTACCAAAACTTATTATATGGGATTTTTTTCTTCCCAATAAAACCGTTGGGATCACAATACCCAGAATTTCATTTTTACCATGATTAAATGGAATATATGGTTGGCCGCTGCCTTTTTACCTTGCAACACAAAGACTGTTTGTATATTGAATTAGAAGGTACAATTATGAAAGGCTTATGAAAGATTTATGTTTTTGGATGTAATACTATGCCCAGGTCTGTTGTTTTGGAACTATGGAAGGCTTTGCCATGGATTACTGGCACGGATGCTGCTGTAACTTAATGATTTGTAATCTGTTTTTGTTGTCCTTTCTAGACATGACTGTACCCTGTATGCTTTTGATTTCTGATGTGTTTAAATTTTTGTTTCAATAAAACTTCCCCTACTCTTTTCGAGAAGTGCCATGGGATCTTTAACTTCCACCTGACCAACCACCAGAACAGGTAGACAAGACCTCGATTTAATGTCTCATCCGAAAGATGGCACCTTAGAAGTACAGGATCCCCCTCAAGCTGCACTGCAGTGTCAGTATTGGGATATTAACCCAAGTGCCTGGGGTGGGGATAAAACCCACAGCCATCTGATCTCCCAGACTCAGAGGCGAGTGTGCAACCTGCTGAGCCACTGACACTGAGAAGATGTGTTTTAAAAAGCTGAGTAACCTCTGAACAGTTGAGGAGTGGAGGCTTTAGGGCTTCATTGACATGAATGGCCCAAACATTATATGCATGCACTAAACTAAAATGAGAATGGCCCTGTTTAGGATGACAGCAAAGTGTAGCATGCTCCCGGATCTGTTTGACTTGATTTGGGCAATGGTGCTGAAAACCAGGACTGAAGTGATTTATTCTTTTCCTGGTGCCAATTATATACTTTTTTTTCGGGGGGGGGGGGGTATTATTTCTTTTTCACTACAGTTTGTGCTTTTCTGGACTAAACTTATTATATCTGTAAGCCATGGAAATGGTAGCATTAATGTGGGACGCCTGACTCTGTTTTTTCTGTGCTGCCTTCTTGAAATAAATTATTATCCCATGTTCTTTTGCATTTTTACTTGAACAGTGTTTCTGAGTGATAGAAACATAGAAATAAAGAAGCTGACAGCAGATAAAGACTGCAAGTCCCATCCAGTCTGCTCATTTTTTTCTACCCTATGAATGTGCCACAGGGCTGTACTCTGTCAATGGCGTATCTATTCATACCTATCTGTATTGTACCCTTATGCCTATTCTATGCCTGTTTGAAGCCCTGCGCTGTATTCATAGCCACCACTTCCTGAGAGTAGAGCCTTAAATCATTCATTTGCTTGTGCTTAGATAGTAGAACAGCTGATCACGTGGTCAGCTGTTCTACTATATAGCGCAAGCAAGTGAATGATTTCATTCTACAAGCAGGCAGCCGCGAGGAGGGAGGGTGCTCAAGCCAGCTGCCTTTTTTAATCTCTTTAGCTGCAGCATGTGGGTGCATGCTGCTACTGTCTACTGGGGTGGGATAGATGTGTGTGTGTGTGTGTGTGTGTGTGTGTGTGGACACAGTATTGAAACTTGGCTGCTGGGCCGTGGGGCGGTGGGGTTGTGCCAGTTGCCCATTGGATTTGATTATCTTTTCTTTTTGTTATCGACTTGGTTGGGGAAGGAGGGGTTTGGGTGCTATTGGATGGTGGGGGGAAGGGGGTTCTTTCTTATCTTGCCAGATCTGGGCTAGGGAGGAGGGTGGGGGCGATTTTACCTTTTTTAGAAGTGTTTCCCGAATACCGGACGAATAGTGCACTATTCCTTATTCGGAATCCAAATAACAAATAGCTCATTGTTCATGGTATTCTGGAAATGATATTCGTTATTCGCATAGCCCTACTGGTTACCCAGTCAAAGAAATCTGAGATTAGTTTGACAGGACCTTTCTGCTTCTGTCAGTAAACTGTCAGAGAACATCAGGACAAGGAGCTGCTGTTGTGACTGGACTTCTCTACTGGGACTATATTGCCCTCCTTCCCTCTACCCAAAGCCAGTTCTACTTTTATAGGCACATGATTTGACTGACAACAGGAACTTCCTGTCTGGGAGCAGGAAGTGAGTGATCACAGAGCCACCAAAGACTCACCATCCTAGAAGGACAAGAGTAGCTCTCAACCCCCCCCCTCAGCTGCTGGAGGACAGCCTCTGAGCAAGTAAGGGGACTACTGAGAAATATAGGATCTTCTTGTCTCAGGACAGGAAGATCAGGTGCTTAATGGGCACAGAGGCAGTAACTAAGTAGGGAGAAAATAATAAATAAATAAACAGAGGAAAGAGTAAGTATTCCAAACAACAGTGAAGAGGCCAGAAATAAGACATGATGGGAGTGGTGCAGTGCAGTGACTGTGGAGCAGCAGTCTTCCAGGAGACGTTCTGGAAGTTGCAGTGTTGTCCCATCTGCAGGCACCTCTCTGAGCTGAGGGAAAAGGTTGCTCATCTCCAGCCTGAGTTGGCCAGGATTTGTGGGACCTCCTCTCCCATTCAGGGACCACCAGGGCCACTGCCGTTACCTCAGAGGTTGCCAAGAAAGAGGAGCGGTTGGACCACAGTGGGCTCAGGGAGGGTGAGAGTGGTGGAACAGAGGCACATCCCCAGTTGTACCTCCACAATTCATATGCCATTCTGGCAAAGTGTGGTTCGCTCTATGGAGGCACCCACAGTGAGACCAAGGAGGATGCTGGGAACCTCCACAAAGGAGACCCACAGGAGGTGGCATGGGACCCACAGGGAAGGAAACCACTCCTGGTGGGGACTCCATTGTTAGGATGGTAGAACTGGGGAGGAAGGGAGAAGGAGGTAAGGTGCCTGCCTGGCACCATGGCTTGGAGGAACAGGGAGCGAATCCTCAGGATCGCCAGAGCAGCTGCACAGGGGAGGGAGCTGGATGTCATTGTCCAACTAGGGACAAATGACCTGGCTAAGAAAGGGATCAGAGCAGTGCAGGAAGAGTTTGTGGAGTTGGGGAGGGGCCTTAGACAAGCAGCACACATGGTAACCTCCTTGGAGGTGCTGCCTGTCTATGGCGTAGGTGAGGCTAGGGTGCTCCACACCGTGGGATTCAATCAGTGGTTGAAAAACTGGTGTAGAGCTCAGGGATTTGGCTTCACTGGGGACTGGAGGTCCACCTGGAGTGATGCAGGCCTATACTGGAGTGATGGTCTGCATCTGTCCAGGAAAGGAACCAGGATCCTAGGTGATAGGTTTAAATGTTTCATTGGTAAGTGTTTAAACTAGTCAAGGGGGGAAGCACTGGCAAGGAGAGGAAACTCAGCCCCCCAAAAAAAAAAAAAAGTCAGGGTAGGGGTGAGGTAAAACACCATGTTAGAGATGTTGATAGGTAGAAGGGCAGGGGTAAATGGAGAAAGTGACAAAGGCAATAAGGACAGGGATGGGGCAAAAGGGTAAGGCCATCAGGAAATGGAGGGTAATGAGTACCAATGTCCATAGTCTGGGCAACAAGCTCCTGAACTGGTGGCCTTGATGGAAGAGTGATGCCTGGATATTGTGGCAGTGACTGAAACATGATACACAGAGAACCATGACTGGGATGTTAACACCAGGGTACACAATCTACAGGAGAGACAGGGAGGGAGAAGAGGGGAGGAGTAGCTCTATATAAGGGAAGAGATAAAAGCAACTGAACAAAAGAGTAAATGGGAGGGAGGAGGAGGCACTGTGGGTCACCTTAGAGACTGGAAATGGCACCACAATCCACACAGGGGTGTTGTATACAGACCCCCATATCAGGGGGAGGGAATGGACAAGGATATGATAGAAAGCATTCTTAGGATGGCAGAGATAGGGGAGATACTGTTGATGGGAGAACTCAATATGCCAGATGTTAACTGGAGCACATTTGCTGCAGCCACATCCAAGAAAAGGCCATTCTCAGTGCCCTACAGGTGGCATCCCTCAGACAGCTAGTTTTGGAACCCACTCATGAGGGAGCAATCTTAGACCTCGTACTCTCAAATGGGGACAGTGAGAGGATCTCAGATCTAGAAGTGGGTAGCCATCTGGGAACAAGTGACCACCAAACAGTGTGGTTCATGATAAACTCAGCTACAGAGTCAAGCCATACAAAAGTGAGGGTACTGGACTTCAGGAGGGCTGACTTTGGCAAGATGGGAGAGTGCCTTAGAAAAGCACTAGCAAATAGGCTAGAAGGAGGGGTGGAGCAACAATGGGAAACATCAAAACTGCCATCACAGAGGCAACAAGCCTTTGTGTGAAGCAAATAAACAAATCAAAATGAAAGAAAAAGCCACTATGGTTCTCAAAAGAGGTGGCAGGGAAGGTCAGGGAGAAAAAGATAGCATTCAGGAAGTATAAGGAAACACAGAAGGAGCAGGACAGAGAACTGTACCAGTTAAGACAGAAGGAAGCAGGGAGGGATGTCAGAATAGCAAAGGCCCAAACTAAGGAAAAGATAGCCAACTCAGTTAAGAAGGGAGATAAAACCTTTTATAGGTACATCAGGGAGTGTAGAAAGATAAAGGGAGGGATAGTGAGGCTGAATAGAATGCATGGTATGTGGGCAGAGAGGGACAGTGAAAAAGCAGGAATACTGAATGAATATTTCTGCTCAGTATTCCCAAAAGAGGAGGAGGGGGAGGTGCCTAATCCAATTAACAGAAGCACTCTGGATAGGGGGGTCGATCCCAGTCCTTTCACAGAAGAAAGGGTTCTGAAAGAACTCCTAAAACTGAAAGTGGACAAAGCAATGGGGCCTGACGGAATTCACCCCAGAATTCTAAAATAATTAAGGGGAGAACTAGTGAAAGCACTGACTACCGTTTTTAACAAATCATGGGAGGATGGTTTGGTACCTGAGGACTGGAGGAAGGCAGATGTGATTCCCCTTCACAAAAGTGGAAGCAGGACAGAGGCAGGAAAGTACAGACCTGTCAGTTTGACCCCTGTGGTAGGGAAAGTGATGGAATCACTTCTGAAGGAAAGAATTGTTGAGTACCTAGAGGCCAGTGGGGCACAGAACCTAAGGCAGCACGGGTTCACAGCGGGAAGGTCATGTCAGATGAATCTACTTGATTTCTTTGACTTGGTGACAAAAGTAGTAGATCAGGGAGGGGCTGTGGACATGGCCTACCTAGACTTTAGCAAGGCATTTGACACAGTCCCACACAAAAGATTAATAGATTAACCAGCCTGGGAGTGGGTCCCAGAGTGGTAGCCTGGTAAAACATTGGCTGGACAACAGGACACAAAAGGTAATTGTAAATGGAGTCCACTCTGAAGAAAGAGGGGTTACTAGTGGGGTACCGCAGGGTTCAGTACTGGGTTCAGTCCTTTTTAATGTCTTTATAAGTGACATTGCAGAGGGACTGGAAGGAAAAGTATACCTCTTTGCAAATGACACAAAGATCTGCAACAGGGTTGATACACAAGAAGGTGTGGAAAGGATGAGAAGGGACTTGGCAAGGTTGGAGGAATGGTCAGAAGTATGGCAGCTTGAATTAATGCAAAGAAGTGCAAATAATGCACTTGGAAAACAAAACCTAGGGGAGATTACACATGGGAGGGGGGGTAGTAACAACAACAAAAATGGAAAGGGACCTGGGTGTAATCATATCGGATGACCTTAAGGTTAGCAAGCAATGTGAGAAGGCAGTAGGGAGGGCTGGGGGATACTGGGATGTATAGGAGAGGCATCACCAGCAGAAAACAGGAAGTTGTTATCCCTCTGTACAGACAGTTGGTGAGACCCCATCTGGAGTACTGCATCCAGTTCTGAAGACCCTATCTCCGCAAGGACATAGACAGGATAGAGGCAGTCCAGAGGAGGACAACTAAAATGGTGCAGGATCTGCAAAAGAAGCCATAGGAGGAGAGACTAAAGGAGCTTAATATGTATACCCTTGAGGAAAGGAGGGAGAGGGGGGACATGATAGAAACTTTTAAGTACCTCAGTGGAATCAAGAAAGTCCAAGAGGGAAGCACCTTTCAGAAAAAGAGATGTGCAAGAACAAGGGGACACAATTTGAAGATGAGGGGGCAGTTCAGGGGCAATGTTAGGAAGTATTTTTTCACAGAGAGGGTGGTGAACGCATGGAACAGCCTTCCTAAGGAGGCTGTGGGGTCTAAAACTGTTGGAGAATTCAAGAATGCATGGGACAGACATAAGGCAATTTTTGTGGGGTAGGAAAAAATAGGCTGCTGGTTAACTAGGATCTGCAGCTTATCCTGTAGGTAGGGAAATGGGCAGACTAGGTGGGCCAAGCGGTCCTTATCTGCCATCAAAGTAGATGTTTCTATGAAACCCGTGCTGTTTTGGATCTTGTGGTCCTATGGATTCCAGGTGTTGCACTATCCTTTCTTTAAGGAATGCCTTCCTAATCTTGCCCAGTACTGAGGTAAGACTGACTGGTCTGTAGTTCCCTGCCTCCTCCCTGCTACCACTCTTGAATCAGTGCAAGCTGCAATCCACCAACAGACCCACAAAAAATATACTGTATATGTTATGCATGGTACATGTGCTGTTGCCACAATTGACACTTACAATTTCTATCACTATACTAGGTAACAGATGTTTCTTACCAAAACATATTACAAGTAGTTACTAGGATCAAAGCCTGAATGCTACTGACCCGCATCCCTGGACTGCTCAATTAAAGCCTATTCTGCATTTAAGTCAACACACAAATGGAGATAGTTTTTCTTTTCTTTTTTCATTATCTTTAACTTGCTAAATGCAACATTTGATTCCATGGGGCATGCAGTTTGCTTTTTTAATCGTGACACAGTCGTCAGCTTCAGTTAACTAAAGCTTACTATTGCTAAGTCTCTCTTGCCTTAAGACTTGGGTTGGATGCTTAATCGCGTAACTAAGTCGCTAGCTGCCTAACAGACAAGTTTTTACATATTACCAGTGTCCTAAGTTCTATTTATGCCTTAAGACTGTATTTACTGATGATTACTGCTGTTTGCTTTTCCTTTATCTGTTTGTTTCCTGGATACTAATCCTCTACTCCCTCTACTCAGCAACCCTCCCTTCCAGTGCCTTATTTAATCCCTGCCTCTCTCTTCTTCCCTTCAGTCCTGCAGCTGAGACAAGTGACGGCAACACCCTCCTCCCCACCGAGGAGGTGTAACGTAAGACACAAGCTGAGAGCTCCCTGCAAACTCACCAGGTACGTAAGTATTGGTGCTCCACGGCCGTTCCTCCTGTCTGAAACTCAGTGCGCTCCACGGCTGGTTTGGTACCCGGTTTATCCCACTCCTGAGCCTGTGAATCTGCACCGGGAGATCCCCGCCGATGCTGCACGTTGGCTGCCCCACTGCCCCCACCACCACCCTTGGTGGGCTGTTCCTTTTATAGACTCCGTTAACCAATCACCCTACTTCTCCACCTGCAGCTTATCAGAAGCTGCCACTAGAGGTCGCACTGACATTGCTCAAACTAATCTCAGTGCTCAAGCTAATCTCAGGGTCTGAGCTCCAGTCTTTCTATTTAGGCCTAGCTTTAGTCATATGTGGTAATACAAAAAGAATAAAAGAGGAATTTCCACTTTCTTATTCTTTTCACACCTGAGCTCCTACTCTTTTTCACCAATATGATGTCCCCTTGTCCTGTGTAGCCCTGCACTCACCCTGCACACTTCCTTATGCCCAAACTGAAGATCCACCTTGTGCTACCTTATAGAGCCTTTTTCCTGGTTTCTTTGTACATCCTGTCTCCTGTATGGGCAGACAGGCTATTGTGCCTTCCCTGGACTGGGTACCCTGATCCAAGGCACCACAACCACTCTCCTCCCATCCTTTCGAGCTATCCAGCTAAACAGAGGGTGCAACCACTCTTTGCATTCCATATACTTACTAAAAAGGGAGCCTGCTACCTGGCTCTCCACTACCTTGTAAGGTACTACAGAGGGGATCTGGTCACCCTATTCCCTAAAGCCCTACTGTTTCTCTCTTCCTGCCTGCTTTGAGCAGGTGACATAGAGCCAAACCACTGGCCCTCCAAAAGCCAACATCACTCTTGGCTCCCCCTACGACACACATTGGGCTTCTTCCAAGGGCCTAAAAATTGCCTACATGAATGTCTGCAGCCTTCACCCCAAAATACAGGAGGTTCAGGGTTGGATGTCCCTCTACAACCCTGACGTACTGGCTGTGTCTGAAACATGGTTAAAGCCTCACACCCTACCTCATGAGGTGGCAATGTCTGGTTATACTTCCTTCCATAAAGACTGGGTGGGCAAAAAAGGGGGTGGAGTCCTCATCTATACAAGGGACTCTCTTGATGCAACCCTTGTCCTCCTACCTGGCACTGATCACTCTGAAGGTGAATCAGTCTTCATTAAAATTATCCTTGGCAACACAAAACACCTCACTATCGTCTGTCTCTACCACCCTCCGAAGGTGGCCCTACAAGCCTTGGAATCTATCACCAAGGCCCTTACTGACATGATATCCACTGAACTCCTGATCCTGGGGGACTTCAATATCAACTGGGGACAGGAAACAGAGCAGTCCCTCAGGGTCTTATTACTGGATACTAACCTGGAGCAAATAATCTCCAAAAAGATGAGGGCCAACTATAAAACAGGGAACCACACAACTCTCGACTGGGCTCTGGTGTCTCACCCCTCTAACATTCAGATTGCTGGTGTTATGGCTGATGCTCTCAGTGACCACTCACCTATCTTCTGCAGCTGGAATAATCATTCTCCCAGGGTCCCTCCTAGGATACTCTCTACTCGAGACTATTCAAAATTCTCTGAGGATGCCTTCAATACATACCTTGGCAACCTCGACTGGTCACAGATACGGGACCTCCCTACTCTTGATGAAGCCTTGGAATTCTTCCAGTACTCCTTCACTTCTGCAGCTAACCTATTTGCACCACTTAGAAAGTTCTGTGCAAAAATCAGCTGCCACAAATGGATCACCACAGAACTTAAATCTCTGATGGTGCACCGGGGCAAGGCATGGAAGTGGTACAAAATCTTTGCCCTGCCTGCAGACCTCATCGCCTATAAAAAAACTAAGAAATGAGTGTAAGCGTACCTCTAAGATGGCAAAGGGAGAGTTTGTCAAGTTTTTCCAGCAAACCACTCTTGCCAACCCTCGGTCATTCTGGTCCCACATCAATGATCTCCTAAAAGGGACCAAGCACCCCACCCTGGGTCCTATTGATATCAATGGTCTTATGTCAAATGACTGCCATGAAATTGCTGCCGCCTTTAGCAGTTACTTCATCAACCTGGTTGGGCACAAGACCAACCTTACGTCTTCTTCATCTTTTCCCTCCTGTTCTGAGGCACCTTGCCCTGAACAGCCTCTCTTCCACCTGTGATTAGTTAAAGTCAGAGAGGTCTTCACACTCTTAAAGTCCAACAAAGTCAAAGGCTCTTGTGGACCGGATGGCATCTGCCCAAAATTACTAAAGGCGGCTGCACCAGCCATTGCTCGGCCTATCACATGGCTAATTAATTGATCCCTGCTTGATGGCACAGTACCCAATACCTGGAAACTGGCTGTTGTTACTCCTATCCCTAAAGGGGGTTCTAGGGATTCCCTTGGTAACTACAGGCCGATCTCACTTCTCTGTGCCCTGGCCAAAATTCAGGAAAGGCTAGTGTACTGTTAACTCCATGACTACCTTGAGGCCAACCAATTACTAGCCCCCACCCAACATGGCTTTAGGGAAAACCATGGTACTGATACAGCTCTTATAAAATTCACAGTTGATGTACTAGGGGACATGGACAATGGACTTCCTACAGGTGCAGTCTTTATTGATCTTACAAAGGCCTTTGACGTAATTGACCACAAACTCCTGCTATCCAGACTCGCTTCCTTTAGCCTGGATCAGCATTCCATCTCTTGGTTTACCTGCTACCTGTCTGGTCACTCCTAGCAGGTCGGGTGGAGGAGAGTAACCTCAGATCCACTCCCCCTATATGAGGGTGTCCCTCAGGGTTCGATCCTTGGCCCCCTCTTCTTCTAGCTATTCATTAACTACCTTAAATCTCACTGTGGTGGCAGCTCAGTCATTCAATATGCAGATGAGGTGGTAATCTGTCGGTCCTTGAGTAATCCGTCTGATCTAGGACCCCTTCTGCAAGCTGACTTCGCCAATTTAGAGTCCTGGCTTACAGAAAATAAGCTGGTCTTAAACACCACAAAAACCAAGGCAATGCTGCTGGGACACAGAATCCTTGGCCCAGAAAGAAGTGCCTTACTCCTACTGACCTCTACTTCAGGCTGCTGCATTGAGGTAGTGAATTCCATCAAATACTTGGGTTTAACCCTGGATCAGGGGCTCACCCTCAAGTCCCATATTGACCAAGTAACCAAAACGCTGCACTGCAAACTGGGTCTCCTATACCACCTGAATGACCAGCTCATCCCTGACTCTAGAATCACCATTGCCAACAGTCTCCTTCCTACACTTACCTTTGCTGCCCCTGTACTCCAGGGACTGGCTAAACAGGAGATGAACAGGCTGCAAGTTCTCTACAACAAAGTAGCTTGGTTTGCATCTCAGTCTCACAAAAGACGGCACCACTGCGATGCCCTCACCTCCCTACAATGACCCTAACTTGACAGTCACCTCCAGTACCCCTTGCTTTGCCAAGCCTACAAACTCCTACACTACAAATCTCCAGACAGCCTGTCCAGTATCCTGGTTCCCAAGTGCTCAGTGCGTATTCTAAGAACCTCTGGGCGAACCTCCTAGCCAAACCTAAGGTCCGAACCACAGCTGGCAGCAAGTCCTTTGCCATTTCTGCCCCTGCCCTTTGGAATAAGCTCCCCTTCTTCAAGAAGCCCCCTCACTGGAATTTTCCACAAGGGACTCGTGCTCACCTACTAGATGTTAGCCTCTGCTCCTGTCAATGAATTGGCATAACCAATCTCAAATACTTGACATATCTTATCAGAGCTGCTCACTGCTGTATTACCGTCTTACCTGCACTGTTACCAATGACTCTAAGGCAATTCTTTCTCTCCTGAGTGTAGGACTGCTACCCCTGACTTGATTGTAATTATCATCACCTGTAACTAACTTTGGCAATATGTTAGCACTGTTTTTGAACTCTCCCTATTGTTATGATGTACTGTGTCCTTGCTGCACAATCGTACTTGTATCCCTTGGATGTACTGTGCCCTTGCTCCAATATTTGTACTTGTCTCCTTCTGTAACTAATTGGGGGTCACCCCTGAAAAAGGGACCTTCGGGGCTCAGTGGGCCTACCCGGTTACCAAAATTGAATAAATAAATAAATAAAGCCAACCATAGTACTAACAAAATTGCATTACTTAGTTTTTAATTTCTGCACAAGTCTTGCTAGCATAGTAGCAAACAGATATCATTATGTCAGATAAGTACATTGCTTATCTGGCACACATTGGTAACAACCATTTGTCTGGTGTGCTTCCTAATGGCTGAAAACCTAAGCAGAATCTGTGATGATTTACTATACAAATTGCTGGCTGACAGAAATAATAACAAGCATTTGTCAATGCCGAATGTTGTCACGCTGGCATTGGCAGTGGGAGTGGCGTAGCTAGAGATGTATAGTGCTGTGATTTTGGGAATGTGTCTCAAAAGGTGATTTTGCACAGCGAGCACGCCATTGTGTGCCACAGCTGCGGAAACACATTTTGGGCAGGCTGTGAAAATTGGCAGCTGGACTGTTGATAAGGAGATGTGCACAAATGCCAGTGGTGAAAATGTGGCATGAAAATATTGCAGATTGATGAAGTTACAAGGGTGCGTGGAAACTGCACAATGCACGCTTGCAACACAGTCATTGTATGGAGTTTCGGCACCAAATGTTCAACATAGGCATTTTAGGACCTCTGCTCATGAATAGTGTCACTGTCATTTCCTCAAACTGTCCCAAAAACTGATTTCGCACAGCGGCTGTGCAATTCTGTGCCGGACGTGCGAAAACACATTTCAGGCAGCTGGAGTGTTCATAAGGAAGTATGGAAAAATGCTAATGATGAACAGCTGGAGTGAAAGTATTACAAATTCAGAAAGTCATGAGCGTGCGTGCAAACTGTGCAACGCATGCTCATAAAACACTCATTTTATTGACTTTCGTTCCCAAATTTTCAACATAGGCATTTTAGGGCATCTGCTAATGAACAGTGTCACTGTCATTTTGATCATGTGTCTTGAACATGGACTTTCCACAGCAACCATGCTATTCTGCGCCGGAACTGCGAAAACAGATTTTGGTCAGGATGTGAAAAATGACAGCTATACTGTTCATTAGGAGGTGCAGAACAATGGCACAGTAGAAAATCTAGAGTGAGAATGTTAGAGTTTGCGAACATACGAGCCGCGGGCGTGCAACCGCACAACGTGACGCCGCCGTGAATACAGTCATTTTAGGAAGCATTGTTACCAAATTTTAAACACAGGTATTTTAGGACTCTCTGCTCATGAACAGTGTCACTGTCATTTTTGTAATGTGTCCTTAACACTGATTAAGACAGCAAACACGCTTATTGTGCGCCGAAAGTGCAAAAACCCATTTTGGCAAGGATGTGAAAAATGACAGCTGTACAGTTCACAAGAAGGTGTAGTAAAATGCCAAATTTGAGAATCTGGCATGAAAATATTACGAATCTGCTAAGTTACGAGCGTGCGTTGCGCAGTTGCTATGCACCTCGAAAAGCAGTCATTTTATGGAGTATTGTCACCAAATTTTCAACACAGGCATTTTAGGACCTGTGCCCATGAACAGTGTCACTGTCATTTTCATAATGTGTCCCAAACACTGATTTCGCACAGCAACCACGCTATTCTGCGCCAGAAGTGCAAAAACACATTTCGGGCAGGATGTGAAAAATGACAGCTATATGGTTCAGAAGAAGGTGTGGTAAAATGCCAATGTTGAGAATCTGGCATGAAAATAGTGCAAATATGCTAACTTACGAGCGTGCATTGTGCAGTGGCTTTGCACGCTCGTAAAACAGTCATTTTTTGGATTTTTCCCACCAAACTTGCAACATAGGCTTTTTGAGAGCCCCTCTCATGAACAGTGGCACTGTCATTTTGTTGCTCGGTCCCAAAAGGCGATTCCACTCAGTGACTGCGAAATCACCTTTCGGGACCTAATAACGCCATGACAGTGCAAGAATTCATGAGGAGGTGTCCCAAAAACCCCATGTTGAAAATTTGGTGCCAAAATTCCCAAAAATGCCCGAGATATGCATTAAAGTTGAAAAACTCCTGTTCATTCCATTATACAGCTTACCGGCATTTCCTCAGTTCATGGTCAGCTTTGAAGAGTGCAGAGCGTATTCCGGTCCACAGAAGATCCATCGTGTTGGACTCTGGAGGTAAGTATGGGGTGAGGGAGGCAGTATGCGCAGTGGGTGGGTGTGGGTGGGGGAGGGGCATTGAAACTACAAAGGGACCGTTTTGTTTTACAGTTAAAAAAAAAAACAGAAAAACATTGCAGGACAGTTTTCCTTTGCAGGGCATTTTGTTTTGGGGGTGTCAGTAGCTGACGGGGATTGGGCACCTGCTGGCACACAACATGGGGGAGGAGGAAGTGTTGTCCACGGGATTGGGCACCCCCCAGCATTCAACAATTGCGCGGGGTTATGCCGACGGGAGGGCTCCCACTGGCACATAAAGACAGCGGGGTTAACTGACAGGGGGATTGGGCACCCCCGAAGTTGGCAGATGTTAGGCGGCTGCCCACTCACCAACCATGCACATAATGGCGGCGAGCATGGCAAGAAAAGGGCCGCTGTGTCTGACAAGCTTTGCTCGGATTGCAGCAGAGCTTTTCTTAGATGTGCTCGCCCCATTATATATGTATGGTGTGGCGCCAGCATGCAGGCTGATTGGGCAATGCGGGACGCACCTACTGGTGTGTACCCTGCATCCGCCGAGCAGCAACCGCGCCTCCAAATCCCCACTGCTGCAAGATGTTGGCTGCGCACGCGTGCCAACATAAAAATATGAACAACGAGGTGGTTCAGTAAAGTACAGTTTACATGGTTTTCCCTAACTCTTTCTGTAAGAATAGCACAGTAAGCTAAACGCTTGTTTAGAACTGCAACCTGTTGTGAATGTTTAAGACTTTTTTTGGATTTATGTCTGGGAATTCCCAAGTGTGGTACAGGTTTCTTTGCTTTCTTTAGAGCGTCACTTTGGTAACTAGGAGATCAAGGGTTCAAATTCTGCTAGAGCCAACTACTCACTGTGCAACCCTGATCAAGTTGTTTAACCTCTGAGCACTTCCTCTCACACAGCTGTGGAAATAGGTAGCAACAGGACCCCCACTGTAACCGAGATGCTGCATCACATCTGTGTTACCCTATGTAAATAAACTTCAATCAATCAATCAATCTTTATTTAATCAGGTGAAACATAATTGAGAAAAGATCATTCACATGATGGACCTGGACAGGATTACAAGAACTTACTTAAGCAGAGTAATATCTTTGCCTCAGTGTTCACTAGGGATGGGGATGGGATATATTTGCTAAGCAAGGCACAAGGGATAGAAGAAGAATTGAGGGATTGGGGAGTAACAGATAGGGAACATAAGGGAGGAGAGGCACCCTGGGGTTTCAAATCCGGACAAGGATGGAAAGGCCAGCAAGGAGGGAGGGGGCAGACAAAGCTATCTCCACTGAACGGGTGTGCAAGCCCTGAAGGCTCTGAAGAAAGATAAATGTCCTGGGCTGGATGGCATTCATCTGAGGGTACTATGGGAGTTGGTGGACATACTGGCACATCCCTGATGGAGCTCTTCAACAGGTCGCTTGAGAGAGGGCTGGAACCTAGGGACTGGCATGAGGCGCATGTGGTGCCAATCTATAAAGGGGGGTCGAAGGAAGTACCAGGTAACTATAGACCCATCAGTTTGATCTCAGTAGTGGGAAAGGTAATGGAGAGCAGTGTTCCCATTTACCCACATCTGTACTTGATTCAAGTACAAACTATGAAATTCGGGTACATTTTTGTCTGAAGGGGGTTCACTGTACCCCCATAATTCTGTTTGAAGTATATATACCCCACAAAAATGTTGTACAAATGGTAGAATGAACCCTTATAATTTATTTTGTACCCCTGAACATTTTTGGAGAGGTGCAGCACCCCAGATCTGCAGCCTTAATGGGAACACTGACGGAGCGTATACTGAAGGAATGACTGGGGGTGTTCCTGGAGGAGGAGGGAGGGCTGGATAGTAGACAACATGGGTGTGTGCCAGGTAGATCATGTCAAGCTAACCTTGTGGAGTTCTACGAATGGGTAACATCGGAACTAGACAGGGGAAAGCCTGTGGATGTAATATTCTTGGACTTCAGCCAGGCATTTGACTCAGTCCCCCACAATGGGCTGGTGGAGAAACTGACGGGGTTGGGAGTGTGCCCTTTGATGGTCAGATGGATAGAAAACTGGCTAGCTGGGCGCACACAGAGAGTGGTGCTTTGTGGGGAGCTCTCGAACCCTAGAGAGGTTGGTAGTTGAGTTCCACAGGGCTCGGTCCTGGGGCCAATCCTGTTTAATGCAAACATATCTGACATCAGGGTGGGTATAGGGTGTGAGATGAGTCTCTTTGCTGATGATTCCAAGGTTGGAGCAGTAGTTGAGGGGGAAGAGGGGAGGTTGGCCCTGCAAGGAGACCTGGACACCCTGGAAAGTTGGGCTCTCGCATGGAAGTTAAATTTCAATACAACCAAGTACACAGTGTTGCATCTTGGGTGGGGAAACCCCAAACACAGGTACACCCTGGGGGGGTGGAGCTAGATATCTCGTCTGAAGAAAAAGACCTAGGGGTCATGGGGGATGCGTGTATGAATAACTCTAAGCAGTGCAGGAGAGCGGCTAGCAAAGCAAACAGGATGTTAGGATGCATTGTAAGGGGGATCACTTCTAGGAGCAGGGAAGTGTTTCTGCCGCTGTACAATGGGCTGGTGAGGCCACACCTTAAGTACTGTGTACAGTACTGGAGACCACACTTAAAGAGGGACGTACAGCTCCTGGAGAGGGTACAGAGGAGGGCTACTAGGATGATTCGAGGACTGGGGGAATTGACATACAAGGACAGACTTGAGGAGCTCAGCCTGTGTACTTTGGAGGAGAGGATAGATGGGGGGGACATGATCAAGGTCTTCAAGTACCTCAAGGGAATAAATAGGGTAAACACGGAGGGGATCTTTAGACTAAAGGAGGGAGGTGTCACCAGAGGGCATGGTTTGAAGTTGGAAAGAGGAAGGATCGGGGGGAAAAGAGGAGGAGGTTTTTCACGGAGAGGGTGGTGGATCCTTGTAATGCACTGCCTGGAGAGCTGGTCCAGATTTCCAATGTGGAGGGCTTCAAGAGTGGTGGGTGGAGAGATACAGAAAGGAGTATTGGAACAAAGGGGAGGGCCTCAGGTCCCAACAGGGATCTGAGGTTTGAGCAGACTCGAGAGACCATAAGGCCTAATCTGCTGGCAATTAGTATGTTAGTATGTTAATATGAGAGTGAACAATGATGCATAGAGATACATGCAATAATATGATTGTACAATATTTTTAGATATGTACACAAACTGCAACAATAATGAGAGTGTAGTCACCATTAATAACTGTAAGGGCATTAGTGTTACACAGGATACTTGGAGAGCTAATATCCCATGTTAAACAGGGCTAACTAAGCTAGGAACTGCATAAATACCTAGTGCAAGGAATACAGACTGGGTGTTACCCAAAAAATAGATAAATAAAACCTTCTGTACTAAATTACCACAGATCTCACAATCATATCTTACAGGTTTTATGTCAGAATTCCCAAGTATGGTACAGGTTTGTTTACTGTGTTTAGAGCACTGCTTTGGTAACTAGGAGATCAAGGATTCAAATCCCACTAGAGCCAACTACCCACAGTGTGACCCTGGTCAAATTGTTTAACTTCGAGTACTCTATTTATACTTGGAAATTTATAGACCTAAAACTTGAAAAATATGCTTGTGAGAAGTGTGGTAATTTAAAACAGCATTTTTTTTTTTTTTTTTTTTTACAATTTTACTTACTTTGAGTAATAGTACCACAGATGAGATGCAGCATCCATTTACAGTGGGGGTCCTTTTGGTTATTACCATATTACCTCCTTTGTTTAGATATTCTACATACCACACCTTTAACTATTCCAATTCCTTCAATGCTGCTCTCTTGCCACCATTCAAATTCTATTTATTTTATGCTTTACAATTAAAAACAATTTGTCAATCTCATTCAATAACAGCTTTGCAAAGGGACAACAGCAGGGTTGTATATGGGAGGACAAAAGATACATTTCAGTTTTAACTTACCATACGTAGAAGTGTCCCAAAATCTCCGCACCTCATTAGACTGTATATTAGCTTCTGATAAAAGAGTGAACTATTAATAACCCAATGTTTATTAATAGAACACTGCTTTAGTAAACAGTGTGTTATTATTAGTTTCAAAACCAAACTAGTTGAACTTATATCATCTATTAAATCTATGATTATTTGCCTGTGGTGCTTTATTTCGCTTCACATCACAGCCCAGCAAATCATAACACAGACGGCACAGCACAGCCTAATTAATGATCAGTTTAGGTTCACCCTAGTTATGGTGCCATTAAAGCAAAACCAGCTTATGTGAAACCATCAATGAGCACGCTGCTTTTTGGCATGAAAATGCAAAATAAAAATGGAATTACTACAATATTACATGTTGAAATCTAGATTTAGTATTTGGAGTCCTAAATGATCTTAGCATGTCTTTAATCTGGGGTTGTTTTTCAGTAATTGCATTCTTATACACATTGTGATACTCATAGCTTGATTTAAGAGCAATCTGCTCAAGTAGTGTTATGTCATGTCAATTGAATTTATATGCAGTAGAATTCTTTCTATGTGTTTTGCACCAAGCACCTCTGACCCTGGGACCCTCCCAGCTTAAGGTAACATGGTACTGTTAAACTTTTGTGACATCATCTTCTGTTTTTTTTAAATGAGTATGTTAAAACAGTGGCAATTTTTTCTGTTTTTTCTGCATGATCTAGTTGTTAAAAATATTGGTTTTTTTTCTAAATAACTGTCATTAGCTTCTGACAAAGGACTGGTTGGTCCGAAAGCTAGAGCACTTTGTTCTTGTTGTTACATCTATGTTGGTCCATTAAAAGGTATAAAATCATTTGCTTCTGGATCTAAAATATTCCATGGAACTGCTATTAAATAGCCAGCCAGGACTATCACTGTGCTATTTACCAGACATGGAATTTAACTGCATTCCCTGCGGGATCCAACAGCTTGTCTGAGGAGATAATCTGCTATAGTTCCTGATTAATGCCCTTTAATTAGTAAGAATATCTTCTTTGCAAGTTGTAAAGGAGTAGTTGTAAATAAAGCCAGGGGCAAAGATTAAGTCAAAAGGCACTTTTACACACAGGTTTCTGTAACAGAATGACTGTTATGGAAACAGTATACCGTTACATCCCCTGTGTGTAAAATGCATCTGTTCCGTTACACCAGTGAACGTTCAGCTGACCCGCAGTCTCTTCATTCCTCGGTTCGTCCCTATGTGTTCCGTTTCATCTGGCTATGTAAAACAGCCATTTTGGCAGCACTAAAAAAAATGCCATAGAGCACCACACTCCGTGGGGGAGCTGAAACAGAAATATTGAAAACGGAGATGGGGGGTTGACGGAATATCTTCTGTGTGTAAAGTGAACCACAGATGGAACAGAGTACAATGGTGGCACACAGGTAATGGCCATTCTGTTGTATTCGCCTGTGCGTAAAAGCACCTAAAGAGATAGAAAGAGATTTAGCACCACTCCCGGTGGGACCAACCAGCGGGATAATAGCACACTGTTAAACTTTGGGGTTTTTTTTGCTTTTTTTTTTTACTTTGAAGTCTATAGTGGATGAATTCAAAGCAGTTCACTAGCAAATATACAACTTTGCACATTCCTACCTGTCACCAGGCAATATTGTGAAAGAAACATTTTTTGTGAGAGAAAGAAGACGGGACCAAACAGTGTAGTACAGCATAACCTTTTACGCTTAGCTTATGCCAAGATGCTAGGAACGCTTTTGGGAGAGTAGCACACTTTGAGGTGTGCCCTCCCTTTCAATCCGCTGTCTGCTGAGCAGTGTGGTGGTCCAGCACCAATGGGTGCGGGAGTTGGCGACAGCGGTGGTCTTCGCCTCAAAGAAAACCACCGCTGTCATATAGAGCACCGCCACGCCCGCCACCCGCCCCCACCCCTGGGCCTTGCTGCCACGCTGGGAGCCTCACCCCAGCATGGCAAACATCCTGCATTGTCTGCTGACGGGGTGCCCAATCCCGTTGGCTCCACAGCCTCCCCAGGCCATCTTCTGCCACGCTGGAAGCCCACCCCAGCGTGGAAAGCGTCCGCGCATGGTTTACGGGGTGCCCAACTTCGCTGGCTTCTCGGCCCCAGCATCTCTGTGCCACGCGAGAGCCCACCCCAGCATGGCAAATGTCCCACGGAGTCTTTTTGAAACCTGTAAACCAAAACAGTCCCATGGCGCTTCTCCCAGTCCCTCTCCCACAACCCACACCCACCCACTGCGCATCCAGCTTCCCACACCCTCCCACCCCATACTTACCTCCGGAGCTCAGCGCGACGATCTTCGTGGACCAGAACACGCCTGCACTCTTCAAAGCCGACCGTGAACTGAGGAAATGCCGGTAAGCTGTATAATGGGATAGATAGGGGTTTTCAACTTATTAGACATCTTATTTTGTTTTATCATTTGGAGTTTGGGACCCTTCTCATGAATGATGTCACTGTCATGGCGTTATTCAGGCCCGAAGGGTGATTTCACAGTCACTGCATGAAATCACCCTTCAGGCCTGAATAACACCATGACAGTGACATCATTCATGAGAAGGGGTCCCAAAACCCCATGTTGAAAATTTGGTGCAAAATTCCAAAATGACTGTTTTATTTAGCTGCATTATGCAGTTCCCACGCATGCTCGTAGGTTTGCGAATTTTCAATATTTCCACTCCAGATTTTCAACATTGCCATTTTACCACACCTTCTTATGAGTAGTACAGCTGTCATTTTTCACATCTCACCCAAAACATGTTTCCGCCCATGTAGCACACAATGGCACAGTCGGTGTGTGAAATCAATGTATGGGACACATTAAGAAAATCACAGTGACACTGTTCATGAGCAGAGGTCTTAAAATGGCTATGTTGAAAATTTGGTGAAAAAATTCCTAAAATGACTGTTTTACGAGCGCATGCTATGCAGTTCCTACACACGCGCAGTATCGCTATAAATTTTCAATATTTGCACTCCAGATTTTCAACATTGCCATTTTACCACACCTCCTCATGAGCAGTATAACTGTCATTTTTCACATCCTGCCCAAAACATGTTTCCGCCCATGTAGCGCACAATGGTGCAGTTGGTGTGTGAACTCAATGTATGGGACACATTAAGAAAATCACAGTGACACTGTTCATGAGCACAGGTCTTAAAATGGCTGTGTTGAAAATTTGGTGAAAAATTCAAAATGACTGTTTTATTAGTGTTCATTATGCAGCTCCTACGCACGTCAGAAGTTTGCGACTTTTCAATATTTTCACTCCAGATTTACAACATTGCCATTTTACCACACCTTCTTATGAGCAGTACAGCTGTCATTTTTCACATCCTGCCCAAAACGTGTTTCCGCCCATGTAGTGCACAATGGCACAGTCGGTGTGCGAAATCAATGTATGGGATACAGTAAGAAAATCACAGTGACACTGTTCACTAGCAGAGGTTTTAAAATGGCAATGTTGAAAATTTGGTAGAAAAATTCCTAAAAATGACTGTTTTACGAGCATGCATTGCTCAGTTCCCACACACGTCGTAGGTTTGCGTAATTTTCAATATTTCCACCCAGATTTTCAATATTGGCATTTTACCACACCTCCTCATGAGCAGTACAGCTGTCATTTTCATACCTGCCCAAAACGTGTTTCCACTTATGTAGCGCATAGTGGGGGTAACAAAAGGTCATGCTGAAAATTTATTGTGCAAATACCAGCAATCGCACAGGGCATTAGGGTAAAGCACCATACGTGCAAACACCACTGCAAATACCTGCAAGCGAACGCTCGCATTGACAAATGCTTGTTTTGACTTTCTATAATATAGATTATTATATGGCAGGGGAACAATCCTGCTAACCAAATGTTCATATTCCATTTATTATCTTTGTGTTTCTGTAGCATGCGTATACTGAACTGAATCTAAAAAGAATATCAAAAAGAATATCATGTTATTAATCACATAATTAAATTATTGCAGGATGTGGTGAGGCGTAATAAATTCAACTCGTTTAGTCCAGATTATGTAAATATTTCATCTTTAAAATATTTTTTGTATTGGTGCTGAATTGAATACACCAAATAAAACACACCTCGTTTTTTTTTTATTCTGAATCACCCTACATATAGTTTGAAGTCAAAGGCTGAAATGGACTGGGTGATTGGTTAATGGTCAACATAATATATACATATTTGTGTAGTTTATCCCATAAGTTTTGGTTGTGGAGGGATTCCAAACATATGAATATGAGCTGTTGCTGTTTGTGTCGGATGACTGTCTTGGTGTCTTTTGAAGCCAGGTACCAGAGCCCTGCAAAGCAGCAACTGCAAGTGTGTGATCACTTGCACTTGCAGTATCCAACAATGTCGCAATCCCCCCACACACCCTTCTGTAACATGCTTACTGATTGGGTACCAATGTAACCCTGGACTGCTGAGTCTGCACAGTGCCAACTGTATTCTACAAATGCACAGAAGTATTATATAAAACATCTGCTGAAAGCCACCTGCATATAAGAAGGTACGCTGCCAATGCCACATAACAAGAGCAGTCCCTTGACGTGGATGGGAGACTGAATGAATTTAGAAGGATGAAAGTATAAGGACCCATTGCCAAACAAAGTATAGAACCAACACTCAAATGTCTGAGCAGCCTGTTTGCTTGTAAATTGAATGTTCTATGTTGGTGCCCTGCTGTGGGAAGTGTAGAAAAAAGAAATGAAATAGTTGTAGCCAGTAGCAAAAGTGAAGCAGCAAAAGGCCTGCACACATTTTGAGTCAAAACACGAATATCTGGGACCATTGTGGCATGAGGCTGTAAAGCACAGGCACACCATGCAACAGTGATCAACATTATTTACACAGAAAATGGTAGAAAACAATCCCGTCAATTTTGTCTCCTTTTCTGACCGCACCATACATCCGCTGTCAGTCACTCTGTGAAAAATGCTTTACACTAAGGCTGAAAACAATGTCTATCAGTGGCACCGCATGATTCAGCGTGGTGATGGGCGTGATCAACAGTGCTACTACAAGTAGTATACTTCTGGGTGCAGATGTGTAATACAGCATAATCAGTAAGAAGCAAAACATGAAAAGGTATGCCAAGAATTGTGCAGGAGCCCCAGCTAGGTATGAGTCAAGATGATAATGATTCAGGACAGCCGAAGACACTGGCAGATTTCCTCAGTAAGAGTGGGAGTGACCTTGTTGGATAAATTGTATGGAGATGCACACAAGGGTTTTAAAAAAATGCAGCCACATATATATTTTTTAATCATTATGCATGCGTCCCCACAATCACACTACAAATTGTGCTGAACAAATTAGGTCAATGAAACTAACTAGTGTACAGAATGTATAAAGAAGCAATAAGGATTGCGCTTTGCCCCATGGAATTCACCAATGGCAGAGATTGTGAAATCAGATGAGGATTGAATAAGCCTCCTTGTCGACCATCGTCAACATCAACAAACCTCTCATTACGGCCTGTAAAGCAGTGGTGCACCAGGCAATGATCATGCAGTCAATGCACAAAATGAATAAATGCAATGGTGTTAGCAATGATCACAGAAGGACTGTGCAGAATGGGTTTTCAGGACCAGACAGAGATCACCACCACCACAGTGCACAAAGAGAGAGACTGCTCCAGCCAGGACACCTAAATCTGGCTCCAGTACTAATCACGGCATGGCACAGATAGACAACATAAGATAGTTGATAATTGTGGCAGAGAGCAGTGTTTGGGGAGAACTGAATAAGAGGCCGAGACCATTATACCAGACAGCAATTATTTTCAAGTAAGTAAATAAATAAATATATAGCATGACAAGGATGACGAAAAACAGGATGCACTGGGAAAACCGAGAAACACTAATTTACCAAATACATTGCCATTCTAGAACATGGAAGTCTCCTCAAATGTTTCTCTCCTCTTCCCCTACTGATGTCAGGTAACAGTGGCCAAAGTGGTTGGCAACAAAATATAAGGGGGCACTGTGGGGGGAAGGAAGTAGATTTACATTGAGGAGAGTGAGCGTGCTCATCCCCCCTCTAGTTTCCAAGCTACGGCGTGAATGTGCATGCTACAAACTTACAACAAAGGAGGTGGTACAAACAGGAGACCGTGGTTATGCTTTATTTTATTTATTTCAGTTAAAAATGCTAATATATTTACAAACCAGGGTGCTGGGGCAGAAATATGAAGAACACTGCAGCAGACAGTCACAGGGGTAAGTGAAACATGAAATAGAAGAAAAACCTGACAGTGCAGCTTTAACTCAGGGCTGAATAAAATAAAAAGCTTTAGGCTAAAACAGGGAAGACAAACATACTGCACAAAAGGTACAGTTTTGCTTCAGCAATCAGGGTCTGCCCGGCATGGCAGCATCAGCTTCTCTCAGCAGAACTGCATACGCAACATTTCAGGACGGAATGAGAAGCTGATGCTGCAATGACGGGCGCCTGATTGCAACAGCTAAATCATTTCAAGTTGGTGGCACACTTGCAAACCAGTGTCACTGCCAGCGTGCTTTCATTGGTGACAGACAGCCATTCCAAAGAGTCAAGGTGGGGTTGGGGGGGGTGATAGAGTTACCAGTGGCTCGCTCAACCAATCCCCTCTCTGGTTTTCAGAAAAGAGATGAAAAGAGACCAAAAGGTGTTGTACTTCGGTAGTGTGCTTGCCACTACATGGGACATAACGTGCAAAGTTGGCAAACTGTCCGAGCATTCAGCACCTCATTGGCTGAGGGAACCTCCTGAGTTCTTTACCTTCAAAGGACAAGCCTCTTGGTTAGCATGCTCAGGATTTCTGTCTACTTCTGTGTCCAAGAGATAAGATAGAGGGTGGTGGAATGGAGGCCCAGAATCAACACCTTGGGGGAGGAGGTGATTGGCTTCTGCAATATCTTGGAGCCTAAGGAGCATACATGCTGCCAAAAAAAAAAGGCTTAATCATTGGGCAGTACCATAATACATGAAGAAGATCCCCATTATGAGATTGACACTTCCAATAGAGGTCATTCTGAATTAGCTTGGCCTTATAGAGGACTGCGGGGGTTCTGTGCCAGGACTGAAGGATCTTGTTCTGGATTAGAGCACCCCGGGGTCAGGATAGGCCCTGTGGATGAGTCTTCAACAAGCTTTCCACTCTTGGTCAGGGATTTGGGTATTCAGAGAGGTTTCCCATTTAGCCTTGGCTTCCAGGGATTGGGAGGGGACTTGGGCTCTGATTGCTGTATAAATCACACTGGTCTGGCCCCTCTTTAGGGAGAGTCAGCACATGACTGGAGATGTAGGGTTGCCTTTGGAGTTCTTGCGGATATATTCAGTGATTGCACTTCTAAGTTGTAGGTAACTCCAAAACTCAGTGGGCAGGATATTATAGCGGCTGCTTAGTTCTTGATAGGTGTCTATGTTTGTGCCTGGTACATAGGTATCCTGAAGGAACCACAGCCCGCCGGTAGTGGGGGTAATGAACTACATATGTCAGCTGCCAGGCAAAGTGCTATTACACACTTCCAGCATAATACTATCATATAGAAAACTTTCTAATGGGCAAAAGGATAAAGAAAAAGCTTCAGAAATAAAATTTTACAGCTGAGTAGTACTTAAAATTTGTAACATTTTCCTCTGCTATATTTGGTTCCCCAACTCTTTAATGTTGAACTGACTGAATCATCTAGAACTCCAGAGTGCTTCCTGTCACAGATGCACCCCATACCTCCTTTAAAAGAGTATTTCATGGGATTTCAAAATGTGATGGCCACAGGCATGAATGTGTCCCTTTAATAAGAGATCTTGAACAAGTCATTGACACTTAGAAAGAAGAGGTGGACGATGATTGGTTTGGCCATCAAAGTTGTCTGCTGTTTCTCAGCCCAGATAGCCGTGGTACAACTGAAGTGTTAACTCCCCATACATATATTAAAAGATTTGAAAGATTTCAGAATACACCTGCCCCCTCAGTGAGTTCACCTGTCCTCCTCAGTGAGTATATCTATCCTCTTCAGTGAGTAACATGTTCTCCTCAGTAGGTACACCTATCCCCTCAGTGAGTACACCTGTCACCATCAGTGAGTTCACCTGTCCTCCTCAGTGAGTACACCTGGTCCCCCAGTGAATTCACCTGTCCTCCTCAGTGAGTATTTCTATCCTCTTCAGCGAGTACATATGTTCTCCCAGTGCGCACTGTCGCCCTCAGTGAGTTCACCTGTCCTCCCAGTGAATATATCTATCTTCTTCAGTGAGTACACATGTTCTCCTCAGTGGGTACACCTATCCCCCTCAGTGAGTACACCTGTCACCATCAGTGAGTTCACCTGTCCTCCTCAGTGAGTACACCTGTCTCCCTCAGTGAATTCACCTGTCCTCCTCAGTGAGTATTTCTATCCTCTTCAGTGAGTACATATGTTCTCCTCAGTGCGCGCACCTGTCGTCCTCAGTGAGTTCACCTGTCACCCTCAATGAGTTCACCTGTCCTCCTCAGTGAATATATCTATCTTCTTCAGTGAGTACACATGTTCTCTTCAGTGGGCACACCTATTCCCTTCAGTGAGTACACCTGTCACCCTCAGTGAGTTCACCTGTCCTCCTCAATGAGTACATGTGTCCCCCTCAGTAAGTATATCTGCCCTCATCAGTGAGTACACCTGTTCCCCTCAGTAAGTACCTTTCCACTCAGTGAATATACCTGTTTCCCTCAGTAAGTACACTTGTCTCCCTCAGTGACTTCACCTGTTCTTGTCAGTGAGTACACCTGTCCCCCACAGTGAGTACATCTGTCCCCCAGTGAGTACACCAGTCCTCCTCAGTGAGTATATCTGTCTTCCTCAGTGAATACACCTCTTATACTCAGTAAGTACACCTGTCCCCTCAGTGAGTACATCTGTCTCCTCAGTGAATACACCTTTCCTCCTCAGTGAGTACGCCTGTTCCCCTCAGTAAGTACCCCTGTCCCCCCTCAGTGAGTTCACCTGTCCTCCTCCTCAGAGAGATGGAAATTACGTACTTACCGTAATTATTGATCTTCTTGGACAGTCTCCATCGCTCATTGACACTAGTGGGATAGCACCGGAGGCACTAGGACCAAGCTGGAGCCCTGAAGTTTTATGAAGGGTCGGTGCTGAGAGGAGCCATGCGATGCGCAAGCAATGCGAGACTAGCTCGTGCCTGTGTAGGCTATCTCCTGCTGCCGACCTCCAACTGCCTCAGTACCTTTTCAACCGAGGAGGCAGCTTAACTAATGAGAATAACTCATCCTGGAGTTTCTGGGCCTGAGAGGGCCTCCGGCGGCCTTTACAAGAAAGGTCAAGAATGATGTCCTCACAGTCTGAACCATAGGACCGTGAAGACCAGGAAAGAAATGAGTGAACCCAGAGGATGGTAGGGTGTGAATGAGTGAGAGACTGTCCAAGAAGATCAATAATTATGGTAAGTATGTAATTTCCATATCTTCCTGACTAAGTCTCCATCACTCATTCACACCTAGTGGAGAGTACCGAGCTAAAACCAACAACCCTGAGTAGGGTGGTAGGAGATAGGGTTCATCAGAAAGGACAGCCAAGGACTGTCCTGCTAATAAAAGAGCTGTCTTGTAGAGCATCTAGAACATCGTGCCTACAAGATAAGCACTCAGTTTAATAACTCACACTTTGCAAGACGACTGCAATGGGTGCAAAATCAAAGTCTGCCAGGAAGCTGCAACCACTCTAGGAGAGCGCAAGAACCTGGCTCTCTAGTTTGGCCTAGGACCAAAATTAATAGTGTCAAAGGCATGTACTAATGTAATGTAAAGGGACCTCAGGAACTGAAAGAGTCGGAGGTAAAGTCTACTGGTTCAGGGTAGATCGTAAAGTGCAGATGGAAACCCCCACTATCAAGCAGTAAATAAACCTGTAAACAACAGGTCCAAGAGCACTTGAACCCCGTACTTGGTGAGCAAGGGGGTCCAGGTGGGGTTAGGTCATCAAGGAGAATGGTCTTCACTTAGTCACAGGAATCTTCCTGATGGAAGGCCAAGCACAACTTAGAAGCCTCTCATGGTGGTCTAGTAGAACCAGATCCTACCCACTGCATATTCCAGAAGGAATTATCCTGCCCCTGTGTGTACAACTGTAGCAGCAGTCTCTGAACTCAGGGAAGAAAGGAATAAGTGTACAGGAGGATGTGTCCACTGTGGGAAAAAAACATTCCGACGGAAAAAAAAAAAAACAGGCTGGATTTCTAAGGTGAATAGAGGCAGATGTGCGTCGAGGAGGGACACAGCAGGACCAAGTTAGGGCTAATCCGTTTGTTGAAGTGACTGAAAAAGGCAGTGAGGCACTATCCACTCTGGCTTCGCTGAAGGGAGTAGGAAAGGATTCTAGTTTGTTTGCTGAAAAACAAACATCACAACTCCATCCCGCACTTGAAGAGGATAGCTTCATGAGTGACTGGCATGGACCAGTGCGCAGGAACCGAAGGTGTGAATATTTGAGAATCTACCTCAGAAAAAGGACCTACTTGACCTTCCGTCAAGAGGGAGAAAATTGCCTGATAAATTGAGCAGGCAAGGAAGTAGGAACCTGAGTTCCGACTCGGTGAAGAGTCGCTTCTGCTGCTGCAAGGCTCTGCTCAAGAGAAGAAAGCCAGATAAAAAGAAAGGGGAATTAACAGACTGGGCAGCTACCTAGGTCTAGGAAATGTCTCTGAATGAGAGAAATCTCTCTTAGAGAAAGAGATGACCCATACCGCTGCCGGATCGGACTCCCCCTAGGGGAAGAAGAAATCAGGTACTCTTTACCGTACTCTGGAGACGAGCACCTCAGTGGCTGAGGTGGAACCTGACCAGATCCAAAAAAGGGGGGCATTGGGTAATCTCAGCTAGGCCCGGTGCTGTGATAAAAAGTGTGTGTGTGTGTATGTATGTATATATATATATATATATATATATATATATATTTTTAGTCCAGCCTAACAAGACTTTCAGGCTGCTATTTGCAAGGATTGTGTTGATACAAAAAGACGAAGATGTTCTCCATCTGAGTGCAGAAAGAGCCTGAGTGTCTGTACTGAAATCATGACCGGACAAACAATCACAGCTGGAAAGAAGTTAACCACCTGTGCCGAAGAAGCCACTGAAGAGGCAATATCACAAGGGGCTATATACCTCATCAAAGGAGTGGAAGAGTCAGAGCAGCTCCGACCATTAAATTAGAATATTCCACAGAGTGTAACTGTCTTGATGATTGAAAAAGTCCAGACGAGAAGTGTATGGTCCACAGACACAGTGTGAAATACTATAGTGGACCCCATTAATGAGGAACTACTGAAAAGATTTTCCATCACGGACTCTGATGATAGAGAGGATGTGCCCTTCAGTATATGAAATGAGTCGTCTGCTGTATTACTGACCAGAAGGACAGGGAAAGACCCATCTAGATGCACTTCTACCCCAGGAGGACCTCCAAGAGAGGTCTAGGTCAGAGTCACTAGAGACTCCACCATCAGGAAGGATGTCAAGGAGCTTGGTACCACATAGGGAGCAGAGAAAGTGCTGAGCAGAATGAGATTCCACTGGCAGAGCAGTACAGTAGAGTACCATCAGCAGAAAACCGCTGGATGACACAAGATCCCACATAGACCACCACTCACTAAGATGTGTGGAAAAAAATAATCCATAGAACAGGCATTCATTCTGCAATAAGCAGCCCACCACAAGTTCTGTGGAAAAGTCCGAAAGGAAAAGTGTGTTACTAATTCTGCCATACAGCATCCACTAGCACCCGTGTGGCACCAGCACCACTTGTGGCAGAGGAGGGCACCAAGCAGTGCCTATGCCAACCTGGGCAATACCCAAGGGGAGCCGCGGCAGTATCTGCAGGCACCCCTGGCACCCATGTAGTAATGGCACCTGGGGCACCCCCGACATCCATAGTACCATGGCACCCATGACACCCATGGTAAGAATGGCACCTGAGGGTACCAGTGGCACCAAAGGGCACCCATGGGCACCTGCGGTGCCACCCCTGGTATCGATGGCACCAGTGGCACCCATGTCACCCATGGAACCTATGGGCACTCACGACACCACCTGTGGCACCCATGGGTGCTTCCGGCACAACCCTGGCACCCATGGCACCTATGGCACCCACAGGTGCCTGGCACTGCCCACGGGTGCCCGGCACAGTTCACAGGTACATGGTGCCGCTTGCAGGTGCACGGCACTGTTCAGGGGTGCACAGCACCACCCGCAGGTGCACGGCACCACCCAGACACCCGCAGCACCACTGATGGTGCTGACAACCAGCGGCAGCAACAAGAGTACCCACGGCACTGCACAGAGAGATGGCGCCAACCCACGGTGCTGAGAAAGGAATGGTGCCGACCAACGACACTGAGGCATGGCACCAACCAAGGCTCCGAGGTTTGGCGCCGACCAAGGCACCGAGCCACAGCTCCGAGGCATGGTGCTGACCAAGTCACCGAGCCATGGCACCGACCAAGGCACCGAGAGCCACAGCGCCGACCAAGGTATGGCGTCGACCAAGGCACCAAGCCACGGCACTGAACCATGGTGCCAAAGGAAAATGCCAATGGAAATCCTGAGAAGGGAAGGCGGAAAAGGTGGTGCCGTGCGGCCCCTGCATGGAAAAAGGGAGAGGGGTAGGCACATGGGGTCAACGCACGATGGCAAAGGCACAAAGAGGGCACCTGGCCATTCATGATCCATCGACTGCTCTGGTCCAAAGGCTCCGAGGCCTGGAGGTACCAAAATCAGGAACAGAGCCAGGAAAAACTGGAAAGTCAAACCTCTTCTCCATAGGAGCAGCCCAGAGGTGAAACTGCCCACCGGAGCTCCAGCGAGGACAGAGATGGAGCTCAGAGTCGAGAATGTAGCCATTAAGAGTGGGGCCAAGAGGAATCCACGAAAGACAGTTCAGGCCCATCGCCTCCCAACCAGTCACTCTCGTGCAGACATTAACGTGGGCAACCTCGAAAGTGGCACCACCTCTTTCCCCCAACGAGGAAGAGGAGCTGAGGTTAAGCAGGGCCGGATCCCGAACCACTAGATTTATGCTTCAGAGGACTGTCCTCCAAGCACGGACTGTCCATAGTCAGACCCACCCCATTAATTAAGGGGCGGACCGGACACAGCCCTCTGCCTAAAAGCTTTCAAACGAAGTCCTCCTACCACCACCACTACCGTCTAAGGATGACTCTGTTGATGGCAGGAAAGAATTTCTTCTTCTTCTTCTTCTTCTTCATAATCTTCTTCTTGTTCATAAACTAAGAAATTACTACTTAAAATATTAAACTATTAAAAGCTGCTATCATATAGACGAAAACTTAGACTCTGGCAGACGAGTGACATCGACATCGAAGTGCACTTGACAGCGGGAGAAAAGGAACTGAGGCAGTTGGAGGGTCGACGCCGAGATAGCCTACACAGGTGCGAGCTAGTCTTGAGGTGCCATGCATGAGTGGTCCTCTCTCGGGGCCGACCCTTCAGAAAACTTTAGGCTCCCACTTGGTCCTAGCACCTCCGGTACTATCCCACTAGTGTGAATGAGTGATGGAGACTTAGTCCAGGAAGATTATATCTGTCCTCTTCAGTGAAAACACATGTTCTCCTCAGTGAGTACATGTATTCCCCTCAGTGAGTACACCTTTCCTCTCCACTGAGTACACCTGTCCTCAGCTGTTCTCCTCAGTGAGCACACCTCTCCTCTTCAGAGAGTACACCACTTCTCTTCAGTGAGTACACCTTCCTCCTCAGTGAGTACCCATCTCCTCCTCAATCTGCACAACTAAAAAATCGATAGAAGTGGGCTTCACTCAAAATGAGGTGCTACATCTGTGCTGCTATGGGTAAGTATGTTATTTAAACTGTTTGCAATCCAGTGTGACCACAGAACCCTTAAAGGGAATAGTCAGCACAAGTGTACCCACACTCAAGTGCAGGGCTGGTCCCAATGTGCACTGTGGCAGCTATTCTCCATGTTGTGGGTCCATCATGCAAATGGTGTGTGAGTGATGTGCATATGGGTGTGCTGCCCAGGGTGCGTCCCATGACATAACATTCACCAATGTAGGTGCATGTCAGGGCATGCACAAGGTTGGCATGTAATGATGTGCAGAGTGGTGTGGCCAACATCTGCATCGCACACTGACATGCCCTGTGACCCCACCAATCAGGGCATGCATGGGCATGCGCATGCACCAAAGTGGAAGGGCTGTGCAATGGCCTCACAGACATCCCAGCCAGGCAGCAGGAGACAGCTATGGCAGAGGAAGGGACCAGCTGTCGGGCATGTGGGGATGTCTGACAGGCACAGGCAGTGGTGAGCAGTCAGGTGCAACCAAGAAGTCCAGGTCAAGCAACTTCACCAACGCCCAGGTGACTGCCCTAGTGACTGACATCCAGGCAAACTATGGTATCCTATATGGACACCAGTCATTAATGACCCCAGCAGAGTCTAAGCAGCATATATGGCTGGACATCCAGGCCACTGTCAGCGTCGCAGGACCAGAGGCATGTACCCTCACTGTTGTTAAATATATATGGAGGGACCTCCATTCCACCATCAAAAGGAAGCTCACTGCTGCACACAGGGCACAGACAAGCACCAGGGGAGGACCACCATCACCAGAGAACAGGTTGGAGCCTCTTGAGAGAATCATGGCACAGACCACAGCTTAGATGACATGGCAGGGGGTGCCCGAAGAGTACAACACTCTGGCAGGTAGGCATGGTGCTTGTATCACCATATGGGGGGGGGCATGGCATCACACCCAGCATACTGGCAGACATCACTCACCCCCATGGGCCCTTCAGGGAGCAGCAGCATAGCAGCATGCAGTGGCACCGGGGGAATGGAGCACCGGATGCACCAGGAAGGTAGATATGCCATGTCCTGATGGACAGCTGCCCCACATGTTGGCCCCACAGCTGCCACCACCATGCTAGCATGGCGACTTATCTATCCCCCACAGGTACCCATCAAGAGACAGCACCTGATGAGGAGGCATGGCAGGAGAAGGAGACAGACTGCAACCATGGCACTCGACGTGATGAAGGGCATTCCAATGGGCACTGACACGGACCATGAGGACTGCTTGCAGACAATCCTGCCCAGTGGTGCTACTCTCATTGCTGCCATAGGACAGGTTGTGTGCTGTCTGCACTGTACCCCATCAGACAGAGGGGCACCCTGTCATGAACAGGCCCTCACCACCACCACAGCTGACCACCATGTGCACCGGCAGTGGGGGAAGGGCAAACACCGCCATGCAACAACATGGGACTGAGGGTGGATGGAGCAGGGATGTGCAGCACTAAGAGTGGCAGATGACAGGCATGGGCATGCTGCACCCCTACTACCCCAAGATACAATGGCTGGAGGAGGATAGGCTGACAGTGCAGAGGGAAAACATGGGTGCCCTTCGTGTACTCACCCGTGTGGTCGAGGGCATGGCATGGGGCATTGACAGGATTGGGGACGTGCTGGACAGGCTGACTTTGGGAAATGAGAGAGTGCCTCAGAAAGCACTAGCAAACAGGCAAGAAGGAGGGGTGGAGGAACAATGGGGAATAATCAAAACAGCCATAGCAGAGGCAACAAGCCTTTGTGTGAAACAAATCAACAAAACGAAGGAAAAAAACACTATGGTTCTCAAAAGAGGTGGCAGGGATGGTTAAGGAGAAAAGGGTAACATTCAGGAAATATAAGGAAACACAGAAGGAGCAGGACAGAGAACTTTCAATTAAAGCAGAAGGAGGCAGGGAAGGCAGTCAGAATAGCAAAGGCACAAACTGAGGAAAAGATAGCCAACTCTGTTAAGAAGGGGGATAAAACCTTTTATAGGTACATTAGGGAGCGAAGAAAGACCAAGGGAGGGATACAGAGACTTAATAAAGGGGAGGGAATGTGGGCAGAGGGTGACAGTGAAAAAGCAGGGATACTGAATGAATATTTCTGTTCAGTATTCACAACAGAAGAGGAGGGAGAGGTACCTAAACCAAACAAGGGAGAAACTCTGAATAGGGGGGTCAATTCCAGTCCATTCACAGAAGAAAGGGTTTTGAAAGAACTCTTGAAACTGAGGGTGGACCAAGCAGTGGGGCCTGATGGGATTCAAACAAGAATTCTAAAAGAACTAAGGGTAGAACTAGTAACACCACTGACTACTTTCTTTAACAAATCATGGGAGGATGAGGTGGTACCTGAGGACTGGAGGAGGGGAAATGTGATTCCACTTCATGAAAGTGGGAGCAGGGCAGAGGCAGGAAACTACAGACCAGTTAGTTTGACTTCAGTGGTAGGGAAAATGATGGAATCACTTCTGAAGGAAAGAATTGTTGAGTACCTAGAGGCCAGTGGGGCACAGAACCCAAGGCAGCATGGTTTCACAGCAGGAAGGTCATGTCAGATGAACCTAATAGATTTCTTTGACTGGGTGACCAAAGTAGTAGACCAGGGAGGGGCTGTGGCTATGGCCTACCTAGATTTTAGCAAGGCATTTGACACAGTCTCACACAAAAGATTAATATACAAGTTAGCCAGTCTTGGAGTGGGTCCCTAGGTGGTAGCCTGGATAAAAAACTGGCTGGACAACAGGATGCAAAGGGGTAATAGTAAACAGATTTCACAGTGAAGAAAGGAAGGTACTAGTGGGGTACTGCAGGGTTCGGTACTGGGACGGGTCCTCTTTCATGTCTTTATAAGTGACATTGGTGAGCACCTGGAAGGAAAAGTATGTCTCCTTGCAGATGACACAAAGATCTGCAACAGGGTTGATACACAAAGTGGGGTGGAAAGAATGAAAAGGGACTTGGCAAGGTTGGAGGAATGGTCAAATATGTGGCAGCTCAGATTCAATGCAAAGAAGTGCAAGGTAATGCATCTGGGAAACAAAAACCCTGGGGAAGAGTACACAATGGGGAGTGAGTTAATAACAACAACAAAAATTGAAAGAGACCTAGGAGTAATTATATCAGATGACCTAAAGGTGGGCAAGTAATGTGAGAAGGCAGTCAGGAGGGCTGGGGGGATACTGGGATGCATAGGGAGAGGCATCAACAGTAGAAAACAGGAAGTTGTTATCCCTCTGTACAGTTAGTAAGACCCCATCTGGAGTACTGCGTGCAATTTTGGAGACCCCATCTCCACAAAGACATAGACAGAGTGGAGGCTGTTCAGAGGAGGGTAATCAAATGGTGCAGGTTCTGCACCAGAAGACATATGAGGAAAGACTAAAGCAGCTTAATATGTATACCCTTGAGGAAAGGAGGGAGAGGGGGCACATGATAGAAACTGTCAAGTATCTCAAGGGAATTAACAAAGTACAAGAGGGTAGTATCTTTCAGAAGAAGAGATGTGCAAGAACAACGGGGCATAATTTGAAAATAGAGGGGGGACGGCTCAGAGGTAATGTTAGAAAGTATTTTTTCACAGAGAGGGTTGTGGATGCATGGAACAGCCTTCCTGAGGAGGTTGTGGAGTCAGGAACAGTGGGAGAATTCAAGAATGCATTGGCCAGGCATAAAGCAATTCTAGTGGGGGGTAGGAAGAAGTAAGCTGTTGATTAGCTAGAATCTGCAGCTTATCCATCAGGTAGGGAAATGGGTGGACTAGGTGGGTCAAGCAGTCCTTATCTGCCATCAAATTCTATGTTTCTATGTTGGACAGGGTTGAGGAGAGAATGCTGGCAGGCCAAGGTGCACACACACCAGACCCATCTGCTGTACGCATATCCAGTACCACACAGATAGCCACGCCTGGTACAATGGGCATGGGCACAGACACACACCTGCCACAGCCACACCCCACAGATGCCGTACCACAGGCCAGCTGTACACTTGTGGCCTCTGCCCAGCCTGATGTGGTGATGGCGGCACCCCTTGCAGACACCCAATCCCCCAACTACTGCCTCTGCGCCAGCAGGGCCATGGCCTGGTCAGACATGTCACCCCCCACAGTGAACCTCCCTGTCCATCACTCATCAGCGGCCACACAGAGGTGCATGCCACACTGGGCCCCATGACACAGAGACATGAACCCAGGGCAGCAGGGCCACTGGTTTCCCCAGTGCCACAGTGCAGGCCAACATGTGCACATGTACAGCGTGGCAGCTCCCAGCAGTGAGTTGCACAGCGGTACAACACCCGTAATGGTGTGGCAGGTAGGCTACACACCCCAGGCACACACACTGTACACACCCATGGCACACAGCTGAGGTCCACAGCACACCCACTGTTGCCCATAGCGCCGGACCCATCATTCATGCCAAACAGAGACAGGTATGTGTTGGGAGCCAGGGTGAAACACGCATGTACCACAGCATGGGTAGCATGCACCATTACAGCCAGGGGCACTCAGACCATGGAATCATCACAGTGTCCCTGGCACACGCTCTATTCAACTGATTCTACCATGTTCCACTATGTGGCAGACAGCACGGACACTTGGCATCTCCCGGGCCTGGTCCGGCACCAGTGGACTGTCAGTGGGTGGCATGTTGCATTAATTGATTGATTTTTATTTGTATACAGGTAAGCACACTGGGATACAATCCCTTTTACAGGTACAACCCATAAACAATCGTACTGTATACATACAAAACTACATCAGACAGATTATACGTAGTACAAAACATGATTAAATAGGAATACAGATTCCACGTCTGAATAAAATCTCAAATAGTTTAAAAGTTCTAATACAATTTAAACTGCTATACAGATCTGTGTCACAAGGGCCATGGCTCCTTAGCTAATGTACATTCAATAAATGTCAATCTAAAAGACTACACGTAGACAAATTTATAAAATGTATTTTAAGGCTACTGAAAATGATCCACAGCTACCCATACCTCTAATATGTGCTGGAATATTATTCCATATTGTAGGTGCCTAGTATGCAAACGATCGCTGGCCTCTTGAAGTATGTATAAATTGGATTGCATACTGTAGTTGGATCCCCTGATAATCTAGTGTGCAATTTAGAACTAGAAATCTCAAGTTGATTTTTTAATTTTTAGAGGTACCCCTGTTTGTTGTGTTTTAAAAACAAATTTAGACATTACATACTTGTGGTAATATTCAACTGATAACCATCCAAGATTCTCCAGTGTAGTACAATGATGACATTTTTAGATGTTAATAAAGAAAATCTTCCAATTTTGTGCAACATTACCGATTTCCACTTTATAGTATTGTAAGGAGCATTGGCCACTACTATGGAAGCATAGTTCAAAATAGGCAACAGACATTGGTTAGCAATAGCCAAACGTGCCTCACCTGTCAAGAAGCTGCACAGCCTGTATAATAAAGCAATTTTGGAATGAATTTTAGATATAATAGCACATGTGACTCATATGTTAATGTGGGATTTAAAACTACCCCCAAATACTTAAAGCTATTTACATTTTCATACAAAACTCTAATGACTCAACTTGTAAACTAGAACCAATAGCTTTTAGCTTAACAGGAGTACCAAATACCATAGTTTTTATTTTTTGCTTATTTAATACTAATTTATTATTTATCAACCAATTTTGTATTGCCTTAAGTTCATTGGTCAAAGTTATGTTAATCTCTGATAATACTCCCCCATGGCAAAAGACAACAGTGTCGTCTGCATATGTAACCACATGTACATCCTTAACAGATGAAATAACAGGATCAAAGAAAACAGAAAATAAAATTGGCCCCACAATTGACCAAGGCCTTATCAGATAATCTACTTCTAATCTTTACCATCTGAAACCTGTTTGAAAGATAATTTGATACCCAAATCAGTACTGGTGTCCCCACCCCAGTGTCGTAAGTCTCTCGACTAGAAGGGAGTGGTCCAACAAATCGAATGCCTTGGTCAAGTCCACGAATGCGGCCCCAGTCAGGCACCCCATCTCCATGCCCTCGTGGACTGCGCTCGTGAACTCGACCAAGACACTCTCAACACCCCTTCCCTTCCTAAAACCATGTTGACATTGTGATACTATACCATATTTTTCCATACAGTCAATCAATTGCCCAAAAACAATATTTTCCTGTAGTTTAGATAGAGCCGACAGAATAGAGATTGGTCTATAATTTATAAATTCACTAGTTGAACCTGCCTTATGGATTGGTATTACATATGAATGTTTCCACAAGTCAGGTACTTCTCCCAAACAGAAAGACAGGTTAAAAATCAAACTAACAGGATATGCTAGTTCTGCTGAAGCTAAGTGTAGCAATTTAGGAGACAGACCATCAAAACCACAAGATTTGTTTGTCTTAAGTTGTTTCAAGAGTTTATACACAACTGCCTTTATGTAAAATTTTGGATTATCCATACAGCCCTCAACATTATCACCAACTGAACCAAGTTTGTGTAGTGCTCTATAATGATCCAGGTCTGTAAATAGTGTATTAAATTCATTTGCCACTGTCAAAGGATCTGTTAACTTTTCACTACCCTTATTCATGTGAAACTTTGATTCATACCGAGGATCTATCATGTTATTAATGGTTTTCCAAAATTTAGCACTGTTTGTCAATCCCGCTGTCTGCTGTTGCCTCCAATATTGAGCCTTTGCTTTTTTGATCTCAACTCTATTCCTCAAACACCTATAATTCTGTAAATTTACAACTGTTTGATTTTTCCTATAAAGTTTCCACAATTTGTCCCGTTCCTTCATTAGTTTAAATAAAGAAGATGTTAACCATTTGGATTCTTTACCTCTAACACGTCTTCTAATAAAAGGAGCATACATATCCAGTACCCTAGTAAACTCTGTTATAAATAATGCAGTGCACAATTAACATCAGGTATTGTTTCAAGAAAAGACCAATCTATATTCTGTAGGCTATCCCTAAATCCAGAAGCATCAAAACCTGAAAAGTTTCTGAACTCAGAAACCGTTAGATTTAACTGTGGGTCTATTTGAGTATTTCCAGAGGTAAAATATGGGATGATGATCACTAAGTGAGTCTGAGATTAGACCACACCTTGAAATATGGTTTACTTTGTTTGTAAGAAGCCAATCAAGCACAGTGTGCTTATTTGTTTTTAAATTCAATCTTGTGGGGGTGTTAATTAATTGCTGAAGACCAGTATGTGACAAAGCATCAATCAGCCCGGGTACTCCATTCCCAGACCAATTTGAATTAAAATCTCCTAACACAGTGGTGGAAGAGGTGGGGCTGGCACCCTATGGTGGACACAGATGTTGTGCTGCATGGCACACATGATGAACACTCTGTAACAATCCCCCGTGGCAAGCATCATCGTGCCATCTGTGTGGTCAAGGCACCAGAAACGCATCTTCAGGATGCCAATCATATGCTCCATGCAGCTCTGTATCCTCCTATGTGAGTCATTATATGCCTCCTACACTAGATCCTATGACGCCAGGTATGATGTCATCAAGTATGGCTACAGTGGATATGCACTGTCACCTGTGGGAGGGTGTACACATGCATTACCATGGGGGGCACATCTGTGGGCACACACACCAGCATGCAGTCATACACATAAAGCCACATACATGGTAGCACTCGCCTAGCAGCCAGCTGTCCCCTCCACCACCCACAACCAGCAGTTCCCCCAGTTCGAAGTGGTCAGACACACATGTGTCATGGCAATGCACCAGGGTACATTGTGCACACATCCGTGATACAGCCTTGGCCATTGTAAACCACCTGACAGTTAATGCTGTGGAAGCCCTTATGATTGCGGTATGCCGCCTCATCCATGGATGGGGTGATGATTGGAAGATGAGTACCATCAATGATGCCCAGTGTGTTCAGCATCCCATGCATGGCATAGAATGACTCCTTTATGGCCTGCTGTTCCTGTGGCATTGCAGGGACATGGATGTGGTTCCCCACCACCCGCAGCAATGTGTCAGTGACCTGATGTATGGCACAGGACACAGAGGCCTGACTGACCCCTGTCACATCACCGCACATCCACTAGAAGGAACAGGTGGCATAATAGGACAGGGTGCAAAGAATCTTAGTCTCCATGGACATGGCATGGGAGCTCCTTGTCTGTGGCTGCACCCTCTCCCGGACCATGGCACATAGATGTGCCACTGTCCCATGGTCCACCCGGAAGCTGTCCATGCACTGCAGCTCCCTCAGGTCTGATGCCAGGAGCTGTGGTCAGTATATCCTAGGTCTTTGCCATGCATGCTGTTCGGCCACTGCAGCGTCAAGCAGGGCAACATTAAGGAGCATCCTGGGGCATATATCTGCAGTCCTTGAGCAAGCCTTGCCCATCCACAGACTGGATTGCATATGTGCTGTGCAAATTCTGGGTGTGACTTGCCCTTTGTACCTCCCCAACAGGGTCACCTCTGCACATGGGCCATGACCCATGCCTTGCCCCTTGGGGGCAGGTCCTGGCATTGGGCATGGTGTGACTTCAGTATCCAGGATGTGAGAATGGCAGCAGCTGCAGCTTTGGAGGGGTGAGGTGTGCATGTGGGTAGGCTTGCAGCCCACCCACAGAAACTGTGGTGTGTGGCCACCTGCTACTACCAGGACAGCCTCAAGGGCGATGCCATTTGGAGGGTGATGGAGCCACCGGAGGTGTGTATTTTGCTGTATGAGGCGTCTGCGGGTGTGGGCCCTCCCATGTACATGTGTTGACTATTTACCTCTATTCTGTTTGCATGCATGATGTGAAGGGACAGCTGTTTTTTGCTATAGAGCTATGAGACCTGGGGGAGGCATTAGCAGCCAGTTGGTGGTGAGCGGAGGATTGGCCACAGGAGCTCCCAGGGTTCATCACCCTGTGTGTTGGGGGCAGCAATATCTATTACAAGAATGACTGGGGCTTGTACTGGCGGGTTCTGGAGCCCTCAAAGTTAGGTCAACATTCTTGCAGTGGGGTCTGTGGGTGGCTGTTGCAGGGTTGCCTGCAGGGGACTGATGTGCCTCTGTGTGTGTGTGTGTTTTCTTGGCAGGGTTACCATGGCCTATTGAGGAGGTTGCTCTTGGAGGTGTGGGACTACACTGACACAACCACCATGTGGTCCTCCAATGATTTGGAGCAGGAAGACTCCATCTATGGACAGCATGCTTGTGCAACAGGCTTGCCCAGGGGCCATGTCGATGTGGCGGGGGGGGGTTGCAGTGTTTTTTAACAACTGTACAATTCATGGTTTAGTAAAGCACTTTTGTATTGCATCCCTGGTTCCATGTCTCCCTGTGTGTCCGTTGTGCACTGCCTGCTGTGGGGTGTGGGGTGGGGTGGACATCATGCGTGATGTGGTGCATGCCAGGATGCAGACTATTGCCCAACACCTACACAGGCCATTGGCGTGCCACACAACCTTGTGCGATGCATGTGTCTCTTGCAAGCATCCCACCATGGGTGCCGGTCCATCTGTGTGTGTGGCCATGTGCCCTTGGCCATGTGTCATATCAGCCAGCATTCTGGCATGGGCCATGGCACACCTCCACCTTCAAGCCCCATCCATCCACCATTGTGTGGGCCTCTCTGACCATTCCGCTGTTCATGTGGGGAGGGGCTGCACCATGGTCCCGTTCCTGGCCCGTCCACCTGGGTGGGGGTGGGGGCCACCATCTGCCTCCATGCCGCGCACCCAGCACCAGTTCCATCCAGGGTCATGGTTGCCTCTGGCCCACAGTGGTGTGGTCCTTTCCATATGGTGGTGCGGGGGAGGCTACACACAGCATCGCTACTCTGCCGGTGTGGGTTGTGGTGGGTCACTGCTGTGGGCAAGTCTGTGCAGTGGCCTTGTCTGCCTTGGTCCACATGCACAGTTGTCTACATCTGCCCCATCAGGGCATCCAGTCATGGTCCCTTCCACACATGTGCTTCTGTCATAGTGGTGTTGGTGCATGTGCATGTGGTGCTGCCATGGCTTCTGCTACCCAACCCTGCCCCTCCACATGTGCATGGCGGGTGATGTGGGGAGGCCTTTCAATGCCTCCATTTCACGCCGTTGTGCACCCTTCCTGCATACCACTTGGGTGGGTGCTCACTGTTGCTTCATGCAATTCCGGCCGTGTTTGGCTTACTCCCCTGTGCAGCATGGAGAATAGCCACCAGTGTGAGTAAAAATATTTTGGTTTACTTACTGTTTGCTGCAGTGCAGTACATTGTTATAGACTAATCTGGCTTAGTTCTAGGCTGACATCTTCTGTTACTATAAATCTCAGAATCACCTGCAGCTGACATTAGACTAGTAGGCAGCAGTGGGAGATTCAATAGCCTGCAGTGCATATCAGAGTTTATATAAGCTGTGATCTTTTGTTTGCTGGTCTCGCTGTCCTCCATGGGCTAAGTACAGTCACAGAGGACAGTACGTAGCCCCAGAAGAAAAGCAGAACCAGAAAAAAATCTGATTGGAGATTATAAAAGCTCTAACATGCACTCCAGGTAACTGAGTCTCAAGCTGCTGCGTACTGCACTGATGTTAGCTGCAGGGGCTTTTGGGATTTTTAATAACAGAAGATCACCGCCTAGAACTAAGCAAAATTAGTCTGATACAGTCTAGTATACTACAGTATTTATTTTTTGATTTATTTATTTATTAATATTTTGGACTTCAGACACCTTTGAGCTAGTGGTTCTTTTACAAAGGTTCCATGTCAAGAAAGTACAAACAGCTGACAAAATGAAAAGAATAAATTTAACATTACAATACCATGTCAAGTATGGTATTATGTAAGACACACCTAACGAGGTCATGAACAGGTAATATAGTAGTCAGTAAGTGACTTTGTCAAATTAACTTGTAAAGGGGGAGAGTCATAAAGAGAAAAGTTAGAAAAGAATAGGGGGAGAATAGGACGGTGGGGGGACAGGGTATCATGTAAGGCACAACTCAAAGGTACACAAACAAGTAATAAAGTCGTCAGTAAGTGGATTTGTCAAATTAACTTGTAAAGGGAGAGGATAGTTTAGATGGAAGAATGTCAGAAACATAGAAACATAGGCTTTGACAGCAGATAAGGACCACTTGGTCCACTCAGTCTGCCCATTTCCCTACCTATTGGATAAGCTGCAGATCCTAGTTAACCAACAGCCTGCTTCTTCCTACCTCCACTATAATTGCCCTTACATCTGTTCCATACATTCTTGAATTCCACCACTGTTTCTAGACCCCACGGCCTCCTCAGAAAGACTGTTCCATGTGTCTGTGAAAAAGTACTTCCTCACACTGCCCCTGAGCTGTCCCCCCTCTATCTTCAAACTGTGCCCCCCTTTGTTCTTGCACATCTCTTTTTCTGAAAGATGCTACTCTCTTGGACTTTGTTGATTCCCTTGAGGTACTTGAATGTTTCTATCATGTACCCCTTCCCCCTTTCCTCTAGGGTATACATAGAAAGGTTTGAAAGGGGAGGAGGACAGAGGGGATAGGTGTTGGGTATGAGGAAATGGGTAAGGTATGATGAACAGTAAAATTCAGAGAGAGAGACAAGGTTAGGGAGAGGTGAGGTGGGGAAGAGGTGTAGGAAAGGGAGTAGGTGGAAGTTAGTACCACCAAGCAAGGAGAGAGGTGAATGTAGGCTAGCTAGGTAGGTGTGTGTGGAATAAAGAGGTTGTAGGGCACAGAGGGTAAATAAAGGCCTTATGCAATGATAGCTTAGGGAGGGCAATCACAGCTGTCGAGCGCTGTAAGGTGTTGGTGGCGTTTAATCTTAAAAGGGCCAAACTTTGATACGGCATTGATGTCAGAGAGGAGGCCATTAAGCCAGGTTGGGGTCCTGAACATGAATGTATGCTGAACCTGAGTGGTCCAGCAGAAGGGGACAAGGTGAGCAGTAAGCACTAGTATACTGTACCAAAATGTTTTTGTACACAAAGTGCACATTGGGACCAGTCCTGCATGTGAGTGTGAGGCTTTTTGTGTTGACTCTTCCCTTTTAACAAACAGAAACATGAGGGAGAAAATGTGTAATATGATAGGATCTGAATGGATGCTGCTTCCTCACTGTATCATGTGAAAGTAAATGTAAATTCATTTATGTGTTACAGCTCTGCCCACCATTATTGGACCACCAAATTTTGTGGAACCCTTCCACTTTCCAGGGTGAACTTCTAGCATGTTTGAAAAGTAGTTTTAAAATTAACACTAGTGTGGAGTTCAAATTCGCTTTCACACGAACTCCATGGAATTTCAGAAATTCCCTAATTTCATGGAATTCCAGCAAAGCCAAATTTCAAAATTCCAAGAATGAAATTTAAAATAAAATGCAGATTTGTAATCTGCAACATAAACCATGGAATAATATTCAGTGGTTATGTAAACTGCAGATTCATTTTCTGCAAAATGGAATAATACTGTTTTCAAAGATATTTCCTAATAACAATAAAATAAATAAATAAATAAATAAATATTCCAGGGATTACATAATCTGTGGAATACTTTTCTGATTTACAATGAAAAGGTTTTGGAATTAAAAAGCAATTCTGAAAAGCATTTTGGAAGCAGGATTCCCATTCTGCATCAGCTCCTCTGATGGAATTCCACATGCTGCATATCTGTAGTTGACAGTTTATTTGCTTGGCTCCAGGTTGGCTTCTGTGGTTTGTTTCTGTGTGGTTGTGTATATATATTTAAAATACATTTATCAAAACACAAGTTGAAGAAAACAGAAAATGGGTAATATACTTTTGTCAAAGAGTAGCAGACCATGCATGTACAAAATCCATATTTGCAGTAGGTAATAATAACCTTGGAAATGAGCAGACCCAAACACAATACCAAAGGGCACAGAGCAGGCTTGCCCATACTGTGGTGAAAAAATATAGAAACATAGAATCTGATGGCAGATAGGGGCCGCTTGGCCTATCCAGTCTACTCATATTATTCTTTTTTTTTAAACCTTCATTTTCACTATAGATCCACTTACATACAAACTTACAAAGAAGCTAGCAGAATGAGGCAGTTTGATATATGTAGTCTGCTCGTATCACAGGGTCCCCATCTTATACCACTAACCCTGCCCTCCTCCCCAATCCTCCCTTCCTTTCCATCTGCCCCCTCAAGCCCTATACTTTCCCCATATGTCTGTCTCAGTCTCTCTTGAAGCTGTCCATCGACTTCATCAAGACCATTTCCTCCAGCATCGCATTCCAACTGGTTACCAGCCTCTCTATAAAGAAGTGCTTCCTAACCTACCTTCTGAACTTCCCCTCTTCCAGTTCTAGACTGTTTCCCCTCATTGTTCGGCTGCCACTTAACTCAGAGACCCTCCTTGTCCACCCTGTTTATCCCTTTCAAGAACTTGAAGGTCTCTATCATGTCTCCCTCCCCCTCTCTCTCCTCTCATCCGAGTACATATTCGGGGCTGGCAGCCTCTCTTCATATGTTTTACCCTGCTGACCTGCAGTCATCTTAGTTGCCCTCCTCTGGACCGTCTCCAGCAGATTGATGTCTTTCTTAAGGTATGGAGACCAGTATCTTACTCCATACTCTAGATGTGGCCTCACCAGTGACCTGTACAAGGGCAGTATAACCTCCTTCCACCTGCTGCTGATTCCTCTGGCTATGCATCTTAGCATCTTGTTTGACCTGGCTCGTGGAGTGCTTCAGGTTGCTGGTGATCATCACTTCCAGATCCTTTTCCTCTTCTGTTGCTGCTACCAGATCCCCAGTAGTACTCCATCCTTGGATGTCTGGCTCCAGTGTGCATGACTTTGCAATTCTTGACGGTCAAGTCTAGCTGCCAAATCCTGGACCAACTTTCAAGTTTTCTGAAGTCTTCCTGTAGCTCTTGTATCCCTTCTACTGTGTCCACCCTTCTACAGAGTTTGGTGTTGTTAACAAAAAGGCACATTTTGCCCTTAATGTCATCCCCAATGTTGTTGATGAAGACATTGAACAACACCGGCCCCAGCACTAAGCCCTGCAGGACCCCACTGGTGACTTCCCTGGTGCCAGATAACTCTCCCTCACAACCACCCCCTCGGTCCTGTCCCTCAGCAAGCTTTCTACTCATCTGATAATCTTCTCCCCAACCCTGAGATCTGCCAACTTCCTGATCAACCTTTTGTGGGGCACAGAGTCAAAGGCCTTGCTGAAGTCCAGACAGAGGATGTCCTCCGCCTGGTCCCTGTCCACTAACTTAGTGACCCAGTCAAAGAAGTCAATCATATTTGTTTGACACAATTGCCCTCCCATAAACCTGTGCTGCCTCTCATCCTGGAGACCATTCTCCTCCAGATTCCCTACAAACCTTTCTTAAGTATGGTCTCCATGAGCTTGCACACGATTGAGGGACTACTGTTATGGAGGGGCACCACATGTGCCATTCTCCAATCCTGTGGTACCACTCCCCCGACTCCAGGGAACTATTGAACAGGCCCACCATTGGCCCTGCAAGTTCCCCTGTCAGCTCCCTAAGTACCCTTGGGTGTATGCAGTCTGTGCATGGTGATTTGTTCACCTTCAGTGCTAGTAGCCACTCCCTAACTCTATCCTCCTCTATCACCACATCCATGCTCCCTTCCTCCCCATTCCCATTCTCCCCCCATATGCACTGGTCTGTCTTTTGCTCTGGTGAAGATGGAGCAGAAGTAGTCATTCAACACCTTATCCTTTCCCCCATTTTCCTCCACCTATTCACCCCACTTCCAAAGCCGTACCCTACCTTCTTGTCCCTTTTTTGCTTATGTAATGAAAGAAGGACTTCTCGCCTTTCTTGATTACCTCAGCTATCTGCAGTTTCTTTTGTGCCTTAAACCGCCACACTGCCTTACTTGCCACATTGGCCAGCCTTAGGAAATGTACCCTATCTACCTGTCTCTTGGTCTTTCTGTATCTCTTATAGGCGGTCCTCTTGTTCCTCACTGCTTGGGCAACCTTAGAGCTGAACCAGCTGGGTGTTTTAGCCCTCGTGTTCTTCCCTTCGAGCCTAACACACTCCTCTGTGGCAGCCAGTATTCCTTCTTTGATGATGGTCCATTTTGGTCCACCCCCATATCCATTCTGATATGAGCCAGGTGCCTCTTTAGCACTTTGCCATCTTTCTGAAGTCTGCCCTCCTGAAATCCAGGATTTTGATCTTGGTGGGGATGCTTTCCCTGCCCATATTCAACCTGAACCACACTGTGTGATGGTCACTGCCACCTAGGGGATCCTTGACCGTTATGTCTTTACATGCTCCCCATTTGTGAGCACTCCCAGAGTCTTTGTGCCTGCAGGCCTGCTGCCCCCACCAGTAGTTTAAATTCAGTTAATTGGCAATGCACTCCCCCAATTTGTCCCCGAGTACCCTTGAGCCCTCCCTACTGAGGTGTAGCTTATCTGGTGAAAACAGTGTTTTATTCATTCAGGTCTCCCCCAGTCACCAATACAGGTGAATCCCTTTTCCCTGCACCAGTTCCTCAGCCAGTTACTGAAGTCATATGTCCTTTTCTTCCTGACTGTGCTGGCTCTGGGAACTGGTATAACCTCTGAAAAAGTCAGAGAACTTCCTACCTCCCTGCAGGTCCTCACTAGCTCCCTGAACCTGCCCTGCACTACCTTCACCTCCTCCCCAGCTGTGTCACTGGTTCCCTTGTGGATGACCAAGTTAGGTTTCCCTCAACCTCCCGTACAATCTCCCTGATTCTAGCCCTGCCTTCCCCTGTCATCCCTGGCATACAAACCACCTCTTTCTTGCTTTTGGCTCCCTTTCTTCCCAGTGAATACCCTTAATTATAGAGTCCCCAAGGATTATCACCCTTCTGACTACTGCAACTGTGTTTCCCATCCTCCCTGCCTTGCCTAAGATGCCAGCTGCTTCCCCACTCAACTGTGTCCCTCTGCACTGATTAACTTTCTATCACATCCACTACCCCCAATCTGTTTCAGCATCCCTTTATGTGCCTTTCTCTGGCTAGCTTTTCTAGCTACACTATTCCCTCCTTTTCTTACCCTGTTTCCTCCCCATCCTCCTGCTCCACTGTGACTGCTTCTACTACCTTGTCCTCCCAGATTAGTCCCTCTCTCCACCCTTGCCTCCAACCCTCGAATCTGGATCTTCTTCCTTCTCCTGATTCCCCTTCCTATACCAGACAGTAGTGCATACCTGTTCCTTAAGGCACCTCATCATCATTTCCCACCCCTGTTGTTCCTCTCTAGTCCCTCTCCTTCCCATCCCTGTTGTTCCTCTCCCAGTCCCTCTCCTTCCCATCCCTGCTGTTCCTCTCCCAGTCCCTCTCCTTCCCATCCCTGTTGTTCCTCTCCCAGTCCTTCCCCATCCCTGTTGTTCCTCTCCCAGTCCTTCCCCATCCCTGTTGTTCCTCTCCCAGTCCCTCCCCATCCCACCCCTGTTGTTCCTCTCCTAGTCCCTCTCCTTCCCATCCCTGTTGTTCCTTTCCCAGTCCCTCCCCTTCCCACCCTGTTGTTCCTCTCCCAGTCCCTCTCCTTCCCATCCCTGTTGTTCCTTTCCCAGTCCTCCTTCCCACCCTGTTGTTCCTCTCCCAGTCCCTCTCCTTCCCATCCCTGTTGTTCCTCTCCCACTCCCTCTCCTTCCCATCCTTGTTGTTCATTTCACACTCCTACCACCCCCACCACTTGCCATTGCTCTACCCTGGGCTGAGGAAGAGATGTCCCTGGATGTGGGTTGATCCTCCCTGTTCCCTTTTCCTGCCTGCCACCCATGTTTCCTTGGGTATCCCCCACCTGCTCATTTTCCACTGCTCTGCTCCCCTGACTCCCCACCCCAATCTCCCAACCTCCCATCTGAGCAGTGTAACTTCTGCCCTAAGCTGCTTCAGGCTCCTGCACACTAGACAGCCCCCTGCCCTGCACATTGTCCCCAGAAAGATTGAAGTCCCACAACCATTACAGCTTACCACTCTCCCTTCCCTATCCTGACCCCCTGTGCAAACTCCTATTTCTCCATATCCTCCGTTCCCAGCTATCCTGACTCCTGTTCAAGCTCCTATTCCCCCACATCCTCCCTTCTCGCTTGTCCCAGACCCCAGTTATGTATCACTGTATGTGACTATGTCGGCACTATTTACAACATTCCCCCAAGTCCTCACTATTTTCCTGCCCCATCCTACCTCCTTATTGCCTTTTACAAATGTAAGCTGACCCTAGATACAGATCAGCTGCATTTCCCTTCTACACCTTATTTTTAACTCAATCCCCTTCCGTGTTGCCCTCTTCAAATGTAGGCTGACCCTAGATAGGGATCAGATGCAGCCCCTTACAATCTCCTGCAGTGTAATTCCTACCTCCATTTTCTCCTTCCTTCTCCTGCCATGACCAGCATGGCCTGTGATCCTCCTTGTGGATGCCCTGCCACTGCCCCAAATGCCACTGAGGTCAGATGCCACACTCCTGCTTCATGGTAATCATGCTTGATGTTGCTCATGCTTCAGGATCACTAGGGTTTGTGGGTGTATATATAAGAACTACAGCCGCCCTATTGGCTGGGCTATAGCATGTGGGTAATGGCATCTGCCCTCCCACCTCCCTGTCCCACACACAGTCTCCACCAACGATTACAGCAGCATTCCAGTAAAAATGTGTGCTGTCTCTTCCCCTGCTTTCCTTACCCCTACGATTACCCTGTGCCTATCCCATGCATTTTTGAACCCTGCCACTGGCTTTGCCCCACTATCTGAGCTGGAGGGTTGTTCCATGAATCCACCCCTCTTTCGGTGAAGTAGTATTTCCTCACATCTCTCCTGAACCTCCCCCCAACCCGCCAAGCTTCATAGCACGTCCACTTGTTCTACAGGACATTTTTCTGAAAAATGCTTCTCTCCTGTACCTTATTAACCCTTGTGAGATATTTAAAGGTCTCTATCATATCTCCCCTCTCCCTCCATAAGAATAAGCAGGGGGTATCAATTGTTCACCTTTACAAGACTCATTTATTAAGTTTGCTTGCACGCATGTGCAAGAAACATAGTGCCATCATCCGAGTTTTCCAGAGGTGTGTCAGCCTCTTCCAATTCAGTCAGTGTGTTTGCAGGAGCGGGTCGCAGTGCACCAATCACTGCTCCAACTGTCTATGACAGCTGAAAATGCAGTGGCATACAATAGAAAGGAGCTCTGCTTCAGTGAGCAGAGCTCCCCCTCAACACCTGCACGCATGCATATTGTGTGCTGGCCTTCCCCCATGCACATACTGTATAGCCAGCGGGGTGTCCAATGCCCATTGGCTCCACCCCCTCAAAAAGTAGTTTCCTGGTGCCATGCTGGGAGCCCACCCCAGCTGCAGCACATCGCCCAAGGCCGACGGGGTGCCCAGTCCCCCGTCAGCTCCAACCCCCAAACAGCCTTAAAGCTGCTGCTGGGAGCCCACCCCAGCTGCAGCACAAGCCCGCATGGCCAATGGGGGTGCCCAATCCCCTGTCGGCTCCAGCCCCCAAACAGCCTTTCCAGCTGCCACGCTGGGAGCCCACCCCAGCATGGAAAACGTCCCGCGTTGTCTTAGTAATAAAAAAAAAAACCTGTAAATTAAAAAACAGTCCCTCGCAGTCTCCCTGCCCCCACCCGCACCCACCTACTGTGCACCCTGCCTCCCCCACCCCCCCATACCCCATACTTACCTCCGGAGTCCGTGCGGCGATCTTGATGGACTGGGAACACGTCTGCACTCTTCAAAGCCGACCGCGAACAGGAAATGCCAGTAAGCTGTATAATGTAATAGATAGGGTTTTCAACTTTGCTGCATATCTCGGGCATTTTGGAGTTTTGCACCACATTTTCAACATGGGTTTTGGGACCCTTCTCATGAATGCTGTCACTGTCATGGCGTTACTCGGGCCGAAGGGTGATTTCGCAGCCACTCGGCGAAATCACCTTTGAGAATGATTAATGAAATGACACTGCCAGTGTTCATAGGTGGGCTCTCAAAAGCCTATGTTGAAAATTTAATTGAAAAGAATCTAAAATGACTTTACATGTTGTCGTTGCACAGTTCCTCACACATGCTCGTAAGTTTGCGAATTTTCAATATTTTCCTCCAGATTTTCAACATTGCCATTTACCATACCTCCTTATAGAGCAGTACAGCTGTCATTTTTCACATCTCACCCAAAACGTGTTTCCGCCCACGTGGTACACAATGACACAGTTGGTGTGCGAAATCAATGTACGGGACACATTAAGAAAATCACAGTGATACTGTTCATGAGCAGAGGTATTAAAATGGCTATGTTGACAATTTGGTGAAAAAATTCCTAAAAATGACTGTTTTATGAGCGTGTGTTGCGCAGTTCCTACGCAGGCTCGTAAGTTCGCAAATTTTCAATATTTTCACTCCAGATTTTCAACATTGCCATTTTACCACACCTCCTTATGAGCAGTACAGTAGTCATTTTTCACATCTCGCCCACGTGTTTCTGCCCATGTAGCGCACAATGGTGCAGTCGGTGTGCAAAATCAATGTATGGGACACGTTAAGAAAATTACAGTGACACTGGTCATGAGCAGAGGTGTTAAAATGGCTATGTTGAAAATTTGGTGAAAAAATTCTCAAAAATGACTGTTTCAGGAGTGCATGTTGCACAGTTCCTATGCACACTGGCAAGTTTGCAAATTTGTACTACTTGCACACCAGATTTTCAACAGTGCCATTTTACCGCAGTTCCTTATGATCAGTACAGCTGCCATTTTTCACATCTCGCCCAAAATGTGTTTCCACACATGTAGCGCACAATGGTACAGTCGGTGTGCGAAAACAATGTTTGGGACAGATTAAGAAAATCACAGTGACACTGGTCAAGAGCAGAGGTCTTAAAATGGGTATGTTGAAAATTTGGTGACAAAACTCCACAAAATGACTGTTACGAGTGAGCATTGTGCAGTTTCCACGCACCCTCGTAAGTTCATGAATTTGTAATATTTTCAGTCCAGATTTTCACCAGTGGCATTTTTCCACACCTCCTTATGAACAGTACAGCTGTCATTTTCCACATATATGGCGAAATGTGTTTTCACACTTTCAGCACAGAAATGTGTGTCGCTGTGGGAAATCATTGTTCGGGACAGATAAAGAAAATTACACTGACACTGTTCATGATCGGAGGTCCCAAAATGCCTGTGTTAACAATCTGATGTAAAAAATCCCAAACTAGTTACATTAAAGGTATGCGTTGCACAGTTTCTCGCATGCTCGTGACTTCACCCAGCTTTTTAAGATTTTCACAGCAGATTTTTCAACATTGCCATTTTCACACCTCCCCATGAACAATACTGCTGTCATTTTCACATCCTGTTGGAATGTGTTTTTGCACCTGTGGTGCCAAATGCCATAGTCGCTGTGCAAAAGCAGTTTTGGCTAACAAACTGATATTGCCACTGTTCATAGTGTGGGGTCACAAAAAACCATGTTGAAAATTTGGAGTGAAAATACCATGAATGCCTGAGGCGTTAGGGTTTCCGACCTGCGCCCACCCTGTAGAGAATGACAGGCATCAGGGTGTGACTTGGGATTCTTGCCTGTCATGCTCATACCATTCCACCCCCACCCACACCCTGCAGCCGGTGAGAGGCATCAAGGTGTGCCTCGGACTCTTCGGGCCCAAACTTCACCCCATTCTCCTGTACTGCACCCATCTAACCATATTTCCTGATGGAATGGGGTGCGCATAAGAGCCAAAGACCCCAAGGCACACCGTGACACTTGTCAGTGTCTGCAGGGTAGGGTGTGGTGAAATGGCGTGGTCGTTATGCCTGACGACCCAAAGGCACACCCCAATGCCTGTCACTCTCTGCAGGGTGGTGGTGGGGTTGGCTTCAGTTCGATACTTCACTGCCATTCCTATTATGCAGCTCTGTAACTTCTACACTACCAATGCCAATGCCAGCAAGCAAACATTCGGCATTGACAAATGCTTGTTTACATATGAATTACTTCAGAAGGGTAGAAGATGCCAGTGATGGCAAGGATCATGCTAAATTTACAATGAGGATAAACCTGTTTTGGAAGGAAGACAACTCGTTAAAAAAAATTGTATTTGTTTATTCTAAATGCAAACATAATCAAAATTCCTTCCTACACAGTGCTGCTGTCTACAAAGCAAACAGATTGACTGGAAAGATTTGCAGAGTTTGAAAACAACTACCGTATGATTGTCATGACATTTTCTACTGCTGTTGGATTTTCCCTATCTTAATTTCACCCCTGCCAGAAAAAGGGAGAGGCCCTTGGCTTCTCTGTGTGTGGTACAGAGCAAAGAGGGGTTTCCCTGGCTGGCAATTTGATACTGATCCCTGATGGCCCACTGGGTCACTAACTACAAAGAATTTTCTGGTGGTCAAGTGGACAACTAAACAAATATGCAGTTGTATGAAATAAATATGCAGTTTTATATCTGGCACTAACTGCATGCTTTTTTAAACTTGTACCTTATTGTACTTTCTCATACAACATGTAGCGGATAATGGATAGGCAACAGTAAACAACAATGCTGTCTTTGCTTTAAGAGGTTGTCATGACAACCACTAGACCTCGGGAGCGAAGCTTGAGAGGTCTACAGTTGTCATGAGAACCTCGAGAAGTAAACACATCACTGTTGTTCACTGTTTCCCATCCATTGTCTTTTATTAGTGGGTGGGCTACACTGAACAACAATGGAGAGGTTACACATTTAAATTATCTGTGGCATTTTGACTTACATACCCATTTTAAGCGCATCGTGCCCAAAGTTGCACAGTAATAGGCAGATGTCAGTTGATGTGATGGGCAGTTTCAAATGATGGCTAGAAATAAGAACAGAACAGGAACAGTAATTTGAAAAAGTAATCGGTACATTTTCTGGTGGCGGAGATCACCCTTCGATAAACACAGAAAAGGTACCTAAAATGAAGTTTTGATAAGATCGTGGAAGCCGTTCCTGATTGCTTGTTTTTTTGTGCTTACAAGTGACATAGGAAACTGATAAAAAGAAAAGAATGAGTGATCAGTGTGTCTGACAGACAAAGTTGAACATGAGGGCATTCTAAGTTGTTGTACTCTAGCAGTGATGTACTCAAGATGGTACAACAGCAGTCTGACATCACTACTAGGGTACAACAACACTGGGAGTTCACCGAATTTCATATGCTATATAGAGGATAATGTAGAGGACCCTATCTCTAACAAGTTTGTAAACTCTTTGAGAGGTTGTCATGGTGATGTTTGGAACCGTGAGAGCGAAGCTTGAGAGGTTCCATCGCCATGACGACCTCAAGAAGAGTTTTCAAACTTGTTAGAGACAGGGTCCTATACATTTTCTTTTATAGTGTATGGACCCTTTTCAGATAATTTTGGTACCAAAAGACACAAAACGCGACGGGTCTGACGCTGAACACCAAGCAACTACTGTGATTCATGTAGAATTAAGATTTTTACTCATGGATCATGAATTTGCCATCTGTCGAAAATGGAGGCAGTTGAAAAACATTACATGGGGCATAAGAAGTAAAACACAAAATTAGAACAGTTAACATTTAACTATTAAGCACATCCACTGCAAAGTTCAGCTAAAAGTCCCATTTGGTGATGAAAACATGGGCACCACATAGGCATGTTTGCATTTGACCCCTCCCCAGGAACCAGCAAGTAAAAAAAAATATTTGTGGTGAACCTTTTAAACATCCTTAGGTCACTTTGTGTCTTTTTTATTGTTTTTTGATTTTCTTACTCCTGAGTAAATCTTTATCTGTTAGTAAGCTCCCAACAGAAAACAGAAGCCGACACTGTATTTTTTATAGCTGGGATCCCACTTTGAATTTTCCACTCAGGTAATTGGCAAATGTTGTTCTGAGGTAAAGCTTGACAACGTGACTCGTGCTTTTGGAATGCAAACAAGGTTCTAAGCTGTTATGCTGCCGTAGCTACGTACCTGATGCAGCACAACCTCAAGCTACTGCAGCATAACAACATTTTAGCTGGTATGTATTTTTATACTTAACAACGTTCTACTATACATTATAAGCCTATAGAACCACACTGTAATAACAGCGTATGCCTGAATAGTGATAGAGTAGGATAGCGAATGTCAACTACCGTTAACTACCCCTGTAACTTTTCAGAAAATTGAGGAAGTGGACAATTGAGAAAGATTTGTGGAAGCTGGCTGAGTTGCTCCTGTGGTGGAGAGTGCTAATGCAGGAGCACTTCAGGCAGCACAGATTGTGAAACCAGGGTTCTGTTCCCGGTCTCAGCATCATACTTTTCCTTCTTCCCCACCCCAAGTGTGTTTGTTTGTTTTTTTCTGTTGTTTTTTTTTTTTTTAAAACAAATGTACCCGGCAAGTTTCTAACTTTCCATGAGATCTGCACCCCCTCAGAGTTTGTTATTCTAATACCAGGGGGTGCAGGGGCAGAGCCATCCGTGTCAGCGGATGCTGGAGGCAGAGTCCCCTGCAAAAACTGAAGTTTCCTAATGTGTCCTCACCTTGGTAACCATCTTCTGTGTGTGTGTTTAACTGCTACCACTGGCATTATTGTTCCATGAGGCATTTATCCTGGCTGTTGTTTTGGACAGCATTGTTTTTACTGCGCGGTTCTTGATCATGCTGTTGTTACAGACGCTGTTGTAACCTAGTGCCATCATACAGTATAAAGTTGGGGCTTATTGTGCATAGAAATCAGCCACTTCAAAAATGTTGCTGTGCATGTTCTAAGTTGTGGACATTCTAAATATGTTGTTGTACATGTTCCAGATCAGTTTCGGCTGTGTCCGTGCTCGCACTGTCTCCCACCGCACAGTAGCATTTCACTCAAAAACGAAAGTCATGGCATCTGTGGTAAGTTTAAAAGCATTAAAAAAGTAACAATTTCACCTATTCAAAACCATGTACTATAAAAAATATACTTTGTGCGACCATACACAACTCACCCAGTGTTTCTATCTCAGGGTTGATATAACAGCAAGGCATGTGAATGGTTTGCTCAACCCAGTGAAGAGGCATAAAACATTATCTTTATTATGGAGGGTGCAGGGAGAATTAATTTTTTAAAGGAAATGCCTTCAGATATGGATGAAGTAATAAATTGGACATATTTGGTTTCCAGAGAGGGTACCATGCAGTCCACCCTCAGGACGCCACTGAGGTGGTCTCAATCCTTGTTCGCCAGGAATTCCATTTGGAAAAAAGATCTTCTCAGATGCAGAAGGCAGATACATCATGTAAGCAGCAACCTAGATGGAGAAAAGATGACATCGTTAAACGTCTTTGCACCCTGAGGACCCTATCGAGTTCTTTAGGCAACTATTCAACCTCATTGCAGCCAAGGCAGAATAATATGGGAAGGGGACCTCAACCTTATTCTTAAGCCCAACGTGGACACTATGAACAAGAAAAGAGAAACCGTATCCCCAGAACAGAAATATGTAAAAAGACAACTAAAAAATCTAGGACAAAAAGACACATAGCAGTTGAAATATCCAAATGGCAAACAGCATACAGTACATATTATTCACCTGCACACAAAGTCTATTCTAGGACAGATTTTCTGTTCATCTCTTCAGATCTGACACATAGAGTGGAATCACTGAAAATGCTTTCCAAACAAATGTTTCAGATCATGCAATACTCAAGCTTAAGATTAATCTGGGAGCAAAACCCAAACAAACACTCTGGAGACTAAACCCAAAGATGCTTCATTCTGAACAAACAAGGTAGGAACTCTTGGCCTTCATATTGGAGATCACCACCCTTAATGACATTCCAGACATAAAAGCCATGACTCTCTAGGAAACCATCAAAGTCTCCACATGAGGAAAACTGATATCCACGGTGGCACATCAGTGCAAAGAGAGAGTTAAGAGGTAAGAAGACCTTGCAGAGGAGCACCAGACCTGTGCAGCAGGAGACTCAGACACCTGGGACTGCATTAAAATCCTGAAACAACAGTTAGATGATATTGCCTCCACAGAGGCGGACTATGCACTCTGATGCTTGCACCAAAAATACTATGAGGGAGGAGGTAGACCAACAAAGCTCCTAGAATATCGTCCCAAATAACTAATGGGAGCACCACGTCACCCAACTGACCTGCTCAGAGAGAAGAAGAAAAGTCTCATAACCAAGAAAATCCTCTCCTCTTTCACCCACACTGCAAGGCACTCTACATGGCCCAAAACAGGACCATGCAAAAGCTGATAGAGATACCTTTCTAGCAGACTTACAGTTGTCAGCTTTGCAAGAACAGCATACAATACACCTAATGCAGGATATATCTTCAGAGGAATTGACACTAGCCATATCCGGCTAAGATCAGACAAGAGCCCAGGGATGGATGGTTTTACATCCAAAAAATCCAAAGCTAGGAGCTCTAATGTCCAATTCAACACACGCTCACTCAGTCGCTTGTAGTTTTAATTTCTTTTATTTTTGTTAAAATCCCTTATGTTTCGCTCCTTTGAGCTTGTTCACGGGGCATTTGAGATCTGTTTTAAATAGAAAAATAATTTTAATTTTTCATACAATAATTTCATTTTTACCAAACATCTTACTGCTTTTTATTTATAATTTAAAGACTCATTTCACTTATTTACCATTCAAATTTATTTTACTTCTCGTTTCAACTGTGCAATAGTTTCTACAGTCATTCAACTCTCTACAAAAATAAACAAACCAAAAAAGATTTTTTTACACTTTTGCACAGTAAATACAGTAGTGTAAGATGGATGGTTTTACAGCCAAATGGTACAGCATCTCTAAAGACCAGCTCCTAGGACAACTACAGAGGGCTATGAATGAGGTATTGAAACAGAAGAACTTCCAGGATCTGGCCAGAGGTGTTAATCTCAGCGATGCAAAGGCCTGGAAAGAACAAATCCTCGCTGAATCTTATAGTCCTATCCCTGTTCTCAACCTAGATGACAAGCTGTTCACAGGTATCATGGTGTGCTCCCTGGAAAACCTATTGCCCACACTAGTACAACTAGATCAGATTAGTTTAATAAAAGGCCAACAGATGCAGTATAATATCCGAAGAATGCTGCACTTATTAAACCATATCAACTCTGAGGGGAGGAGAGGAGTTGATGCAGAGACAGCATTTGATAGGATGGCCTGTCCTAATGACAGTGCATTAACATATGGGCTTCCTGCAAAATTGCACTTTACATCAAACTCATGGCACAAGCATTACGGAAGAGGAACAGATAACGAGTATACAAATAAATGAGCAAGTGCATACAGTCAGTCTTTAGGCTGATGACATCCTTCTTCACCTCTCAGAACCAGAGAAACCCTCCCAAGAGCTCAGCAACTATTGTTCCCTAAAATTGTCAATGCATATGGAGTAAGGTCTCAAAGTAAATTTACATTCAAAACCCCAGTTTTCTACTAAACAAGTGTGGTGTTCTGATGATGGAATAAATGGAACACTGAGGTCCTAATTAATGTGGATAGATGAAGGTTATCCAGACAAAGAGAGGCAGGAGTCATCCAAGAGATTCAATGCCTGCAGGCATTTATTCAGAACCAGTGGGTAGGAGACACAATCACAAGAGGGGTAGGCAACACAATAATAGAGTGATAGAGAAAACAGGACTGCTTTCATCTCACACTACTAAAATAACTACCAGAAAGTATTTTGAGGTGCACCTCAGCCTATTGCCACTATACTCTAAAATGTCCTAGCAGTAATCTGTATGTAAGACTAGTACTTATGCAGAAACCAGGTTCTAGTCACTACCCACAGTATCTGGTTTTACGATTACCACAGAATCATAACAAAGTTCAACTGTCTGAAGTCTTTGTGTGCACCGTCATTCTGCGTTGGTAGCTACAAGAGAAGCAGAGCAGAACTGTACAACACTTAGACACAATTCCCAGCAAGGACCTAGTTAAGGCCACTGGGGTGGTGAACGGTTTTGTAAACAGACCATAGGTTTCTCTGCAAACCCACTCTCTCCAAGGCTGCGGAATGAAGAACCAGAGAAGCAAGTTCCTGAAATGAACCCTCTTTTGGGCTCTCAGATTCAACACTGGATACAAAAAATTTATTGGTCAAAACCCACTTCTAGAGCTGCCAAGGATGAAGAGGAACCAGGAGATGTGTGGTGACTAATCCACTGGAGGACTACCACGACCTGGATGATGCTGCAGCACTCCAAGGGCCAGCAAGATTCTGAAGGATCTGAGGTGAAGATGGATCTCCGATGCAACCAGGAACCAGAAGGATCTGAAGTGAAGATGGTTGATACTGAAGGAATGTCACAAAGAACTAGAACAAAACAATGATACGGCAGACGCGTCCCGCAATGGACTTCGACGGACTCGACTTGTGGCAAATGACCAGGTTCTTCCAGGATGTGCACTCTCTTCTGTGGAGGGCGACCAACTTTGGGACATCTGGATCAGGAACCCAACGAAATGACACTGGCATGGCAGTCATGATGCGCTGGAACTTCGGTGAATGTAACTTCGAACTGTAGGACAGAAGAAACTGCAGGTTATGCGACTTGTAAGGAACGGGCGCATTTAACCGATCGGGCGAATCCACATACAGATGGAGTAGATGATCTGATGGTCGGACACTTTCTGGTGAACAATGATGATGAAGACATCTTCCTCTGGGTAGAAACTGATTTTGGATATGAAGAACAGCAGTCCACACCATGGAACATCAATGTGGTGGAAGATTAAGTCTGTTCCCATATGCTGGCAAAACTGTAGCTATTAGGCTCACCTTCTCACAATACCCAGAGAACTGCATGATGACCAGGTAATTTGCCAGGAGAAATGGCAAATTATCAATTTTGGGGCAATTATCTACTTGTGGGGCAATTGTTCAGATGCCTGGAGCAATTGTTCAGATACACGGACAATTGTTCATATGTCTATAGCAATTGTGTTTAGATGCCAGAAATTGTTCATATATCAGGGCAGTTGTTCAGATGCCAGAGGCAAATATCTACAATCCTAATGTCACAAGGCGGTCTCAGTGCTTTTAGCAATTACACAGTCTTTCAGAACGCTGGAACAATAAACAGTTGCGTAAACAGTACAGTTGTTAATAGTCACTTTGCAGCATATTGTGAGCCAAGCACCCTTGATTGGACCCTTTTTGACTTTAGGGCCTTCCTGAATAGGATCTGGCTACCCCTGGGCACTTTGCTATGAATTCGCCAATCACTACACTCGGATACCACTTGCAACTAGACCAGTTGCCCTGAACACTGGAGGCCTAAATGCCTTACTTGCTATGGGGCCTGATTGCCCTACTTACTACTAGGCTGGCTTGCCCTAACCCACTAGGCTGGGGCTGTCCTTACTACCTCGGGGCTGGCTTGCCCTAACTGGCTAGGACGGGGCTGCCCTAGCTATCTCAGGGCTGGCTTGCCCTAACTCACTAGGCCAGGGCCCTTTATTACCACGGGCCTGCTACCCTCTCTTAATTTGGGCCTGGTGCCCACTGCTTTACTCTGGGCCTGGTGCCCTCTTTACTCTGGGCCTGGTGCCCCTGCTTTGCTTTGGGCCTGGTGCCCACTCTTAAACCTGTGGGCCTAGTGCCTTTCTGAACTGGGTCTGTTACCCTATTTACTTCACTGGGCCTTGGCTGCCCTCTCAGAACTAGGCCTGGTGCCCACTCTTAGTCTGGGCCTGGTGCCCTGCTTCTAACTGGTGGGTCTGGCACCCTTCTTTATTCTGGGCCTGTTGCCCATTTAAATGAGGGCCCCTTTAAATTCTTAAGGTTCTCTGAGCCTGCTGTCACTCCTGGGGCAAGTCGCCACCCAATCCCACCCCTCTAATGAATACTTATAGGCCTCTTTACTGGCCTAGCTGTCCTGGCCCCTTCCTGTTGGGCGTCGCTACCTCCCTGCCCCTTCTGAATATTAATTTAGGGTCCTTGTGACCCAATACTCAGTTGGTGCTCAGCCGCTTTTCTAGGCGCTGACTGCGCACTGTAAAATCAATTAAAAAAAAAAAAAAGTTCTGTATTTCAAATGGGCGGTCAGCACGTAACAGTGTGCTGCCGCTGACTTACCCACACCAACAGCTGATTGAGGAGGCGACCGGGAGGTGGAAGGTGTGCTGGCAGTGTGAGGGAGCATTGCAGACAATGCGAAGGGTGACGGGGGGGCCTCAGATGGCCGACAGGTAAACGGTCGTGATGCAGCTCTTCTCTGCCACCGACGGGGGACCGGGAAATACTTTTTAAAATTACAAAGGAGCTAAAACAATAAAATGACGGGACTCTTAAGCCCAAAACTGCCGAACTGGACGTCTACTTTCTTCGTGGTGCCCCGATGGCACCACCAACCGCAACACACAGCAGCAGATGAAGACTTCAGGCAGTGGAGGCAGAGCAGTCACACAGTTAAGTGCTCAGGGACGACTTCAACAACCAGGTAAGCCCTATCTTGTCCCTTCGACTTACTGTGTCCTCTCTCCTCTACAGCTGCCCAGGATCAACTGAACAAAAAACAGTTAAACTTTCAAACTTGAACCCCCAGGGTTCTAGAATGGCTGGAGTGGAATGCTGTGCATGAGCAGCTCAGCACAGCATTCCATCCAGGCCATTGTTACCAGAGCTGCATGAAATCTATTTTTTTACAGAGTTTTAAGTGCACAGGAACTTTTCTTTATTATACAGTGCTTCTCCACTATACAAGGAGGGAATATTAACTTGGGGGCCCTTTTACCTATCCTGCAATCTACACCTGCAGCAGGCACCTGGGCACCTGTAAAACCCCTAATTCATTTGTTTAATACATTTTCTGTGATCCCCCAACTTTGGGGCATTACGGATTCAGGCCTGCCTAAAAATACATGTCCCCATGTATTCCCTTAAACACTTTATAAAAACATTTTCTTAACATGCTAATATTTCATTTAACACTCTATGAAACCTTACTCTGATAAAACAGTTTAAGATATCTATAACTACTGTAAAACTTTAAATTTACTAAACTGAAGTGACTGTGTCTGGGGAATTTCTCTGGATAGATCTACCTATGGTACAATGAGACAAGTTGAGAGGCTTCCATTACACGACCTTCTAGGGCAACACCTGCATTAGATCTTTGGGATCTACGGGTTGAAACCTACGGGGTTCTGGGACAATGCATTTTGGTTCTAAAAAATCTGGCATTTCAGGGTTTACTTCTGGTACAACAATTGGAAGGTAAAAGAAATTTACATTGGAAGTGCAAATCCAAGGCTCTTTGCACCAACTGGTTGTCAATTCCAGTCCCAACATTCCATCCTTTATGGACTCCTGCCTCTCCTTTGGCGTAGAACTGTCCTTATCTTTTGCTAGAACAGTGTCTCTAAAAGTGTAGGCTTTCAGGAGTTTCCGGTGAACAATCTTGGTATTATTCCCCAATTCTTTCTGGATCTTATACATTGGTAACTCTGGATAAGGGATTTCAATAATGTGGTAAGGTTCAGGTTCCAATTTTGAAGCTAACTTGCTGCATTTTTGAGTTCTTTTTAGCACCACTCTTTCTCCTACAAGTAAGGGTGTAACATTAGCCTTGGTATCATAGTTTGCTTTTTGTCTTTGACACACTTGCTCCATATGTTTGTTTACAATTTGTCCAGCTTCTTGCAGATGTTGGTTATGTTCTTGCACCCAATTTGTAGTTGGCTGTCTGACTTTGGTTTCCTTAAGCAATACTTCCAATACTAAGTCCATTGGGACTCTTCCGTGGCATCCGGACATTAAATAATGAGGAGTATAACCAGTAGAACAGTGTATAGTGTTATTATATAGATAAGTAAGTTCAGGAAGAAGAGCTGGCCAGTAGGGCCGTTTATTCTCCAGTAAGGCTTGTAACATTTCAAGTAGAGTCTGATTTGTTCTTTCACAGAGTCCATTACTTTGGGGATGGTAGGCAGTAGTTTTTAATTTATGACTCCCATAAAGAGCACATAGTTCGTGAAAAAGCTTAGATTCAAAAGAGGTTCCTTGGTCTGTAAGGATCTTTGTTGGATAACCAAAAGGTCACACAAAACATCTTAGAAAGGTTTCTGCTCTAGTTCAAGTGGATAGCTCTTTAACTGCACTGGAAACCACACATTTTGAGAAGTGATCGACCATAGTGAGAAGATATATGTAACCACTGTGCTTGGTTCCAACTTTAGGTGATCTACAGCAACTAGTTCTAATGGTGCATTACTGACTACGGGGTGAAGAGGAGCTTTATGGTTACTCTTTTCTCTGCATTTCAAAGTACAGGCTGGGCATTCTTCACACCACTTTGCTATATCACTAAGCATTCCTATCCAATAAAACCTCCTTCTAATAACAGCCTCTGTCTTCTTGTGTCCAAAATGTCCTGAGTGATAATGGTATGCTTCTAATACTACTGATGAGCTAGTTCTGGGAACTATGATTTGGGTCAATTCCGTATGCATAGTGGGGTCTCTACTTCATTTAACTAGGTGACAATCTTCTATAGCCAGCCGGGTTTTATGCCTCCATAGTTTCATTACTTCTTGATCAAGATTTTTCCATTCTCTCTGGGTCAGACGTTTCTGTGCTGAAACTAGAGTTTTAACCCATTTAACAATGGGATCCTGGTCCTGCAATTGAACCCATACATTTTTTGGTCAGCAACTGTATCATCCACTTTAGGTTGATTTTCCATATCTGGCTCTGGAATACTTGACAGCAAGCTTTGTACAATTTCTACGGGTACTTGGAGAAAAGTTGGCATCTATGTTCTCCAACGAGGTGTCATCTGCTTCTGTTCCCGCTTGTTCAGGCATTCGAGACAATGCATTCACATTTGCATTTGCTTTACCAGAGCAGTATTTCAGGGAAAATTGATAGTTCGAAGTCTGGAGGCCCACCTTTGTTCTCGTGCTTCTAGCCTTCGGTGTTGAATATGTGCCAATGGGTTGTTATCTGTGAAGTGTGTAAAAGGGTAGCAGCCAAATATTGATGGAACTTTTCTGTAAAGCCCATACCAATGCTAGGAACTTGAGTTAAAAGAGCTATAGTGGGCATCATTCTGCTCTGAGCCTCTTAATCCGCGGTTTGCATAAACTATAACTCATTCCACACATCTTGTTCTTGTACGAATACTGTACCCAACCCCTTGTTGCTGCCATCGGTATGCAAAAGAAAAGGCTTTGCGTACTCAGGATATGCTAGGATAGAAGCTTCAGTCAGTACATTCTTTAACTTATCAAACGCTCTTTGTTGCACAGCTGCCCATACAACAGGACGATTCTTTGGGACTCAACCTTCTGTCGATCCTCTCAAAAGTTTGTGCAATGGCACCGCAATTTTTGAAAAGTCCTTGATGAATCTTTGGTAATACTCCACAAAACCTAGGAACTTTTGGACATCTCTGACAGTAGCAGAAACAGGCCAGTCTCTTACCACCTCTATCTTTTCTGGGTCCGGCGACACTCCCTCTGAGGAAACTATATGTCCCAGATAACTTACTTTGGATTGTAATAGATGGCATTTAGATGGTTTTACTTTAAGACCATATTGAATTAGTCGTTGAAACACCTTCCCAAGTGCAATAAATGATCCTCATGAGTCTTTGAGTAAACAATGATATCGCCAGATATAGTAATAAGATATCAAAATTTTGACTTCCTAGGCAATGCTCGACAAGCCTCTGAAAAGTTCCAGGGCATTACAAATTCCAAAAGGCATCCTTGTGAATTCAAAGAGTCCCAGGGCTGATGAAGACTGTGTTTTCCTGATCCTTAGGTTCCATAAGAACTTGTCAATATTTGCTGGTTAGGTCTAAAGTGGAGAACACGGTGGCAGATTGGAGAGCCGTGAGGGAGTCTTCTATCCAGGGCAAAGGATGTGCATCTTTATGGGTGATGGCATTTAACTTGCGGTAGTCAACACAGAATCGAATTTTACCATCCTTTTTCTTAACCAAAACAATCGGAGCTGCCCATGGGCTGTGACTTTCTATAATTACTTCAGCCTCTTTCATCTCTCTGATCATTTCCTTCACTTGTTGGTACATTGCTGGTGGAATTGATCTAAAATGCTCTCAGATGGGCGGATGTCTAGTGGTACAGATGTGGTGCTGTACTCCGTGAGCAAGGCCAAAGTTCAATGGGTGCTGGCTAAAAGCTTCTTCAAGACGTAAAACCACTTTTAGTACCTCAGCTCTCTGTTCCGCAGTGATCTCGAGATTGCTCAAATTGATCTCTTCAGCCCATTTTGGTATACTAGCATTTATTATTTCTTTTCCAGGTACCACCTTTGTCTCTTGACTAGGTCTGATCTCTTCCTCAGCCCCAATAATGTCCTGCAAGCACATGGTATGGATTTGAGCAACAGGCTGATTACGGTAAAATTGCACGTTATGGGTCCCGTAATTTAGCACTCTAACAGGAATCCGACCTCTGGTCACAGTAGCTATACTCTGAGCCACTGTTATGGGTTCTACTTTTTTAGTAGAATATGGTTCCACCAAAGCATCATAATCTTGACCCCTCGGGCCTACCTTTGCTTTACACCATAGGGTGGTTTCTGTGCCCGGCTTTAATGTCACTGGCCTGGTGTCTGTCACTCGGACTTTTCCAATCTCACCGTCAGCATTGGCAAAACATTGGTGGCATTGCAGAAGATTAATAGTTTGCTGTAAAGCATGCTTATCCACTTGAGGTACATGCTTGGCTTTCTGTGGAAGGATCTGTACCAGCTCATTGAAACAATTCTGCAGAAAATTAATTCCCAAGATTAATGGTGGCTAATGATCGCTTTCCATGTCGCTAATGACAATGCCTTGTCTGCTTTGAGTGTTTCTTCTCAACTGAATATCAGCTTCCAGATAGCCCAGATATGGTACTTCCTTTCCATTGCTCGCTATCAGCTCCGCCCAAGATCTGGGAGGTGGTCTGAGATCATCGGCCCAATATTTCCGGAAATCTCACCCTGCATCATGGTGCCCTGTGATCCCGTGATCCAATAAAGCCATAAGTTCAATTCTGTCCACCTTTACCGTACCATCGGACTCTTGCCAATAAAATAAGACTGATCTAGTGGGGTTGCTGAACCTGGTCATCCGCTCTTCAATGGTCGGTCCTCATCCTGAAGAATTTCTGTTTTAAAGGTAGGGTGGCATCCACTGGCTCACTGCATTGTCACTCCACATGGCCACTGACGCTGCACTGATGACAGATGGGCCTTCCCTGATTATCAAATCTATCCATGGGGCACCTTCCTTCACCCCTCCTTGGATGGTCTATTCGATCATTCCCTCTTCTTTCCTTTCCAGGCTGATTAAGGGACATTTCATTTTTCCACCCTTTTTTTAGGCCTTGCATCTCTTTACACATCTCTGCCATCTTGTGGGTCAGGGTGGCAATTTGCTCGGTCAGCTCAGAGTGTTGATTAGTACTGGACTGCACAGAGCAGAACAGTACCTGCATCATTGGACCACATGTTTGTCTATGCTCCGGATAGCGGCTTGGATATGCGATAGGTTCTCTTCCATACTCTGATCTTTGTAGGGGTAGTTCCTTGGGTGGAAGTCCCTTTTTCCAGGCAATTTCTTCCATCCATCTTTCTTTAGGATCCTAGGCCACACAGTTCCCAGTGAAGCTGCCATCTGTGAATAGGACAGAGCCTCTTCTTGGAGTGTCCAGAACCGAATACCTTAATTGTTTTTTCCTTAAAATCTAGGAAATCAGCCTCAGGGTCTTGTAAATGTAGCATGTGGATCTCTCTCTCAAGGCTTCGCTATGCACCCCTTCAACAAACATCTCTACCAACACTTGGTCCGCATCTCAGACTTCCTCAGCATCTACCCTTTCAATAGCTTGTAATGGTTCTTGCAGGCTCAATGCAAACTCATGCAGGGTCTCTTGGGGCTTCTGAGTGCGAGAAAAGAATTTCATTTTAAGGTCGGACACTGTTAGGGCATCAAATATTTGCTGCAGCCTCTGTAGACTCTGCTCTGCCGTAACTTTTGCTCCACTTGGCCAGGACTGTACTTCTCTGTGAGCTGTCTCTTTTAATTGCCCAATCAGACTCTCTACCTTCTGTTGCTCTGGGACCTGGTACAACCTGAACATAGCCTGCATCTTCGAGTGAAACTCCCCTAAGTTGCTGGTTCCGCTTCCATCTCTCTCTCTCTGGAAAATTGTGGAAGCCATGGCACTCCAAAGTAATATGGCATTGTTAATGGTGATGGTGGCATACTTCCTTGGGCTCCATCCTGGTCTCTTCCAACTGACTCACTATCTCCACCAGACAATCCACTGCTACACCCTGGCTCCATTTTCACTTCTCTCTAGGCAACTCCAACTTTGGACTCCTTGGATAAACGTTTATCTGATCCTGCCGACTCATAATAACTTTTCTTGTGGTGCTCTGTTCTGATGATGGAATGAATGGAACACCGAGGTCGAATTAATGTGGATAGATGAAGGTTATCCAGACAAGGAGAGGCAGGAGTCATCCAAGAGATTCAATGCCCACAGGGCATTTATTCAGAACCAGTGGGTGAGGAGACACAATCACAAGAGGGATAGGCAACACAACAATAGAGTGATAGGGAAAACAGGACTGCTTTTATCTCACACTGCTAAAATAACTACCAAAAAGTATTTTGAGGTGCACCTCTGACTATTGCCACTATACTCTAAAATTTCCTAGTAGTAAGCTGTATGTAAGACTAGTACTTATACAGAAATCAGGTTCTATTCACTACCCACAGTATCTGGTTTTACAATGACCACAAAATTATAACAAAGTCCAACTGTCTGAAGTCTTCGTGCACACTGTCGTTCTACATTGGTAGCTACAAGAGAAGTAGAGCAGAACTGTAGAACACTTAGACACAATTCCCAGCACGGACCTAGTTAAGGCTACTGGGGTGGTGAGAGGTTTTGTAAACAGACCATAGGTTTCTCTGCAAAACCCACTCTCTCCAAAGCTGCTGGAACGAAGAACCAGAGAAGCTGGTTCCTGGAATGAACCCTCTTTCAGGCTATCAGATTCAACACTAGATGCAAAGAATTCCTCAGCCAAAACCCACTTCTAGGGCCGCCAAGGATGAAGAGGAACCAGGAGATGTGTGGTGACTAATCCACTGGAGGACTACCACGACCTGGACGATGCTGCAGCACTCCAAGGGCCAGCAAGACTCTGAAGGATCTGAGGTGAAGATGGATCTCCGATGCAACCAGGAACCAGAAGGATCTGAAGTGAAGATGGTTGATTCTGAAGGAATGTCACAAGGAACTAGAACAAAACAATGAAATGGCGGACACGTCCTGCACTGGACTTCGACGGACTCTACTTGCGATGAATGACCAGGGGTGCAGACCAGGTTCTTCCAGGATGTGCACACTCTTCTGCGGAGGGCGACCAACTTTGGTACATCTGGATCAGGAACCCAATGAAACGACACTGGCATGGTGGTCATGATGTGCTGAAACCTCGGTGAATGTAACTTTGAACTGTAGGACAGAAAAAACAGTGGGTACAAACTGTACAAACGGTGATGAACTCGACTTCGGTGAATAACACAGACGGAGTAGATGATCTGATGGTCAGACACTTTTTGGTGAAGAATGATGACGAAGATGTTTTCCTCCCGGTAGAGACTGATTCTGGATACGTAGAAAAGCAGACCACACCATGGAACATCAATGTGGTGGAAGATTGAGTCTGTTCCCATATTCTGGCAACACTGTAGCTATTAGGCACCCCTTCACACAATACCCAGAGAACTGTGTGATGACCAGGTAATTTGCCAGGAGAAAGGGCAAATTATCAATTTTGGGGCAATAATCTACTTGTGGGGCAATTGTTCAGATGCACGGGGCAATTGTTCAGATGCCTGGAGCAATTGTTCAGATATGCAGCGCAATTATTCATATGCCTGGAGCAATTGTTTAGATGCCAGGGCAATTGTTGATATATCAAGGCAATTGTTCAGATGCCAAAGGCAGACTCTGTAATCCGTAACCAAACACCCTCCTCCCTTGCAGCTCTACTTGTTCCACTGACATCTGCCAATGGACTACGCTCGGCAAATAAATTTCTACTTACCGTACCCAGGTGTCTTACTTCTAGAGGCTCTGGAGCTTTTCACTGCACGCCCCAGCCACCTGGAACTCCCTCCTCCTGCCCTAAGACAGGCAAACTCTCACCAATATTCAAAAAGAACTATATCGCCACCTATCCTTGGACCCTTGCACATGCTTTGATCCCACTTGAGGCCTCACAGCTAGCCACTCTACCTGCCCAAGACACTGCTGCACTTCTGAACAAGCTTTGCCTTAAATTGTCTTAATAGCTGCCACTTAGCCCAGTCTCAGTTGTTATTTGCTTGTACTACTGTCACCTTGTGTCATCTCTGCCTAGCCATATGTATAATCTCAAGTACTGTCTGAATTGATCTGTATTCTTACCTACATGTACTATATACTATGTAACTATATACTATGTAATTGTATAATTGTATAATCTCATCTCTTTTTATGTATGTATTCTCCCGGGTCGTGCCTGAAAATACTCAACTTTGGCTAGCGCACCTAACCTGGTTAACAAAAACGAAATAAATACCCACAATCCTAATGTCACAAGGCAGTCTTGGTGCTTTTAGCAATTACACAGTCCTTCAGAATGCTGGAGCAATAAACAGTTGCGTAAACAGTACAGTTGTTAACAGTCACTTTGCAGCATGTTGTGAGGTAAGTACCCTTAACTGGACCCTTTTTGACTTTAGGGCCTTCCTGAATAGGATCTGGCTACCCCTGAGTGCTTTGCTATGAATGCCCCAATCACTACACTCGGATACCACTTGCTACTAGACCAGTTGCCCTGAACACTAGAGGCCTAAATGCCTTACTTGCTATGGGGATTGTATGCCCTACTTACTACTAGGCTGGCTTGCCCTAACTCACTAGGCCGGGGCTGCCCTTACTATCTCGGGGCTGGCTTGCCCTAACTGGCTAGGCCGGGGCTGCCCTATCTCACTAGGCTGGGGCCCTTTATTACCACGGGCCTGGTGCCCTCTCTTAATCTGGGCCTGGTGTCCACTGCTTTACTCTGGGCCTGGTGCCTTCTTTAGTCTGGGCCTGGTGCCCTCTTTACTGTGGGCCAGGTAGCCCTGCTTTGCTTTGGGCCTGGTGCCCACTCTTAAACCTGTGGGCCTGGCGCCCTTTCTGAACTGGGCCTGTTGCCCTATTTACTTCACTGGCCTTGGCTGCCCTCTCAGAACTGGGCCTGGTGCCCACTCTTAGTCTGGGCCTGGTGCACTGCTTCTAAATGGTGGGCCTGGCGCCCTTCTTTATTCTGATTCTGTTGCCCTTTTAACTGAGGGCCCCTTTAAATTCTTAAGGCTCTCTGAGCCTGCTGTCACTCCTGGGGCAAGTCATCACCCAATCCTGCCCCTCTAATGAATATTTATAGGCCTCTTTACTGGCCTAGCGCTGTCCTGACCCCTCCCCGTGGGCGTCGCTACCTCCCTGCCCCTTCTGAATATTAATTTAGGGTCCTTGTGACCCGATACTCAGGCAGCGCTCAGCCGCTTTTCTAGGCGCCGACTGTGCACTGTAAAATCAATAAAATAAAAACAGTCCTGTCTTTCAAATGGGCGGTCAGCACGTAACAGCATGCTGGCGCTGACTCACTCACTCACACCAACAGCTGATCGAGGAGGCAACTGGGAGGCAGAAAGTGTGCTGGCAGTGGGAGGGAGCATTGCAGGCAATGTGACGGGTGACAGGGGGGCCTCAGACGGCCAACAGGTAAATGGTCGGAATGCAACTCTTCTCTGCCGCCGACGGGGGACCGGGAAATACTTTTTAAAATTAAAAAGGGGCTAAAACAATAAAACGACGGGGCTCTTAAGCCCCAAAACAGCCGGTCTGAACGTTTACTTTCTTCGTGGAGCTCCGATGGCGCCACTGACCACAACACACAGCAGCAGATGGAGACTCCAGGCAGTGGAGGCAGAGCAGGCACACAGCTAAGTCCTCAGGGATGGCTTCAACAACCAGGTAAGCCCTATCTTGTCCCTTCGACTTACTGTGTCCTCTCTCCTCTACAGCTGCCCAGGATCAACTGAACAAAAAACAGTTAAACTTTCAAACTTGAACCCTCAGGGTTCTAGAATGGCTGGAGTGGAATGCTGTGCATGAGCAGCTCAGCACAGCATTCCATCCAGGCCATTGTTACCAGAGCTGCATGAAATCTATTTTTTTACAGAGTTTTAAGTGCACAGGGCACTTTTCTTTATTATACACAGTGCTTCTTCACTATGCAAGCAGGGGGAATTAACTTGGGGGCCCCTTTTTACCTATCCCCTGCAATCTACACCTGCAGCAGGCACCATGGGCACCTGTAAAACCCATTAATTCATTTGTGTATTACATTTTCTGTGATGCCCCAACTTTGGGGCATTACACAAGGTTTGAACTCCCTGAACTTTAGGGCAACTATGGCCTACAATAATCTCCCAAGCACTGTTACTGATTTGCCTATGATTTCCACTTTTAAAAAACTTAAGAGTTTTTATTAAATCAGTCTTCATGTGTTGGCACGGTCTATATTTGCATCAATGTATGTTTGTGGTTGTGTGTTTTGTATTATGTAATCTAACTTGTCACATGTGAACACAGGCATTACTGCTCACATTTCTACCAGTATAAAACAAATAAATGAAATGAAATGAAATTATTTGGAACTCCCAGAAACAAAGAATTTGGTTCAGACACACCTTTTCTAAGCTAACAGGAAGGCTGGCATTACCACTAAAAGAAAGATATTACTGGCTGCCACGACTAGAACTCTGCATTGCAAAAAAATATTATCTTGACAAGCTTAATTATCTTATTTCACTAACTAAACATAGAAACATAGAATTTGATGGCAGATAAGGACCGCTTGGCCCACCCAGTCTGCCCATTTCCCTACCTATTGAATAAGCTGCAGATCCTAGTTAACCAACAGCCTACTACTTCCTAACCCCCACCAGAATTGCTTTATTTCTGTCCCATGCATTCTTGAATTGCCTCACTGTTTTTGACCCCACAACCTCCTCAGGAAGGCCGTTCCATGTATCCACCACCCTCTCCATGAAAAAATACTTCCTCACATTGCCCCTGAGCCGTCCCCCCCATCTTCAAATTGTGCCCCCTTGTTCTTGTACATCGTTTTTTTCTGAAAGATGCTACCCTCTTGGACTTTGTTGATCCCCTTGAGGTACTTGAAAGTTTCTATCATGTCCCCCCTTTTCCTTAAGGGTATACATATTAAGCTCCTTTAGCCTCTCTTTGTATGGCTTCTGGTGCAGACGCTGCACCATTTTAGTTGCCCTCCTCTGAACTGCCTCCATCCTGTCTATGTCCTTGAGGAGATGGGGTCCCCAGAACTGCATGCAGTACTCCAGATGGGGTCTCACCAAATGTCTGTACAGAGGGATAATAACTTCCTGTTTTCTACTGGTGATGCCTCTCCCTATACATCCCAGTATCCCTCCAGTCCTCCTTACTGCCCTCTGACATTGCTTGCTTACCTTGTGGTCATCTGATATGACTACCCCAGGTCCCTTTCCATTTTTGTTGTTGTTAGTACCTCTCCCCATTGTACTCTTCCCTGGATTTTTGTTTCCCAGGTGCATTACTTTGCACTTCTTTGCACTGAATTTAAGCTGCCATACTTTTGACCAATGCTCCAACCTTGCCAAGTTTGTTTGTTGCTTGTTTAAAAGTTTATTTTTATACAGGTTGGTTTGTTGGAGAATTAAATCCCCATTTACAACAAATTCTTGTAGAACATAGTTACAATAACAAAAACAAAATAATAAATAAGTACATACAATACAAAATCGCATACAATCTAAAAACAATTACAGCAAACATTCAAGTAATCATGCAATTTAAGTTTAAATATGTGCAAGTCAGAAATCTCAGCAATATGAAAAGATAATTCATTCCAAGTCTTTGCTAAACTATTCTGGAGAATTATATCCCACATCCGATTTGTAATTCGAATCGTAGGCAATTTTCTAGTTGTTTTCCTTAACCTATCTGAATATGTCAAGTTGGGATTCAGACATATTAAATGATTTAATGAATGTGTTTTTTTGTTGTTAGAATAAATTAAACCATGACATATCACTAACCATAAATACTTTCTACGAACTGTTGGGTGTAACCAATCAAGTTCCTGATAAATTAAGCATCGATGGGCCTGGAATTTGTTCTTTAGGATATAATTCCCCAATCTATAATAGGTCTGATCTAGTTTGTTCAGAAATTTCTGATAGAGTGCATATAATGGAAATCCGTAATCAAGTACAGGCAGCAACAATTGTTTTACTAATCTAGTCTTAATTTCTCTAGTCAGGCACCCTGACATCCTTCTTAAAGCTCCCAATCTTTGGTTCACCTTTTTTATCTGCGATAAAATATGTTCAGAAAAAGAAAAGTGGTAATCAACAAGAACCCCCAGGTATTTATAAGTATATGCCATCTGAACCATAGCCCCATCTAGAAACTTAATCTGAAAATCAGTAAGATCCTTTTTTACATGTGGTCCCACAGAAAAGATCATACTCTGCTTCTTCCCAGTGCTCATTAAGAGACCTGAGTCTCTTATTCAAGTCTCAATATTGGAAAAATCTGTTTGGAGCCACTGTCTCAGGTCTCGGGATCATCTGCAGATGCAAACAGTGCAATGTCATCCCATAAAGTCTAACATCAGTACTAGTTACATGAGTTACAAGGCTATTTATATAGATATTAAATAACACAGGGCCCAAAATAGAGACCTGAGGTACACCTCGATATAGGTCCAGGACACCCGAGACACCAGCACCACAGACCACCCTTTGTTTATGAATAGATAAATAAGATCTAAACCATTGCAAAGACTCCTGTTGCATCCCAATATCCTGCAATCTATGCAAAAGGGTTTCATGATGAACCAAGTCGAAGGCTTTACTTAGGTCCACAAACACCGCCCCAGTATACCTACCCTGGTTCAGTGATGTTGCCACCAAATTACCAAAGTCAAGTAGGGCGGTGTTTGTGGACCTACCCTCTCTAAACCCATGTTGACAGTTGGTTAATAACCCTTCTTGATCAAGATAGTGTCCAAGCTGGTGGTTTAACAGCTTTTCTAATACCTTTGATAAAATTGGGAGCAAGGTAATGGGTCTATAATTGGAGGGAGCTGTATGGTCACCACCCTTATTTATGGGGACAATTTCTCCCATTTTCCATTGTTCAGGTACAGAGGAAGATTGTACACTCCAATTATAAAGATATGTAATTATAGGGGCTATAATGTCGAAACCTAATTTCAAAAATCTGGGGTCAATACCATCTATTCCTGCTCGCTTTGATACTTTCAATTTTTTTAATTTTTTGGCTACATCCTGTACATTAATATTTTTTCAGTTTAAATCCCTTATTATTGACTGTAGAAATAACAGAATGTACATATTTAGAATCAGCAATTCCAAGTTTTGGTATCTCCAAATCTGGTAGGTCTTAAAATAGTGATTTAATAAATCAGCTACCTCTGAAAGGTTGTCTATCAAATTTTCTCCCAGTATTAAGTTAATAGGAGTTTTAGATTTTACTATTTTTTTTTTAATCAGAAATATTCTTCCAAAATTTATTTGGATCTTGCATATTACTGAAAAAATTCTGATAAAATCTTTTTTTAGCTAAAGCTACCATTCATTTACATTTATTTCGCCAACATTTAAAAGAATCCCAATCATCCACTAGTTTTGTTCTCTTAGCTTTTTTCCATATTCTGTTCCTGATGCATAGTTGAGTTTTCAATTTCTCACTAAGCCATGGTAAACATTTGGTATTATTGCTTTTTTTTTATTTTTGGAGCATGAATTTGAACTATGTCCAGAAAAGAATCTGTAAATTCTTGAGTAGCCAAATTTAAATCAGGAATCAAAAATACCCTTGACCAGTCAAAATTTTAAGACTATTCCTAAAAGATAATGCATTAAATCAATGCACTCAAAATCATAATTTCTCACTCCCCAGATTTTTGTAGGATAAACACATTGAAGTGGGTTATGACCCCAGATTTAAAGGAAGTACTTTACAGCCCTCAACCTTCAAGTCTTGTGAGACAAAAAACAAATCTAATATAGAGCCAGTAGTTCTGTTATTAAGGCTTCTTGTTGGTTGGTGAATTAATTGTTGAAGTCCCAATACTTCTAAGCTAGTTTTAAGTTTATTACCTCTGTTATGTCCCTAGTCTGCATTAAAATCTCCAGTTAACAGCACACTCTGGTCTTTCAATATTTCCAATAAAGTATCAACCAAGGTATTAAATGTGCTTCTCATCCTTTCCACCCCCCCTTGTGTATCAACCCTGTTGCAGATCTTTGTGTCGCCTGCAAAGAGGCACACTTTTCCTTCCAGTCCCTCTGCAATGTCACTTATAAAGACATTAAAAAGGACCGGTCCCAGTAATGAACCTTGCGGTACCCCACTAGTAACTCTCCTTTCTTCAGAGTGGACTCGGTTTACTATTACCCTGTGTGTCCTGTTGTCCAGCCAATTTTTAACCAGCCTACCACCCTGGGACCCACTCCCAGGCTGGCTAACATTTTATTAATCTTTGTGTGAGACTGTGTCATATGCCTTGCTTAAAGTCTAGGTAGGCCATGTCCACAGCCTCCTTGGTCTACTACTTTGGTCACCAAGTCAAAGAAATCTATTAGATTAAGTCTGACATGACCTTCCCACTATGAATCCATGCTGCCTTGGGTCCTGTGCCCGCTGGCCTCTAGGTGCTCAACAATTCTTTCTTTCAGAAGTGATTCCATAGTTTTCCATACCATTGCGGTCAAACTAACAGGTCTGTAGTTTCCTTCCTCTGCTTTGCTCCCACTTTGTGAGGGAATCACATCTGCCTTCCTCCAGTCCTCAGGTACCACACCATCCTCCCATGATTTGTTAAAAGGGTAGTCATTGGTGTCAGTAGTTCTCCCTTAGTTCTTTTAGAATTCTGGGGTGAATCCCATCAGTCCCATTGCTTTGTCCACCTTCAATTTCAAGAGTTCTATCAGAACCCTTTCTTCTTTGAATGGACAAGTATCGACCCCCCCATCCAGTGTGCTTCTATTGACTGAATTAGGTATGTCCCCCTCCTCTTCTTTTGTAAATACTGAGCAGAAGTATTTGTTCAGTATCTCTGCTTTTTCACTGCCACCCTCTGTCCACCCACCCTCCCCTTTACTAAGCCTCACTATCCCTCCCTAATGTACCTATAAAAGGTTTTATCCCCCTTCTTAACTGAGTTGGCTATCTTTTCCTCGGTTTGGGCCTTTGCTATTCTGACTGCCTTCCCCACTTCCTTCTGCTTTAATTGGCACAGTTCTCTATCCTGCTCCTTCTGTGTTTCCTTATACTTCCTGAATGCTGTCTTTTTCTCCCTAACTTTCCCCACCACCTCTTTTGAGAACTATAGTGTTTTTTTCCTTCGTTTTGATTTGTTTATTTGCTTCACATAAAGGCTTGTTGCCTCTGTGATGGCAATTTTGATGTTTCCCCATTTTTCCTCCACCCCTCCTTCTTGCCCATTTGCTAGTGCTTTAATGAGGCACTCTTCCATTTTGCTAAAGTCAGCCCTCCTAAAGTCCAGTACTGTCACGTTTATATGGCTTGACTCTATGGCTGTGTTTATTGTGAACCACATTATTTGGTGGTCAGTTGTTCCCAGATGGCTACCCACTTCTAAATCTGAGATCCTCTCTCAATTCCTATTTGAGAGTACCAGGTCTAAGATTGCTCCCTCCTGAGTGGGTTCCAACACTAGCTGTCTGAAGCATGCCCCCTGTAAGGCATCAAGAATGACCCTGCTCTTGGATGTGGCTTCAGCAGAGGTATTCAGTTAACATCTGGCATATTCAGGTCCCCCATCAACAATATCTCCCCTTGTTCTGCCATCCTAAGGATGCCTTCTATCATTTCTTTGTCCATTTCCTCCCCCTGAGACAGGGGTCTGTATACAACACTAGTGTGGATTGTGGTGCCATTTCCTGTCTCCAGGGTGACCCACAGTGCCTCCTCCCCTCTCTGTTTACCCTTTAGTTCCATTGCTTTGATCCCTTCCCTTACATAGAGAGCTACTCTTCCTCCTCCTCTTCTACCCTCCCTGTCCCTCCTGTAGATTGTGTACCCTGGTATGTTGACATCCCAGTCATGGTTCTCTGTGTGCCACATTTCTGTGACTGCCACGATAACCAGGCTTCCCTCTTCCATCAAGGCCACTAGTTCAGGGAGCTTGTTACCCAGACTACGGTGTTGGTACTCATTGCCTCCATTTTTTGATGGCCTTACCTTTTAGCCCCATCTCTGTCCTTACTGCTTTTGCCTTTTCTCCATTTACCCCTGCCTTCTCTGTATCAACTTCTCTATTTTGGTGTTTACCTCTAACTACCCTGCTTTGTGGGGGGTGGGGTTTTCCTGCTCCTTGCAGTGCCCCCTGGCTAGTTTAAATGCTTGCCAATGAAGCATTTAAATCTATCACTGAGGATTCTTGTTCCCTCCTGGACAGATGCAGACCATCACACCAGCATAGGCATGTCCCTCAGGTGGACCCCAGTCCCAGTGAAGCCCAAACCCTGAGCTTTGCACCAGTTTTTCAACCATTGATTGAATCCTATGGTGCAGAGCACCCTAACCTCACCAATGCCATAGAACAGGCAGCACCTCCGAGAAGGCTAGCGTGTGTGCTACTTGTTCAAGGTCCCTCCCCAACTCCACAAACTCCCCCTGCACTGCTCTGATCCCATTTCCAGTCAGGTCATTTGTCTCTAAGTGGACAATGACATCCAGCTCCCTCCCCCGTGCAGCTGCTCCAGTCATTCTGAGGATTCGCTCCCTGTCCCTCCAAGCCATGGTGCCGGGCAGGCACCTTACCTCCCTCTCCCCTCCCTCCCCCAGTTCTACTTCCTTAACAATTGAGTTCCCCACCAGGAGTTGTTTCCTTCCCTTTTGGGGTCCTGTGCCACCCTCCTTTGGGTCTTCTTTGTGGAGGTTCCCAGCATCCTCTTTGGTGTCCACTGCGGGTGCCTCCATAGAAGAACCACGCTCTGCCAGAATGGCTTATGAATTGTGGAGAGGTACAACTGGAGGGATGCACCTCTGCTCCACCACCCTCACCCTCCCTGAGCCCACCGTGGTCTAACCGCTCCTCTTTCTTGACAACCTCTGAGGCAGCAGCAGCTTGGTGATCCCTGGGTGGGAAAGGAGGTCTCCTAATCCTGGCCAACTCAGCCTAGAGACAAGCAACCTCTCCTCAGCCGAGAGAGGTGCCTGCAGATGGGACAACACCGCATCCTCCAGAATGTCTCCTGAAGACTTCCGCTCCACAGCCACTGCACTATATCACTCCCATCATGTCTTATTTGTGGCCCCTCGCCTGTTTTTTTGTATTTTTACTCTTTTCTCTCTCTCTCTTTTCTTTTTTTTTTGTTGGTTTTTTTCTCTCTACTTTTCTACTGCCTCTGTGCCCTTACAGCTCCTACCCTTCCTGTTCTGGGACAGGAAGTTCCTGTATTCCTCAGTAGTCTCTTTCTTACTTGCTCAGAGACAGACCTCCAACAGCTAACCCTTTTTTTCCTTCCTTCTCCTTCTCTCCCTGTCTTTCTCTCCTTCTGTAGTGACTTACATCTTCTCTCTTCTCCTCTTGTATGTGCCTTTGTGGACCTAGTTGCTAACCTATATATGCATGTACCCTTTGTAATTCTGCCTATATACCAGCCAGGCTATGCTTGTGCTGCCTAACTGTTTCTGTGTCTTTAAGTAGATGTGGCCTGGCCTTCCACTATAAAGAGCACCCAGGGTGGATGGGGAATGGGGGTGGGGGTTGTTCCTTTGGTACTTGTCTACAAAAACAATCAACAATCTGGTAAAAATACTTTCTACTGTAACCTACAGGCAAAACACAGCTCTAGTTTAGTTTAAGGTAGCTGGTAGCTACTCTCCTTCTCTCAGCTTCTGCAGCAAACAGAGTCCACAGTCAACTCCTGTTTGTAATCCATAGTCCAAGCCTTCTTCAGCTACTCCCTTATCAGACACCTCTTTCACAGAGTTTCAGTAACAGCTCTAGTCACAAATGACTGCAAATTTTCTCCCAGTTAGATTACTTCCCTGGCAAATTAAAAGTTACACTAAGTAAAGACAACCCCAAAAACAGAGAACCAAAACACTGACTTCTACTTGCTATTACAGGCCCCTGAATTAAGAATTCAATTCAATGTACTCAGTAAATCCGGGGTACCCCAGGGCTCAATCCTGGGTCCACTCCTTTTCAGCATCTTCCTTAACAATCTACCGACTGCCTGCCACCAGCGAACACTGCTTTACGGAGATGATGCTGTCATTTTTGCAAGCCACCCTGACCCTTACCTCTTTGAAAGTAACCTTCAAAAGGGCTTCACAGAAGTTGAGCACTGGTTCCGCAACCATAAACTAGTACTAAACTAAAAGAAGACAAAAGTCCTGTTGTTCTCCTCAGCCCGCAGTCGACATAAAGAGCATGTCTTACCATCCAAATTCCTAAGGAGACCCCTTGAACAAATATGTTCAAGTACCTAGGGGTTACTCCTTGATAGACACCTCTCACCTATTCACTGCACATCGAAAATATTGCCAGAGCAGTCCAATACCAGGATTGGGCCCCTCTATCAACTGAGAAAGTCTCAACACCTGAAGCCCTAAATCTTGCTGTCCACAGCTCGGTGTTCTCCTTAATCAACTATGGCCTTGTCATTTACGGAACTGCTTCCACCACTGAACTCAGAAGGCTCACTGTGGCACTAAACAAGGCCTGTAGACTCCTAATTGGTGCACCACACCTCACCCACACCTCACGATGTCTGTATGCAGGCTGGGTGGCTCAACGTCATAGGAGAATTAAATACCACACCTGCTTACTTGCCAAAAGATTCTCCTTGACTCATGCCTTTGGGATTAGGATGCTTACTTCACAAATCCCCAAGACCCAACATATGTGCACCTCATCTTCTACTAGTCCCGATGTGCCAGACCGCCCAGTACCAATGCTCCTTTGTATCAAAGTGTTATACTGGTTAAATGGCCTCCACAATGGTTTGGCTAACCTTACTAGTCTCAGTGAATTCAAACTCAAACTTCATCAGCACATCCTAACTGAAAACTCCTGTGATTGCACCACTTAACATCCTTGTCCCTCTTCCTGGGACCTCACCCCCCTACCGTTCTTCCACTGTTCTCTCTACTTGTCTTGTCCTCTCACGCTCCTCTCCCTTCCTGCCCTCCCATCTCCCCCTCTTTTTTTATAACTACTTTATTTCTCCCTCGCTCTGTGCAGCCCCCATCTGACCGACTCCCCCAGCTCCATCCCTGGAATTACCGGGCCTTACCTTACACCCGGTCTGGGAGTGGTGCCTGCGGAGAGTCAGTCACCATCCTGCTGCTGGCTACCTTTTTCTGTTTTTCTCCCCTTATTTTTCCCTGAGGACCCCAGGAGAAGGATGCATGCATGTGGAGGGACTCATGCGTCTTTCAGCCCTGGTTATGGTCCTCCTCCACCCGCCCCATTGGCCTATCGCCGGCACCCTCATTTGTGCAGCCCCTTGGCCTCCACCAGGAGTAGCCGAGGCGAGGATGCCACCCCACCTCCCAGAGAGAGGAGCTACTCCTTGCGGCTGCTCCATCCTGCTCTGCCCACCCCCCATCAACCTCTGATGACCCAGGCTCACTCCCGAACCCGGGGGTCAGCCGCGCCAAGGTGAAACATCCAACGCCTCAGCCTCTGCGCCCACCGGGCCGGCTCCATCTCCCCTCTTTTCTCCCCCCACTGTCTTCCTTGCTTTTCGTCCCTTACTATCCTAGCTGCTACGTGACAATGCCGCCTGGTTGCTCTCCCTTCCTTGATCTGGCTCCCCTCATAATTCCTCCTCTTCTCACTCCCTGCCTTGAATCATGTACTAAACTAATGTGTATTTATTTGCTGTTCTCTTATTCTGTATTTTGTAATACAAATTGCTTAATTGTTTGTGAAAGCAGTCTGTTTTCCATTGTGGATCTGTACCCCTTATTGACGTGGAACTTTGTAAATGAGCTGCTTTGCGCTCAAAGGTACTTGTAATCCTAGACTGAATAAATAAAAATAAATAAAGTAAATGACCTCCCTGCTAAAGGGTAGCTGCTCACCCTCTCTCAGCTTCTGCAGCAAATCTTGCATTTTAATCCCAAGATTTGTTAAGAAAAAAATGTCTTGCATTAAGACAGATTGTCTTGCTTTATATTGTCAAGAAAAACAAGCTTATTTCATGGTATATTTTTCTTATTTTAATGATCTTTAGTGTCAGTGATTAAAAATCTTATGCTATAACTTCATGATATCATCCTGTTTTTAGACTACAGTACTAGTTTTTGGAGTGTTTTCTTTCTCTCAGTCTAATTTTAAGATTTATTGTTTGGCAAGCTTTTTTCATCAATTTTTTGCAATTGCCAGAGCCAGCAACCCACAGGCCCCCGATCTGAAGCCTGAACTTCCCCTTTGCAAGCTTTTAACCCTCCAATTTTTGCCACTGTCTGTTGCAGACTATTATATTGTTTGCCCAGCCTGCACTCTTATCCTTTCAACATCACCACCATAAGTCCCTGAGATTTGAAGGCATTTATAGAAACATAGAAACTGATAACAAATAAGGACTGCTTGGCCAACCTAGCCTGACTATTTTCCATACCTACTGTATATACCGCCAACCTTACTTGGTCGCTGACTTTACCCTTCCTTTCCTAACCAATAAGGTTCCCTTATACCTATCCCATGCGTTCTTGAATCACATTACAGTTGTTACCCTGACCTCCTCCACTGGAAGACTGTGCCAGGCATCCACCACTCTTTCTGTGAAGAAGTACTTCCTCATGTTTCACCTGAATCTACCCTCTCCAGCTTCATAGCTTGATTCCTTGTTTTTGAGCATAGCTTTTCTGAAAAATGCTTTCACTCTTGTAGCCTATTTATACCCTTGAGGGATTTAAAAATCTCTATCATAGCCCGACTTTCCCTCCTTTCCTCCAGGGTGTAAATATTGAGGTCCTTTAGCCTTTCCTCATAGGGCTTTTGATGCAGGCCCTGCAACATTTTCACACCTCTACTCTATGTCCTTGTGAAGATGTGGTCTCCAGAATGGGGCACAGTACCTAGGTGAGGTTTCATCAATGATTTTACAGTGGTATCACCACCTCCCTATTTCTGCTGGTGATACCTCCCTATGTACCCTGGCATCCCACTAGCTCGACCCACTGCCTTGTCACACTGTTTGGCCACCTTGCACATTGGAAAGAAGTGACTAGTCTTCTTCCTTTCCCAGACCTTTTGTGGGCTCATGTCTGCAAATCTGAGGGTCTCATGCACCACTCAGACTATCTCCTGCACAAGGTCAAACGAGCATAGTCACGTGGCTATGTCCTCTCTGGGTTCTTCCTTCTTTTCAGCTGAATCTTCAGCCTCTGAGGCAGATTCCCTCTCAGACTCCTTGGACTCCTGTGTGTCATCCTTCTTTTGCCTTTTTAGTTTTGGGGCTTTCTTATCTGGCTTTCTTGAATGTCTGAGGTCCTCTAGGCCTCAGCTTTGTCCAATAATTTTTGTAACATATCAAACATCACCCCTTGGGTCACCATGGAGACACTGTCATCCACAATGTCCTCTGCCAAGGAGCCAGAGGCCATATTGTCCACCTCGGTCTGCATCGACCAGGCACAGCAAGTAGTGGTCCCTGTAAATTTAATTAGTAGAAATGGGGGCCCAATTGTGGCACACTCTTCTAGTCTTGCCTACACCATCATCAAAATCCACCACCCCAAGGCCCCTCCAAATCTACTCCTGCTCCACTCCTTCAAGTCCTTGGACATTACCCTGCTGTTAAATGACCAGTACAACACTGACTGATCCCCCATCCCCACTGCTCATCTATAGATTATACCCTAAACTTCTTCAGAACTTAATTCCTTGATACCAGGAACCTCCACGCCCTCCAGCATATTATGGTGAGAGGGTCCCACCTCCCCTGGATAAATACAGAATTACTAGCTTGTTTACATGCACATGACCTGGTCTGGAAGGAACACAAATGGACTGGTTCCCTTGCTGCCTTGCAAAAGTACTGTCACCTAAATAATACCTACACCAAGGCAGTCAGACTTGCTAAGGGTGACTACTTCTTAAACACTTTCCAAAATTTAATCACCCATCCACATTCTGGAAACTGATCCATGCCCTTTTCTCCCCCCAACTCAGCTGCCAGACCCTGTCCTCAGAATGGGTGACTCCTCCCTGTCCGACCCCCTCTCTGTGGCCACTGAATTTAACCCCTTCTTCACTTCCTGCATCTCCTCACTCCTTTCCTCCCTTCCTCTATCCTCCCCTTCCTCTCCCCCTCCAGTCCTCATTGCTCCCTTCCCCTTCTACCCCTCTTTCTTTTTCTCCCCTGTATCCCCTTCTGTCATTCTTGATGCTCTCCTTGCCCTAAACCCTTCTAAAGGCAAGTATCCTGATTGCCTTTACTCTAAACTTCTCAACCTGTCCACCCCAGCCATCTCCTCTCCTCTTGTAGCCCTCCTAAACCTCTTCTTCACTAGTGACTCAGTCCCCTTTGCCAGGAAACATGCAACCTCGTACCTCTCCCTAAAGGTGGCGACCCCTCTGCCCTAGGAAATTATCATCCCATCTTCCTCCTCACCACCCTAGCCAAGCTGCAGGAACGCATTGTTCTCTCCCAACATTCTTCCTTCCTTGACTCCTCCTCCTTTTTCATCACTTTCCAATTGGACTTCTGTAAGTACCAATCCACTACCATCATTCCTCAGGCTCACTGATTCCATTCTCTCTGTCATGGATCAGCGCCTCATTCCTTCTGCCATTTTTGTTGACCTGGCTAAGGCGTTTGACATTGTCTCCCTCCCCTCACCCTAGATAAACTCTCTTCTACTGGGCTTTCAGGTACAACCACCAACTGGTTCCATGCTTACCTGTTGGTAGGGACCCAATCAGTAAAATTGGTGACTCACTTTCCTCGCCTCTCCCTATTAACACAGATGTCCTGCAAGGCTCTGTGCTTGGACCCTGCTGTTCTCCATTTTCCTAAATGATCTCCCTATGATCTGCTTGTCTACATCCATTCACAGGTATATGGATGACACTGTTCTATTTACATCCGGCCCTCTCCTACTGATGTTGCATCCAGACTTCAGCTTGACTTCGACAAAGTTCAGCTCTGGCTACATTCAAACCAGTTATTCCTAAATTCCAAGAAGACCATCTCCATGTCCTTTGGCACTAGGCAGAGACTCTCTAGGCTCCCCTCTTTTTCCCCTCTTTCCACACCTTAGATGGCTCCCCACTTAAGTATGATACCTCTGTCAGGTATCCTGAGGTTTGGCTCGACTAGCTTCTCTGGTCACGTGGATGCCATTTACAAAAAAACAGCACCCCAAGCTCAGTGCCTTGTGCAGAAATTGTGGCTGCATCCCTGCCAGCCCATCGTGCAGTCCTCAAAGAATGATCCTCCCCATCTTTGACTATGGCGATATGGTCTACAGTGCCACCCCTGGTGCTTTCTTAGCTAGATTAGATACTCTTTTCCACTCTTTCTGATGTTTTACTCTCAATTGCCTTCTCGAACTCACCACTGCACTCTGTACCAATGTCTGCCTCTCCCTCTCTAGAAGGCAGGTGCCTTATCCACTGTGCCAGCTTCTAAGTAAATTCTGGTTTGGGTCTCTCTCACCTCCCATCTCTCTGCCTCTCTCTCTCCCTACCTCCTCCCACTCTCTCAGGAGCTTTGATGTGCAGATCTTTGCTGTTCCCTCTAGATCTTCCTCTCCTGGCCAATGAGCTTTCTCCCACCATTTCCTCAGGCTCTGGAACACCCTTCCAGCTCCCATCCATAACACCTCATCCTCTCAAACTCTTTCCTCCATCCTCTGAAACCTCACCTTACCCTCCTGCAAGTGCTCATAGTCCCTTCTCCCCACTCCTCATTCTTCATGCTGTCCCCCAATCCCTTCTCCCCACCCCTATTTCATCATGCTTAACACAGGTGTCCTGCAAGGCTCTGTAGCAGAAGGGGGGGAGTAGCTCTCTATGTAAGGGAAGGGATAAAAGCAACTGAACAAAAGAGTAAACAGGGAGGAGAGGAGGCACTGTGGGTCACCTTAGAGACTGGAAATGGCACCACAATCTGCACAGGGGTCGTATATAGACCCCCATGTCAGGGGGAGGGAATGGACAATCATATGATAGAAGGCATACTTAGGATGGCAGAGAAAGGGGAGACACTGTTGATGGGGGACCTTAACATGCCAGATGTTAACTGGAGCACCTTTGCGGCAGCCACATCCAAAAGCATGGCCATTCTTGATGCCCTTCAGGTGGCATTCTCAAACAGCTAGATTTGGAACCCACTCATGAGGGAGCAATCTTAGACCTCATACTCTCAAATGGGGACAGTGAGAGGATCTCAGATCTAGAAGTGGGTAGCCACTTGGGTACAAGTGACCACCAAACAGTGTGGTTCATGATAAACTTTGCTACAGAATCAAGCCATACAAAAGTGAGGGTTCTGGACTTCAGGAGGGCTGACTTTGGCAAGATGGGAGAGTGTCTTAGAAAAGCACTAGCAAACAGGCTAGAAGGAGGGGTGGAGCAACAATGGGCAAATATAAAAACTGTCATCACAGAGGCAACAAGCCTTTGTGTGAAGCAAATAAACAAATCAAAATGAAAGAAAAAGCCACTATGGTTCTCAAAAGAGGTGGCGGTGAAGGTTAGGGAGAAAAAGATAGCATTTAGGAAGTATAAGGAAACACAGAAGGAGCAGGACAGAGAACTGTACCAGTTAAGGCAGAAGGAATCAGGGAGGGTAGTCAGAATAGCAAAGGCACAAACTGAGGAAAAGATAGCTAACTCCGTTAAAAAGGGGGATAAAACCTTTTATAGGTATATTAGGGAGCATAGAAAGACAAAAGGAGGGATAGTGAGGCTGAATAGAATGGATGGTGGGTGGGCATAGAGTGACAGTGATAAAGTAGGGTTACTGAATGAATACTTCTGTTCAGTATTCACAAAAGAGGAAGTGGGGGAGGTGCCTAATCCAATTAACAGAAGCACTCTGGAGAGGGGGGTTGATCCCAGTCCTTTCATAGAAGAAAGGGTTCTGAAAGAACTCCTAAAACTGAAGGTGGACAAAGCAATGGGGCCAGATGGAATTCACCCCAGAATTCTAAAAGAATTAAGCAGAGAACTAGTGACACCACTGACCTTTTTAACAAATCATGGGAGGATGGTGTGGAACCTGAGGACTGGAAGAAGATGGATGATTCCCCTTCACAAAAGTGGGACCAAGGCGAGGCAGGAAACTACAGACCTGTCAGTTTGACCTCTGTGGTAGGAAAGTGATGGAATCACTTCTGAAGGAAAGAATTGTTGAGTACCTAGAGGCCAGTGGGGCACAGGACCCAAGGCAGCATGGGTTCACAGCGGAAGGTCATGTCAGATGAATCTAATTGATTTCTTTGACTGGGTGACCAAAGTAATAGACCAGGGAGGGCTGTGGACATGGCCTACCTAGACTTTAGCAAGGCATTTGACACAGTCCCACACAAAGATTAGTAGTCAAATTAACCAGCCTGGGAGTGGGTCCCAAGGTGGTAGCCTGGTAAAACACTGGCTGAACAACAGGACACAGAAGGAAATTGTAAATGGAGTCCACTCTGAAGAAAGAGGGTTACTAGTGGTTTACCATGCGGGTTCAGTACTGGGTCCTGTCCTTTTAATGTCTTTATAAGTGACATTGCAGAGGGACTGGAAGGAAAGTATGCCTCTTTGCAGATGATACAAAGATCTGTAACAGGTTGATACACAAGGAGTGTGGAAGGATGAGAAGGGACTTGCAAGGTTGGAGGAATGGTCGAAGTATGGCAGCTTGATTCAATGCAAAGAAGTGCAAAGTAATGCACCTGGGAAACAAAACCAGGGGAAGATTACACAATGGGGGAGGAGGTAGTAACAAAAACAAAAATGGAAAGAGACCTAGGGGTAATCATATCAGATGACCTTAAGGTTGGCAAGCAAATTCGAGAAGGTGGTAGGGAGAGCTGGGGTATACTGGGATGTATAGGGAGAGGTATCACCAGCAGAAAACAGGAAGTTGTTATCCCCCTGTACAGACAGTTGGTGAGACCCCATCTGGAGTACTGCATCCAGTTCTGGAGACCCCATCTCTGCAAGGACATAGACAGGATGGAGGCAGTTCAGAGGAGGGCAACTAAAATGGTGCAGGGTCTGCAAGAGAAGCCATACAAGGAGAGACTAAAGGAGCTTAATATGTATACCCTTGAGGAAAGGAGGGAGGGGGACATGATAGAAACATTTAAGTACCTCAGTGGAATCAACAAAGTCCAAGAGGGTAGCATCTTTCAGAAAAGAGATGTGCAAGAACAAGGGACACAATTTGAAGACAGAGGGGGAGAGGCTCAGGGGCAATGTGAGGAAGTATTTTTTCACAGAGAGGGTGGTAGATGCATGGAACAGCCTTCCTGAGGAGGTTGTTGGGTCTAAAACTGTGGGAGAATTCAAGAATGCATGGGACAGACATAAGGCAATTTTTGGTGGGGGTTAGGAAGAAATAGGCTGTTGGTTAAATAGGATCTGCTGCTTATCCTCTAGGTAGGGAAATGGGCAGACTAGGTGGGCCAAGCAGTCCTATCTGCTGTCAAAGTCTATGTTTCTATGTTGGAGGAGGAGGAGGTAATTTAGCTGGACTCAGAGGCAGCATTAATGTATACTTTATTTATTTATGACATTTTGATTAACTGGTGAGCCCACTGAGACCAGCGGTCCCTTTTTCTAGGGCGACCCGGAATTAATTACATTCAGTGCCAACAGGAAGTTCATGACATTACAGAACTACATAGTTCAGAATAGAATACATCAAGGACATCATACAGAGAAACACGCTTATTCACAGGGAAATTAGTTACATACATCAAGATACACATTAGCAGCAGCGGGATAGGTGAGGTTCATATGCTAACAAACCAGTCATAGTTGCGCCTTTAGCCTATCATGGCAATCCCCATTAGGGTTCAGCATTTAGCAGTAGCAGCTGCAAAGACAGCATTCCAAGGAATAGCCTTTTAGACCAGCCTTGAACCCTTCTAAAGAAGTGACTTTAGTTACATTTTCTGGAAGGGAGTTCCAGTGGTAGGGGGCAGAGTAAGCAAAAGACCTTTTTCCTAGGTTAGTCCTTACCCTAGGAATCTCCAGCAGGCTGGTGTCTGATGAGTGGAGGGCACGCCTCCTGGGTTTTGGGGCCAATAGACCCTGCAGATGGGGAGGGGAATAGATCTTGGTGAGTTTGAAAGTGAGGCAAAGGAGAAGTTGAGTTATTTTTTTTTTAGTTGTTTAACCAGGAATAGCACACTAAGCTGAAAGCTTTTTCTTTTTACAGGAGTGACCTGGGAGCACAAGAAAGTTAAGTGACTTGCTCAGGGTCACACAGTATGCAAGTGGAAGTTGTGGATTCAAACCCAGGTCTTGTCTGCTGGATGTCACTAGATTTGCAGCTCAAAACCTTAGACCACTGCGCTATACTCCTTCTAGAGTTGAGTGAGTCGGTATGCCAGAGTAGGCCAGTTCAGATCATACAGTACCTCACAATGATGCCTCCTGGGCAGCGAGCTTGGTGCAAATCAACTGATTTTGTTGTATAGGACATTCAGTTTGAGTCCTTCAGCCTCCCTGAGGAATTGTAATATTGGGGCTTCATAGACCAGGGACGGGAGTAGGGTACTACAAGCAATTTTTCTCTTCAAGTCAGAAGTCAGTGAGTTTCCCAGTCTGTATAGCAGGCCCAGTTTCTGATGCACAGTCTTGGTGATGTGATTGACGTGCAGCTTAAAAGTCAAGTCCTGGTCAAGGTATACACTGAGGTACTGTACTTTGTCCACTACATTGATCTTAGTCCCCATTGTCGTAAAAAGCGGCAGTAAATTTTTTCTGTCTACTCCCAACTGCCTTGGACCAAATAAAACCGCTTTGTTTTTTTTTTGTCATTCAGGACCAGCATGTTGCTGGCAAACCAGGTTTCAAGTGCATTCAGGCTGTGAACAAGTTTTACCTTGACTGAGCAGGGATCCGCATCACGGCAGTAGATTACAGTGTCATCTGCATAGGAGACCACTTTCACATCACTGCAGTGGTTGCTGATGTCATTGACAAACAGTGAGAAAAGAAGGGGACCAAGGATGGAACAATGGGAGACTCCATCCATGACTCCAAGGCAGCTGAAGAGTGCCCCTTTCCATTTAACTTTTTGAGATCTGCCAACTAGGTAGCTGGAAAATCAGGACACGGAGTGTTTATCCAGACCGAACATCTCCAGCTTGCCAAGGAGTAATCCACGGTTGACCAAGTCAAAGGCCTTGGTTAGATCTATGAATATGGCTCCTGTCGATAGCCCTTTGTCCACTGCATCGCTTGTAAGTTTAATAAGTGCCACGTCTGTCCATGACACTTCCTGAAGCCATGTTGTTGGTCAGACATAAGATGATGTAGTTTGAGGTAGCCCTGCAGCTGGTTGAAGATCAATCTCTCCTGAATCTTAGCTAAGGGACAGAGAATTGATATGGGCCTGTAGTTCTCAATGTTGGCCCTTGCTCCACTTTTGTGTATAGGGACCACCATAGCAACCTTCCATTTGGAAGGTACAACCCCTTCCGTTAGGAACCTGTTGATAAGCAAAGTTACCGGGAAAGCAATAGCCGGTGCAGCAAGTTTAAGTAGTCTTGGCTCGAGTTGGTCGTATCCAGGGGAAGCGTCAGGTTTCAGTTGTTTCAGTAGGGCTAGCACTTCAGATTTCCTAACCAGTCGCAGGTAGAAATGGGGTTGCGAGGTAACTTCTACGACTGGGCCCTGCGCTGGTGTTGGCAAGTTGGATTTGTTTTTGTCCAGATCTGTGAAATAGCTGTTAAAGGATTCCGCCACTGTTGTGGGATTATCGGCAGCTAGGCCGTTGACTAATATTGTCCCTTCAAATGAGTTTTTGTTACCTTTTAGTAGGGAGTTTATATGACACCAGAACTTCTTTGGGTCACCAAGGTGTTTGTTTTGGAGATTCCGCAGGTATTGAGATTTTGCTGCCTTGGCCTCCATTTTGCATTTGTTTTTAGATCCCTGTATTTGTCCCAGTCAGGTCACAGGTGTGTCGATTTGTAGTGCTCCCAGGCCCTTGTCCCTCAGGATCATTAGTTTCTTTAGTACTGAGAGTAGCGTAGTACTGGCTGTGCACTGTCCGACTAAGTTGTCATTGTCGTATATACTGTGGTGGCACACTCACTAGACATTCTTTCACGGTGTCATGGAGGAGGTATATGTGGAAATGGGGGTGGGGGTGCTGGTGCTGGCTGTGGGGGTGGGGGAGAACACATTTAGCTTTCTTCCAGTGACACATCATGCATGAAGCAACCCTCACAGTCTTCGAGACTGGAGTCATCACCAGGTGGAAATTCAGTCAGCATTGCTGCTTCATCTCCCTCCCTGCTAGTAGAGGTCTTACCACTCTGGATGTCTTCATTGTCATCATCATCCCTGAGAGACAGTTCCTGGGGCAACACCATTGAAATAATTGTGTTATGTGGAATGTGAGCCTCATTCATTTTTATAAATGTTAGGCTGGAAACATTCTTCGGTGATAGATTTGTCCTACGGTCACGCACAATGGCCCCTGCAGAACTGAACACCCATTCCACACTGACACTGAATGGTGGGCAGCTGACGTATTTAAAAGCAACTGATACCAGTGCAGGACACTCACTCACTTTGCTGCTCCAGTACACCAATGTCTCATCAGTGATGCCAAGATGCTTGCCGTCTCCCATGTAGGCATCCACTATACATTGTGCTGCCCTGAGTCCTGCTGCTTCATCATGCTCCTCCTCCTTCTCTTCAGTTTCTTCAATGCCCATCTGGTACAGAGCTTCCCAAATGGGATTACCTGTCATGCTGTGCTGAGATCTGCGACTTTGACATTTTGTCCGATTTGGTGGCCTCTGCTGATTACTAGTGGTGGTGGTGGTGGTAGCAACACCACGGTATTTCTTTATATTGCCTTTGTGTTTCTGCATTTTCATCTGTGCCCCATGTACCCATCTGACAAGGTAATTGGTCAATTTCTCCACTCGCACATGACCCCCTTCAATCATGGCAGGTAAGCCATGTTTGTACCATGGATCCAGCATGGTAGCAACAGCAAATTCATTAGACTGCATAATGCCACAGATATGCATACCCCTCAAGGGTCTATCCTAGGACCCCTGCTCTTCTCGATTTTCATTAATAACATAACCCCAAACCTCCTTAGCACTTCCTCCCTATTATATGCTGACGACATTGTACTATATGCTGGCTCAAAGTATTGAGGACATAAACCGTCGGCTTACCAATGACTTTCAGCTTATTCAACAGCGGCTCATCAATCATAAACTTGTTCTCAATAAGTCAGACTCAAGCAATGTTATTTGGCTCCAGTCTCAAACTCAGACACTCACAAATACTCTTCAAAGTCTCCAAACTTGATGGCTCTTCTGTTGAGGTGGTAAACTCCTTCAAATATCTGGGTGTCACTCTTGACCCATCGCTGAGCTTCGAACTACACATCCAAACTACCTGTAAGCAGGTAAACTCCAAGCTTGGGATTACCTACCGTACCAGCTATGCGCTCACCCCCTCTGCTATGCTTGCCATTGCCCATGGGATATTACTTCCCTCTCTCACCTATGCGGTTGCTACGTATGCGTCTGCCAGCAACTCAAGTCTACGCAAGTGGGATGTTACCTATAATAACATCTGCCACTATGCATCCTCCTTCCTCCAGCTTAAACATCACTGTCTTCTCTATGCTGATCTTGGATGGTTTCCACCCCAAACATTAAGGTCATACGCACTTGGGTCCATCACAGACAACATTATCAGATCCTGTATACCAAAACCCCTGGCGTGTCTCTTTCTATACCAGTCTACCATCTATGGCCCATGCTCAGTGGACAATGCCCCTGTCACATCCCAAGACACGCACCACAAAAAGGTGGCAGTGCCTTTGCCTGTCATGCATCCGATTTTGGAACTCGCCTCCACTAAGCCTACACCATGCAGCATCCCACATCTCTTTTAAGAAAGAACTACGCCACTAACTCATCTCCTCCACAAATGCTCCCATTTCAAGCCACTTAGCCCTCACTCTTTAACTCCTCCACTCCATCTCCGTCTCCTGGGTTCAACACCAACATGCAACACTTCCTCTCAATTTTCTAATTTCTGAATTTCATCTACCATTTCCTACTCTGCCTTTCTGGGTAACTTGTACTTATTCTCTACCCAACCTACACCCCCCACTCTTGTTCTTCCTACTCCCTCCCCTTTCACTTTAGTTTCCCCCTATACCTATCTCTGTTGGGCCACATTTTGCTCTCCTAGCACTTGTCTTTCATTTTTAACATTGTTCAGTCATTTTACAGTCACCTCAAATGTATTGTCACATGTAAACCTTCAATGCTGTTAGTTGTTCTTACTTCCTCTGTTATAGTTATTTTACTGCTAATGCCTTAAATATCTACATGTAACATGACTTATGTACAAAGTGTATCCTGATGAATTCTGTACCACAATGTATTGTTTGAAGTTTGTGTCTGTACTCTCCCAGTTCGTACCTGAAAATAGTCATTTTTTGGCTAGTGCACCAACCCGGAAAACAAAAACTAAACAAATAAATAAATATGCATATTACTGTCCAGTATCTGGAGCATGTGATCCATTGCATGAACAGAACTCTGATCATCACTTTCCTCCATCTAGTGATGGACATTTACCAGTGTCTGCCTCAGCACACGTATCAGGATATTAACTGACTTATGCAGGCGTGTCCCCACTCACAGCCTGTGTTGCATGCTCAAATGGATGCAGGATGCATATTATGCCATCTATTTGTTGCCATTGCTCTGTTGTTGGGAGATAGACTCTCCAGCACTGTCCTAGGTGGTGAGCAGCAGTGGGTAATATGAAACCACCTTATACTGCTCATAAAGCCGGTCCAGCATGTACAGTGTGGAGTTCCACCTGGTAACAACATCAAGCTTCATACGGTGCTGAGGCAGATGGTTAATGTGATCAGCTCACGCAGATGGTCACGGTCTTTGCAGAATGGGCAAAGTGAATACAGATGCATCTGGTGACAGTTTCTTTTATTTCATCCTGGTTCAGAAATTGCTGCACAGGTAGATTAAGGCAGTGCGCCAGGCAGGGAACTCTGAAAAAAACACCATCACTAATGCACTTAACAACATTGGAGCCATTGTCATTGGCAATAAACCCCACTGTGAGTGACTGTGTGTTGATCCACTCATCAATGTTATTTAGCAGCAAATTCAGCATTTTCTCAGCAGTGTGAAACCCTGTAACACTTTGCATAGTTATGGTTGCATTCTGTCGAATACCAGATGCATTGCTACCACCACAATTTTGCTTTACACAGCTTTTGCCAGGGCCCAAATCAACAACCACCCCAGGTACCTCTGCTCAGTGTGATGTTATGCACAGATATGAGCTGCCCACTGTCTGCCCACTTGTCCACATATCCATGCTAAGGTGGATATATTTTGAGGAAGAATGCTTCATGGCATGTGGGTTAGACTGTGAAATCTTCATTGTAGAGTTCGGGCATGGCACGCTTGGAGAAATACGTTCGCACTGGCACTTGCCATTTGGGACAGGCACGGGCCATCAAATGGTAGAATCCTGCATTCTCCACAAAGGAGAAGGGCAACAGGTCAATGGTGAGCATTTCAGCTGTGGCTGCATTCAGCTCATATGCAGCAGCAAGATTGGGGGGTTACTTTGAGTGCCACTCAATCACACTTCTCAATGTGGGCTGCATCTTGGTAGCGGGTCGACAAAAACACTTTACTTGTGCCACACTTGTTCTTGCTGGGGTACCAGGTGACTCTTGGGGCCTAGGATGTGCAGCATGTATGAAACTGGTTATTGTGCTGGATTTGGGCCCTGATGGTGTACTTTTATGACTCATGAGAGTGGCAGCTCCACTGCTACTAAGTCCACTGCTCAGGAGAGAAAATGATTCCTCACACTACTCCTTCTCCACCGACCCACTCAGCCCTTCCTCCTCCTGCTCTATTGCACTGCTGTCACTAACATTAAGCTTGACAAGGGAAGTCCTGCCAACAGCTATAGTATTTTTCTGGTGTTGGTGCCAGCGCAATGGGTGCTTGTTTTTCAAGTGGGCATGCTGCCCACTGGTGCCTAGGTGGCTGCCCTTTTTTCCATGACTTACACGTGCTTGACACAGCTGACACATCACCATGGTGTCATTAGCTGCATCAAGCATGAAAAATTCCTAAACTTGGGACTTTGCAACTCTAGATTTGACATAATGGGACTGAGACTTGGACAGCATAGCCAAAGGTGTGGAAGATTTTGCTTTTTGTGCCACTTGCATGATATTCACCATGCTACGTTTGGGAGGTGGGGTGACTGGACTGCTTGTTGTAAGCTTGCTGATATCCTCACCCTCAGTCTTGTCATCTAAATGGGCTATATCATCATCACCCTTCATCTTTTCACTTCTGGCTCCCACAGAGATTCAACACCTCATCATCTGTACCAAAACATATTATATCCTCCTCCTCATCCCTATCACTGCCTACTGCCAGACAAACTTTTCCCTTCTCTGGCATCTCCTCACTGGGGGTGGGGTGACTTTCCTTATCTCCTACTCCCAGAGAAAACACTGAAGCTGGACATTATCACCCTCACCACCATCAACTCCTCCTTGAGCAGGAACAACAGTCACACTGACAACTTTTCGACCTCCTCCTGGACCTCTGTGCCTCCCACTGGTGTGAGTGTCTCCTTATTCCAGTATCATTCCCAACAAGCATACTAGCTACAGATTGGGCAGTAAAAATGAGTCACAGACTTCAAGCCACTTCTAACTTCAATTTTGCTGTTACTGTCTCACTGCAGCAGTGGCAGAGGCCACAGAGGACACGTTCACAGCTAGGTTTGCTTTTTCCATCAGACTTCTTTGACCCACCTCCCACCCTAGCAACTTTGACCCGAACATCTCTTGGCAGGCATATTCGTTTTTATATAGTAGCCGGCTAGGTCAGGTAGTAAACAACAGTGGTGTAACGGGAGGAAAGGGTTTGTAAGCAAATTCAATTGAAAAACAGGAATGTTGCAATGCAGAGGCTAGATCACAATTTTAATTTCTGTGAGGAATTCAGCAATGCAGTGTACCTGGATATGGCAAGTCAAGTGGTCAGGTAACTGTACACGAATACTTTCGATAAAGAAAATAAATCACAAAAGTGATTCAGCAAAGGGAAACAGGAACAGAACTACTCAGTCAGAAGAATGTAGTAACTGTTCAGATAAAGTGACCCAAAAAAACAGTCAATATGTAAGAAAAATATAACAATAAGTATCACACAAACTACAAATCTTCAAACTTAAAAGAAATTACAGAAACTCTCACAACTTGTGAGAAATATGTCAAATCTTAGGAACTAGCCTGCTCTACTTTCATTTCACACACACACGGTCGACCCTCCCCCACTCACTCCCTCACAGACACAGAGAAAACTGAAACACTAAGTTTAACTAACTATTCTCCAAACATACAAAAACAAAAAAAATGTTCACTAGCAGCACTAGGAACTAAACTTGCTATTTCGTGAGCAATTAACTGAAAAATCCCCCAAAAAAGAGGTTTTTGAAGGGTTTATTGGCTGTGATGCACCACACTGAACTGCTCTGCGATTCAACAAACAATATACTGTGCAGGAAACGCCCTGCATGTGAGATTTCAGCAATCTACCCACAATGCACTGCAATTTTGCTGGCGTAATTGTAAAACATCGGAGAAATTGAAGCAAATTGTGAAATTTTGCCTCCGGGACCAAAATTGGAGTCATTTGGGTGTAATTCGCACTTTTATTGAGAAAGCTGAACGTGGGTGAAATTACGTTATGCCTAGACTAAATATTTAGTGCAATGCAGAAACTAAGCAAAATATTACGCTAGGCATAATTTTTCGATTTCGCACATCTCTACCCCCAGGTCGCACCATGAGATGAGCAACTTGTTGTTCAGCGTACCCTCCTGGTGAAACATTTCAATAAATAAATAAACTGAAGGCCATGTATCATCTTTGTTGCCCTTCTCTGGACCACCTCCAATCTATCAATGTCCTTTCTAAGGTGAGGCCTCCAGAACTGGACACAGTACTCTAGATGAAGCCTCACCAATGATCAGTAGAGCAGCAGTATCACCTCCCTTTTCCTGCTATCTGTCCCCCTACCAGTACATCCCAGTACCCTGCTAGTCTTGCTGTAAGCCTTATTGCACTGACCCTGCTGCTTGAGGTCACTTCTAATGAGGACTCCCAGATCGCATTCCTCAGCAAAGGAGTTAAGTTTAACCCCATTTAGCCAGTATTCTGCCTTAGGGTTGGCCCTACCCAGGTGCATCACCTTGTACTTCTTAGCATTGAATTTCAACTGCCATATGTTTGTCCACCTTTCTAACTTCTCGTTCCTCCTGTAGCTTTCTGACTCCATCTATACTGTCCACTCTTGAGTTTTGTGTCATCGGTAAATAGAATGATGTTGCCATTTATATTCTCATGATGTCACTAATGAATATGTTAAAAGGACTGGCTCAGGACCAATCCCTGAGGCCCGCTTGAGACATGTCTTTCGGTAGATCTTACCCCATTTACTACTACTCTTTGTTTCCTGTCCTGTAGCCAACTTTGCACCCACTTGGCTGTTGCTGTGCCTACTCCTAGGTCCCTCCAACTTCTTTAAGAAGCCCGTGCAAGACTGTGTCAAATACCTTACTGAAGTCAAAGTAAAGCAGGTCCACTGCATGGCCTCTGTCCAAATCCCTAGTCACGTGGTCGAAGAAAGTAATAAGGTTCATTTGACATGACCTTCCTTTCACAAACCTTTGTTGTTTAATGTTCTAGAGGTGATCAATGAGGTATTCCACCAGATCTTGCTTGATAAGGGTCTCCATCATCTTTCCTACTATTGATGTGAGGCTGACTCGCCTATGTTGCCCATCTCCTCCTTATTGCCACTCTTATGGAGTAGCACCACATCAACCACCCTCCAGTGACCTGGTATTACTCAGGCCTCAAGTGACCTATTGAATAGGTGTGTGATAGGAGCTGCTAGCTCTTCTGCTAGCTCCCTCAGCACCCCGAGGGGCAAACCGTCAAGGCCAGGGGGCCTTGTCGGGTCTGATGACTGAAAGGCCCTTCCTGACCCTATCCATGGTGAACTCCTGGATGCACATTCTCCAAATCCCTCTGTTTGTGGCTCTGATCCCACTGTCTGGCAGTGGGCTCTGTTCTTCCCTAGTGAACACTGGGCAAATGTATTCATTTAAGGCCTCTGCTTTGTGCCCATTGTCCTCCAATACCTCATCCCTAACTTTTAACCTAAAAAATACTCCCCTTTCTTCCTTTTTTCACTGATGTAATGGAAAAAGTTTTTCTCCTGATTTGACGCCGTGCAATCTGCAGTTCTTTTGCTGCTTTGGCAACCTCACCATTTTCCTGGCCTCCCAGCTTTTTTGAATGTAATCCTCCCATTCCCTGAACAATTTATATGCATTCCATTTGGCCTGGATTGCCTCCCTTACTGGAGGAGGGAACCACATGGGTCTTTTAAACCTATTTTTCTTTGTTGCAGTCCTGTTGCAGAGCCTGGATGCCTTGCGGACAACTTTCCTAATACCTTCCCATATTTCCTCCACCTCTGACTTGTCCCCGATATTTGTTAACCTATTCCTCACTGTCTGCCTTAATCTACCTTCTTAAAGCATAGCACCTCTGTCTATGTCTATGTCTTAGAAAAAGAAGAAAAATCAGCATTTATATAGCATTTTTCATACACAGTGTATCCCAAAGCACTTTACAAGCAATGCTAGACTGGTAGTGAAGTGACTGAATGTGTAGTGGTGGCCATATTGCACATCAACACCCACACAGCCTGGACAATTGCACAAACCAGTTTATGGGAAAGGGAATGTTGGCCAGGACACCAGGAATGCCCCCTACTCTTTGCAAAGAGTGCCCTGGGTTCTTTTACTTCTACTTGGACACCCACCAGGACAGCACCAGAACAGGTGCAAGGGACCTCAGTTTAACATCTCATCCAAAGGACAGCACACCCCAGCAGTACAGCACCCCCCCAATACTGCACTTGGATGCCAGCGTTTTAGGTGCAAGTCCAATCCCGGTGTGGGATGAGAACCCATGACCTTCTGGTCCAGAGGCCAATGTGCTACCAAATGATCCATGCTGACACCAGCTGACAACCACAAGGAACACCATGCTACCGATTCATCAAGACTCCTAGAACTCAAATACCTAATGTTTTTATTTGTGTTCTTTGTGTGCTTCATTCTTCCATCCTAATGTCTGCATTAACAAAGTTTTCAATAAATTTCCCTCCTTTTGTGATAATGGAATCTTAAAGGATAGTAGAGAAATTCAAACCCTACATCACCAACCACCTAACAAGTGAAAGCCTAGTGTCATACTACTTGGGGCTGCACTGTTACAGGTTAACATCCTAGCATGGATAAGAGATCTCTTACCTGGTTCCTGAGGAAACTAGGATAAGGGCCTCTCAGGAGAACAGCCAAGCATACCTGTAAATCAAGAACAGCAATGGGGTCACAAAGGATCTGCAGCTCTTTACAAACTATGACAAACAACGCTGGGTAAACATAAAACAATACTTATCTGATATGTATGGTCAGTGTCCTCCTACACCTGGTCAACATCCTGTCAGACCTGTAGATATAAAAGGGAAAATGGATCAGTATGAAGAATAAAAGTACTGATCAGTTGGACCAGTTAGGAAGCACCTGTGGAGACTGGGGAAAAAAAGGGGGGATATTGGACTGGTACCACACCATCAACCTGTGTTAGTTAGTTAACCTGTGTTTTAGAATGGACTCTGTTACTCAGGAGCCATCATGGTGGGCGGGGTGGAATTCAGTGTCTCTAGGACTGATATCTGTCTCTCTCTCTCTCTCTCTCTCTTGGGGGCATGTTGCTCTACCCATTGACCAACACAGCGCAGGATGAGAGACACCAGGGCTCGATGTTCAAAACTTGCCCAAGGCAAAAAAACAAGTTTGCTCATGCAAACCGTGTTTAGTGCAGATAGGCTATATTGAAAAGCCTGGCTAGCATAGGCAAACTGGTGTGTGCCTGGGCAACCGTCAGAGGGGGCACAATGATGAAGAGACAGGGACCTGAATATTAGCACAGTCCAATATTCAGAGAATGTCGTCGCACAAGGCCATTTTGCTCAGTCCTTGTGTAGAGCACACACCACTGATCAAACTTCAACTTACTTCCATGCAACCTTAGTGGTTGGCAGAGGAGGTGTAGTGCCCCCACTCCAACACAGTAGTCCCTGCTGTCTAGTGGAGCACCCTCCCCGCCGACTGCCATCCCTGAAGTGTAACATCAATGTTTCCCTGGTGCTACTGGTCCCCACCCCGCTGAGTGCCATTCCAAAGGTAAAACTGAAAGTTTCTCTGGTGTCCAGTTGTCCCACCCTCCACCAATCACCATCGTAAGTTAAAATGAATGTTTCCTTGGTGTCTAGTGGTGCCCCCCACTGATCGCCAGCCCGAAGTTAGAAATGAAAGATTCCGTGGTCATAGTGTTCCCCAATCACCACCTAATGTAAAAAATAGACATTCCTGGTGCCCGGAAGTCCCACCCCCCACCCATTCCCAATGGCTACAGTAGTATTCCCTGGTGTCCAGTGGTCCCTCTCCCACCCTGATCACCTGCCTGATACACAGAAACTGTTTCCCTGGTGTCCAGAGTATCCCAGCCCCATAAACGATAACCAGTATAAGAAAGAGAAATAATTTTCTGGTAGTCTAGCAGTCCCCCATTCCTGATCTGCCTGTAGAATACAATCTATATCTTTCCTGGTGGCTAGTAGACCCCCCACCCTGCACCTTAGCAGGTAGTGTCTCACACCATTCTCGCTTCGCCTTTCATACCATCCCATCCCCGATCTGGCAACTGGTACAGCCCCACTCTCCACAATGGCTGGATGCCAACTGAGTTGTCAATAAGCATGTACTGTATACAATACATGCTCGTTGACTAACAGTTCAGTGAGTGTTGGTCGCCAGCTCAGAGATGGGATGGGGGGAGCAGGGTGGTGGGGCACTACCTGCCAGGGTGGGGCTGGGTTTCCACTAGCCACCAGGGAAAATGCACAAAAGGCCCCGGATTGAAGTGCAGGGCTGGCCCCAATGTGCACCCTACTTAGTGTGCAAAAACATTTTGGTCCACCCACTATCCACTGCAGTGCAGCGGACCGCAGCAGACCAACTGTGCCTACCTCTAGGCTGACAGCCCCAGCCATAACCAGTCCCAGAACTCCCTGCAGCCGACACCAGAGCAGCAAGCAGCAGTGGAAGCTCCAATAGCCTGCAGTGCACATTCGAGCCTCCACAAGCCACTGAATCTCCTACTGCCATCCACCGTTCCAACGCCAGCCACAGTGGACTCTGGGAGTTGCAGCAACTGAAGCTGTCAGTCCTGAACCAAATAAAACCAGTCTGCCACGATCCACTCGCTATAGCAAACAGCAAGTGAACTAAAATGGTCCTGCACTCAAAGTCACACTGCAACCAGAACCACACTTGAGTGTGGGGCCCCTGTCACCGTTCCCTTAATAATTTAAAACTAAGCCAGCCAGATGGTGCAGTGGTAAGGTTACTGCTCGTGATGCCTGTGACCCAGGTTTGGGACAAGCTTGGGTTGGAGGCCAGCCAGGAGACAGGAACAGTTCTCCTCCCTCATGGTGGGGTGGGGGGAAGGGAATACTGTATCTCGTTATTTGACTGCCACCAGCGGAGGCCAGGTGGTAGTGCAGGCAGTGTAGAATGCAGGAAGGGGCTGCATTGCACACACGCATGAGCATCATTGCATGCTGGTACCTTTGGGAAAAACCCAATAGAGAAAATGCAGCACCCACTGCAAACCCATTCACAACCAGTATGACAGATCACCCCCCTCCCCCGTGTGGTCAGGGGTCAGTAGTGAATAACCAGGAAGTCCACGAGAAGGTTGGTGGTGAAGCTAGGGGGTTGTTGCAGGGGCCAAGGTTGAAGGCACAGAAACACATACAGGAAAAATCTGAACCCTAGTTGACATGAATCATCTTAACTATTGCTGTGTCTGCTGACAGTTTATGTCAGTAGTACAGTAGTCCAGCACTCACCTCCGGGATCAGAAGATTGGAAGTTTGTAGGCTCTTGCCCCATACAAGGTATGGTACTTGGGGTAATACCCATAACCGACAGTGCAGTGCGAAAGTGTAAGCCATTCTTAACTTCTGTGCTTTACATTCCTGCAGCCCCCAGCTTCTGGATATTGGGTTTTCTCAGCTATGGCTGTGCTTTCTTGCCAAGGCTGTTAACATATGTTAGCACTCTCTTGGTGGCAGCAGGGGAAGGCTTGCCTCGGGGGCAAGGTGGACTGCTCACCAGATGGTTCCCCCAATGAAGTCACTCTGCACCCATTTTTCCTTGACTGCGGGGTAAGCTTGAATCGATGTTCCCAAAAAAGAAAAAAAAATCATACTGCAAGAGTGATTGAGGCAGTAGTCAAGCTTTGCTGACGTCTATTCAGTTACATTCACGAGGGCCCAGTTCCTGAAGGCTCTCCTGGTTAGCACTGTACAGACAAGCTGGATCCTGAGTCTTTTTTTGTCCTATTGCGCAAGTCCAATTTTATTTTAAATAGCTCCAAGCAAGCATGCTTGCGGCACAGTGTCAATTTCCTGATGCTGGCAGTAACATTTTTAGGCCTCACCTCAGTTCCCCTTAATGAGCATTTGATAATCAAGGATGTTTTAAATGCATGTCAGTCAGTGACTGGTGGCCATGTTAGTAATCCAAATGATCCAGGACTAATGTCCAGACAGTGAAGTTCACTGTTCTGTGTTAGCTAGTTGGGAAACATGGCAATTAGCCCCCCAGAAGCAGCCTATAAGACCAAAATAAAGGTCCGCACAGATACAGTAGCATGGGTGGGCAGGAGATAGGTGCAGGGCTACCTTTCTGGGGTTCACCATCCATCTTTGTCTTATGATGCTGAAAACAAGACCATGCAACAAGTGTCAACCTATCCAGGGGAGGAGATGAAGCCCTATGTGTTAGAACTTGCAATGTCTGGACTACTAAGGTACCACTTTGTTGTACATGTGCCAAAACTGAAACTATAAACAAGCCCGTACACTTACATGTCTAAGGGATCCAAGTAACTTGATAGTGATAACATTACAGCATAGACTCATTCATAAAGTACATAAACAACTGAAACTCTCTCTCGGTCACCCACATCTTTATCTGGCAGACTAGCCAAACTTCAAAAATAGCTTCTGTACCATATTCATGAAGATCAGCTTTGACTTAAGATGCACATGGCCTCACAGAGGGACCAGCTTTGCTTCAAGATGCACATGGCCTCCAATGACAGGCCAAGAATGAGTTAAATATATTAAAAGCCTGCAAGTCTTGTAAACCGGCAGACAATTATTTGCTAAGTAGATGCCACAGTTTACAATTCACACCCCCATGCCAACCAACAGGCGCTTTATTCCCTTTTTGTTTTGAAAAATAAAGGTAGAGGTCAGTATCCTGTCTTGGTTCAGGGGACAGTTTGGATTTTAGGCCAACAGTATAATGCTGGCAAAAACAAATTTGTGCTCTGTCAGCAGTATTCACTCCAGCCAGGGCTGTGAGAAGCACTGGGCCACTATCCTGATTCGTTCTGACCTTTAATAAACCAGCTAAATGGACCATGCTGTCATTAGCGCAAACAATAATATGATCTGTACAGATATACTGTATACATTTCAAAGCATCAGTACTATGTTGGCCTTTCCCAGTCTCCACAGCATGTGTGGATCACTGACCCTCATACGTAAAGCCAGACTGCTTGTTCATTGCGCCTCCCTTATTGATAAGTACTGGCTGGGCTCCCTCCCATCCTACCTTATGTTTCTTCTCTCCTCCCCTTCAAACCCCTCCTACTCTCTCCATAGGTCTAACCTCCACTTTCTAACTCTCCCATCCAGGTGGACCTTGGCTGGGCAAGCTGCTTTCTCTTTCCGCCTTCCCCAAACTCTGGAACTCCCTCCCTGGCCCTATTCGTTCTGCTACCTCCATCTGCTCCTTCTCCAGTCTTATACATGATTACTTCGCCCCCTCCTGTAACTGCCCCTGACTCCCCCCCTGTTATTGCCCCCATACCATCCTCTTCCTGGCTCTCCACCCCCTTCTCTCCTGCACCCTCCTGACTCTCATACTACATATCTCCCCCTCCACCTCCTCCCTTCCCCTATTCCTCTACCTTCCCACCCTAATTCTGGACCTCCCTTGTCTCCTTCCTATGATCTGCCTTCACCTTTCTACCCCTTTCTACTCTTCGCCTTTTGCTAGACTACCCTTAGCCACTTGCACTAACCTGGTTCATCCTCTGTTCTTGTAGCCAAACGTTACTTACTGCTATTGCTGCATTTTCTGTAACTATCCCTATGTATATCCTCTTGTACATTCAATGTATATTATTCAATGTTTCATTTATGATATATTGTATAAAAGTGTGCCTTAATATGAGTGTATATTCTCTAAATATTTTTGCGCTCTATGGATATGTATTTCTCCCTCTACCCTCTCTCCCTGGATGCTTCTGGAAATGAGTTGTTTACAGCTCAGTATTGTCTCTCCTGGTGAAATTTTTGAAATAAATAAATAAACGAGCTCAGAATTAATGGAATTCCATCCTGTTTTGTATACTATTTTCAAGGCAGAATCCCATTTCCAGTGTGCCGGTTTTCCAGTTTGAGTACCATATATAGTAACACTACTGGAGAATTTAAATCTGTAACAGTGCTACTTGAAGGGGCAGAATACCAGACATGGAATTCCAAAATTTGGTTTAGATACTCTGCCTCCCATACCAGATTATTTTCTTCTTATAAAATGGATAAGGAAGGTCCTGTATTTTGATTGGTTGCTAGTCATGCGTTAGAAGCGTCTAATGCACAGCTGGCAACAAGTTCAGGCAACCACAGCCACATTTAAAAAAAATATGTACTGTATTAAGAAGCATAATAGAATGTTCATTTTGGAATAGCTGCCATTTTATTTTCATTGCTAACCATGACCCTGCCCAAACCTGAAAACCTCATGGCTATCAAAGAAGTTGTTCTACATTTCCAGGGTTTATATTTTTGAAAATTTGCATAAAAAATTTATGGTCAACTTTTTTTATCTTTAATTTAACTCAGATTAGACCTCAACTTTTATTTCAGCACCCCAACAACCCCCAACCCCCATACCACCAGTTGCTTGGTCGCTCACTGCTGCCACCCGTTTACACACTTAATCACTGGTGCATCCCATTCAATCAGTATCACTTCCTTTGTGGTCCTAATACAGACTGCCACTAAGCTGCTCTATGGCATGGTTCTTATTTTATTAAGCAGGTCTAAGTATTTTGTTCTTTTCTAAATCACTTACCAGCACTGTAAATGCTGTGCTGGCTCGTGTCTTCCGGTATTCACCCACTCACATGCTTGCTCACTCTTTACCATCTGCATACAGCCTCTGACAAGTGTGAAGAAATAAATATAAATTAAAATGAAAACAATACACAGACATACGGTGTATCTGAGGATGATGAGGTACGGGGGGAATCAAGAGTTTGTTTGAAGGCACTTGTACCCATAGTAATCGTCCAAGGAGCAAAAATAAAACTATTACAGGCGAAGGAACTATTTTACATCAAAAGACATTTTTTTAGTTTTTTTTCAATTGAAAGATAAACACTTTGATTTTTACACTATGTGATATACAAAGGGCCATTTTATAAGCACAGTAAGGCAGGACAGGGTGTGCATTAAGACAGTTCTAACGCACGACTAGGAGCCTGGACACACTCGGCCTGTGGCCTCGTGCCTCACTAGCCAACATGCCATGCATTAGAACTGTCTTAATGCACACCCTCTCCTGGCTTATTGCTAATTTCTAATGCTAAGTAAAATAAATTCAAAAAAGGATGCTCAACTCTTTTAAAAAACGGTTCGTTCACAAAGCAGCTTGTGCTCACTCTATGGCAAGCCACATCAGTTAAGTGGACAAAAGTACTCTTTAACAATATAGAAACATAGAAACATAGACTTTGACGGCAGATTAGGACTGCTTGGCCCACCTAGTCTGCCCATTTCCCTACCTATTGGATAAGCTGCAGATCCTAGTTCACCAACAGCCTATTTCTTCCTACCTCCCACAAGAATTGCCTTATGTCTGTCCCATGCATTTTTGAATTCCCCCACTGTTTTTGACCATGTGACCTCCTCAGGAAGGCCATTCCATGTGTCCACCACCCTCTCTGTGAAAAAATACTTCATCACATTGCCCCTGAGCCCTCTATCTTCAAATTGTGTCCCCTTCTTTTTGCACATCTCTTTTTCTGAAAGATGCTGCCCTCTTGGACTTTGTTGATTCCCTTGAGGTACTTAAAAGTTTCTATCATGTCCCCCCCTCTCCTTCCTTTCCTCAAGGGTATACATATTAAGCTCCTTTAGTCTCTCTTCATATGGCTTCTGTTGCAGACCCTGCACCATTTTAGTTCCCCTCCTCTGGACTGCCTTCATCCTGTCTATGTCCTTGCAGAGATGGGGTCTCCAGAACTGCACACAGTACTCCAGATGGGGTCTCACCAGCTATCTGTACAGAGGGATAACAACTTCCTGTTTTCTACTGGTGATGCCTCTCCCTATACATCCCAGTATCCCCCAACCATCCCTACTGCCTTATCGCATCGCTTGCTTACCTTTCGGTCATCTGATATGACTACCCCCAAGTCCCTTTCCATTTTTGCTATTGTTGCTACCCCCCAATTATGTACTCTTCCCCTAAGTTTTTATTTCCCAGGTGCATTACTTTGCACTTCTTTGCATTGAATCTAAGCTGCCATACTTTTGACCATTCCTCCAACCTCGCCAAGTCTCTTCTCATCCTTTCCACCCCTCCTTGTGTATCAACCCTGTTGCAGATCTGTGTCATCTGCAAAGAGGCATACTTTTCCTTCCAGTCCCTCTGCAATGCCACTTATAAAGACATGAAAAAGGACCGGACCCAATACTGAACCCTGTGCTACCCCACTAGTAACCCCCCCTTTCTTTGGAGTGGACTCCATTTACTATTACCCTTTGTGTCCTGTTGTCCAGTCAATGTTTTTCCCAGGCTACCATCCTGGGACCCACTCCCAGGCTGGCTAATTTGTTTATTAATCTTTTGTGTGGGACTGTGTCAAATGCCTTGCTAAAGTCTAGGTAGGCCATGTCCACAGCCCCTCCCTGGTCTACTACTTTGGTCACCCAGTCAAAGAAATCTATTAGATTCATCTGACATGACCTTCCCACTGTGAATCCATGCTGCCTTGGGTCCTGTGCTCCGCTGGCCTCTAGGTACTCAACAATTCTTTCTTTCAGAAGTGATTCCATCATTTTCCCTACCACTGAGGTCAAGCTAACAGGTCTGTAGTTTCCTGCCTCTGCTTTGCTCCCACTTTTGTGAAGGGAAATCACATCCACCCTCCTCCAGTCTTTAGGTACCACACCATCCTCCCATGATTTGTTAAAAAGGGTAGTCAGTGGTGTCACTAGTTCTCCCGCTAGTTCTTTTAGAATTCTGGGATGAATCCCATCAGGCCCCATTGCTTTGTCCACCTTCAGTTTTAGGAGTTCTTTCAGAACCCTTTCTTCTGTGAAAGGACTGGTATCCCTGCCCCCCTATCCAGAGTACTTCTATTGATTGGATTAGGTACCTCCCCCTCCTCTTCATTTGTGAATACTGAGCAGACATATTCGTTCAGTATCCCTGCTTTTTCACTGTCCCTCTCTGCCCACCACCCTCCCTCCCCTTTATTAAGCCTCACTATTCTTTCTTTGGTCTTTCTTTGCTCCCTAATGTACCTGTAAAAGGTTTTATCCCCCTTCTTAAATGAGCTGACTATCTTTTCCTCAGTTTGGGCCTTTGCCATTCTGACTGCCTTCCCCACTTTCTTCTGCTTTAACTGGTACAGTTGTCTGTCCTGCTCCTTCTTTGTTTCCTTATACGTCCTGAATGCTATCTTTTTCTCCCTAACCTTCCCCGCCACTTCTTTTGAGAACCAGTGTTTTTTTCTTTCATTTTGATTTGTTTATTTGCTTCACACAAAGGCTTGTTGCCTCTATGATGGCAGTTTTGATGTTTCCCCATTGTTCCTCCACCCCTCCTTCTTGCCTGTTTGCTAGTGCTTTTCTGAGGCACTCCTCCATTTTGACAAAGTTAGCCCTCCTAAAGTCCAGTACCCTCACTTTTGTATGGCTTGACTGCGGCTGTGTTTATTGTGAACCACACTGTTTGGTAGTCACTTGTCCCCAGGCGGCTACCCACTTCTAGATCTGAGATCCTCTCTCCATCCCCCTTTGAGAGTACCAGGTTTAAGATTGCTCCCTCCCGAGTGGGTTCCAACACTAGCTGACTGAGGCATGCCCTCTGTAGGGCATTGAAAATTACCCTGCTCTTGGATGTGACTGCAGCACTTAACATCTGGTATATTCAGGTCCCCCATAAACAATATCTCCCCTTTCTCTGCCATCCTAAGGATGCCTTCTATCATTTCCTTGTCCATTTTCTCCCCCTGAGGTGGGGTCTGTATACAACCCTCATGCAGATTGTGGTGCCATTTCTGGTCTCCAGGGTGACCCACAGTGCCTTCTTTCCTCCCTGTTTACCCTTTAGTTCCATTGCTTTGATTCCTTCCCTTACGTAGAGAGCCACTCCTCTTCCCCTTCTACCTTCCCTGTCCCTCCTGTAGATTGTGTACCCTGGTATGTTGACATCCCAGTCATGGTTCTCTGTGTACCATGTTTCTGTGACTGCCATGATATCCAGGCATCCCTCTTCCATCAAGGCCACCAGTTCAGGGAGCTTGTTACCTAGACTATGGGCATTGGTACTCATTACCCTCCATTTCTGATGGCCTTACCCCTTTTTGCCCCATCCCTGTCCTTACTGCCTTTGCCTTTTTCTCCATTTGCCCCTGCCCTTCTCCTTATCAATTTCTCTATCTTGGTGTTTACCTCACTAACTACTCTGATTTTTTTTTTTGGGGGGGGCTGGGATTTCCCTGGCCCTTTTCAGTGCCTCCCACCTTGGCTAGTTTAAATGCTTGCCAATGAAGCATTTAAACCTATCAGCTAGTATCCTGGTTTTCCTCCTGGACAGATGCAGACCAATCACGCTAATATAGGCCTGCATCCCTCCAGGTGGACACCCAGTCCCCAATGAAGCCAAAACCCTGAGCTCTATGTGAAAGAGTGCTGTGTACCCTCCCCTCCAAAATCCTGCCTATTTCTAGTGTATTAATCCTACTGCAGAAGCACCTTTTGTCTCTCATTTCTATCCTTTCCTTTCTTCATACTTTCACTTCCCCTTTTTCCAGGCAGGCCACCTGGGAAATAGGTCTCTGCTATCCCTTTATTCTTATTTCCATACCTTGGGCAGGCAGTCGGAGATCCAGTACTCAACCCCCCCATCCAAAGAGGATACTGTTTGTAAGCTGGTACAAAGAAGCTACAATCTCTGTTAGCTTGAGTCTGCCTTTGCGCTTGAATTGACTTGGCAGTCTAAAGCCTTGCCTCCCCATCACGATGTCCGTATAGATTAATACAACCACAGCCTATGACACCGGTGTCAGAAGTGGGATGTGTTGATGACACTGGTACCTTCCAGACTGTGGACACTGGATGCAGTCAGAGACAGCAGACAAGACCCTCACCAATCCTAGTGACGTCCTCATGAGAACCATGGCTAGTAAATATGGAGAAACCCATTGCCTGGCCTGGGGCTGGAAGTCTGGAGAAAGACAGACACAAAGGAAAAAGAGGAAGAGCTGGAGGAGAGGGGTGAGGATGTGGATGTGACAGCCATGAAGCAAGTGGTTAAAGAACCTCCGGAAGATATATATATCTTTTTACGCTGGCTGTGCATAAAACAGCTAGCTATGGACAAACAAAGGGAGGCTGACCTTCAAAGAGCCGAGGCTCGGTGGACTGACACTTTATGAGCCATCTGGGACATAGGGGCACGTAACCCACCACCTGTAGATACCCCTAAGGAAATAACATTGACTAAACTTGGTGTCACTGATGATATAGAAGCATGTATGACTACATTTGAGTGGCTAGCCCAAGCTTGTGGGTGGCCCAGAACCCAATGGATCATATGCCTGGTGCTCTATCTATCCGGTAAGGCGCAACTTGCATATAGTCACATGGACAGTACCGAGGCGGAGAATTATGATGCTGTCAAGCAAGCCATCCTGCAGAGGTACAACATTAGTCCTGAAATATACAGACAGCACTTTTGGACTTTTAAATTCCATACTGTGGACACTCCCCGAGAGGCATTCACAAGACTGAAGAACTTATGTCACAAATGGTTACAGCCGGGGATGAAGTCTGCAGACCAAATGTTTGAGATGGTAATTCTGGAACAGTTTATTCATATCCTGCCTTCAGATGTACAAATGTGGGTGAGGGAGCACCGGCCAGACACCACTGAAAAAGCCATTATACTGGCCGAGAACTACCTAACGGCTAACCAACGAGGACATCTGGGAGCTGGTGCGACCCCACCCAGAGTAAGGACTTCTCCTTCTCCTTCTACTTCTCCTTCTCCTTCTCCTTCTCCTTCTTCTTCCTCTTCTTCCTCTTCTTCTTCTTCTTCCTCCTGTGCCACTACATTCACAGATAGTAATGGGGGCTCTAAGACAATTCAAGCCAATAGACCTTACAGCCCCAACATCATCTGTAGAGAATGTCAAGGCAAGGGACATATAGCCAGGTATTGCCCCAAGAGAAAGACAACAGCTGCCCAATTGGCCTTGGCAAACTGGGGACATTACATCACACCCGTTAAGACTGGAAACAGGGAGGTCACTGGGCTAATTGACTCAGGCAATAGGCAAACCCTTGTGAGAACTGACCTGGTGCAGCAGGAAAGAGAAAAGGGGACAGACACAGCAGTGGTATGCATCCATGGGGACATTCACCATTATCCTGTAACTAACCTTGATTTACATATACAAGGGAAAACATATAATATGACTGTTGGCTTGGTTCCCCATTTACCTATCCCGGTCATTATTGGACATGACCACACTGAGTTCACTTGTTTAATTAATCCCAGTGAGGGTGTTTGTGCCATGACTACCCGTGCCCAAGCCAAACAAGAAAACCAGTGGGTCCAATTGTTCACATTTGATGAGGAAGTGTACGGGGAACCTGGCAAGACACCTAAGTCCCGGCTAGTAAAGAGGAAGGAAAAGAAATAATGGACTCAAAAACATACTGATATAAGCAGTACTGATGTAATTGTGAATGTTAAGAATGATGATGATCTGTTTTCCATTGTTAAAGAAAGTAGTTTTGGTACTGAACAGCAGGATGATGTTACTCTGAAACATTTCTTCCAGATGGTAGGAACAAGGGATAAAGAAAGTGAGCCATCCTGTATTATTAAAGATGACTTATTATATAGGAGATGTAAACACCCCACTACAAGTGAACAAATAGACCAATTGTTAGTACCCACCAAATATAGAGAAAAACTACTACATTTGGCCCATGAAATGCCTTTAGCAGGTCATTTGGGTAGGGACCGTACCTTGCAGAGGTTGCTGGTAAGGTTTTACTGGGCAGGTATACACGCCCAGGTAGCTGACTTCTGCCAGAGCTGTCAGGGGGGCCAGAAGGTAGCCTCTGTGACATGAAAAGATATGGTCCCTCTCCAACTTTTACCTCCTATCACAACACCCTTTAGTCGAATTGCAATGGATGTCGTGGGACCATTGCCAAAGAGCTCAAAGGAAAACAGATTAATTTTAGTTATCTGTGACCATTGCACAAAGTATCCGGAGGCTATCCCACTCCGAACACTGACTGTTGAGAAAATCGCAGATGAATTACTCAGACTGTTCAGCTGAGTTGGGATACCGAAAGAAATACTGACAGATAGAGGGAGTCATTTCTGCTCCAGAATGTTGGCTCGCCTGTATGCAACCCTAGGAGTAGAGGCAATTCATACCACACCCTATCATCCCCAAACAGATGGGCTGGTTGAACAGTTCAACCAGACCCTAAAGAAAATGTTAAGAAAATATATGTGGCGGATGAGTGCAAATCATGGGATGTTTACCTCCCTCTACTCTTATTTGCATACAGGCCGGTCCCTCAGGCCTCAACAGGATTCGCCCTTTTGAGCTACTTTATGGGAGGAATCCAAGAGGGCCCCTGGATGTCATCAAAGAGGAATGGGAAGAGAAAAAGGGGGAAAGTCCTAATACCACCCTTGCTTATACGGTGGCCTTACGTAAAAGACTACTCACATACACGCAGATGGCCCTTCAACATAATCTGGACAAACAGGGTATTCAAAAGAGATACTATGACCAAAGAGTAGGGACTAAGTCTTTTCAGGAAGGTGACAGAGTTTTATTGTTACTACCCTCTACCTCAGATAAGTTATTAATGAAATGGCAGGGCCCAGATCCCATCCTGAGACAGACAGACCAAGTTACTTATGAAATTGAACTGCCTAATAGACGTCAGAAAAGGGGAATATATCACTTCCCCAGTAAGGGATATCCAGCATTTTCTAGCCTATTCCCTCTAATCCTGGCCCTCTTTATCCTATCCTCTCCTACTAACACACCCCTCACTCTCCCGACTTACTACACATAAACTTGCGATAGTCTAGGATCGTTGGCTCTTCTCTCTTTTCTGTAAACTTTTTTATGAATTGCATCTGTTCACAGCTATGTCAGACTAGTATGTATTGGCCTATATTGACCATTATCTGTACAATGTTTTCGCATTATTGATTTACTGCAACTGTGATTATGTGTTGTATTGTATTAATGTCCAGGACTACTTTGAAAATGAGCTTGCTCAATGGTGTTTACGCCTGGTTAAATAAAGTTGATTGATTGATTGACTGACTGATTGATGTGAACCTTCTTAAAAAATGGGTTGAGAGACCAAGTCTCGGTTATTTTATCTGTTCTGAGAGTAATACTAGTGAGATGGAGGTAGCATATGAACGATTAGAAAAACAGGGTGAAATGAGTGACCTCACTGCTAACCCTTCCCTGGATGTACAGCAGAGATCAGAGTTGGACCAACTCCTGGTTAAATACCAACAGACCTTTACCTCTATTCCTGGCTTGGTGTAGAAGTTACCACAGACAGTCCCATCAGATAGAAACCATACCATCTGCCTGAGAAAGTCAGAGGAGAGGTGATAAAAGAAGTGCAGAAAATGCATGAGTTAGGGGTAATAGAGCCCTCATGTAGTGAAGGGCATTCCCGATCGTCATGGTGGACAAAAAAGAAGGCGGTATACATCTTTGTCTAGATTTCAGATGCCTCAATGCTGTCTCTAAGTTCAATGCCTATCTTATACCCAGGATAGATTATATTATAGACAGATTGGGCAATGCAAAGTTCATCACCATGTTCGATCTTACAAAAGGGTACTGGCAAATCCCTTTGGATGATACCTCGAAAGAGAAGACAGCCTTTAGCACCCCCATTGGGCTGTATCACTTTGTTACCATGCCCTTTGGGCTGCATGGTGCCCCAGCCACGTTCCAGCGCTTTATGAGTCAGACTTTAAAACAACATGTGTCCTACTGCGCTGCATATTTAGATGACGTGGTGGTGTACAGTCCTACTTGACATGCTCATTTTAAACATCTGGCTGCTGTCTTAGAAGCCCTGACTAAGGCAGGTCTTACTATAAATCCCTCAAAATGTTCCATTGCTATGCAGGAAACCAGATACCTGGGATTTATCATAGGAAATGGGCAAGTTAAACCCAGGATAGATAAAGCTGATGCAGTAGACCAATGCCCACGACCAATAACAAAAAGACACGTCAGGTCTTTTTTGGGTTTGGCAAGATATTACCGCAGGTTCGTGCCAAACTTTGCGATGATAGCCACCCCTCTTACTGACCTCACAAAGAAACACAACCTCACCAATGTAACATGGACCCCTGAGTGCGAGAAAGCCTTCTGTACCATCAAGGCACACCTTTGTGCAGTGCCTGTACTGAGAAGCCCTGAATTTTCTCAGCCTTTCATGGTACAGACAGATGCCTCAGACTCTGGCATAGGGGCCATTTTGTCCCAAGTGATAAAAGGAGAGGAGCATCCAATTATTTACTTGAGCCATAAACTCCATGAAAGAGAGACACGCTGTTCAGCTATAGAAAAGAAATGTCTTGCTAACAAGTGGGCCATCGAAGCCCTTAAGTTTTATTTATGGGGATCTGAATTTGAAGTTTTAACTGACCATAACCCTCTTTGCTGGCTTCATGTAATGAAAGAAAAAAAAACCCAGGATAATGAGGTGGTATTTGGCTTTACAGCCCTATAGATTTACAGTGCACCATCGTCCTGGTACTGCAAACAAGAACGCAGACTTTATGTCTCGTTATGATGCAGATTTAAATGTTAATGCACAGTCAGGCCTCCGGGAAAGTATACGTAGTGTGAAGGGTTGGTTTTAACCCTTCATGTTTTGTTTTTTTTTGTTGTTTTTTTATTAAGAGTCCCTGAGGTGGAGCTTTTGGGAGTAGGTGGGCTAAAGCTCCATCTCTCCCTCCTTTGAGAGTGAGAGATCTGACGAATGTGCATGTTGCCTTTCAACCTGAGTGTTAGGAAACTGTAGTAGATAGACAGGAGGAGGTTACCCCGATGGTTTCCTCTTGGGTGGGGAGGAGTGTGAAAGAGTGCTGTGTATGCCCCCCTCCGAAATCCTGCCTATTTCTAGTGTATTAAGCCTACTGCAGTAGCATCTTTTGTCTCTCATTTCTATCCTTTCCTTTCTCCATACTTTCATTTCCCCTTTTTCCAGACAGGCCACCTGGGAAATAGGTCTCCGCTATCCCTTTAATCTTATTTCCATACCTTGGGCAGGCACTCAGAGATCCAGTACTCGACCACCCCCCCCCCCAAGGAGGATACTGTTTGTAAGCTGGTACAGAGAAGCTAGAATCTCTGTTAGCCTGAGTCTGCCTTTGCGCTTGAATAGGTTTGTAAAAGCAGGGGCATCAGAATTGCACTAGCGAGAGGTAGAAAACCCTCGCAGTGCATTTTTACAAACATACAATGTTGTTTAAGCAGTTTTCAGGTATTACCAAAACGTAGGAAAAAGAGTAACACTATGGAAACTGTGGTCCAATCCTGGACCATCTTATTTAGAGACTAAGACCTCAAACACACCCAGTTATTGTGTTTGACTAACAGTTATATTTGTTTTATAGTTTATAAAAAAGCTTCTTTTTTTATGCCCCAAAATGGTGTTGCAATAGTGTTTTGCATTTTTCCTTAGTGTTCCCTCACAGTAGCACAGAAGAGCTGCAGTAGCTTGCTATGCTGAGCATTGAACAGAAAGGTTGCAAAGCAGGAAATACTGAAATAAAACTCATGAGGAACTACTAGACAAAGTGTACACAATTTTAGAATTTCTACCAGTTCCATACAGTATTTCATTTCCTTTTCAGTTTTCCTGTGTCTCAGTTAAATATAGCCAGGAATGTTCTAAAAGCCAAATGTTTACCTTAACTGCTCCCCATTCTGGAAAGTTCTCTGTGGTGCTCAGTGTTCCTGCTGTTCCAGCTATGTCCTTAGGAGGCAGCCGGCTCACTGTTCACCCTAGAAATACTATAGACAGGTAAGGGGAGGGGCTAACTCAGGCAATAGCTGTTTTTGTGTTAATATTGGGAATTATTGCATTTCAGGGATATGTATGTAGTTGAAAAAAGATATATGGACTTTCCCTGTACACCCCACCCTGCAGACACTGGCAAGTGTCACGGTGTTCCTTGGGGTCTTTGGTCCTTATGCGCACCCCATTCCATTAGGAAATACAGTGGAATGGGTGCGATATAGGAGAATGGGGTGAACTTTGGGGCCGAAGAGTCCAAGGCATACCTCAATGCTTCTCACTGGCTGCAGGGTGTGGAATGGTATGAGCATTACAGGCAAGAATCCCAAGTCACACCCCTGATGCCTGTCATTCTCTACAGGGTTGGGCGTTATGGTTGGAAACCCTAATACCTCAGGCATTCATTGATATTTTCACTCCAAATGTTCAACATGGTTTTTTTGTGACCCCACCTCACCCCTGATGCCTGTCATTCTCTACAGGGTTGGGCGTTATGGTTGGAAACCCTAATACCTCAGGCATTCGTTGATATTTTCACTCCAAATGTTCAACATGGTTTTTTTGTGACCCCACCTCATGAACGGGGAATATCAGTTTCTTAGCCGAAAGCTGCTTATGCACAGCGACTCGACATCTTAGCCACAGGTGCAAAAACATCCTGAACAGGATGTAAAAAATGACAGCTGTACTGTTCATGGGGAGGTGTAAAAAATGGCAATGTTGTAAATCTGCGGTAAAAATATTTGAAAAAATGGTGAAGTCATGAACGTACATAGAAACTGTGCAACGCACACCCGTAATATAATTAGGTTGGGGATTTTTTACAGCAGATTGTCAACTCAGGCATTTTGGTGCCTCCGATCATGAACAGTGTCACTGTGATTTTCTTTATCTGTCCCGAACAATAATTTCCTACAGCAACCACGCATCTCTACGCTGAAAGTGTGAAAACACGCTTCGGCCATGTTGTGTAAATAAGGCAGTGTGGAAAAATGCCACTAGTGAAAATCTGGACTTAAAATATTACGAAGTCATGAACTTAGGAGGGTGCGTGGAAACTGCGCAATGCTCACTCATAACACAGTCATTTTATGGACTTTTGTCACCAAATTTTCAACATAGCCATTTTAAGATCTCTGCTCATGAACAGTGTAACTGTGATTTTCTTAATCTGTCCCAAACATTGCTTTCACACACCAACAGCACCATTGTGCGCTACATGGGTGGAAACACATTTTGGGCAAGATGTGAAAAATGACAGCTGTACTGCTCATAAGGAGGTGTGGTAAAATGGCAATGTTGAAAATCTGGAGTGTAAATATTGAAAATTCGCAAACTTACAAGCGTGCATTAGGAACTGCACAATGCACGCTTAGTAAAACAGTCATTTTGGAATTATTTCAGCAAATTTTCAACATAGCCATTTTAAGACCTCTGCTCATGAACAGTGTCACTGTGATTTTCTTAATTTGTCTCATTACATTGATTTAGCACACGCGACCTAGCCATTATTAAGCTACATGGTAGGAAACACATTTTAGATTGAGATGTGAAAAATGACAGCTGTACTACTTATAAGAAGGTGTGGTAAAATGGCAATGTTGAAAACTAAGGAAATATTGAAAATTTGCGATCTCGACGGCGCAAGCGTAGGAAGTTCACGCAACGCGACGTCAGAAAACAGTCATTTTGAAATTTTTCCCAAATTTTCAAAATAGGCTTCTTGAGAGCCCACCTTATGAACACGGCAATGTCATTTTGTTAATCAGTCCTGAAAGGTGATTTTGTGCAGTGACTAGAAATCACCCTATGAGACCCGAATAACGCCATGACAGTGACATCTTTCATGAGAAGGGGTCCCAAAAACCCCATGTTGAAAATTTGGTGCAAAAATTCAAAAAATGCCTGAGATATGCAACAAAGTTGAAAAAACCCTATCTAGCCCATTATACAGCTTACCGGCATTTCCTCAGTTCGCGGTCGGCTTTGAAGAGTGCAGACGTGTTCCCAGTCCACCGAAGATCATCACGCCGAGGTCCGGAGGTAAGTATGGGGTGAGGGGTGTGTGGGGAGGCAGGGTGCGCAGTGGGTGGGTGCAGGTTGTTGCAGGGGGGCCAGGGAGCCTACGTGGGACCGTTTTTCTTTACAGGTGTTCTTTTTGTTTCCAATGACGACGTGGGACGTTTGCCACGCTGGGGTGGGTTCCCAGCGTGGCACAAGGATGGTTGGGGGGCATTTAGCCAATGGGGGATTGGGCACCCCTGTCACCCAAAGCATCGATTGCCACTCTGGGGTGGGCTCCCAGCGTGGCACCCAGTACTCGGGGGTGAGGACAGTGGAGCCGACGGGGGATTGGGCACCCCTGGCTATATCATGAGTTGCCACACTGGGGTGGGCACCCAGCATGGCATTTGGAAGGCTTTGGGGGTGGGGGAGCACAGCACAGCCGATGGGGATTAGGCACCCCGTCGGCTGCTCACAGTGTGCGTGCATCGCGGGGGTGCGCCCTGCGTGTGCATGTGTGTGTGGGGGAGAGCTGTGCATGAGCAAGCAAGATCTTATCGCTGCTCACTGGAAGCATGCTCCCCTTTGAACTGTAATGCCACTGCATTTTGGAGCTTGTCATAGACAGCTCCATCATGCGATAACACTAGAGCACGTGCCTGCCAACACACTGATTGAATTGGAAGAGCGGGTGACACACCTCTGAAATCTCAGATGATGGCACTATATTTCTTGCACATCGTGCAAGCAAACATAACAAACATAATAAATGTATCTTAATTTTTGAAGACCTTTTTTTTTATGCGTGCATATGTGGCGTATGAATGAGGGATCCACTCACTGTAGATCAAGGGAGGATGTGAAATGGTGCAGGTACATAGGGGGGGTGAACAAAGTGGTAGACAGTAAGCTCTACCAGAGCTTCAGGCTGATGTAGCACAGCAATACATGGGGCGGTGAACAAAGTGGTAGACAGTAAGCCCTACCAGAGCTTCAGGCTGATGTAGCACAGCTGGACTAAGGCAAGGGAGGATGTGAAATGGTACAGGTACTTGGGGGGGGTTAACAAAGTGGTAGACAGTAAGCCCTACCTGAGCTTCAGGCTGATGGTGCACAGCTGGACTAAGGCACAAGCACCCACGACATGTTCTTATAGCCCCCATTTATATGTCCATTTATGTTCTTACAGTGCTGATTGCCTAACTGAGCCAAGATGTAAAACAGATACTAAAATGTCAGGTTTATTTCAGGTGACCAGGATCGTAGTGGGGAGAGGGGGCAAGTGAAACAATGTCCTGAGAATGTGCTTAAACTTATTAACCGTTGCTGTGCCATGGAGTGCTACACCGGTCCAGAATCCCTGTACGTTCAAATTATGTTTGCAGCCTAAAGGTGCTTAGGTGGATTGGCATTTACATTACTCAGCGGCAAATCTTTTTCATACTTTTTGTGATCATCGGTTAAGATATAACCACTAACTGATGAGACACTTGGGGGCATGAAACTGTGCTACCAGCAAAGTTGCATTTGCAAAGCCCTGAATATTTATCTGTTGATAATGAAATGAAAACTGATAACATTCAACCACTGTCCATTGCACAGAATAAACATCTCTCTGATAGATCTGGAGCAAAGGGACATGCACTTGCCAATAACACCACTACAGCTCCAGACACGGAAGACAGAAGTTCATGCACTTTCATCGCTGTTAACTTTTCAGCATTTAAAACAGTTATATAGCATCTGCACTAAGATGTTACCGTCGCTGAACTGGATTGTGACACCAGCATCCCTGCGATCAACATTTGTCAGCAAAAGTGAATTGAAAAAATCAATAGATGTATAAAATGGTAAGTGACATGAGTCAATAACAACATATCTGCATGTAATACTTGGCTTAAAATTTGAGCACCACCATATTCCGCACCACAGAGTCAAAAAGGGATGCCATTTATAATTCAGCTAATGTCAAGCAGTTTTCGAGCCATAAAAAGTATTACTGTATCAGTATGGTGGCAGCAATGGAATCAGGAAATTATGAAATAAAATGCAACAGCACCCCGTCAGCCATATGTTGTGCGGGTGGAGGGAGTGCATGAGCACCCAGGGGTGGGCTGTTAGGTGGCTTCAGATTCACCAGAGAAAAGGGTGGATTCGATTGTGAGCTACGGTTGAATTTGTGTTTTCTTTTTCTATACCTAGTTTTCGCTATTTTGTTAGGGCACATGTCCAGCCCTAAGATGTTTAGGGTCACAAGGTGATGTGACTTCATTGAGCATCTGATTTGAGAAAGAGGTGTGTGATTCTATCTAAATGCCAGCTCATGGCAATTCAGAGAAAAAAAAAATATTTTGAAGCTGCATTACCAGACTAAGTGTGCAGTTTAGTGAATTACCACACAGGGGTGTGTATATGACAGCACTAAAAGGCACATTAAAGTGCTTCAGTCATGAAAACCTCCCCCACTGGCTGCTGCTGAAATGCGTAGCAGTATGTTCTGTTTTGTGCATTCTGGCTGTTCTTTGCTTCAGCTGCAGGTAGTACAGTATGATCAAGTTCGTTTGCATAGGTTTTAGCAGTGGGGAGTTCACATTGACAGAGTCTAGTAAGAGAAAACGCTTGGAATTACACATACAACGAAGTCTGAGTTTTCACATCAAATGCTGAGGTATTTTTTTTCTGGAGGATTAGAACCCATGGAGTCCATGAAGGTGTTGCTTTGGAGAGCTGGCGTGTGTAAGGACTGTTAGGCACCCACACATTTTGGTGGTCCTGCTTTGGCAGGGAACAGTTTATTAAAGTAATGATGTGTGGCTTGTCTCTCTAAGCTAGACAAGATTACACCATCCTATCAGGCAACCAACACAGTTGATCTGTGTGTGTGTGTGGGGGGGGGAGGAGCTGCTCACTGAAGCGTAGCTCCCTCTTTCAACTGTATGCCACTGCATTTTCAACTGCTGTCATAGACAGCTTCAGCAGTGATTGGAAAACTGTGACCACGCCTGCAAACACACTGACTGAATTGGAAGATGCTGACACACCTCTGAAAAACTCAGATGATGGCACTATGTTTCTTGCACATGCGTGCAAGCAAACATAATAAAAGTGTGTTGTAAAGGTTTTTCTTATACAAGGTGTTTAGGGGAGGAACTAAAGGTGGTCACCTGATGGTTCCCTGGTATAAAAGGGAGCTCATTGTGGTAACCCCTCCATATTCTTGTGGGATCAGCTAGGTACTGACCCAAAGTAAGAAGGTCTACACCTTTCCAGACCTGGACTCTGTTTGGTTCCAGGGCGGCTCTGCTTTTATTGCCTTTGGAAACAAGAATGCTTAGTGTATTTTGTTTATACGTTTTTTGATTTCTTTCTTGTTTAAAGTCCACTGTAAATCACTTATTTTGTTTTGATTTGATGAATAAACTTCTTGACTTGGAAGTCTAAAGCCTTGCCTCTCCATCACAATGTCCATGTAGATTAATACACCCACAGCCTATGACACACTACACCAGTTTTTCAACTATTGATTGAATTCCATGGTGCAGAGCACCCTAGCCTCACCCATGCCATAGACAGGCAGCACCTCCAAGAAGGTTACCATGCGTGCTACTTGTCTAAGGCCCCTCCCCAACCCCTCAAACTCCTCCTGCACTGCTCTGATCCCGTTCCCAGCCAGATCATTTGTCCCTAGGTGGACAATGACATCCAGCTCCTTCCCCCGTGCAACTGCTCCCATGATCCTGAGGATTTGCTCCCTGTCCCTCCAAGCCAATGGTGCCAGGCAGGCACCTTATCTCCCTCTCCCCCCCTCCCCCAGTTCTACCCTCTTAACAATGGAGTCCCCCAACAGGAGTTGTTTCCTTCCCCTGTGGGGTCCCATGCCACCCTCCTGTAGGTCTCCTTTGTGGAGGTTCCCAGCATCCTCCTTGGTCTCCCCTGTGGGTGCCTCCATAGAGACCACACTCTGTCAAACCTGTGCCTATAAAAGTAAGAACTGGCCAAGGGTGGGTGGGAGGAGGAATATAGTCCCAGTAGAGTAGTAAAGTTCTAACAGCACCTCCTTCCTCTGGCTGTTCTCTGCCAAAAGCTATCTAGGGCAGATTTAAATGCAAACACCTGGCTTCCTGTTGCCTAAGCCACTCCACTTAATTCACAGTTTCCTTTTACACCTAGCTAACTGCACAGATAACGATTCCCTTCACCCAACTCAGACAAACGCAGTCTTTTTTTTTTTGTTTGTACCCTAAATTGAAGGTCCCAGTAGTAGAGTTATAGTTCTTTAGTCCCAGTAGATTAGTAAAGTTCTAACAGCACCTCCTTCCTCTTGCTTTTCTCAATGGTGGTTTCTCATTGTATTACTGTATTTGGAAAACCATAGCATAGCATAGCATAGCATTGAACAGCCCATTGTCAAAGGTGTCCAAGTCACAGAGAGTAACCTAACACCAGCAATAACATAACATCATGAGCAAATTACAAGAAAAGGTAAACAAGCAGTTATAAAATATATCCACATAGTTATCTTTCAAACTATGAGCAGTTACATTTTAAGTTTCTGGACCAATAATTATTTGTTTCCTCCGGAAACTAGACAGTTACTAAGCAAAAATGCTGCCAGTAATGACTGCAAATGGAATCAACCGACTTTTCTCTTTATTTGTGCTTCATATTAAACTGCCTCTTACAACAGGACTAACTTTTCAGTCAGTGAGAGAACAGACAAGTCTAGAGCCATCTGGGAGCTGAAAAGGAATATCAAACTACTTCACACTGAGCAACTCAACAACAATCATCAGCTTCACAACTTTAGCAAAAAGAAGCAAGTAACATCCTAAACTAACACTGTTGGGAAAAATCTCAACAGCCTGAATTTCCAGTTTTACTTGATGTTGCCGAGTGTTAGGCTATGTAAACGTGATCGCATATGGGAGTCACAAGCCCCACATGAACAAAAGACTCTTTTCAGCTCTTTGCTTTTGTTTTATTTAAAAACCTTTCTTTCCTATAGCACCCCAACCCCATGAGAGTTAAAGCAGCTCATCAGAATTAAAATAAAAAGATCCCCACAAGTCTCCCACCACTACTACACTGAACTTGCACCCACTCACTGGAGGAGCACACACTGTGAGCAGTCCTCACTCTCTTGAGCCTGCCTGTTCTAATAACAGAACCAGGGCCCAGCTGCAGTAAGGGAGCCCTACGCACCTCCACTTTCTCACCTCCAGTAGGGCACCACTGCCAGGCTTCCAGAGACCCCACTCTGACACAGCCTGCAGCCTCCCCCAAGCTGCGCTGCAGCGATGTGGGCAGCCAAGCTACTGCAGCTGCAACCTGCCTAGACATGGTGTTACTACTAGCATGGTGTTACTGCTAGAGCCGCCGGCAGTAGATCTGCTTACCTGCATTCAACGTGTTGCAGAGAGGAGATGGCACCCATGAATATCGAAACTAAACATGCAGCCTCCCATCAAAAGAATGAGCACTTGGCCCTGCTTGCTACAACAGCTTCTGCAGCCTCCCGTGAAACAAATGAGTGCTCGGCCCTGCTTGCTGCCACAGCTTCTGCTAGTCCCTCGCTTCCCTCCACAGCTGCTGCCATTACCATGAGTCAGAAAGAAAGAAAGAAAGAAAATAATTAATACAATGCAAATGGCTCAATTTTAAATTGCCACGTTTTGCTCTTTCTTCCCCGTCATACCTGCGCCTCCATTTGTTCATAAATGGTCCCCTTCCTCTCGTGAGATTTTGATGATACCAATGCAGACGCTGCTAGCAAAACTACAAATAAAAATGGCAGCTGTTATCTCACAAGACTAACATTATGCTCTCCGCATTCCTTTGCCCTGCTGCTTCCTAAAGACACAGCGCACACAATGGGGCACAATGTACTAGAGACTTACCAAATTAAGTAATCAGAATTAAATAAGAATAAACTTGTTGCATGTCCTGCATTACTAACAGACAGCCCAACAGTAACATGTTCTACTGAATTGCACAAGGGTATGAAGTGAACGTATAATATAAAATAAAAAAAGGGAAGTGCTGTTATCCAAACAATGCTGTGGACACTACTACAGGCCTTGACATAAGCATGCCAGTTTAAGGACTGGATGCATGTGATTTGTTGTCATTCTGTCCCAGAAACCTATGCTCATTGCTCACTCTCGCTGTCCCATTCTGTCTCTTAGGTCACTATCCTCACCAAACATTTATTTCTTTCTTTATTTAAATGTTTCTCCAGGAAAGGTAAACTGAACAAATAGTCCATTTCCAGATGCATCCTGGGGGCAGGGGAAAGGGACAATAGCAATAACTGAGAGTACAGATACAGTATACTAAAGCATATACAATTTAAGCAATACAATTAAGGCAGTAAGTTATACAGAGTTACAAGTGTGTAATAGGCATCAGAGATGCAAGCAGGTTACAAATTGCCTGACAACACAGGGGAGCTGTAGACACCTGGCCAGGAGCAAAGGAGAGAACTGTGCAGTATGGAGGAGTAAGAAAGTGTACCAATGAGTAGCAGAAGAGGCACAGCATTCCAGCAGTCTTCCACCAAAAAGAACCATATGTTTTTAGTTGTCAGCAGTGGCCCACACCTCGCAGGTGCAGCATCTCGATCCAGTGTCCACACACCAAGATGGAAGACTTCTATTTAGTCACCAATGCCGCACAGAGATGGGATGCTTCAGCAAATGTCTGCCAGAAAACCAAGCCACCATTCCACTTCAAGTACTTTGTACCTGTCTGGCAATAAGAAAAAGAGCAGAAAACATTTTTAGCATTGTTACAACTGGGTGCCCCCCCCCCATCATTACAGGAAGCTATAGTTACATCAGGGGATGGCTGTTAAACTGGAACATTTGACATGAACAGACTATGTCTGATGAGCACAGCCAGCACCCAGTAGCCAGATTTGGAGAGAGGTAACATACTATGCACCCCAGCAGTGGAAATCCTGAATATTGATAGAGCCATATATAAGATAGTTACTGCCAAAGTCGGACATCTCTGTCCTGCAGTAACCACAAACTTAATACTTAACCATATCCTCAACCCAACCTCAACCACCTCCTCCACCACCCACCCACCCACCCACCAAAGACCATCACAAATTAAGAAAACTTACCACCAGTTAATGAATTGCACACATATTGAACAGTAGCAGCAGCAGCAGCGCACCTGGAGTTAACCGCTCATGAATGCCTGTATGTGTTTAGAAAAGAAAAAAATACAATTACAATCTGACTCAGATATCCAAGCTGCAGTCACCTATCCATCCCCATAATGAAAAATTCAATACTTACCTTGTCCTTGAGTAATGTTAAATGTGGTGCATTCCAACATCCCGTATCCAAATTCTGGGATGGCATGCATATTGTCATGATGATGTACTCCTCAGCACACTAGATAAATATAAAATAAGTACAATCATATAAGAATTCAAGATGTCCCAATACCAGCCCACCATCCACCTTCTCTTATACCCGAAAAAATAAATACAGATACTTATGTGTGTAGCAGCAGCAGCAGCAGCATCGATCGACTATGTGAAGAGGATCCCCATGAAGCAGACAAAGCATTACTTCTTGTGGCAACTAGTCAGAGCAGCAGACAGCAGCTACAGGCAACAGCAGCAGCACACAAAATGTTATTCAATCCACACTGACTAAAAACCACAGAGACAACAAAGCTAACCAGGGGATCATCATTGCGAAATGATAATTCCACAGTTCGCAATCAACTGAGAAAGCAGCACGAGGAGGAATTAAGTACAAGTTTAAGTCACAACAAGACCATTTTGCAGGAGGATTTATTTTTCTCATCGTGGTAAAGTGGCTTGTGTTGCATGCTGGACAGCAGCAGCACCATACTCAGGCCCGAAAAGCATTTAAATGGTCAGAAAACAGCACATTTGGATCCTCATGGTGGGTGTGAGCCTGTAACTGCATGCCTGACACCTGATTTCTGTGTGAATGTACTGTACAGTTTTTTGGGAAACATTTGTGGACATTTACTGCCTGAGCTGCACTGGCAGAAACAAGATGTGACCGAAAAACAATTGTAAACAGTGGACCATCGTTTGGTTCGGGTGGTGGTCTGGGCACCATAAAACATCATGGCTGGGACCTAATTTCAGTGTCAATTTTATTTAACATGCTTTGGTAAACATTTCTGGACTTGTATGCCCCATCTGACACCAGCAGCAGTGAGTTTCAGGCAGAAATGTTGGGCAAACAGGCCCTAAAACAGGTATTTACTGTCTGGGTGGTGGGGAGGGGGGGGCACCCTAAAACATCATGGCTGAGACTAGATTCCACTCTCAATTTAATGTACCATTTTTTCTGCAACTTTTCTGGACATTTACTGCCTGTACTGCACTGGCAGAACCAAGATGTGACCGAAAAACAATTGTAAACAGTGGACTAGAGATCATCGTTTGGGCACCGTAAAACATCATGGCTGGGACCTGATTTCAGTCTCAATGCTCTGAAATTTTTTTGGAAATATTTCTGGACTTCTGGGCCATGTTTGGAACCAGCAGCACCACACTTAAGCCCTAAAAGCATTTAAACGCTGCAGAAAACAGCACATTTGGGTCCTAATGGTGGGTGTGAGCCATATAACTGCATGTCTGACACCTGATTTCTGTCTCAATGTACTATGTAATTTTTTTGGAAACATTTCTGGACTTGTAGGCCCTGTTTGGCACTGGCAGCAGTGAGTTTCAGGTAGAAATGTTGGGCAAACTGACCCTAAAATGGCAATTTAATGTCTGGGTGGTGGGAGCACCCTAAAACATCATGGCTGAGACCAGATTCCACACTCAATTTAATATACCATTTTTTCCTGCAACTTTTCTGGACATTTACTGCCTGTGCTGCACTGGCAGAACCAAGATGTGACCGAAAAACAATTTTAAACAGTGGACCAGAGACCATTGTTTGGTTTGGGTGGTGGTTTGGGCACAATAAAATATCATGTAGAGAACAGACAGAACACCGGGAGGAAGGAGCTCCTGGTATAACTAAAACTTCTCTACTGGGACTAAGAACTAGAAATCTTGTACTGGGACCTTCAATTTAGGGTAAAAAAAAAAGAGTTAGTGTGTTTGTCAGAGGTAGTTGAAGTAAATTGTTATCTGTGTACTTATCAAGGTGCTTGTCACAGGTGTCAGAAGGGAATTGTTATGTGTGAAATTAACTAAGTGTAGAAAGATTTGCAAAGTAGGGGGAGTGGCTTAGCTAGAAGGAGCCAGGTTAAAACCAGATTTAAGCACTGCCCTGGATAGCTTCTGCCAGAGAACAGACATAACACCAGGAGAAAGGAGCTATTGGTATAACTAAAACTTCTCTACTGGGACTATATTGCCCTCCTTCCGTCCCCTCCACCCCCCACCCTAAACCAGCTCTACTTTTATAGGCACAGTATTTTACTGACAACAGGAACTTCCTGTTTGGGAGCAGGAAGTGAGTGATCACACAGCCACCAAAGACTCACCATCCTAGAAGGGCAAGAGTAGCTCTCTGTCCCCCCCTAGCTGCTGGAGGTCTGACTCTGAGCCAGTAAGGAGACTACCGAGACATATAGGAACTTCTTGTCTTAGAACAGGAAGATCAGGAGCTAAAAGGGCACAGAGGCAGTAAGTAAGTAGGGGAAGAAGAAAAAAAAAAAAAAAGAAAATAAACAAACGGAGGAAAGAGTAAGTATTCCAAACAACAGTTAGGGGGCCAGAAAAAAGACATGATGGGAGTGGTGCAGTGCAGTGGCTGTGGAGCAGCAGTCTTCCGGGAGATGTTCTGGAGGATGAAGTGTTGTCCCATCTGCAGGTACCTCTCTGGGCTGAGGGAGGAGGTTGCTCATCTCCAGGCTGAGTTGGCCAGGATTTGTGGGACCTCCTCTCCCACTCAGGGACCACCAGGGTCACTGCTGTTGCCTCAGAGGTTGCCAAGAAAGAGGAGTGGTTGGACCACAATGGGCTCAGGGAGGGTGAGGGTGGTGGAACAGAGGCACATCCCTACAGTTGTACCTCTCCACAATTTCTATGCCATTCTGGAAAAGTGTGGTTCTTCTATGGAGGCACCCACAGTGGAGACCAAGGAGGATGCTGGGAACCTCCACAAAGGAGACCCACAGGAGGGTTGCATGGGACCCCACAGGGGAAGAAAACAACTCCTGGTGGGGACTCCATTGTTAAGAAGGTAGACTGGGAGGAAGGGGAGAGGGAGGTAAGGTGCCTGCCTGGCGCCATGGCTTGGAGGGACAGGGAGCGAATCCTCAGGATCACAGGAACAGTTGCACAGGGGAGGGAACTGGATGTCATTGTCCACCTAGGGACACATGACCTGGCTAATAAAGGGATCAGAGCAGTGCAAGAAGCATTTGTGGAGATGGGGAGGAGCCTTAGACAAATAGCACACACAGTAACCTTCTTGGAGGTGCTGCCTGTCTATGGCATGGATGAGGCTAGGGTGCTCCACACCATGGGATTCAATCAGTGGTTGAAAAACTGCTGCAGAGCTCCGGGATTTGGCTCTATTGGTGACTGGGGGTCCACCTGGATGGATGCAGACCTATACTGGCATGATGGTCTGCATCTGTCCAGGAGGGGAACCAGGATCCTAGGTGATAGGTTTAAAACTTCATTGGCAAGCATTTAAACTAGCCAAGGGGGGAGACACTGGAAAGGAGCAGGAAATTCTTAGCCCCCCCCCCAAAAATCAGGGTACAAAGTGAGGTAGACACCACCATAGAGATGTCAATAGGGAGAAGCGCAGGGGTAAATGGAGAAAGTGATAAACGCAATAAGGACAGGGATGGGGCAAAAAGGGATAAGACCATCAAGAAATGGAGGGTAATGAGTACAAACGCCCGTAGTCTGGGCAACAAGCTCCCTGAACTGGTGGCCTTGTTGGAGGAGGGATGCCTGGATATCATAGCAGTCACAGAAACATGGTACACAGAGAACCATGACTGGGATGTTAACATACCAGGGTACACAACCTACAGGAGAGACAGGGAGGGCAGAAGAGGGGGTGTAGCTCTCTATGTAAGGGAAGGGATAAAAGCAACTGAACAAAAGAGTAAACAGGGAGGAGAGAAGACACTGTGGGTCACCTTAGAGACTGGAAATGGTACCACAGTCTGCACAGGGGTTGTATATAGACCACCATGTCAGGGGAGGGAATGGACAAGGATATGATAGAAGGCATACTTAGGATGGCAGAGAAAGGGGAGATACTGTTGATGGGGGACCTTAATATGCCAGATGTTAACTGGAGCACATTTGCTGCAGCCACATCCAAAAGCAGGGCCATTCTTGATGCCCTTCAGGTGGCATGTCTCAGACAGCTAGTTTTGGAACCTACTCATGAGGGAGAAATCTTGGACCTCATACTCTCAAATGGGGACAGTGAGAGGATCTCAGATCTAGAAGTGGGTAGCCATTTGGGAACAAGTGACCATCAAACTGTGTGGTTCACGATAAACTCAGCTACAGAGTCAAGCCATACAAAAGTGAGGGTTCTGGACTTCAGGAGGGCTGACTTTGGCAAGATGGGAGAGTGCCTTAGAAAAGCACTAGCAAACAGGCTAGAATGAGGGGTGGAGCAACAATGGGCAAATATCAAAACTGCCATCACAGAGGCAACAAGCCTTTGTGTGAAGCAAATAAACAAATCCAAACAAAAGAAAAAGCCACTATGGTTCTCAAAAGAAGTGGCGGTGAAGGTTAGGGAGAAAAAGATAGCATTTAGGAAAAATAAGGAAACACAGAAGGAGCAGGAGAGAGAACTGTACCAGTTAAGGCAGAAGGAAGCAGGGAGGGTAGTCAGAATATCAAAGGCACAAACTGAGGAAAAGATAGCCAACTCGATTAAGAAGGGGGATAAAACCTTTTATAGGTATATCAGGGAGCGTAGAAAGACAAAAGGAGGGATAGTGAGGCTGAATAGAATGGATGGTGGGTGGGCAAAGAGTGACAGTGAAAAAGCAGGGATACTGAAGAAATACTTCTGTTCAGTATTCACAAAAGAGGAAGTGGGGGAGGTGCCTAATCCAATTAACAGAAGCACTCTGGAGAGGGGGGTCGACCCCAGTCCTTTCACAGAAGAAAGGGTTCTGAAAGAACTCCTAAAACTGAAGGTGGACAAAGCAATGGGGCCAGATGGAATTCACCCCAGAATTCTAAAAGAATTTAGCAGAGAACTAGTGACACCACTGACTACCCTTTATAACAAATCATGGGAGGATGGTGTGGTACCTGAGGACTGGAAGAAGGCTGATGTGATTCCCCTTCACAAAAGTGGGAGCAAGACAGAGGCAGGAAACTACAGACCTGTCAGTTTGACCTCTGTGGTAGGGAAGGTGACGGAATCACTTCTGAAGGAAAGAATTGTTGAGTACCTAGAGGCCAGTGGGGCACAGGACCCAAGGCAGCATGGGTTCACAGTGGGAATTCTTTGACTGGGTGACCAAAGTAGTAGACCAGGGAGGGGCTGTGGACATGGCCTACCTAGACTTTAGCAAGGCATTTGACACAGTCCCACACAAAAGATTAGTAGTCAAATTAACCAGCCTTGGAGTGGGTCCCAGGGTGGTAGCCTGGGTAAAACATTGGCTAAACAACAGGACACAGAAGGTAATTGTAAATGGAATCCACTCTGAAGAAAGAGGGGTTACTAGTGGGGTACCGCAGGGTTCAGTACTGGGTCCAGTCCTTTTTAATGTTTTTATAAGTGACATTGCAGAGGGACTGGAAGGAAAAGTATGCCTCTTTGCAGATGACACAAAGATCTACAACAGGGTTTGATACACAAGGAGGCGTGGAAAGGATGAGAAGGGACTTGGCAAGGTTGGAGGAATGGTCAGAAGTATGGCAGCTTGGTTTCAATGCAAAGAAGTGCAAAGTGATGCACCTGGGAAACAAAAACCCAGGAGAAGATTACACAATGGGGGGGTAGTAACAACAACAAAAATGAAAAGGGACCTGGGGGTAATCATATCAGATGACCTTAAGGTTGGCAAGCAATGTGAGAAAGCGGTAGGGGGGGCTGGGGGGATACTGTGATGTATAGGGAGAGGCATCACCAGCAGAAAACAGAAAGTTGTTATCCCCCTGTACAGACAGTTGGTGAGACCCCATCTGGAGTACTGTGTCCAGTTCTGGAGACCCCATCTCCGCAAGGACATGGACAGGATGGACGTAGTTCATAGGAGGGCAACTAAAATGATGCAGGGTCTGCAAGAGAAGCCATACGAGGAGAGGCTAAAGGAGCTTAATATGTATACCCTTGAGGAAAGGAGGGAGAGGGGGGACATGATAGAAACGTTTAAGTACCTCAGTGGAATCAACAAAGTCCAGGAGGGTAGCATCTTTCAGAAAAAGAGATTAGCAAGAACAAGGGGACACGATTTGAAGATAGAGGGGGAACGGCTCAGGGGCAATGTGAGGAAGTATTTTTTTCACAGAGAGGGTGGTGGATGCATAGAACAGCCTTCCTGAGGAGGTTGTGGGGTCTAAAACTGTGGGAGAATTCAAGAATGCATGGGACAGACATAAGGCAATTTTTGTGGGGGGTAGGAAGAAATAGGCTGTTGGTTAAATAGGATCTGCAGCTTATCCTCTAGGTAGGGAAATGGGCAGACTAAGTGGGTCAAGCGGTCCTTATCTGCTGTCAAGGTCTATGTTTCTATGTTTCTATGGCTGGGACCTGATTTCAGTCTCAATGAACTGTGCAATTTTTTTGGAAACATTTCTGGACTTCTGGACCATGTTTGGAACCAGCACCACCTTACGTAGGCCCTAAAAGCATTTAAACGCTGCAGAAAACAGCACATTTGGTTGCTCATGGTGGGTGTGAGCCATGTAACTGCATGTCTAACACCTGCTTTCTATCTCAATGCACTGTGTAATTTTTTATGAAACATTTCTGGACTTGTAGGCCCCGTTTGGCACCGGCAGCAGTGAGTTTCAGGCAGAAATATTGGGCAAACAGGCCCGAAAACGGCTATTTAATATCTGGGTGGTGGTGGGGAGCACCCTTAAATATCATGGCTGAGACCTGATTTCAGTCTTGATATACTGTACCATTTTTTGGGAAACATTTCTGGAATTATGGGCCATGTTAGACAGCGGCAACACTCTGTCTCACTCTACATTCTCAATGTCATCCTAATTTTTTCCGGTCATACTATATTTCTCGTCTTATCATGTCTACTCTGCACAGCATGGCTTCAAGAGTCCGTGTTAAACTGTAGCCCTACTAGAGCACATTTTGGACTGGGTGGTGGTGGCGGTGTGGTTGGGCTCTGTAACACCAAGTTAACATTGTGGCAAGTCCAAGCCATGGGGACACATCTGTTAAGCACCAACAAAATTTACATTATGTTTAACTTCGCAACAAAAGTGCTTATGTTTCTATGATTGTTGGTACATATTCATTCAGACTGATCCTGCACACAGCCAAAACAGCTGCTGCTGCCAACCCACAACATCACCCATAGCTTTGGGAAAAAAATTTGTTCCTAGGAACAATTTACAAATGACAGTACTTGACATTTGTGGATAGAAGGGGGAAATACATACAAGTCAGAGGGACTAACATAAACCAAGTAGAACGGTACCGTGATTATGGGTAAAAAAAGACTAAAAGTGACTGACAAACAGTGACACATGACGCATCATCAGGGACAGGTCAGGGACGGGGTATTCATATGAAAGAGGACAGGAAGGGACCATAAACATTGCATAGCACACAAAAAACTGGACAAAAACAAATGAAAGGATATAGAAGAGGACGAAAAAAAAAATATATATATATATATTTTTTTTTTTTTGCTTTTTGTTATTTTTAGAGGGTGCAGATGAGGAAAGAGTGACAGTAAGAAAGCAAGAACAAGAGAAAGAAAAAAAAATGTTGCTGCCAGTGCTGTGCTAACTGGTCTGGAGGCTGACTGTTACACTTCACCGGCTCCAGGTACACATTCTGCCCTGCAACCACCACCACCACACAACTCCGTCAGGAGCTCAAACATTTTTTCTTGCTCCTGAAGGAGTTTCCTGAGGTCCCTCCTGACCTCCTATTGGAAATCAGTGAACTCACTGCGCAGAGCTCCAACCTCTCTGCACAATGCTCTCAGGTCTTCAATGCTCACTGCTGCTGGTGCTGGCGCTGGAGCAGCTACAGGCTGTGCTGGGTCACCACCATGAACCCGGCGATGCCTGTGTCTCTGGGGTGAGGGTGATGGGGGCTCTGCACCTGCCTCCTGCTGCTGCCTTCTGTGGTGCCTATGCTGACCATTGGCTCCTGCCTTCTGCTGGCCCCTTCCCCTTCTTCCTGCTCAGCAGCACCTCGGGCCCCTCTACCTGCTGCCAGCTCTTTTTCTTTTTTAAGCCAATCTGCAGCGTGGTGGTGCTGCAGATGGCTCCTTTGGCCACCAGTGCAAAAATGACCCCCAGTCTTGCCCCTTCTAACTGATCTGCCACACAAGTTGCAGATCATGACAGAATTATAATTTGTGTTTTTGCTAAAAAAAATGGCACACAGCTGATGACACTTTCTTGGGGGGGACAACAGCTGATGTCCCAGGGTCAGTGGGCACATCATGCTCCTGCTTAGGGGAGGTGGTGGGGCGCATGCTCCAGCTGGTGGGGGGGATGGCATCTGGAGGTGCCTGCTGCTGCTGCCTGGGAGTGGGGGCCACAGGAGGATCCTGCTGCTGCTGGAACATGGTGAGGGGCTCATGCTGCTCCTGTGGAGTGCGGGCTACATTCTCCTGCTGGGGAGTGGGGGGGCACATGCTCCAGCTGCTGTTGTGGGGGCACAGACTTAAAGGCCTGCCTAATGTCTAGGACACTGGGTGGGGGTGGTCAGCTGCCTTCTTCCCAGTCTTGATTATCCATTCTAATCTCTATCGCCTTCTTCTACAACCCCACCTAAAAAAAAAAGAGAGAAAAGAAGGAGTTTGCACACACACACACACACACACACACACACACACACACACACACCACACTAGAAAAGATAGGTAAATATAAAATGAAGAAAAACACTAACAGAAAATATTAACTTTTATAACTAATGGGGAACAGATCACAAATCAAATAAGCTGCAAATGCAAACACATACAAGCGCTACTTTTTAGAAACACAAGTTTGAGCTCTCCTGCTATAGTCTCTCTCCTCTCCTATGTCCTACTAAGCCGAAACAGCTCTAAAGGAAGTACATTTACTCTGGCTTCCTGCCTAAGTGCAGTCAACAATGTGACCAGCAGTCTGCTAAAGAGAAAGTCATGTGATAAGCTTTTGTTTTCCCAATTTCACCTGATACTTACATGTGGCGAAATTTGCAGATGAAAGGAGTAATTGCAAGAGTAATTTCACAGGTGAAATTTTGCCATCGGGGCAAAATTGTGCGAAATGAATTTCGCCGGCATAATAAAATTTAGTTGCATCTCTACCTGGGGTTGGGGGAACACATGGATAGACTACAAAGATTGATATAATATCACAAAATTCACATTGAAATAGCATACAGCTAAGAAACACGTAACCTGTGTAACCCCCCTGCAAATGGGGGTTCCCAAAAGTCTTCCAGGAGCTTGCCTGAAAGCTCCAAGTCTGGGTGGTGTTCGACGTCTGAGCTGTTTAAATGTGGTTCCTAGTGAGTGCTATTTGAACCTCCACGTATTGTCTCTTTAAGAGCTGTCTGCTTGCAAACTTAATTAGTTTGTATGGGGGGACTGTGTGTTCTAATGCTTGAATCCAGCCCTGGCTGCTGTCAATTCGCTTTGTTTCTGCCGTTGCTACATGTGCAGAGGGAGCCTTGTTGAAAGATATAACTTTGCCAGTAATCATTTAGAATGACTGAGAAAATGTAGTTTGTCTAACCTGTCTTCCTTTCAGCACGAACTGTTTCAGTGTAGCTTTTCCATTTTGGTTCTGAATTGCTGACTTGGACCAATCAGGATGATAGGGAGGCCCTAAAATGGAGTCTGTGGACGAATCGGAACTTGGACTCTGATTTCGAGCCAGCCACAAAGGTATTTGTAACCCCTAGATGGCGCTATCCCAGGGGCTACTACCCCTGCCTGATTTGCCACTAACAGGTTGAGGGGCCTGGATCCAATGGCGGGTGCCTCCACCCAGAGGTCAGGGTTTGCAATAGTTAAACTAACTTGGTCACAGCCCTCTGGGACACTGCAACCCCCTTTCTTCCCACTAGTGGCCCACACAATATATCAGAATTACCTTCACAGTATACACTTATCCCCAGGTCTGGTTCCGCACTGGGACCTCCTGTGAAATGAGATACAGTGCAACAATCACAGTACAGTACTTTAACATAGACAAATACCTCAGGCAGTATAACTTTGCTGAAACAAGCAGCTCTGATTTATTTAGGGGATATAACAAGGACAGGGGAAATCAGGTTAATTAGCTTATCACTCTAATAATTCATTTATGGCTCTGTGCACAGGCCTATCCCTATCAGTTACTGTCCCTGGGTACCCAAGCCCTAGTGGCTAGTCCAAACCGTGGCAGCTGGTAGGGGCCCTTTCACACAGAGAAAAGGAGAATTAAACAGTCAGCAGTACAGTAATTCCATTTGGATTTAATGTGGCAATTCAACAGGAGTGACCCTGAATTAGTACTCACGACCTCCAAATAAGATAGGGTCCTTCAATGTCAGCAGGGCTCACTTGAGGTACACAAACCTCTTCACACATCCATATAAAGAAAGCACTATACCAGGCAGGCTGCATCTGTATCCCGATCGCAATTACTGCACAATACCGGGAGAACACACAGCAGATTCAGTTCCTGACAGACAGAGTGCAATTTTCAGCAATTCCTCCAGTCTTCTGGTGAGCCTGGTTTCTACTCTTCAGAGATCCTTTGATTCTTTTCACAGGACGGATTCAGTCCTAACAAGCTGTTACACAAGCTGCAGACCGAACTCTGGGCCTTACACACGTTTTTGACTAAAACTGCACACTGAAAAAGCACAGGGCTCCTTCCTTCTTCACTGCCAAAGCTCAACTCAAACTCCAAACCGACAAAACCGGCACTTCCTTTGAGTTCCTCCCAGTTCTTGACTGGATTGGCTGTCACTCACAATAGACTGCTGCTGTTGGTCCAAAAAGGCACTGAAGTCTAAACTACATCTCCCAGAGTCACTGCCCATACAATCCTCTTGTGGCTGGCTCAGATTATGAGTCCAAGTTCTGATTCGTCCAAGGCACCATTTTAGAGCTAGCTTACCCCACACTGATTGGTCCAGTTCAGCAGTTCAAAACTAGAATGGGGAACTAGCAGACACGGTTCTGACTGCAAAAAGCAGGTTAGACAAACTGTAATTTCATTATTACTCTAAATAATTTCTGGCAAACAGTTACATCTTTCAGATAGGTTCCTTTGCACTCCTAGTGACTGCAAAATGAAGTGAATTGGCAGCAGCTCGAGTGGTACTCAATCAAAGAAACACACAGTCCCCCCATATAAACTAATTATGTCTGCAAGCAGACAGCTCTTAAAGAGACAGTACCAGAGGCTCTAAAAACACTCACTGATAAATGGCTTAAATGCCAAACACCATTCAGGCTTGGAGCATTCAAGCAAGCTCCTGGAAGTCTTTTGGGAACCCCCATTTGCAGGGGGGTTACATATTGTATGGGCAGTGACTCTGGGAAATGTAGTTTTAACCTTGGTGCCTTTTTCTACCAACAGAGGGAGTCTTATTGTGAGTGACAGCTGAATCAGCCAACAGAATAGTGTGGAACTAAAGGAAATGCCCTGCTCTGTGACTGGAAAGATCAGATCAATTGTGACAGTGAAGACAGAAGGAGCTGTGTGCGTCTGCGGTGTATAATTTTGCACGGGAAGTGCGTGTGAGGCCCTGAGTTTCGGTCTGCAGCCTTTATGAGTGCCAGTTTGGACTGAATCCGAGTTGTGAGGAGAAAGAAGCACTAGAAGTGTGGAAACCAGTCTCACCCTGTAGAAGACTGGAGAAATTGCTGAATAGGGCTCGGTCTGTCAGGAACTGAAGCTGCTGTGTGTGCTCCCGGGTATTTTGCAGTAATTGCGATCGGGATCGAGGAGCAGCCTGCCTGGTATAGTACTTTCCTTTTACATATGAATGTGCGTAGTGCTTGTGGGGAATCGCTATTTCCAATCCCCTGTGCTGTGTGCTGTGTCCCAGAAGCTGGAAGCAAACCCCAGTTTGTCTCGAACTAAATCCATTTGCTATAAACTGCACTGGGGTCCGGTCACAAGGACCTTGTCTCCATGCCCTACTGTTTCTGACAATCCAGAAGAACATCCACCATCCGGTTCTCAGCTTGGGTATTGTGAGTACAAATCAGGGTATTTCCCTGCAGCCAGTTTTCAATCACAAGTGTGTCATCTAATTCTTGTTGTTTCTTTGCTTCATGGACTGAGCCATCCGGCTCCGGATTACAATTGGGTGTTGTGCATATATTTTCTTCTACAGGGCCCTGTCCATCTGCACCTTCTGGCCAACCCCGGGCAATGGCCTGGCTAGCCCCCCCCCAACCTGGGTACCCAGAGTGTGACTTTTCAAACCCTGTATGTGTGCACAGTACTGTGATTTAATGCCACTAATTAACCTGATTTCCCCCTCCCGTGTTACTGTTCCCTAAATAAATCAGATTTGATGTTGTTGTTAAACTTTAAACTGTCTGAAGTGTCCGTGCCTTCATGCCAAGCACTGTATTGGTTTGTGTATGCTGCTTAACCTTATTTTTCAGGGGGTCCTCAGAGATGAACCTGCAAATCAGTCTCGAGGGTAAGTGGTACCTTATGAATGAACAGTGTGTACATGTGGGGTATTGGTACTGTAACTCCTGTGCATCGTGTGGGCCATTAGAGGGATTAGAAGGGGGTCTCAGTGTCCCAGAGGGCTGTGACCAAACTAGTCCAACCATTACAAACCCTGACCTCTGGGTGGAGGCACCCGCCATAGAACCTAGGCCCCTCAACCTGTCAGTAGTCAAGTAGGCAGGGGTGGTAGCCCTTGGGATAGCGCTGCCTGGAGGTTACATTTGTATGAATAAACAATGACTATCAAGGGGAAGGTAAGCAAAGGGAGCAACTAGAAGGCAGTGCATTAAATGGAATACATCAGTTTGGTCTAAGGCGAGCTGGCATACAAAAGCATATATGCGGCTAACAGAATCAGTCATAGCTTTCTTCCCACAAGTTCAGTGAGCCACCTATGAAGAGAGGCTTAAGGCTTTGAACATATATTCACTGGATACTAGGAGGGAGAGGGGGATATGACCAAAACCTTCAAGTTCCTTAGAGGCATTAACAAAGTGCTGCACTCAGTGCTTTTACCAGGAATGACAATGCTACAACAAGGGGGCTCGAGTAGAAACTGAAAGGTGGAATGTTCAGGAGGGACATCAGAAAGTATTACTTCTCTGAGAGGGTGGTGAACCCCTGGAATAAACTGCCACCCAGGGTGGTAGCTGCTAAGTCAGTATCGAGTTTTAAGCACATGTGGGATAAGGCTTGGGCACAATCACATGGCAATGTCACATGCTAGGCTGGGCATCTCGGAGAACAGGACACAGGTGTACAGCAGGACCCGGTATACCATGCTTGGGCAGACTCGATGGACCACAGGTCCCATTCTGCCATCATCATCTATGTTTCTATGTTTCTAATGCCCACCCCCTTCCCTCAGCAAACATGATCTCTTGCATTATGCAGGACCTTGTGGGAAGAAAGCTATGACTGATTCTGTTAGCCACATGTGCCGAGCCATACTTCTTTTTCTTCAAAGAGTAATTGCCTATGAGACACTGGCTTGTAGCTGTACCTTGTGCTTCAGACAGAAGGCTACTGGCTGGGGAGGAGGAGGTGGGTACTAAGGTGGGCAACCCCAGGGAACACCACACAATCTATTTGCCAAGATTCCTGAGGCTCAAAATTCTGTTTTTCATTTTCTTACTTTGTGCGCTTTGCATTCTTCAACCCTAATGTCTGCATCAATGTAGTTTTTTTGCATGAGTATATACTGTATGTATTTACGGAGGGAATGTGTAGTGTTTTCGGGGCACTCAGTCACCATGTGCAAGCAAGGAGGCAGTGTAGCATAGTGGATAAGGGCACTGAGTTGCAAACCTGGAGACCTGGGTTTGAATCCCATCAGCCCCCACTTACATACTCTGACCCTGAGAAGTCACTGAACTTCCTTGTGCTTAAGCTCCAGCTTAGGAGCATATAAATTGTGTTGACAGATGGGGACCACATGATCCATCTAGTCTGTCTGTGCTTCTACCCACCTCCCTATTTAGACTGCACCCTGATGTGTCCACAATGTCTGTCCCACGCGAGTTTGAACTTGCATACTGTTGTGGATTCAACCCCCTCCTGAGACAGGCTGTTACGAGGGTCTATGACCCTTTTCTGTAAAGAAGTACTTTCTGAGTTTACTTTTGAACCTGCCTCCCACCAGACACAAGTTGTGCCCCCTTGTACTCACATCCCTGTTTTGACGGAAGAGGTTTCCTGCTTGTGTTGATTCCCTTAACACGCTTAAAAGTTTCTATCATTTCCCCTCTGTTTCCTCTCTGCCCAAGGGTGTACAGATTTATTTCCCCAAGTATTGCCTCGTATGACTCATGATGCAGTTCATGCACCATCTTTGTAGCCCTTCTCTGTACTGTCTCCAGGCAGTCTGTCTTTTTTGAATTGGGGCCTCCAAAACTGACCGCAGTACTCAAAATGTGGCCTCACCAAGGACCTGTAGAAAGAAATGATAACCTCGCCCTTTCTACTTGTAATTCCCCTACTAATGCAGCCAAGGATGCCACTCACCCTCTGTGCTGCCTTTTCACACTGTGTTCCAACCTTTAAGTCATCTGCGATGACTACTACGAGGTCTCTTTCTGTCTTTGTCTCCTCTAACTGATGCCCTCGCAGTGTGTGCTTTGTCTCTGGGTTTCTTTTCCTATGTGCATAACCTTGCACTTCTTGGCATTAAACTTCAATGGCTCAGTGGCGCTGAGGGTTGAGGTGCTGGATGTCACACCTCACACCATGCCAGCGAGGGGGTCGGCAGGGGAGGGAGAGGATTGAGCGTCTGAAGGACAGCTCTCTTCTCTCTGGGAGGGAGAGAGGCACAGGCTCGGCTCTTGACTGGCCTTTGGTGGTGGCTGGAGGCTCAGCAAGTGCAGAGCAAGTAGAGAGATGGTTGGGAGTGGTGGATGTCGGCGATGATGCTTTGACGTCGGGGCACATGCCACTCCCTAGAATAGGGAAAATCAGCACCAGAGCTCCAGGAAGATGGAGCGCCAAAAGTAGAGACCCTAATGGTTCATACCTGCCTGATCCTCCGGGGGGACCGACGAAACAATGAAGTGTCTTGGGGTGTTGGACCCTGCCCCGTACCCAGTATAGTCATGGCTCCATGGGGGCCCGCTGGAGGTCAGGTAGGTGGCGTAGTAGGGTGCCACATGTGTGCGTCTCCCAATGATGTGGGGCTCTTGTGCAGGGGGAGACTAAATAGAAATAAAAAAAAAAAAAAAAAAAAAAGAACTTCAACTGCCAGTCCCTGGACTATTCCGAGTTTTTTCAGGTCTGCTTCCATACCTTTCGCTCCCTCCTGCGTGTCTACTATGTTGCAGAGTTTTGTGTCATCTGCAAGCAGGCAAACCTTCCCTTTCAAGTTGTTTGCAATATCCCCGATAAATATGTTAAAGAGGATAGGTCCCAGCACAGTCCCCTGTGGAACGCCACTGGTCACTTTGCCTTTCCTTGATAATGATCCATTGACAAGTACTCTCTGCGTCCTATCATGCAGCCAGTTGGTGATCCAGTTCACTATCTTATGACTGACTCCTGTATGCTCTAATTTGTTAGTTAGCCTTCTGTGGGGGACGGTGTCAAAGGCTTTGTTGAAGTCCAGGCACACAATATCCACTGCTCCTCCCTGGTCAACTGATCTGGTGACCTAGTTGAAAAAGTCAATCATATTGGTTTGACAAGAGTGTCCTGCTGTGAAGTCATGTTGTCTGGGGTCAATCTTTCTGTCATCCTCCAGGTACTGCACTATCCTCTCCTTTAGCAACGACTCCATAACTGTTCCTACCACCTAGGTCAAACTGACCAGTCGGTAGTTTCCCACCTGTTCCCTGCTTCTGTTGTGTAAAGGTACTACTGTTGCCCTTTTTCAGTCCTGTGGTATCATTCCCCTTTCCAGTGACCTGCTGAAAAGCTCAGCCAATGGTGTGGCAAGTTCATCCTGAAGCTCCTTTAGTACCCTAGGGTGGATGCCATCTGGCCCCATTGCTTTATCTAACTTGAGCCTATTCAGCTCTTCTAGGACCCTTTCCCTTGTGTGCCTTTTCTGGTTAAAAAAAATGTCCCCTTCTCTATATGAAAGTTATTCTGCACCACTAACATAAGAGAAGTGAGACACCAATGTCACATGATGTGAATTTGTATATATTCAATCTCTGATTGTCAAGTCGGGGGGTTGGAATGTGGCTTGTATTCTGGGTCTCTCTCTCTCTGTGCTGTTTGAAATTCCCTGTGTATAAAATGGCGGTGGCATTCCTTTCTTTCCATCCCCTCTCCTAGATTGTAGAAAGGAACCAATTTAGTTTTACATAGCACCTTTCATACAAAATGTGTCCCCAAATGCTTTACAATAAGAAAGGAGAGAGAACCTAAAGTTCTTTGGGATAAGGTGCTAACTAAATCACATTACAAAGATTTTAACAAGCCTTTAAACACTTTTGTTACTGCTTGCAGCATGAAAGTCTGTCAAAATAGAGTTCTAGTGTCTTAAGCATTGTTAGAAAAAAAAAGTATACCGTCCATTTGCCTCAAACCCATAATCTAGTTCCTCACTTTGTTGGGGGGGGTGCTATAATTGACTACTTGCATGTGTATTGTTATTGCCAAGAACAAAGATAGGGGTTATTTCTGAAAAATGCAGACAAGCATAGGCACCACTTTTCACAGTGCGTGCCATCACTGAGATAATGCTGCTACCATCCAGCTAATCCTCCAGTCAAGTACAGAGGCAGTTTGTAGATGGGGCCTTTTAAAGTTTGATTGCAGTAACAGCCATGGAGAAGGGTGCCATGTGACACAGAGTGCTTGGCAAGAGCCACTGGATACCAGGGAATGCTCATCACAGTGTGAGGAGGGTAAAACAGGTGTCACTGGACACCAGAAAGTGTGTGGCAGAGTATGAAGAGGGAGATGTGCTAGTGATGCCAGGGAGTGCCTAATGAGACAAGGGAAGGGGTGCCATATAGATAAATGTTTAGCATAGAGCTAGAGGTTGGGGCCATTGAACTCCAGGGAATGCAGGGCACAATATAGGAAAATACTTTAAAAAATTAGTCCATAATATATTGGTTTCAGATCAGTAAGCAGGTTAAAATATTAATTTTGGGGCAATGCTCATATTTAAAGATATAGGACCCCATATTTAAAAGTCCCTGGCTGTATTGCACAAGTGCTTGCACTGCACAACTGAGATTCGCCGGCACAAAATAATGGTATATCAGAAGATGCGCCACGAAATGCAATCGTGCATGTCCAGCTGAATATCTCGAACATGCATGATCACGCAGTGGAAGATGCGTGGCTCGGCAGGTGATCTGAGCCCTATGCGGAGCATAGGAAAATGCATGATAGACGGCCACATGTGCAGTGCGCAATAGTACAATATTCAGCTGGGATATGCAAATGACCTCATTGCACATTCCGAGCCCATTACCCACATGCACAGCTCATTACTGGAATGTATTCAGGTCATTTGCATACCCCAGGCATGCGCAGTTCCAGCTTTGCAGGGCTGCCCTACCACCCCACAAAGGTGAACAGGAGGTACTGCAGCCTTGCAGGCAGGTGTGATGGGATGTTTGTGTGTGGATGGGTGGCCTGTAGTGGCCTCGGCACAGTGCTATTACCAATCACCATGTACAGAGTCAGACTGGGGTACAGGAACCCACCTGGACAGTGGCCAAAGGGGCCCACCTGGACCATCAACAGGGGAGGAAACAGAGTGATACAGTCTGATAGGTATTTGGTATACCACATACATGTGATACACCAGCTCCGTATACAGCACACAGTCACCTGCAGTGCCCCAAACACCCCTGTATGATAGGAACATGGTGATGACTGTAAGGAATGAAAGTGTGCAGATGGCAACCAGGTATCTGAATGCGTGGGTACCACCTGTGTGCACCTGTGGTGTACCACCATGGGTGTGTGTCACAGGACAGTCCCAGGCCCATGCCAGGCTGCCACTCATACCACCAGGCTACCTGGGCAACATTTCCCCAGATGTCACCCTGGGTGCATGCCACTACTGGATGGTGCCCTGCAGACCATATGGTTGCAGGCCATGGCCCCTGGTATGTGTGCTGCAGTGTGGCCATCTGCTCCACTGGTGTGCTGGGGTGCACCAGACAGCAGTGTCATGTAGCAGCTGGGTGTCTACATCCTGGGTGCGATGTGGGGGATGGCTCTCTGGGTGGTGCCCATGGTGTGCCAGCACCTGTGGCTTTGGGAACTGCCATCCTGGCATGACTGCTGTGTATGTTTGCCTGGAGCACGTCCTGGTGCACCTCTAAGGGCTGTCTCAGGATAGTCTGTCCGCAGTTCCTTGGCCTTCCTATGGGTAGCTGGCCAATTTAAGCCATCCTTTTGTCTGCCTAACTTTGCGTGGCACATTTCTGGGCTGCGCAGCAGATGCACTGCACATTTTGGCTGAATATATGGACGTGTGATGTATTTATGTACCCGCCCCCTTTTTTTGCACCAAATATATTATTTCTGCACAATTGTGCATTCGGAAATGTGCGATGCAGCTCACCCTTTCGAATATTGTGCTTCCGCACAATTTCTGAGATGTGTCACACATCTCCATTTTGGGCCACGCATCTCCTTTGAATATGTGGGCCATAGTAGTTATTTTTCTTATTAGATAAATGTACTTATGTTGAGAGCAATTAACTTATTTATGGATTGATTGAACGCATTTTAGTTGGCAATATTCTTATTCACAGCCTTGATTGCCTACATTGAAGATCTTGCTTCGAGACATTTGCAAGATTTTCCATATTTAAATTAAGCAAATAAAACATCTGTATTTGTGGGAAAGCGGTCTGGATTTATGATTTCCTGGACTTCAGTATGTCTAAGGACTCCCGTTTCAAGACATCTGCAAGATTTGTCTTACTTAAATTAAACAAAAAATGTCTGGATTTATGGGAAAGCAGTCTGAATTTAAGATTTTCTGGACTTACTTCAGTATGTCCAAGAACTCTTGTTTCAAGACATTTGCAAGATTAGTCATACCTAAATTAAGCAGAGAAATATCTTGATTTTGGGATTTTCTGACTGGAAAACTACTAGCGAAACCCTCCTGCTTACTCCCTTTGTTTATATTAACCTTGGCAGGCCACTTGGGTGCACACCTTATATCACAAATATGCAACAGTTGGGAAGAGCTGGACCCATACAACACAAACTTTATACTGTATGTCTTAAATGGGAGACAGCAATGAACACACCACTCCCCAATGACCTATGCTGACATATCTGTAGTGCACCACATAAAACAAGTGCTGCCGTATGGAGGGAAAACATTTGGAAATATAATCAATCCCCTCCCCAGAGAAGTAAGCCAATTATATTAAAACAGTCATGGGAGAATGTTGGAGAGAGTGTGGTACAAACCCGACCACACACACTCACATCATGTGGTCCTGCTCAAAACTTGAGGCTTTCTGGACATTATGCCTGGAGGAGATAGGCATGATTCTGGGCAAGACCTGTCCAGCGGATTCAAGATGCACAGTTTTGGGAGCCTCTCCCCTGAAGTTAGGGACATGCACAAAAAAGGGACGCTTTGCCATTCTCCTGGTGTGTATGCCAAAATATTGATCACAAAGAGCTGGCTCTCCCAGGGAATCCCCCCACCTGCTGGACTGTCATGATCTCACAACACAACTGTCTCAGATGGAGAGACTCGTGTACAAGAAAAATAATGAATTTTAGCAATTTTCCAGCATGTGGGCAGGATAGGTCCACTAGGTTATGGAAAACAATGAGGATTTTGTACCATGATGCCACTTGCTGCTAATGTCTTGACAACAGCATTCATCTGCTCTGGGTAAAACATAGAAAAGAAAGAATCCCAGCTGGCCTGGTGGCGCAGTGGTAGCATTACCACTTGTGGCGCTGGCAACCCTGGTTCGAGAATGAGCCCAAGTTGTTGGAGGGCTGGTTAGTGGAGTGAGCTGAGGATCCCATAGGATGCTGTACACCTTGGGAGTGGTCAGATTCCACTGCACTACCACCACCTGGGTGACCACAGGTGGTGGTGCAAGTGGAGCAACGGGGTTGGGAGGGAGGATGCCGACATTGCTCTGACATGCAATGCACAAAGTTTGGCAGCTCTTCTCAGCATCCGGTGGGGTAGAAAACAGGGAAAAACACCAGCTGACACAGGAAGATGTCTACCTCTTATCGCAGGCCCCACACCATCAACCGTGGCACTGGCCGAGTCTTCGTTGGGGGTATAGTCACCTCCCGATGGCTCCAGCCTGGAGGGAGTAATCCAGGGTGTATGTAGGAGCAAGGATATATCCAAGGGAAAGCTGGTGAGGGGGTTGGGTGAGTGGGTAGGACTGACAGGAGCTGGCTGGCAGAGGAAAAAAAGCATACTAAATCAAAAAAAAAATAGAAAAGAAAGAATCTCCCCAAAAGCAGCTACTAATATGGAATTGATCTGTCTCCCCTTGTATATGGGTGGACAATATAGACCTAGATAAGCAGAGATTGTACATTTAGTCAGTTTTATTGTACATAGTTTCCCATAGGGACCCCAAACATGCTAAACACTGAAATACAGAGTTCCATATGTTGTTATCTCAACCCTTCAATCGAAACACAGGCTTGTTGTGTATGGTCACTGATACACTATTCCTTATACAGCACATGAACCATCACTCCAGTTCAATGCGCTTTGCGCTGTCTGCCTTTGCATTCGCGCATTGCCTTCAAGATTGGCTTGTTTAACATACAAGGCCCTGTTTGGGACTGGACTACTTAAAAGAGCTCCTGATTCTCTATCAACCACTTCGCCCTCTCCAATCCACTGAAGCTGGACTGCTGGTAGTCTCCACCTCCATGCTCAGGATGTCTCGCTGTAGGCCCTTTGTGGTGGCAGCACCCATTATTTGGAATTCTGTTCCTCATTGTGTTCATGCAGCCAACTCAGTGGAGGCTTTCAAAGCCTCTTTTAAAACATTTTTATTTGAATAGGCTTTTAATGGAACTTGAGTCTATTTTAATATTAATTTCTGGGTATATTTTGTTCTGTTTGTGGTTATGTACAGTATGTAAAGCACTCAGAGCCCTTGTTGGATTGAGCACCATATAAATAAAATGTGCCTAACATTGCCCTTGAATTATGGGCCTGCTCATGTCCTGGCCAAAACTCTCTAATGAGATGACCCGTAATGAAAGTTATGCAACGCTCGTGACATCAGGTCTGGTTACAGTTAATTGAGTTAGTTGGTGCAGTAGTACGCTTGAAATCTATAATACATATATAGTAGCCCTACAAATATCAGCTGGCTTCTCCTACTGAGTATTATTCGTTAGAATGGGCCAGAATTGGATGGAATGTTTCAGAGCATATATATTCTAGATTGTCAAAACAACAGAAAACATAGACGAAAGTATTAAAGGTGAAGCTTGTATCGCCCATGTAAATGAAAATGACAAAGTATTGATGCATGTATACTATTTTGTTAAGGTAGTATCTGAAAACTAATACAACAATTATTAAAAAAAAAGATATACAAGCACAGACCTCTTGAGGTCCATATGCTGTATCTGAACCCTTCAGTAGAAACACAGCTTGTTGTATGTGGTTGCCCACATATTATTCCATATAGATGGCGACGGAATGTGAGCTGCCTGTGTGAGCTGTTGTGAACTAAATTTTGAATTGAGTTTTGTATGGATTCGTTTTATTTATTTATTTATTTTGTTGTGTTTATTTTTGGTGTTTTGTGTAGTTTGTTTGGCTTTATTTGGGGCCATGCATTAATTTTTAAATGTGGTGCCACAGACGGAACGCTGATTTGGAACGCGGATCAACAGATGGAAATGCTGAACTGCTGAAAGTTGATTTGGACAGTGGGACTGTTGAGCAGTCTGCGTTTACCTTTGGCAAATAGCACTTTGCTCTCTAGGACTTTGGCAGCATTTGGATTAAGTGGGGGTTTTCTTTTTCCCTCTAGAGGAAAAGGGATTATTTCGTCTGGTAGTGCTGGGACTGTGCAGGGTGAACCAGTGAACTGGCGAACTGGCGATCCAGTGAATTAGCTTTAAAAACAGCGCTACAACCATCCCCTTCTTTTCTGTGCTGAGTCTGTGTTGGAATTAGAGGGAACATTAAAGAAGAACTGTGTGGTGACTTCGTGCATGGGATTTTACTTGAAGATTTGGACTTTCCTGAGCCAATAATTGAAAAGATGGACTGGCTGTAAGAAGCATCTTGCCATAAGGAATGTTGGCTGTGTAAAAAAGGCTGCTGGTGTGGTGAGAGTGCATCCAGTGGATACTTTGTGGTTTCCCTGATACATAGCAGTAGCTGGTGAGGTGTGTTGGGAAGGGGGGACTCCTCTTATGTCTTTGGGACAGGGTGGTGAGCCGGTCTCCCACGACCAGACAGGGGTTACTCAGTGACTCTGAGGGGAGCCTGGGGGTGTGCTGGGTTCTCCCAAACCTCCCGTGGGTTGTGCCGTGGGGCCTGTCCTTCTGGGTGCTGTAGTTGTGGGTCATGGGGGGCTGGCTACCAGGGCCTAAAGTTGTTTTTTTGGGAGGGGGAGCCCCCTCTGGTCCCTTTTTGACACACCTCTTGCATGCTGTGGTATTAGGGATTGCCCTTGTTATTTGACTCTCAAAATGCCAAGACTGTCAGATAATATCATTATGGCTCTGGATATGGACTAATCGTGGAATATAATTGCTGTACTTGCTGGCAAATTAGTGAGAGCAGAACTAAGGATTGAGCAATCTATTTTTGGACATCTGCAAAAGATTATTTTATGTTTATTTGAGTATGTACTCTTCTTTGATTCTGGTAAGAGCAGAACTAAGGACCGAGTAATTTATCATTGGACATCTGCAACAGACTTCAGAATTTTTTTTTGTTTTTGTTATTTAATTCCTAGGGTCTGCTGAGAGCAGAGCCAGGGATTAATAAAGCACTGGTATTGCTCAGGGGAGGTGAGAGCTTTCCTGGGATATTTAATTTAATTTTATGTTTTTTTTTTATGATTAGAGTTTTGGATTGTTAGTTGATTTTTTCTAAAAGTTTGTCGAATTAGATTTATGTATTTTTAGGAGCTCTGCAGTAATTAAGTGTTATTTTAGACTCCACCTGCCTGTTTAAGCTTGTGTAAAATGTGTTGTTTGTCTGCCCCCACGGTTGTGCACTATTCACCCTCTGCTCTTCGTGCTTTTTGTCCCTTCTTCTCTTCTCCTCTGGAATTTGGTGTTTACCAGTGTTGTAGAGCACTTGGTATTGCATGGAGGAGAGGGAGGAGGACAGGGGTGGCGAACAGTGGAGGGTGAGCGAGCGGGGTTCTCTAATCGGGGTCATGGGAGTCAAGAGACACCCTGGGGTGAAATGGAAATCAGAACATGGTCCGCCATGTCTGGTTAACATACCCAAGGGCACGACTGAATTGAGTCGGCAGGTGGTTTGGGAGGCACGAAGCGTTCGTCCAACTCAGACGGTGTTATGCAATGTCAGGTCGGTCAAAAACAAGACAGCAATTATTGCTGATCTTGTGGAAATGGCTGACCTGACTTGCATTACTGAGACCTGGCTGGATGAGAATTCTGGCCCTGTTCTGGAGGCTTTAGTTCCGGCCAGGTACTCGGTAATACACCATCCGAGATTGGACCGCGGGGGGAGGTGGCGGTCTGTTTCAAGACCAAACTCAACCTCCTGAGTATATTGCTTGGGGATACTGAGTCATTCGAGTGTACCATTGTAGCGGGTGTAGGTTGTCGGATCGTTCTCTTCTATCGTCCACCCGGTGACAAGAAGCGTTTCCTTCAGGAAGTGGCGGACTTCGTCATTGACATGGCATTTGAGTCACCAAAACTGATGGTTCTGGGTGACTTCAATGCCTGGGTCGATGACGAACTCTCGCAATTTGGACAACACTTCCTCCAGTTGATGTCTTCTCTGGGCCTGACACAGGTGGTTACCTCTGCTGCTCATAGACATGGTCACTCCCTTGACTTAGTCTTCCTTCTAGGGATCGAAGCCTCTGACTTGGAGGTGGATCCAGTCAGGTGGTCCAATCACTGCACCATGGGGTTTAGTTTTTATATAACCCCCGGTAGGCCTACCCCTATGGAGATGGTCAGGTACCGCCCTTTACGCGATGTAAGTTCTCAGAGCCTAATGGCAGTTCTTGACCTATCGTCCTCCTCATTTGCCAGCAGTGATCCTGAGACTCTTGTGGCGGTCTGTAATTCGGCCTTCTCAACAGCTTTGGATTCTATTGCCCCTGTCCACATTCGACCTCTCTCCCTTCGCCCTCGATCTCCCTGGTTTGATGGGACCTTGAGGGAGTTGCGGAGACTAGGTCGAAGGTTGGAGCATTGCTGGCAGAAGTCCACCCTTGATGCCGACCGCCTTAGATTGTTGGACTATTATCAAGTCTATCAATCTGCAATCTCCCATAAGAAGGCAGAATTCCTGTCCAGGGAGATTGCAGTTGCTCAGAATCGACTAGCTCAGCTTTTCCGTACTGTGGACAGACTGTACATCCCAGCCTGCCTACAAGTACGGAAAGCCTTTTCGCAATTAGAGTGCAATTAAATTGCTTGATTCTTTGCAAATAAGGCGGCCGGCATCAGGGCAGGACTCCAGCCAGCACACTCTATGGGCACCGCTATTGATCAGTATGAGGTCACTACACCTTGATTGTCTTGGAGTACCTTTGGCGTCTGGAGTTCACAGATGTCATGCGGATCATCCAGAGTGTGCACCCTATGTGCTGTAAATTGGATCCTGGACCTACTTCCCTACTTTTGGGAGGTATTGAGGTTATCGGTCCAGTTCTGGTGTGGATTGTCTGGTGCTCCTTGGAGTCTAGAGAGTTTCCTAGCTCTCTGAAAGAGGCGGTGGTGACACCTCTCTTCAAGAAAGCTTCCTTGGACCCAGACTGCCATGCTAACTATAGACCTGTCTCTAACATGCCTTTTATAGGGAAGGTTATTGAGAAAGTAGTGGCTACGCAACTGGAGGACCATTTGACCATCCATGACATCTATCAACCATTCCAGTCTGGTTTTCATAAGAGACACAGTACCGAGACAGTGCTGGTTCGGGTGCTCAATGATCTCCTGATGGCTAGAGATCAGAAGAACCGTTCCATCTTGGTCCTTCTAAACCTCTCTTCAGCTTTTGACACCGTGGACCATGAGGTGTTGTTGGGCCATCTGAGGTTTATATGTGGACTGTCAGGAACAGTCCTCAAGTGGTTTTCATCTTTCCTCATGGGTAGAACTCAGAGAGTGGTGTCGGGGGTTTATTCCTCAGACCCCACTTCTCTGTCATGTGGAGTACCTAAGGGTTTGGTCCTCTCACCCATGTTGTTTGCGGTGTATATGCTGCCCCTCGGAGACACTGTAAGAAGGTATGGGCTGAGGTTTCACTGCTATGCTGATGATACCCAGCTCTACCTATCTTTTGCACCCAACCAGAATGGAGCTGTATCGGTCTTTAATAACTGTCTGAAAGAAATCCAAGACTGGATGGATTCCAGTTGGCTAAAGTTGAACCCAGACAAAACTGAGGTGTTGGCTGTGGATCTGGGTCATCGGATAGGGGGGTTAGGGAAGGGTGCGCCCTCGGGAATTTTTCTCAGCGGCGCCTCACTCCCGACCTCTGAACAGGTATGTAGCCTGGGGGTAATTTTTGACGAAGAGCTGACCTTGCATGCACAGGTGTTGGCGGTCGTCAAGACTTCCTTTTACCATCTTAGGAATATCACCAGGATTAGGCACCTAGTTCCGTCTGATGACATTCCGATATTGATCCACGCCTTTGTTTCCTCTCGCTTAGATTTTTGCAACTCCCTTTACCTAGGGCTTTCTGGGATAGAAATCCATCACCTGCAGCTAGTGCAGAATGCAGCAGCCTAGCTTTTGACGGGGTCTTCATGATCTTGTCATATTTTGCTGGTGCTGCGCAAGCTGCACTGGCTGCCAGTACAGTGACGGATCACCTATAAAGTCGGCTTGCTGACTTTTAAAGCCCTACGTGGACATGGCTCGGACTACCTAAAAGAGCTCCTGATTCCCTACCAGCCTGGCCGATCACTCCACTCGTCCAGCGAGGGGTTGCAAGAGGTTCCAAGGGTATGTTTAAAATCTTCTGGGCAAGAGCTTTTGAGTTTGCTGCACCTACCCTTTGGAATTCTCTACCCCATCGGATTCGGGAGTGCGCAACTGTGGAGGCATTCAAGCAGTCGTTAAAGACTTATTTGTGGCTTCAAGTTTTTAACAATTGAATTTGTTGACTAAATAATGGATATTTGTATGATTGTATTGAATATGTTATTATTTTATTATTATTGTTGTTTTAAAATGTGAGGTGCCTTAGTTTTGGATAAGGTGCCATACAAGTAAATGTTATTATTATTATTAATTATTATTCCTTATATAATAACTGGTGTGCCCTTGTTCCCATAGGGAGACTGGGTTGTAATTTTCTGTTATAACCAGCTGGTTATAACAGCGAACACGGGCCAGGTTTCTTTGTCAAGCATGCATATACTAGCCGGTATCCCCACTTCTTCACGCCAGAAGGATGCCGCAACTGCCGCCCGGTGGTAAGCTTAACTAAAAAAAAAAAAAAGAAAAATACAGAAGTTTCAAACAACTTCTTTTAAAGTTTATGTATATCTCCACTTTTTTCTGCCTCAAACAAGTGGAGCACTGTAACTTGTTAGACCACGAACTGGAAGGGTCTGTGGGGATTTGAATTAGGTTATTGCATGCCTTGTGGGAGAAAACAGAATCAGGGTTACAATGCTACCCTGAAGAGGTTGTAAAGCCTGGCTCTTCCTCTTTGTGTAACAACCAAGAAAGGTTAATATTTGGCTACAAGACTCAGGACTAGTACTGTACCCTGATCCAGAGTAAAGAGGGGATCCTGGGACTTTGTGGTCAGTGTTCAGTTGTAAACTCAGCGAACACTATAGAAGGACATGAAGAGGGTATCCCCTGTTTCCCCTTCACTGTCATGGATTGCACTTAGGGGTGGGCACTGTGAGCTCAGTGGACCTGACCCTCAGGAGTGGGTTCATGACAGCAGTCTATGGAACTCTCTTTCATATGAACTGAGAAGTTTAGCCTTAGTGGAGAGCTTAAAAAGGAACTGAAAACTCATTTATTTAAAAGTTAACATGAAATCTGGATATTTAGAAAGGACACATCTCTGCTGGTGTAAGGGATGCTATTTATTTACATTAATTCCTCTACAGGCAGGGGAAATTCTGAGAGCATTGGATCTCATCCTTGTTGCTTCTACCAGCTAGTGCACGTATTTCCTATCATTTTACACTTTTTCCTACCAGTTTTCTAAATAAATTCATGTTGGCTTTTGTTACTTACTGTAAGCTCCAGAGTGATGGTTCTGTTTGCTTTCATGGTTGCTTCTCTCACCAGCACCCTGGATGAGATGTCATGGGGGAGCAGCAGGAGTGTCTTAAGGTCTGGCAGAACCTGAAAGAGACAGTCACATTTAGGGCTATGAACCAGCTACCATCTAAGTGTTTTAGTCTGCCCTGATTCACCAAAGTATCTTGTGTGGTAAGCTATACTACCTTGCTAATGAGAGAGAGAATATTTTTTTTTCTGTGTGTAACCTACTGTTCATTTTCTTTTCCATTTCTATGTAATTCACTGTGCCACTTTGATGGGGCATGGCTGCAAGGAGGAAGTACCTGTGATAGTGACCAGGGAGGATGTGGGGCCCATCCATAGTAGAGACCCCAAGGAGGGCAGTAGAGGACCCCAGAGGAGGAGGAGGAAGCAACTTCTGGTGGGAGACTCAATTGTGAGAGGGATAGATTTGGGGCTAGGGAAGGGGGAAAGAGGCAGGTTAGGTCCATACTCAATACCATGGCCAGGAAGGATGGGAAGCAGACCCTGAGGATCACTAGGACCACAGGATGGGATGGAGAGCTGGATGTCATTGTCCACCTGGGTACTAATGACATGGCTAGGGATGGGGCTGGGGTAGTGCAGGGTGAGTTTTGGGAGCTGGAGAGAGGTCTCAGACAGGTAGCTTGCTCAGTGGCTTTCACGAAGGTGCTGCCTGTCTATAACAGGGGACAGGAGAGGGATCATTGCTCTCAGAGCTTCAACTCATGGCTGAAGAAAAGACTGAAAAAGGAAGCATTCAGCTAAATTGGTGACTAGGGACCCTCCTGGGAGGATATGGACCTATACAGGGATGATGGCCTGCGTCCATCCAGGAGGGGAACCACAGTCTTCAATGAATGGTTTAAGTGTTACTTCAGTAAACATTTAAACTAGCTGAGAGGTGGCGGGAAGAATCGGAGAGACAAAAACTGCCCCCCACAAGCTGATGTAGAAAGTAAGGAGAACCTTAGGAGAGAGAAATTCCCCAGGGTGTAAATTAATAAAGGAAGCATGGTGGTAGAGAAAAAGGGGGAAGGAATGGGGAATTAAAAATAGAGGGGTGAGAAAGGAGTGCAAAAAAAGGAAAAAAGTGGGGCAGCAAGCAGAGTGGAACCAAAATCTGGAAGGCCATCAGTGTGAATGCTGGAAGTCTAGAAAATAAGATTCTGTACCTAGAGGCCATCACAGCAGAGGTCAGCCTGGATATTGTGGCCATTACCAAGTCATGGTGCACTGAAAACCATGAATGGGACATGGCCATACCAGGCTATACTTTGTTCAGGAAGCACTGGGTGGGAAGAAAAGAAGGGGGTGGTGCTTCCATTTTTCTCCTTACTGGTCATCCCTCCTTCTGATGAGTGCCCCAGTCCTTTCACCCTGACATCTACTGTGACTTACCTACCAGCCGTCTTCTCCCAGGGTTTGGCTCCCAGCAGGGTCGGTGGAGTTCCCCAAGCCCCGCCACACAACAGATCCAGTTTGGGCTAATGTGCCCAGCTGGCTGGATGTGGGGCCTGTGGGCACTCCTCCTCATCTTGCCACTGGACTTGTTTTCCCATTTTTGTATCACTGCAGAGGCATGGCACTGATGTCTGTCGTGGAACCTGACTTTCTTGGTTCAGGCTGCCTTACCTCTTGCTTCTGCTTGGGGGCCAGGCAAGCCTTGGGCTCTGCTCACCCTCATCACTGGAGGAGAAAAGCAGTCTTATGGATGCCCAATTCTCCTCCCCCCACTGCTGCATTTGCAGGCCATCCTGCTGGTTTGATGCTTTATGTGACGTAAAGAATAAAAGCGTAACCCCTTATTACCCGGGGTTACTAGAATCCCAGTAAGACCTAGTGGTAGGCAGGGAAGACAGCTTGTGAAACTCCAGTTAAATGGGTTTCACACTGTCTCACTCTGTTCTCAGTCTCAGCTGAGACTGAGAGATGACATCACCAATAGAACTGTCGCAGCTGTATAAGCCACATTGGAATCTGCAGCAGAGGGAGTTAGATAGAACGTTGGGAGTTTTCAAAGTCAGTCTCCTGTTTGTTGTCAAACAAGAAGGTTCAGTTTGCAGTTTGGTTTTGAGGAGCCAGTTTCAAGTGGTGGAGACCGCTGTTCGGGTCTTAGTGCCCCCCCTCCTTCTGGGGGGGGGAAGTAAAGATCCCCATGTAGATTCAAGGGGCAATCCCCTAATTTCTGCAGAAGAAAGAAAGCTGCCTATTTCAGTTTCAGTCTGTGCTTGGAAAGTGGGAAGAGTTGTACTTCACCTGTGGGGCACCTGCAACAAAAGAATGAGTTTGCTCTAATATGAGAGGGCAAAAAATGTGTTTCTTCAGCCTGGGATATGTGAAGAAATCTGGGATTTGAACTACTATTTGGGAGGCCTATAGTACTAGGACAAACAAATGGAGTAGTGTCAAAAGCTAGAGTGCTGTGTGAATTCAAGTAATATTGTAGAGGGGGTGCGACAGTTCATCCACCATTTAATCTACATTCTGAAGTTTCAGTTTTTCCAGAGGAATGGCCAGGTATGGGCTGTGGGAGCTGGAGGTGGGAACACCCCCCCATCTTTAGTAACCAGGTCCACCTCTACGGATTTCTGCTGTGATTGCTACTTGCCTCATGCGCTTGGCCAGTGATGAGGGAAGTACCCAGTCATGGAGTCGCCAAATGGAAAATCTCTGGGGGTCACAGACTCTAAGTGGTGTGGGGAGCCACAACAAGTAAAATGGGTTCATTCTTCCAATGGACCGGCATTCGCGGCCGCAGGGGAGCCGGGTCGGTTGGGCTGTGTACCCAAAGCACGCGGCAAGTCCGGGGCTGTGTGCCTGGTGGGTCCAGAGCCTGAAAACAGTAGAATTGGTTCATTCTTCCAGTGGACCACCTTGTAGTCTCTAATCTGCATTATCAGTAAACGTAGCCCCATGGGGGTCCATCTATGCTTTGTTGTGTTCAGCTAGTTGTGAATAAAAGCCACACCATAAAATCCCATTCCTGGTTCTGGACATTACAGTTATTGCTTCCTGTGTTCGGATTTACTTGGGTGCCCCTGTGCAGAGTAGCCAAACCTAGGTCCCCTTGTGCTGAGTAACCTCATCCTCCCCGAACCCAGGTCCCCATCAGCTATTGCTACCAGCATCAACAGCATGCCACCTGTCGTTTGGTAAAAAGGCAGGGGTGAAGGGTTACAAAAATGGGGGCACTGCTTTGGATTTGTTCGGGAAGGAAGGTGCTTGGGCAAGGACGCTAGTGTTTTGGCTATCTGGCAGTGGGTAGCCCAAAAAGCTGAAGCAATTTCCCTAGTGTGTTGCTGTGTGCTGTAAATCTTGTGCTGCTGTTTAAACAAGCATTTGTCAATGCCGAATGTTACTTGCTTGTATGTGCTGTTTAGGTATTTGGAAGTGACAGTTTCATGCCTTCCTCCCAAGACATCCACTGTGTCTTTCCGTTCAGTATTCACAGAAGAGTGGGAGGGGCAAGGGCCACAGCAGTACAGCAGTTGCCAAGGGGGTGAAGAGGTGGACAATAGTCCATTGAAGGCAAAAGAGTCCTGCAGGAGCTCACTAAATTGAAGGTAGACAAAGCGATGGAACCAGATGGCATGCGCCCAAGGATATTAACAGAACTGCGAAGGGGAGATAGCAGTACCTCTGGCAGCCATGTTCACTGAGTCATTCAACATGAGTGAATTGGAGGAGGGCACATGTGGTCCCTCTACACAAGTCCGGCAGCAGGGAGGAGGCAGGGAACAATAGGCCATTCAGCCTCACCTCACTAGTGGGGAAGATCATGGAGACATTGCTTAAAGAAAGGATAGTGAGGCATCCAGATGCCATCGGAACCCAGGACCATAGACAACATGGATTCACAGTAGGGACATCATGTCAGATAAATCTGGTTGATTTATTTGACTGGGTGACAAAGGAAGTGAATCAGGGTGGGGCAGTGGACAACGCTTACCTTGATTTCAGCAAAGCCTTTGACACGATCCCATATAGGAGGCTGATAAACTAGCTGGGTAGGCTGGACATGGGGGGAAAGGGTGGTAAACTGGGTTAGAAACTGGCTAACAGACAGGAGGCAGAGAGTGTTGGTAAATGGTATGCAGTCTAGGGAGAGGGGGCGACCAGTGGGGTGCTGCAGGGATCGGTCCTGGGGCCAGTTCTGTTCAATGTCTTCGTTAGTAATATTGCAGAACATCTGAAGGGAATTTTTTCACCAAATTTTCAACATAGCCATTTTAAGACCTCTGCTCATGAACAGTGTCACTGTGATTTTCTTAATTTGTCCCATACATTGATTTCGCACACCGACTGCGCCATTGTGCGCTACATGGGTGGAAACATGTTTTGGGTGAGATGTGAAAAATGACAGCAGTACTGCTCATAAGAAGGTGTGGTAAAATGACAATGTTGAAAATCTGGAGTGAAAATATTGAAAATTCGCGAACTTATGAGCGTGCGTAGGAACTGCACAGTGCACGCTCGTAAAACAGTCATTTTAAGAATTTTTCACCAAATTTTCAACATAGCCATTTTAAGACCTCTGCTCATGAACAGTGTCACTGTGATTTTCTTAATTTGTCCCATACATTGATTTCGCACACCGACTGTGCCATTTTGCGCTACATAGGCGGAAACATGTTTTGGGTGAGATGTGAAAAATGACAGCTGTACTGCTCATAAGAAGGTGTGGTAAAATGACAATGTTGGAAATCTGGAGTGAAAATATTGAAAATTCACAAACTTACGAGCATGCATAGGAACTGTACAACGCACGCTTGTAAAACAGTCATTTTTTGGAATTTTTTCACCAAATTTTCAACATAGCCATTTTAAGACCTTTGCTCATGAACAGTGTCACTGTGATTTTTTAATTTATGCTGCACATTGACTTCGCACACCAACTGCGCCATTGTGCGCTACATGGGCGGAAACACATTTTGGGTGAGAAGTGAAAAATGACAGCTGTACTACTCATAAGAAGGTATGGCAAAATGGCAATGTTGGAAATCTGGAGTGAAAATATTAAAAATTCGCGAACTTACAAGCGTTCATAGGAACTGTACAACGCATGCTCATAAAACAGTCATTTTTTGGAATTTTTCCACCAAATTTTCAACATAGCCATTTTAACACCTCATCTCATGAACAGTGTCACTGTGATTTTCTTAATTTGTCCCTTACATTGATCTCACACACCGACTGCGCCATTATGCGCTACATGGGCGGAAACACGTTTTGGGTGAGATGTGAAAAATGGCAGCTGTACTACTCATAAGAAGGTGTGGTAAAATGGCAATGTTGAAAATCTGGAGTGAAAATATTGAAAATTCGCGACCTTACGAGCGTGCTTAGGAACTGCGCAACGCCTCCTTAAAACAGTCATTTTGAGGAATTTTTTCACCAAATTTTCAACATAGCCATTTTAAGACCTCTGCTCATGAATGGTGTCACTTTGATTTTCTTAATTTGTCCCGTACATTGAATTCGCACACCGACTGTGCCATTGTACGCTACATGGGCGGAAACACATTTTGAGTGAGATGTGAAAAATGACAACTGTACTACTCACAAGAAGGTGTGGTAAAATGGCAATGTTGAAAATCTGGAGTAAAAATATTGAAAATTCACAAACTTACGAGCCTGCGTAGGAACTGCGCAACGCACATGCGTAAAACAGTCATTTTTTGGAATTTTGGCATCAAATTTTCAACATGGGGTTTTTGGGACCCCTTCTCATGAATGATGTTACTGTCATGGCGTTATTCAGGCCTGGAGGGTGATTTCGCGCAGTGACTGTGCAGTGACTGCGAAATCACCCTTCGGGCTTGAATAACGCCATGACAGTAACATCAATCATGAGAAGGGTCCCAAAACCCCATGTTGAAATTTGGTGCAAAATTCCTAAAATGCCTGAGATATGCAACAAAGTTGAAACCCCTATCTAGCCCATTATACAGCTTACCGGCATTTCCTCAGTTCGCAGTCTGCTTTGAAGAGTGCAGGCGTGTTCCAGTCCACGAAGATCATGCGCCGAGCTCTGGAGGTAAGTATGGGGTGAGGGGATGTGGAGGCTGAGTGTGCAGTGGGTGAGTGCGGGTTGTGGGAGGGGCAGGAGACTACATGGGACCGTTTTTCTTTACAGGAAAAAAAATGGATGGCGTGGGACGTTTGCCACGCTGGGGTGGGCTCCCAGCATGGCAGAAGAAGGATGGTTGAAGTGCGTTGGCGGCGAGAAGTTGGGTACCCCGTCGGCCTAGATTGTGCCACGCTGGGGTGGGCACCCAGCGTGGCATTTCAGAAGGGTTTGGGGGAGGCCGGGGAACGACACAGCCGACGGGATTGGGCACCCGTCGGCCATACAGTGCGCATGCGTGGGGCGCGACGCCTGTGTGGGCTTCTGTCTGTGGGGGAGCGTACGTGAGCAGCCTTATCTTATCACTGCTCACTCAGCGTAGCTCCCCTTTCAACTGTATGCCACTGCATTTTGGAGCATGTCATAGACAGCTGCAGAATGCATTGCCTTACAGGGTCCATGCCTGCCAACACACTGACTGAAATGGAGGAGGGGGTGACACACCTCTGAAATCTCCGATGATGGCACTATGTTTCTTGCGCATGCGTGCAAGCAACATAAAAATGCCAACTGTTTACCAAGGAGCTGTAAAGCCAAAGAGTGTGCCCTTGTCCTGCATCAACAATTGTTTACAGTGTTTTTGCCTGCTTTAAAAATGAACTGTGGTAAATAAAAGTGTGGAAGACTAGGGGTAGCAACAGAGAAATTGTGCCCTGGATGTTTGAAATGCTTTTTAAATGAATTCTTGTGAAGAAAAGTGTGGAAGACTAGTGGTAGCAACAGATAAATTATGCCCTAGGCGTTTGAAATGCTTTTAAAATAAATTCTTGTGAAGGAAAGTGTGGAAAACTAGGGGTAGCAACAGAGAAATTGTGCCCTGGACGTTGGAAATGTTTTCTGTGTAAATGGAGAGACTGCAGAGTTAATGGCAATGTTATATGGTTAAAATGGGCTCCCGCCGTGGAGTCAGTTGGAAAAAAAAAAGTGCATTCTACAGTTTAAATTTGCCTGCTCGACGATCGCCTTGAGGAGAAGAGCCCTCATGAGGAAGAAGAGGCCCATTTGCATGGCGTCGTGTGGTTGGTCAGGCTGCAATTAGTCCCGCCCCTCAGCCAGCTCTTCTGAGACTGCCCCAGCATTCGAGAGGGAGTCAGAGTGCAGTGCGTGTACTGGCAGTGGAGGAGCATCGTGGAGTATTCAAAGCGCTGTAAACAGTTTAAAAATTGACTTGTTTGTTTAAAATTGGGCTCAACCCGCAAATCAATCGTGGAAATAGCGAGTTTGGTGGTTAAAACGACGATCGCTAAGACTGCCCCCCCGTTTGTGTACAGAGGCCTTCAAAAACTGGCTGCAGGCTGTTTTACCCCATCGCAGCAAGTTGCTACTGATCACAGTAAGTAAACAACCCAAAAACTGCTCAAACAGTGATTTTCAGTTATGCCATATAAAATGTGTGTGCAGCAGTGTAGTTGCTTTGCAAGTAATGACTGTGTGAAGTCCTGCCAGCAAGTGCAAGTCTGTAAAGCCATTGAATGTGTGCATGGAAGTGAAAATAGCCTCAGTTTAAAGTTTGCAGCCAGAGAGAGACTGTGGGTTGTAGCAAAATGCAACACTAGTAGAAGCAGGCAATCCTGTGCTAAAACCTGAAGCTTTAGAGGGACTGTGAATTAAATGAATGTTACCAACTTGTGGAAAGTCCAAGGAAAATCCTGTAAATGTGTGTAAAGCCAGATCAGAGCAAGTTGTGCAGTTTGAGTAAAAGTTATCAGTAGCTGGTGTAAATCGGGTGCGCAGTGGCTTGACCCAGATTCTAAATGTTGTTGCACAGGAGTGCTGCCACCGCCATTACAGGGTGGGGTAGTAAAGTAAACACAGCAGCAGAGGAGCCATTTTAAAGCTACAGAGTGTGTTCATTAAAGTGGGACTTTCAGTTACAGTGAACTTTTGTTTATTTTTCTGCAGTTATGGCCTCAGGACCAGCTCGTTACCCGGATCATGCCCGGGTTGCAGTAACAGCAGCAGTAAATAGACTGAGAGATATTGAAAAGTGGTGCTATGGAGGGCAACTGCCTCCTGATGTGGCAATTCCTCATTATCCAGTGCGTGTATGCCAAATATGCTTGAGTGCTGGAAGGGATGTCTTCATGATTCCTCACTGCGCTGAATGCCTACAAAAATATGGCTTGTATAAAGCGCCTCCAATTCGTTTGGCCCCCACATGGACAAAAATTCAGGAATCTGCAGTTGGCAGCACACAGCACCAGGCGGAGCCTGTGGAGGAAGGTCCCTCGGGGGAGTGTGGCACAAAGCTAGAGGGTGCAGAGTTAGAAACAGAATCAGAAGTTGAAGTTTTGGATGCTGGATCCCAGAAAGAAACTTCGGATAAAGCATCCATAGACCCCTGGGTGGGGGGGCCTAGCCCAAGTCTCTTAGATAAAGATGAGATGCGGGAGGCCTTTGAATGGGAGGTGTCGACCTCCGTGCCTAGTGATGAATGGATAGTCTCGGGGGTGAGAATGACTGCTCACTCCTGGGCTCAGATCCTCAGTGAAGAGGAAGATGAGGGGGAACCTATGTGGCCTTGTGAGAAAGGAACGGGTACACAGCCTCAAGATCTTGCCTCGGAGGAATGTATTGAAGAAGGTGGTGATGCCACTGCCCTGGCTTTACAGGAGGAAGAAGTCAGGGATCCGTTTCTAATTTCCATGAGGATGCGAAGCTGGCAGAGCCAGGACTGGCCACCCCAAGCCAGGCCAGCGGTCTCAGATTGACCAAAGCAAGTAAAGAGGAGAGACTGGTTCGTAGAAAGGCAAATTAGATCTATGGTATGACCTTTCCTAACTTTCCTCGGAAAGTCTGGGAGGAGATTGAGAACTGCAGAAAATCCTGGATCTGGGATGAAGCAATGAAAAGAGTGCATCCTGGGGCCAACAAGCATGTAAAGAATAGACTGTTCCACGAAAAGTATACCCAGTGGAAGAGAGACAGGACACTGTTTATGGACAGAGTGAGAGTGGTGGACAGAGAGGGACGTGAAATCTCCCACTGTGTGAATTATGTGCACCCAGATGGGGTAATAATTCAAGCCCCTGACCCCCAGTACTATTGGCCTCAGTGCAAGGACCTCTCAGCAATTAAGCCTGTGCCTACAAAATGGAGAGCCGAGCAGTGGTAGTCAATACTGCCACACCAGACTGTGAAGTGCCCTTATTAATCCGCCAATATGAATAACCAGGACTCAGGTGCCCCACCTTCATCAGTCTACAGTGTACTGTCCTGTCCAGCAACCATCCACTGGCCCACCAGATGACTTCAGATCCAGAGAGAACACCAGCCCAGCTGTTTCCTGTTCATCGCCTGGTAATCAGATGACATCGGACCAGCTGTTTTCTTTTTGTTCCTGTTCTAAGGTTCTGTCTCCAGAGATGACATCAACCCAGCTGTTTCCAGATGTGTCCTCCTGTGGTTCCCGGAAGATGTCTGCCCAGCTGTATCAGAAGAAATGCTGCCAGGGAGAGTCTTCGGCTGCGGTGCAGGTTCATGCAGAGTATTGTACTACGAGTGGCTGGTAAGTCCAAACTTTCCTATCTTTATGACATTGCAGTACACACCCTACACTACAGACTTCAAAAATGTGTAAAATGTCCTCAAAGACTCTCCCCTTCGGGACTTTGGCCTGTTAGAACTGTGCTTCACCGGGCTCTGGCCCAGGAGAGACTCTTTATTGGACTAGCCTTCGGGCCTTGTGGTCACTAGTTGGGACTTTTAGGGCACTCCATCCCCCCAAATGTGTATTGTAAATAATGTCATTTTGTATTCTAATGTAAATACTGTTTTTCTACCTTTTTCTAGAAAATATTTTTGGGATTTTTCAGTGTTTTTGTATGGTAAGGGTTTTAGGTAGACTGTGTATGCAGATTAGGAGTGTGTTTTGTCTCTCTTTTTCTTACAGGTGTTCCTGGGAAGACAGAAGAGAAGACAAGAAGAGGAGGAGGGGCTCATTGGAGTTCCTCATGAGTGCTTTATTGTGTAGAAATTTAAAGTACTGTGGTGTTATTGTTATGGTTATTGCTGTATTAACCCTTTCCTTCCACAGGTGTGGTTGTGGGGGTAGGGAGGAGGCAGTAATTGGTATTTTAATGGTGTGGTTGCAGGTTGCCCAAGGTCGGGGAGGACCCTGGGTTGTTTTTTGTTTTGGGATATTATGTTAGAGGCAGATAGGTTTTCCCTAGAGGATTAGGGGGATAGACAGGCTGTGGTCCTGAATGGCCATTGGGACTGTAGTGCTGATCTATCAGGGCTATGCTCTGGATAGTTCTACCAGAGCCACTAGGTGTCCATAGTAAGTGGATCGTGTAGAAGCTGATATGTCAGCTATAGGCCTCTAGGCCCTTAGTGTCGCCTGCCTGTGCTTGCACATGGTAGGAGGGGGCCTGATCACCCCTCTCCGCAGGTAGCACATAGGGTGGGATGGCCTAAGGCCGGGTGCATAATGACTAGGGACAGTCATTTTCCTGGTCAAGGGCGAGTGTAACCCCTTGTTACCCGGGGTTACTAGAATCCCAGTAAGACCTAGTGGTAGGCAGGGAAGGCAGCTTGTGAAACTCCAGTTAAATGGGTTTCACACTGTCTCACTCTGTTCTCAGTCTCAGCTGAGACTGAGAGATGACATCACCAATAGAACTGTCTCAGCTGCATAAGCCACATTGGAATCTGCAGCAGAGGGAGTTAGACAGAACGTTGGGAGTTTTCAAAGTCAGTCTCCTGTTTGTTGTCAAACAAGAAGGTTCAGTCTGCAGTTTGGTTTTGAGGAGCCAGTTTCAAGTGGTGGAGACCGCTGTTCGGGTCTTAGTGCCCCCTCCCTCTGGGGGAGTAAAGATCCCCATGTAGATTCCAGGGGCAATCCCCTAATTTCTGCAGAAGAAAGAAAGCTGCCTATTTCAGTTTCAGTCTGTGCTTGGAAAGTGGGAAGAGTTGTACTTCGCCTGTGGGGCACCTGCAACAAAAGGGTGAGTGTTTGCTCTAATATGAGAGGGCAAAAAATGTGTTTCTTCAGCCTGGGATATGTGAAGAAATCTGGGATTTGAACTACTATTTGGGAGGCCTATAGTACTAGGACAAACAAATTGCATAGTGTCAGAAGCTAGAGTGCTGTGTGAATTCGAGTAATATTGTAGAGGGGGTACGACAGTTCATCCACCATTTAATCTACATTCCGAAGTTTTAGTTTTTCCAGAGGAATGGCCGGGTAATGGCTGTGGGAGCTGGAGGTGGGAACACCCCTCATCTTTAGTAACCAGGTCCACCTCTACGGATTTCTGCTGTGATTGCTACTTGCCTCATGCGCTTGGCCAGTGATGATGGAAGTACCCAGTTGTGGGTTGCAAATGGGAAAATCTCTATAGGGGTCGCAGACTCTAAGTGGTGTGGGGAGCCAGAACAAGGGTAAAGAAAATTCTCTTTGTGAGATGAGAGTCAGAAGAAGTAAGAAGGAAATCTCTCTAGGGGTCGCAGACTCTAAGTGGTGTGGGGAGCCACAACAAGTAAAATGGGTTCATTCTTCCAATGGACTGTCATTCAAGTGGCCGGCAGGGGAGCCGGGCCAGTCAGGCTGTGTACCAAAGCGCATGTAAGTCAGGCTGTGTGCCTGGTGGGTCCAAACCTGAAAACAAACAGTAGAATGGTTCATTCTTCCAGTGGACCACCTTGTAGTCTCTAATCTGCATTATCAGTAAACGTAGCCCCATGGGGGTCCATCTATACTTTGTTGTGTTCAGCTAGTTGTGAATAAAAGCCGCACCATAAAATCCCATTCCTGGTTTTGGACATTACAGTTATTGCTTCCTGTGTTCGGATTTACTTGGGTGCCCCTGTACAGAGTTGCCAAACCTAGGTCCCCTTGTGCCGAGTAACCTCATCCTCCCCGAACCCAGGTCCCCATCAGCTATTGCTGCCAGTGCCAACAGCATGCCACCTGTCATTTTAGCAAAAAGGCAGGGGTGAGGGGTTACAAAAGCAATGGCGATACAGGGAATAAGGGGGAGACAGAGGTACTGTAGGTCACCCTGAAGACTGGGAATGGAGCCACTATTCACAATGGAGTGATCTACGCACCTCTAGTACAGGGGGAGGAATTAAGGTACTGGCGGAAGCCATTGGCAGGATGGCAGAATAGGGGAGGTGCTACTTGTGGGGGATTCAACCTTCCAGATGTGGATTGAAGCCTCCCAGCAGTGGCTTCAGCAAGAAGCATGGACATCTTGCACTCTCTGCAGGAGTGTTCCTCAGGCTACTGGTCAGTGAACCCACCTGAGATGGGGCAGAATTGGACCTGGTACCCACTAACAGGGACAGTGTTGCAGACGTCAAGGTGGAAGGCTACTTGGGGACCAATGATCACTGTACAGTGTGGTTCAAAATAAGTACAGATGCAGAATCAAAGCACACAAGAGTGTGGGTCCCGGACTGAAGGAGGGCAGATTTTATCAAGATGGGTGAATGCCTCAGGGATGATCTGGTGGGGGGGGGTAGCCTGGATGGGGTGGAGGAACAGTGGGCAAAGATAAAAGGCAGCATAGTAATGGCAACAAACCTCTGCATCAAGCAAGTAAGCAAAAGCAAGAGGAAAAAATAGACCACTATGGTTCTCAAAAGAGGTGGCTGAAAAGGTAAAGGCTAAAAGGGTAGCATTCACAATGTATAAGGAGATGCACAGGGAGGAGGATAGGGAGGTGTGTCCGGATAAATAGGGGAAGTAGAGAAAGCAGTGAGGGGTGCAATGGTGCAAACTGAAGAGAGACTAGCCCAGGAGGTAATAAACAGGGACAAGACATTTTTTAGGTATGTAAGAGAAAAGAGGAAGACCAGGGGTGGGATCGCAAAGTTAAAAAGGGAAAGGGGGGGGCTGTGTAGAGAGAGACCAGGAAAGGAAGGCATCTTGAACAATATCTTTGTTCAGTGTTTATACAGGAAGGAGAAGGGGAAGGACCACAAAATAACAGAAGCTTGGAGGGAGGTGGACACTATTCCTTTTTGGAGGTGAGAGTACTGAAGGGACTTGCTAATCTGAAGGTGAACAAAACAATGGAGCCAGATGGGGTGCATCTAAGGGTACTGGGAGCTCAGGAAAATACTGGTTACACTTCTAAAGTTCTATTTAACAGCTCACTGGAAACAGGCGTGATCCCAGAGGATTGGAGGAGGGGAGGGCAGATGTAGTCCCAATACACATAAGTGGTAGCAGGGAGGAGGTATTGTCAGTTATAGGCCAGTCAGTATCACATTGGTAATAGGAAGGTTAATGGAATCACTGCGGAAGGAAATGATTGTGGAATATCTTGAATCCAGTGGGTTGCAAGACCTGAGGCAGCATGGTTTCACAGAGACACAAAGAGGAGGTCATATCAAACAAATCTGATATATTTATTTGATTGGGTGACCAAGGAACTAGATCAGGGAAGAGTGGTGGATGTGGCCTACCTAGAATTTAGTAAGGTTTTCAACACTGTTCCACATAGGAGACTAGTAAGCAAGCTGGGCAGCTTAGGTGTGGGTCCAAAGGTTGTACACTGGATACAAAATTGTTTAGGGGATAGGTAACAGAGGGTGGTGGTAAATGGAGTTCATACAGAGGAAGGAAAGGTGACCAGTGGGGTGCCTAAGGGATCAGTTCTAGGATTGTTCCAGTTTAATGTCTTGATAAGTGACATTGCAGAGGAGCTAGAAGGAAAGGTATACCTCTTCGCAGATGACACCAAAATTGAGGTGGGGGGTGGAAAGGATGGGCCTAGATCTGAGAAAACCAGAAGAGTGGTCAAGAATAAGGCAGTTGGGTTTCAATGTGAAGCAGTGCAAAATGATGCACTTAGGGCACAGAAACCTAGGCACAGAGTTCACAATGAGTTGAGTGGTATTGCTGACCACCAAGCAGGAAAGAGAGCTGGGGGTAATCATATCAGATGACCGAAAGGTGACCAGGCAGGGCTACAAGGCAGTAATGAGGGATAGTGGAATGCTGGGGTGCATAGAGAGGGGTATAACCAACAGAAAGGGGGAGGTGTTGTGGCCTCTGTATAGATTGCTGGTAAGACTCCATCTAGAGTACTGTGTCCATTTCTGGAGACCACATTTCCAGAAGGGCATAGACAGAGTAGAGGAAGTCCAAAGGAGGGCAACTAAATGGGTTCAGGGTGTCCATCAAAAGCCCTATGAGAAGAGACTAAGGGAATTCAATGTGTACAGCCTGGAACAGAGGAGGGAGAGGGGGAATGTGATAGATGGGGAGATGGGCACCTCACTATGTCCAAAAAACAGTGGGAGAAATCAAGAATGCATGGAACAGACATAAGGAAATTGTAGTGGGAGATAGGAGGAAGTAGGCTGTTGGTTAACTAGGATCTGCAGCTTATCCATTAGGTAGGGAAATGGGCAGACTAGATGGACCAAGTGGTCCTTATCTGTCATCAAATTCTATGTTTCTATAGAGACCGTTAAACACCACATGGGTGTAAATAAGGTACAGGAGGGAAGTATTTTTCAAACAAAAAGGTGCTTAAGAACAAGGGGACATGCTATGAAGCTAGATGGGGTAGATTCAGGAGAGATGTGAGGAAATGCTTCACAGAAAGAGTGGTGGATTCCTGGAACAGCCTTCCAGCAGAGGTGGTGGGGAAAAAACAGTGGTGGGGTTCAAGAATGCATGGGATAAGCACAAGGGAATCATAGCGGAAAGAAAGGGGGTGGAGAAAGAGCTGTAGATCAGACACTGTCTGTGGTAATAGTGTAGGTAGGGAGAAATGGGCAGATTGAATGGGCCAAATGGGCTTTATCTGTTGTCAAATTCTATGTATCATTCTATGTCTGCAGAATTACTGTTCCCCATAGTCTTGCTGTAATATCCTGTATTTTCTGCGGAAATATCTGGAAGTATTAAAATATTATATTTTGATACACTGCATGTTTCTGTGACTGTCCTTTGAGGTACAGCTAACTGATTTATAATTTACAAAACTGTGTTTCTGCCTCTGATGAGAAGGCTACCATTACCATAGTCTCTTCCTAAACTAAGGAGTTCTCGCTGTGACATAGAGGGGTGGATCAGGTGCCCTTTACCACAGAGTGTTGTGCTATGTGAGCACTGGCTCTGGAGGGATCAAGACCCGTAGATACCCCCAAAGAGTGTCAGTGCTGACTGGTGGCAGCTACTGGTTATCCTTGCACATGTCTGAAGGGTTTGAGAAAGCTGGTAACACTGGTAGGCTGAGTCTGCAATAGACTAATTTGCCACAAACTGGAGGCAGCGGGTGGAATCTGAAACAGATTTATCAGTATAAATGTAGCTGCCACACCAGTTTGGGGCATACCTTAAGTGTCTCCCAGGGTTCCAGCGATGGCCACTGCCAGGAAGATGTCTGTTGGAAACAATAAATCCATGGTATTTGGTGTCCTTCTATTGATCTGTGTGACAGTGCCATGATGTGCCTCCGTGCCTGTCCCTTTAAGTGACACTGCCAGTGTGCTGTGAATGGCCTGGGCTAGGGATCCAAGTGCTTCAAAGCTTGCGACCGGCTGGTCATCACCCCAATTTGCTCCACTCTGCTATCACTGTTAGAGCAGAGGGGGCCCTAACTGGTATTGTAAATATTTACTTCTAATCTGTTGTATTTAAATTAGAGTGCTCATTTTAACCTGCCTTCTTACAGCTTATGCACCCAATGGGAGCCACCGTGCTTGCTCTGGGACTTCCAAGAATTGGACCAATTGGGACACGGGGGACTTTGAGGGATCCTTAGTTCAGGTGACTCATGGGAGAAATTGTGAACTCTAAGGTTTGGCGCCTAAAAGAATCAATGGGAGCACAAGATTGTGATTGACAGCTCCCTCTGACAAATTGGAATGCAAGAAAAATTGACTAATCCGGCAACTGATTTTAAATTTTGAGCAGATCATCCTGAAACTCCGTGAAGCGAGGAGCCTTGTTCAAGCTTGCGAGGGTTTTGGCCCAGGAAAGGCTTGGTTTCCTCCAGCGTGTGTCTGCGGTCCCAAGTTTGGGAATCAGTCGCCAGAGACTGCCTTCTGCAGGTTAAAAGATTTGCACAGCAGAATAGCTATAATTGCGAACCGTCCCAAAGTCAAACTGAGAAGTGGATGACTGGATGCTGTTTCCATTTAATGTGTTGAATGTTTGAGGTGGGCTGAGGCCTACTAACCAGGGATGCCTGTTTGCCACTGGAAGTCAGTTGCCTTGTTGGGCCAAGTTGTCAGCCAGCTGGATGCTTTCACCAGCCAAAAAACTGAACTTTGCCAGAAGTGTCTTATCCGACCTTGGGCTCATGCCAAATCCAGCCTAAGCCATCTATTCCTGCACCAGTTACAGTTTTCTTGGTGAGAGACCAACTTGGGGATCCAGCCCCTGCACAGCAAGGTATCACAGGTTGTGGGCACCTGGAGGGAAAGGCTGTGAAGTGGAGGTGAGTCATGTCTACCCAGTTTCCCCATGCTCTTCAGTGCTCTGCAGCAAGTCTTCATTTCGCCAGGCCATCTTCTACCTACTGGTGCTGTGAGTAAACCCAGGGTAGCTCCCTGTAACAAGCCCTTCAATTATTCTGTGGTACCATCTGATTTCACTCAGTGTGTTTTACAGGGTTTCAGTGGACTAGGCCAACTGGCTGAGGATACAATTAGTCAAGGTCTTTGTGCATGTTTAATCATCTTTTCTTCCCATCAAGGGCCCCAACAACAGCTGCAACCCTGGGCACCATCTGGGCATCATACTCTGGATACCCAGCAGTTGCAAGACTGTACTTAAGGGACTAAAGAAATTGCATGTAAAATATCCTGGCTAATACCAGCTAAGCAATCATTTAATCAGATTTGCACCCCTCCGTTGTTCACACCCCCTCAATAAATCAAATTCATTGTTTCGCTGTTTAGTAGACTGAGGAGCAAATTATTGTCTTTTTAAACTTCATTGTGACTTGGGTAAAAACATTTGAAAGTGTATGCTTGCATGTAATATTGCTTTACAGGGGGCTCCAGGGTGTTTGCCAGAAGACCAGACCCTGGTGGTAAGTGCAAGGGGTGTGACCATATTATTAATGTTCATTGCTAATTCTGTGTTCCCTGCTGAAAAAGGGTTGTATACGTTGCAAAGGTACTTGATCACTAGGTGGGCTGGTGGGTAGTTATAGCTTCCCAGAGGGTTATACCAGGTTGAATAGACACCCCTTCCCCCACATACCTTACTCGGGTTGGATGCACCAAATCATTGTATTTACTGAGGGTAGGGGAATTCTGGTAATTGCTAATTTGGAACCCAGGCCCCTCAACCGGGTTTTAGGAGGAAAGGCAGGATTAGTAGCTCTTGGAATAGCACCCTCTAGGGGTTACATAAATGTTATCTGTACAGTCACAGAAAAAAATATAAAAAAGGGGACTGTATATTCTACTGGTTTTATTTTGTTAAGCAAGAGTAGATAAACAGAAGACAGTTTGGGCCATATGAGAAGTACACACTGTTACACCTGCAGGAGCTGAGCCGAAGGAAAAAACGACTATGAGGGTGGTCAAATATGGGTGGAACTGATAGACATCCTCAAAATAAATGACCAGGGATGCAGTGCAAAAGTGGTCACTGCTAGCCAATGCTGTGAGATGGAGGCTAGGAGCAATGGAGCTGAGCAAGAGCCTTTGGCTGGGGCAGCTGAGCGGGTACAAATGTTGCCTCTGGAGCTTGCCCCGGTTAAGGCAAAGGCAGAACTTGAGATCCTGAAGATGAAACTGGAGGCACAGGAGCGAGAGAAAAAGAAGATGCAAAAGGCTGATGTGGCGAGGCGGAAGGCTGAGAAGCAAGAGAAAAAGCACCAGAATGAGATCCATCGGAGTGAGGAGCAGGAAAAGCAGTGCCAGCACAAGATCCAGATGAAGATGCCTTAGCATGAGAGTCAGATAGAGATTCTTCAACAGAGACCACCACCACAAACTGTGAGGAATTGCGTGAGGGGGTTTGACCCAGGAAGCCAAAATTAATTCAAAATGTTTCTCAGATATCGGGAGAGAATCTGTGGGCAATTGGAATTGTGCAGGGCTTCTTGGCATCCCTCTTAATGCCACTGCTTACAGACAAGGTATTAGAAGCTTTTGCCTGAATATACATTCATGACTGCATTAACTATGATAAAGTGAAAAGTGCCTTGCTAAGTGTTATGAGTTACTTACTCCCCGAGGCCTGTAGGCAAAAATTTAGAGGGTCAAGTAAGGCACTAGGGGACAGCTATGCTGAAATGTCTGTGCAGCTGTGAAATTTGTTGGAATGCCAGGTACAGTGTGCAAAAGCTCGCTCTGTAGAAGAAATAAAAGATTACATTTCTTTTGGAACAGTTCTTAAAAACTGTTCCTGAGAAACTGAAAATATGGTTGTTGGATAGAACTCTGAGCTCCACAAGGGAGACAGCCAAGAGGACTGATCAGTTCATTTTCAGCCAGCCATCCTTTCATTGCAAAGCTAATGGGGGCAGGACATCTGGTGGTTTTAGGGAAACCCGGGGGGGGGGGAGGTAGGCTAAAGGGAACCAGCCTGTCCCTGAACAAACAGGGTAGCCACCTGGTCTCAAAAGCAGGGCGATGGGTGAATGCAGGCATATCAGTGGTAGTCATCCAAAAGTTGATTAGTATTGAGGTATACTGAGGTAAATGCTGAGGTAGAATCACATTACAGCCAATGCAAAGTGTAACTTGAGTGCCTCAGCATACCTCGAGGTACCGCAAGATAGTCAACTTCTAGATAGCTATGACTGTATATCTGTCTGAAACTGGGGCATTTGTCTTATGATTGTCTAAATAATGTAAAGAACAGTGCAAGTGCAGCTGGAGGGGTAACTTGGGAAGCTCCCTGGAGTTAGTAGCCTGTACACAGAGTGCAGTGCCCACTAACTCCACTGCACACATGCACCCTATGTGTGTAAATGGGATGGTGACCCAGGGGTTGAGGGACACTGGGGCCTCCATTTCTTTGGTGAAGCAGGATTTGATTTGACTCAAGAGGAACAGATTTTATCGGGCCAGTTTTCTAGGATTGGAGGAGTGATGGGTCCTGTGGTCTCAGTGCCACTGGCCCAGAGATTTCTAAGCTGGGATGAGAGGCAGGTGTTGTAGCAGACCTGCCCATGGATGTAATCATGGGTAATGACTTTGATAGCAGGGCCAATATTGTGTGTGTCACTACATGTTGCAAGGCAAGGGAACTGGCTCCTGAGGACACAGAGGGGGCAGTGCATGAGGAAGCAACTCTTATCTCAGTTGCAGGAGAAGTTATGGCTGAAGAATGAGCTGGGAGTAGCAGTTCTGAGCCACAGCTACAGACTGAGGACAACCCAACTGCAGGTGGATTTCCCACAACAGATTGTGTTTTGTGAAAGATCAGGCATGCAGAGATAGGGAGAGCTCAGCAAGCTGACCCAGCCTAGTAAAGTTTAAAAGGAGTTAGCCACCTGTATGGAAGGTGACTCTCCCAGTTCTGGGAAAAGGGATGTGTACTGGGAGAATGGGCTCCTGTATCGTGAGTGAATTCCCATGGGAGGACCGGAGGAAGGGGTACTCCACAAGATATTGATTCCTTGGTAGTATAGGGAGAAGCTTCTGTCTTTAGCCCATGACATACCCTTTTAAGGACACCTAGGGGTCAGCCATACAAAAAGGTGGCTGATTAACAATTTTTAATGGCCCAGTAGTTTTACAGATGTGGCAAACTCCTGCTGGAGTTGTTCACTGTGCCAGAAGGAGGGAAAGGTTGGGGACAAGGCTAAGGCAACTTTGATTCCCCTTCCTGATGTTGAATTGCCATGGACATTGTGGAGCCACTTAGCACCCAAAGTTTCACTGGCAAGTAGCACATTTTGGTGGTTTTAAATTACTCCACAAGGCACCCAGAGGCAGTGCTTTTGGCCTTGATTGATGCTGAGAAGGTGGCCAATGAACTACTGAGGATATTATACTGGGTGGGTTTCCCCCAGGGGATCCAGTTGGACCAGGGCATCAACTCCATGTCTGATGGTTAGTCTTTGGCAGAAGTGTGGGGTAGGGCAGCTCAGGTGTGGTCATACCACCCCAGACTAACAGTCTGGCTGAGAGATTCAGTGGGTCTCTTAAGAATGTGTTAAGGGCATTCACTGACCAGCATGGGAGAGAGTAGGGCAAGTACCTACTCCATTTCCAATTCACATATAAGGAAGTCCCCCATGAGTCCACAGGGTTCTCACCCTTCAAGTTCCTGTTTGGCCATAGGGTAAGGGCCCTCCTTGCTTTGGCAAGGGGTGAATGGAAGGGTGAGCTTGTTCCCCAAGGGAGTCTGTTATGGAGTATGTCTTGAATTTCAAGTTACAGTTATGGAGCTCATGGGGTTTGCCCAGGAATTCCTAGCAGCTGCATAACTGAGGCAGAAGACATGGTATGACCATGAGGCCAGAGCCTGGGTATACAAAGTGGGGCTATGGATGATGGTGCTCATCCTCGTCTGGCAATGTAAATTACAGGTGGCTTGGGAGGAGACTTACTTTGGTGGTCAGGAGGGTGAATGATGCTAATTATGTTGTGTAGCTAAAAGACAGGGGGTGCAAACAACAAGTTTACCACAGAAACATGATGAAATTCTACACCGACAAGTGATGAGATGCTCCTGGCTGTGTGCAGCAATTCGAAGGACACAATGGTGAGTCTGCTGGTAGAGGATAAGGGAGAATCCTCAATGGATGCTGTCACCCTCTCAGAGTGGCTGACACAAGCCAAGCTACTGAAGTGAGTGGGGGGCTGCATAAATTTGGTGAATTGTCCGTGGGGAAAGCAGGGTGTACCACACTGGCAGAGCACCATGTGAATACAAGGTCCTAATCCCTTCTGAGACAGCCCCCCAGAAGAAGTAAGACATGCCAAAGAGGGGGAGATCAAGGAGATGCTGGCTCTCTGGGTGATCCAGGAGTACAGTAGTCCCTGGGCCTTCCCAGTAGTACTTATTCCCAAAAAAGATAGGATCATGAGGTTCTGCATCGACTGCTGTAAGCTCAACAGCTGCACAGAGCTGGATGCATACCCCATGCCCAGGATGAATGAGGTGCTAGAAAGGTTAGGGGAGCCCTTTACCCATCCACCACAGACCTGTCAAAGGGCTATTAGCATGTAGCCCTGACACCTGAAGCCAGAGAGAGGTCAGCCTTCACCCTGTTTGGATTAATCAAATTCAAGGTAATGTTGGGATAACAAATGCTCCAGACACCTTTCAACAGCTTGTGGACCTTATTCTGAATGGGACAAGAGACTCTGCTTTGGCATACATGGATGACATTGCCATCTATAGTCAGACTTGGGAGGATCATGTTAGGCATGTGACTGAGGTGTTCCACTGACTGCAGGTCACTAGGCTGACAGTCAAGGCTGAGAAGTGCCAGATAGAAATCTCAGAAATGTCATATCTTGGGCACAGGGTCCGAAGTAGGTACAGTCATCCTGAGCCAGTGAAAATTGAGGCCATCCAGGGATGGGCCACATCCTTAACCAAGAGGACCATACAGGCCTTCCTAGGGATGTAGGGTACTTCTGTAAGTATGTGCCAAAGTTCAGTAGCTTGGCCAAACCGTTGTCTGATCTCACCAGGAAAAAACAGCTGGAAAATGCTCAGAAGATGGAAACCCATGATACCACATTCCACTAGCTGAAGGAGGCATTGTGTCAGGCACCTGTGCTCATCAGCCCAGACTATTCTCTTTGGTGTATTGTACAGGTAGATGCATCTGATCATGGGTTAGGTGACGGTCTTAGTCAGGTTACACACTTGGCAGAAGAACACCCTTTGGTGTACCTGAGCAGAAAACTGCTTCCCAGAGAGGAGGCCTATGCCATGATCCAGAATGAATATCTAGGGACTTCTGGGCTTTGCAGAAGTTGCAACCTTATCTGTATGGAAGGCAGTTCACCTTGGTTACTTGGTTACTGATCACAACCCTCTTCCAAAGTTGTATAGAACCAGGGACCAGAACTCAAAATTTCTAAGGCGGAGCTTGGTGCTGCAGTCCTAAAATATGGAGATTAGGCACCACAGTGGGTTGTAACATGGTCCCGGTGATGGGCTCTCCAGGCAATAGCCAGTGCCCTTGTTTTTGTTTGTTTGTAAGTAGGGGAGAAGCTAGGAGAAACTAATATGGGGGAGAGGTCGCCCAGAGAATGAACTGAGGGCATAGTAATGGGAGCCAGCCATCTTACATGAAAAACCAGTATCATTTAGTGTGACTAAAATAATATTTTTTTCTTTCACGTTTTCATGTTTTGTAGAGGAGTCAATCTTGCTGTGCTAGGCAGAGCTTGGGTAAAAAAAAAAAAAAGATTATTTGTACATATAAAGTCTGAAGTCCATATCAGATCAGATTTTTTAGAAGGACCCAACTCTCCAGACACAAAGAATGTTGAATCTATGATGTCAGAGTGACATAGTGGATGATGTGTCATGGGGTAGCTGGAGGGTCTTAATGTCTGGCAGGGTCTGAAAGAGACAGGCATTGGACTACAAACTAGCTACCATCTAAGGGTTTGAGTCTGCCCTGATTCACCAAAGTGTCTTGTGTGATAAGCCATTTCACCTTGATAAAGAGAGAGTGAGAGAGAGAGAAAGAGAGAGGGAAACAGGTTTTTCTGCATGTAATCTACTGTTCATTCACTTTCTTTTCCATTTCTATAGAATTACTGTTCCCCATTGTCTTGCTGTAATATTCTCTATTAACCATGTAGATATCTGGAAGTATTAAAATAGTATATTTTTATATACTTCATGTTTCTGTGGCTGAGTCCTTTGAGGTACAGCTAACTGAGTTATAACTGACAATCTATGTCCACCTCAAAAGAGAAGGCTACCATTACCATATTCTGTTTCTTAAGTAAGGAGTTCTAAGTTGTGACATAGAGGAGTGGGTTGGTTGCCTTTGAGCAACAAGTGCTGTGCTGTAAGCAGTGGCTCTAGAGCAATAGTTCTCAGACTGTGACACAGTGAGCCTCCCCAAATCCATGGAAAAGATTTTGAGCCTCCCCAAAAAACTTAAATAATCTTGGGCCTCCCCAAAGTAGAATAACATACTGTACTTTGCATGGTACACCATGAATAAATTGAAACCCCTTTGAGTACTTTGCTCGCATTCAGTTCTTTGTTTTATACTGACATTAAACCTTTGAAAAAGAGCTCATGTGCTCAAAGGTATTATCTGAATAACAAATAAATAAAATACATATTATTATTCAGCTTATTGTAACCCTCCCATTCAATAGGCCAGCCTACTTGCTCTGCTATTTTCCTTCTTGAACCATTGTAACCCCTTGTTGCAGTGCCTTCATGGGTCAGACTACTTTCCCTATTTCCTCGCTCTATGAAATAACCTTCCTACATACTTTGTCTCTCCCCCTCCTTCCCTGCTCCTAAACAACTCCTCAGGGATTACTTTGCTCCTTGCTGCTGTTGCTCTTAGTATTTCTATGCTCAACCCTTATATTTGGGCCGTTCTGCCATCAGTCTACAAATTGATTAATTACCACAATTCATTACTAGTTTATTGTTCATATTTGTTTGCACTATTGTTCATTTTGTATTTCTTGATTGTTTTGCGGTTATCTTTTGAAATGTATTCTCTCTCCCTACCCTTCCCCGGGTACACCTGAAATGAGCCTTGGCTCATTCACCTTCCCTTGTCACCTATTAGTAAATACATACATAAAATTACCTGCTACTATCCTCTTTCAGTTTGCTTCATCTCTTCACACAAAATATATAAAACTCAAAATTTAAATACAGTACTTTTTCAGACTTGCTTGAGCCTCCCCTGGAACAGGTTGGGGCCTCCCCAGGGAGGCTGGCCTCACCATCCGAGAACCCCTGCTCTAGAGGGATCAAGACCTGGAGATACCCCCAAAAGAGTGTCTATGCTGAGTGGTGGCAACTACTGATTACCCTTGCTGGCATTTGAAAGATGAGAGAAAGATGATAATGCTGGCAGGATGAGTTTGGGATAGACCAGTTTGCCACAGTGGAATATATCATATTTAAGAGGCAAGCTTTGGCAGCAAATGATCAAATTCCACACATGCAGATCTTTGAGAGGTTCACACAGCTATAATTTCAACTTGAACTGCTTCTATAAACAAACAGGAAAGTTATTGACTTCTTGCCTGGCAGAATGTTGTCTGACCTTGCTCAATGAAACCCAAGGGCCACTTGCATATGTATGGCATGATTCAGGTTCCATTTTTTACTATCCAGCTAAGTATGTGTGTTTGGGAGAGGGAAATAATTTACTTCTTTAAAATTTGGGGAGTGGGAAAGATGCACTGAGATGAAGCTTGTTTCTAGGTGTGTCCTGAGGAGAGGGAACAGGGAAAGTCACTAAACTAAAAATCGTTTATATTATCAGGAATAATTACACCAGGCTATTGTACATTATGAGACAAAGTGTTTTATGAAGTGGGTAGAAAGAATGTTTGCTCCTGACTGGCCAAGAGGGACTTTCAGCTGAGCCATTATCCCAGCACAACAGCCCAGCTGAAAGTAGCTCAACAAAAATATGATTAAAAAATATATCCAATTTGCTAAAAATTATTTGTTTCATAGTCGCAATAAGGTACTCCAGGGGGTGCATTATGATTAGCTAATGTCCCTTCTTAGGTGGTGGAAGCACTTGGCTTCACCTCATGCTTCAACCCGCCAAAGGCGGGCCTTTATCCCACCATAACAGCCCCCCCCCCAGCATGCCTTACTGGTTAAGTGTACTACATAGGCACACAAGATGTAAGGATAACAAATAGTGATAATACCAGCACAACTATTCGTAGGTTGCAGTTGTGTGTAATGATAGAGTGTTGTCTAGGCACAGTGGGTGAAAAATTCAAATAATAGCAGGAACAGTGTAGGCATATAGGATACTCTCTTGGGGCTACCAATCCCAATAGCCATAAACTAAAGTCAAGGGGGAGTGACTAGAGGCAGGAGATGGGAATAGGCTGTGTAAGCCCAGAGCAAAGGGGTTTAGATACAATAGCGAAGAGGCTAAGCAAAGTGAGTCTGAGCAGTTGTTCTAGAGAGAGGTAAATTTGTAGAAGGTGGCCTGTCCAGCGGAAGTATTGAAGAATTTCACCTCGCCGATTGGGAATTGAAAATGTGGATATATCTGGAACAGATCTGTTGAAAAAAGCTAACAATAATACTGGAAAATGACATGCCAATCATCATGCACCAGTTATTTCAAATGTTGGAAACCTTTGCAATGGATTACGTATGTTTACTTTGCTGAGGGCCATGCTGTGTAGGAGGGAATGTGTTTGCTATTTACTTATGAAGCAAACAGTTACTATTAAATGGAATGGAATGTTATTATCAAGGACAGGTTTGTCCTCTTTCTTGTGGCTGATAACATGCTGTCACTGCAGGTGTCTTTTTACCCTTTCAGTAGCCTATGTCCTAGTTTGCTGCTTATTAAATGAGGGATATTGCAGCCTCTGTTTAGATAGCACAGCATGGTGGCTGCCTGCAGTATTCCCTCTTACAGTACAGACTGTATTTAACCCCCAGGGGTGGTGGCGGGGTGTTGTTTCCCTCAGTTTTGGATTTAGATTTATAAAACTGTTATTTAATACACAGAAGATTAGGTACACATGGACACATGTTGATACATGGACATATTAGGATAACAGTATCTCAATTACAACGGGGTCTGTGTTAGGTTTGGGTTTTGAATGTACACATACACTAGTCACTTGTTACAGAATTGCAGATATATATGTTTAAAACAGTATAAGTTTGAATATTTATGAGTAATACTGATTTATTGTACACAGAATTTAAGCCATATTTATCTGAACAGCACTTAGACTGTATAAATGTGTGAAACAGTTGGTAAATGCTTAATTTACACTAGTACAGGTTGTCTTCAAACCTATTTTTTACTTAACACAAAGACATTTTTATGTTTAGAAGACTTTTAACAATATTTAATATGTACTGCTTAAGCTTATTTTTCCTTGTGGTTTTTAGTCATAGTCATTTACTAATGCAAACACAGACACACACAGACAAGGTTTTAAAATGAAGCTTCAGTTTGTTTATGGCTTTTCTTAGCGAGTGAGCTTTCAATTTAGTGACATTTGATCTTGGAATATCTTTCTTTTTTTTTCCTTTTTTTCTTTTTGCAATTCTATTTTTGCTGCTCCAGTTTGCCAGGGCTTCTCTCAGAGGTGTTCGCTTGACCTAGCCTCTACTCCTCACCTGAGACCTCTCTTCCCCAGGCATCTTCACCCAGGATCTTTCAGCCTCCCTGGATCACACCCCGAGGGAGAGCCCACCCACCCACCTACCTGGCAGCCTTTCACAGAGGTGCAGTCCTGGTTGGTGCTGGGGATCCTGGAGTACAGATGGTCCGGCACTGGGGAAGTTGGATTGGTCCGTGGAGCCCTCGTCACCTCCTTGGTCCACCTGGGATTTTTTCCTTGTTGGTTGCCCCGCTGGAGCGTGGACGTACAATGAGTTCACTTTAGCTATAGGATATATTTTCAACTATCACCATAGCTCAGATTCCTTTGTGCAGCCCTACTCTGCTATGTTCTAACTGTTAACCTGGTTCAGATTTCCCCTGTGCAGAACTTCTCTGTTCTTCTTCCCAGTGTATGCTAGAGACTTCTTATACTCCTGTGAGCTTGTTACTCGAGGTTTCTAACCCCATCTTATTTCTGGCGGTGCTTGTGCAAATTCATTTTCTAAAGTTTAATTGAAACCATGTGATCTACATATAGCAGTCTTCTGTGTGGCCCTCAGTCAGATCACAACATGGCTAGACAGGGGATTGCTTTTGCTTTGCTATTTGATCTATCCTTTGCTCTGCTAGATAAACTCCTTACCCACTGCCTAATCCCCCCAACCCATAATCCTTCATTCCTTCACCTTAGTCCCTCTTACTCTGATTTTGCCCTTCCCCTTCATCCTACAGATTTCATGTATAAAAATGATGCTTACTTCCTCAGGATCTGTGCTCTGTCCTCACTGCGCTTTTTACGTAGGCTCAGCCTCAGCTCCATAGGTCTATGCTCATTAAAGTTATCCATGATTTCACACATATCCCAACTCCTTCTTCAAGCGGGCGACATTGAATTAAATCCTGGTCCTCTGGGCACACCATATACATCTGCCCCTTTGTCCCCACTTATTATGTTGCGTGTAAAGGGCATCAAAATTGCTCATTTAAACATACAAAGTCTCCAACCAAAAATAGCCGAGATTCAGGCCTGGGCTGCTAAACATAGCCCAGACATCCTTGGATTAACAGAAACATGGTTAAAACACCTTGTACAGCAACATGAAGTTGATCTTCTTGGTTACTCATTTTTCAGGCAAGACCGCAAAGGTAAAAAGGGGGGTGGTGTCCTATTTTATGTAAAATGAAAATTCCATGTCACTGTTGTCCCCTCTCCAGCTGACTTGCCTTCCTCAGCAAAATCTCTCTTTATTTCATTGATCCTTGGTAATGTAAAGAGACTTTTAATTGCTTGGATTTACCTCCCTCCTAAGGATGCCACCAATGACCTTCATAACCTTATGTCTTCCCTGTCAGTCCTCCCACCACATGATACAGTACTCTATGGAGACTTTAACAATGACTGGCTCTTCCCAACAAAAACAAGGCTCACTCTATTGTCTCTGACATTAATTTTACCCAACATATCTCTGAGCCCACACGATGTAACTACAAGATAGGTACTTCATCGCTACTGGTTTTGATTCTATCTAATTGCCCTCACAGGATCAAGTCAGTCGGTGTTCTACCTGACTGTATTAGCGACCACTGTCCTATCTACTGTGTGTGGCGCAACAATTTTGAGACCCCCCCCATAATTCTGGAATCTAGGAACATCTCACAGTTTAATATAGATGATTTTTTAATGTCAATTAGAATTCTAACTGGAGCCCCCTTGTTCACCTCCCCACCATAGACCAGGCTCTTGACTACTTCATTGCTACCTTTAAAGACATTATCAACAGACATGCTCCCCTAACTAAATACAGATCCAAGGGCACCAAAGGCCCTTGGCTTTCTTCTGAAATCAGGTCCCTTATGAAGAAATGTGATGCAGCCTGGAAATCCTTTAAAATCAGCCAACTATGCTCTGATTGGTTATCGTAGCATCAGCTGAGAAATCAGTTGCAATCCTACTTAGACATGCATCAGCTTCTCACAGATTGCCAGCATGGCTTTCAAAAGGGTCCTAATATTGCCACAGCCCTGGGCAAGGTATCGGCTGATATCCTTAAAGCTAGCGATGAAGGCCTAGAGACTGGTGCATTGTTCATTAACCTGACAAATGTCTTTGATCTTGTCAGCCATCACCTTTTGCTTGGTAAATGACATAAACTTGGCCTGGATTGCCTATCACTCACGTGGATTAAGGACTATCTCATTGGTAGATCACAAACAGTAAAATGGTCCAGATCTTGCTCCTCCCTCAGAACCATCCTGCATTGCGTACCTCAGAGCTTAATTCTTGGTCCGATATTCTCGCTCTTCATAAATGAGCTCCCAGATTTTTGTGGTGGTATGTCTATGCAACTCTACACAGATGACGCAATCCTATATTGTTCATCTAACAACACAGACTGGTTTAACCAAAGCATTAACATATACAGAGGAGACAGGTCATTTCTTGTACTCCTGGATCTCTCTCTTCAGCTTTTGACACTGTGTATCACTTCGTGCTTCTTGATCAGCTCTGTGAGTTCTGTGGACTCGCCGGTGTGGCCATCAAATGGTTTGAGTCCTATCTATCTGATAGGGTGCAATGGGTTGTGATGGGGAATTTCTCCTCCTCTGCAATGCCTTTGTCATGTGGACTGCCACAGGGCTCGATCTTGTCATCAATGTTGTTCGCAGTGTACATGCTGCCCTTGGGTGAAATCATTCAGCAACACAGCATGGAGTTTCACTGCTATGCAGATGACACACAGCTGTATCTGTCATTTATGCCTGGAACATCCAATGCTGTAAATGTGCTCAACATCTGTCTGGCCAAAATCAATGACTGGATGTCTTCCAGCTGGCTTTGACTTAACACGGATAAGACGGAGGTGCTGGTAATTGAGCTGGGTCACGGGTATGATGGGTTGCCACCTGGAGCTAGCACAGGTCATTTCCTGGGGTCTGCTCCATTGGTGGCTTCCCTGAGGGTGCACGATCTTGGTGGGATCCTGAACAGCAGGCTGACCTTTGAAGATCAGGTATCATCTGTTGACAAAAGTGGTTTCTACCACTTGTGGAACATTGTCAGGATCAAGCCCCTCGTTCTGCCCGACGAACTGCCAACTCCAGTACATGCCTTTGTTACCTCAGGCTCAACTACTGTAATGTTCAGTACTTCGAGGTCATGAAAGGAACTCTCTGCAGACTTCGGCTGGTGCAGAATGTGGTGGCTCGGTTGCTGACGGGCCTGTCCAGTTCCAGTCATGTAACTCCGGACCTGCATGCTCTGCACTGGCTGCCTGTCAGGAGGAGGATCCTTTTCAAGGAGAACTTGCTCACCTTTAAGGCTCTATATGGGCTGGGTCCAGGCTACCCGTCTGAGCTCCTGACACCTGCAACTTCTGTCCACTGACTCCACTCCTCTTTGAGGGGCCTCCTTGACATTCCCAGGGTTTGACTCAAGACATCGGGTGACTTTAGTGTCGCTGGGCCAACCCCGTGGAACTTGTTACCACCTACAGTCCAGGAGGCCCCCTTGATCAAGGTATTTAAACTGAGGCTGAAGGCCCACCTCTTTAGCCTGGCCTTTATAGATTTGGTGTTCCAGCCCTATTCATCTAAGTTATTGTGAAAATATTTATTATAATACTGAATTCTTGAATTTTTATTATCTTTGAATTTTGTTTAGTTTTATTTTCTTTACTGCTTCTTTCTGATTGTTTAATTGTTAAGCGCCCAGAGAGCCTGGGAATGTGTGCCATATAAATAAATGTTGCCTTGCCTATATTTGTTCCATTGTCTATCTCAAAGTTGCATGGTTTTAAATAACTCAGACTTAAGAAAAAATTACTCACTGTATTGATGTTACTTCTGAGGGATCCATTAATGAGTCTTACAAAAGTATTTCAGTCCACAAGACTGTGCTGCCCTGGAAATAGAACTTATATAGATTTAGAATTGGGAATGAAATTCAAACTCTGCACTGTGGCCATTGCCCCCCACTGTTTTTTTTTTTTTAGATTCTCTTTCTTATTCTGTGGCTTAGCGGGATATACCCTTATCCACCCTCTGAGTCCCCTCAATGTTTGCAGTCCCGGCATCCCCCCATACTGCCTGCACGGGGAGGCCTGTGGCTTACTCCACATGGAAGAGCTCCCTTTCAGAGGCCAAGGGGAGATAACATATCTACCTTTTTTCCCCCAACCAGTGTTCTGGGCATCATTTGGGCTATATGCGGGTTGAGAACTAGGCTTTGCAATGCTCATGCCATAGGGGATTTTCCTTGTTTTTCCAGTTTCCCCACAGAGGTGCAGATGTGCAGTGATGTCCTGATATGTGCTTCCATACACTGTGCGATGACATCCACCATCACCTCCAGTCCCTGGTCTTGTGGCTTCTGACCACTGTACTCCAAGCCTCCACTAGTAGTCAGCATGAATCCGGGCACTGCAATACACTCCTTCTGAAGAGCAGTCCTGCAGAGCACCCTCCTCCTGACAGGCAGCCAGTGCAGAGCACGCAGGACCGGGGTTACATGACTGGAACTGGACAGGCCCTTCAGCAACTGAGCCACTGCATTCTGCACCAGCTGAAGTCTGCGGAGAGTTCCTTTCATGACCTCGAAGTACTGAACATTACAGTAGTTGAGCCTGAGGTAACAAAGGCATGTACCAGAGTCGGCAGGTTGTCGGGCAGAACGAGGGGCTTGATCCTGGCAATGTTCTGCAAGTGGTAGAAACCACTTTTGACAACAGATGATACCTAATCTTCAAAGGTCAGCCTGCTGTTAAGGATCCCACCAAGATTGTGCACCCTAAGGGAAGCCACCAATGGAGCAGACCCCAGGAAAAGACCTGTGCTAGCTCCAGGTGGCAACCCACCATACCCGTGACCCAGCTCAATTACCAGCACCTCTGTCTTATCCGTGTTAAGTCACAGCCAGCTGGAAGACATCCAGCCATTGATTTTGGCCAGACAGATGTTGAGCACATTCACAGCATCGGATGTTCCAGGCATAAATGACAGATACAGCTGTGTGTCATCTGCATAGCAGTGAAACTCCATGCTGTATTGCTGAATGATCTCACCCAGGGGCAGCATGTACACTGCGAACAACACAGATGACAAGATCAAGCCCTGTGGTAGTCCACATGACAAAGGCATTGCAGAGGAGGAGAAATTCCCCATCACCACCCACTGCACCCTATCAGATAGATAGGACTCAAACCATTTGATGGCCACACCAGCAAGTCCACAGAACTCACAGAGCCAATCAAGAAGCATGAAGTGATACATAGTGCCAAAAGCTGAAGAGAGAGATCCAGGAGTACAAGAAATGACCTGTCTCCTCTGTATATCCTCTGTCTCAAGCCCTGAGCAGGTCATCATGCACCCTCACTAATGCTGTTCCTGTGCTGTGTCCGGCCCAAAACCTGACTGAAATGGCTCATAGATGTCAAAGGACACAAGATGATCCTCGAGCTGCTGTGCCACAAGTTTCTCAACAACCTTGCTCAAAAATGGCAGGTTGGAGATCAAAAGGTAATTCGCCAGGACATCTGGGTTGAGGGCGGGCCTCACCAGTGTTTCTTTTGAAGCCTATGGGAATACCCCCTCTGCCATCAAACACTTTGCAATCCTAATGAATACCGTACCAACAGCCTCGGGGCATACCATTAAGAAACACATCAGGGATGGGTCCAGTTCACAGTAAGTGTGCTTCAGCTCTAAGATCACCCCAGTGACCTCAGCCACCTCCACTGGCCTGAACTCTTCCCAGACAGGTGGAGTGCCTCTGTTTCTTCCAGTCTAACTACTGCGAGGCAGTGAACTCCCTGACGGAATCCCCGCCCGGATAGATGACACTCTGTCAGAGAAAAACAGAGCAAACTCTTCACATACAGTGGATGAAAAAGTCTTTCTCTGCTGTAGACAGGCAGGATGGGGTAGCCTATCCTCAGTCCAAAAAAGCTGAGACAGTCTGTTTTTCCTTGCAGCAATTTCCCTGGACAGGAATTCTGCCTTCTTACGGGAAATTGCCTCCTGGTACTCATTGTAGTGAGCACGCAGGACCAGTTTGTCAGCCTCTAGCAGGATCTTCCACCAGCAGCGCTCCAACATCCGACCCTTGATCTTCATTGCCTTGAGAGCCCCATCAAACCAAGGGGATCTCAAGTGAGAAGATTTGGGTCATATGTGGATTGGAGCGATGGCACCCAGTGCTTCAGATACCACTCTGTTATAGGTGGCCACCACCTCACTGGTGCCAATTGCACAGGCTACGTCCACTCTAGATAGGTCAGCTAGGGCCAGTAGTCCCTCTGGGCACAAACCCCTTGAAGGGTGATAACTGATCATCTCCACAGGGGGAGGGCTTCCTGAAGGGGGGCTCTAAACATGAATCTCACAGTGCAGTGACCTGACCATGAGACCTGATCAGTCTTGAGTCAATCAACCCAAGACCAGCTGGAACACCAGACTAAACATGTGGCCATGCTGGTGGGTTGCATAAGCAACTGCTTGTGCCGGATGCACCAAGGGAGGTCGACAGTGAAAATGCTGACCTCCCACACAGCAACGGCACAATACCAACGTCGGTATTGTGCTGCCCTTGCAGTAAGTGGCCCCAGACACCCCACGGACTTTAGGATTATCAACTCCAGGTCAGGGGGAGGTGGAACACTGGCAGAAAGTGAAATTGCAGATTCATTGGCTGCATCAGCCGTAGTGATCTTTTTGTGTTTTGCCGTCGGGGTATCGATGTGTAGGGTTGCACTGGCTTGTGCCAGGCCTAGTGATAACATCAATTGGAGGAGATCATAACCAAAATGCGAGGGTTTGTCATTGACCCAGGTATTAAAGTATCCCAGGATTAAACACCTGGGGGACTCCAACAGCTGGTTGACTCGAAGTCTGCCATTTCATGCAGGAACTCTCCAACCCAGGAGGTTGGTACGTGAGGAGGATCCTGCAATCCGCACCTGGACCCCCACTCATGGTGTCACACTCAAAGGATCTGGTATTACCAACTGGATACACCATGAAGCCAAAGCTGACTCTGAAAACGATGCCCACTCCCCCACCCCTGCAATCCTTCCTCGGGCAGTGCACAACGGAGTATCCAGCGGGGTTATATATATATAAAAAGTAAAGAGCCTCAGATTTTCAGACCTCTATAGAAATTCCAAATAAATGCAAAAGACAACAAATGTTAGTTTGGTCAAAATACTATCATGATCAGCAGCTGACAAATGTCCACATCCCAAGGTGTTTTTGGAAAACATTCACATATCTAGTTTCTGACAACACCTTACTTAATCTAGATGCTAACATAGCAGATCACTTTAAAAACAAGTTTGCTGGTATTTTCAGCTACTGTACTGTCCAATGTAACAAGCACAATGCCTACAGCAAAGCAAATGGATATTGGGGTGTATCTAGAGGGGGTTTGACAGCATGAGGAAGGAGTTCATACTGGTTCTATACAGAACACTGGTGAGGTCAAATCTGGAATACTGTACTGTACCCAGTTCTGGAGCCCCCACCTAATAAAAGACAAAGACAGGCTAGAGATGGTGAAGTATAGGGTAACCAAAATAATTCAGGGCCAGCAGTGCAGATCCTATGAAGATCAGGTTAAGGCCCAGAACATGTACTAACTGGAGACCAGAAGGGAGAAGGGAGACCTTCAAGTTCCTGAAAGGAATGAACAATGTAGAATGTGGTGTAGTAAGGAGGTGCCACTGCCTTGTAGTTATTTATTTATTTATTTTTTAAATTTAGATTTTTATGTCTTTTTCTGGGTTTTCTCCTGTATCCCCCCTGGGGCCATGACACATAGCCATACGTGCACATGGAGGCATGCACGCACACCGTAAGCCAGCTCAGCTCCTTCCTTCCACCCTGTACTACATTACTCCACTGGACCTCCACCTGGTGGGGATGGAACTACAGGAGGGGCGACAACCCACCCCCATCACCCCCAAGAGAGGAGTGCAGCCTGGTGGCTCGCTCAATTCTGCTCCTTCCACCCCCCCATATCGGCACCCCGCTGACCCGAGGTTGTTCCCGAACCCTGATCGCCGGCACAGTGCAAGGTAAGGCATTCAGCACCTCAACCCTCAGCACCACTGGGCCAGCCCACTGCCTTGTAGTTTTCATTTAATAAAGTTTTTTCATGTACCGAATATTTTAGTGTTAGCAAATCTCTGCTGGTTAGCCCAGCTTCTTTGCTTTGGAAATTTTGACTAGAGACTACTCTGAGGCTCTTGACATTCTGCTCCAGTGCTACCTGTTTGAGATTTTCTATCAGGAAGACCCCCTGCAAACAGGAAGCTGTGAACCAGCATAGCAGATGTCTCACTGAAAAAGACAGGTAAGAAAAAACTTCTTATTGTTCCCCAGTCCCAGGAGCTGTGAACTTGGGTATAATCTGTAAGGGGTTGGACTAATTTGTAAGCGGATCAGAAAGAGCCAGCCACCTAATAATTTAGTGGGAGGTAGGACCAGGGAACTGAAAAGGTCTTGTCTCAGGGAGAAGGGGGCTGCTATATATTTCAAGCAGGAAAGAGAGTCAAAGTGTCTGTGAGAGAGAAGCTACAATTATGATTGAAAACAAAAACTGCATTTTTTTTTTAGTTTGGGCTGAAGAAAGACAAATTGTATAATCTAACAGACAAAGGCAGTGTTCAAATAAAGGCTTTTTATGTTTGACTGCAGACTGCAAATCAAACATAACAGTACAGCTCAGAATATGTATATATGTACAGGGTTGGCATCTCGTATGGTAATTAGCATACCTACTCGAGTCATTTTTCTATGTACCTAATATTTTGGTGTTAACAAATCTGTTGGTTAGTCCAGCTTCTTTGCTTTGGATGTTTTGCTCTCCCTGGTAGGACTGATAAAGCTGATGTTCTGTGTTTCTGCTGCAAACTCCATTTGCCTGTTCTACTGACAATCCTAAGACTCGCCTATGTTTAAGATGCTTACTGAACGGGATGATTGGGGGGGGGGGATATATACCCCACCCCATGGTGCCATTGTACTAAATTCTTGTGCATGGTTATTTCCATTCGCACTGTTTTCAATGACTTTTAGAGCCTAGCAATACAAAAATGTGCACAGCATGTTGCCGCCAGAAAAAAAAGTATGCAAAACAGAATTGCCACTGCAAGCTAACAATAAATACATTATGCGAAATATTGAATGCTGCATACTGTATATGATACACAAAATGGCACCTGTACAAAAAATATGGCAAATGTTACTGGTACACATATGATTTAGAATGGTACTAGCAGAATGAAATTTTGCAGTCCAAAATGAAAGAATTAAGAGAATGTAACTCTAAATGAAAAGGGCCCTGGTTACCTGTTAGACCTTCTGTCACCTGCTCTCTCCGCGCGCCCTCTTTGCTCCTCCAATGAATGCCTCCTGACCATTCCCAGAACTAGGCTGAAATCAGCCGGCGATAGGGCATTTAGTGCCGCGGCCCCTTTTCTGTGGAATTCCTTACCAACTATGGTCAGAGAGGCTTCATCGGTGCATGTTTTTTAAGGCCCAGTTAAAGGCCTTTTTTTTCTCTAAGGCATTTAATCTAATTTAATTTAATGTTTTGATAAAGATTTATATTTAAATGTTTAGTTCTGTAATGATCTGTATTTATGTGTAAATTTTTATATTTATTATGTTAAAATGCTTGTTTTAATGGATTGTACGGCGCCCAGAGCCTCAGGGATTGGGCGTCTTTTAAATAAATTTTGCCTTGCCTTGCCTTGCCTTAAAAGACAGGATCTATGGGTCAGAGGCCATGCCCCCCCCCCCACCGATGATCAGCATTAATTGATGTGCCGGGGTATTTTTATACTCTGACATATCGAATAAATGTAAATTTTGCAGCATTTCAGCCTGTTTGTTTTTTGATCCCAAGTGTGATTTTTTGTATTCTGCTCATGATTATTTGTGGCTGGCAGCCCTTTTCCTGCACCACCTGAATGCACTAGCTAGTCCTGGATTCACCGTTTTTGTTTTCTGTCATAAAAAAATGTAAATTGGCAGTGGTGCAAAAATGATTTAGAATAGCACCAACAGAAAGAAATGTTGTAGTCCACATAGGCACAAAACAGTTCAATAAATCAGCAAAAGTTAGCAAAAAATAAAATTAAGAGCTGTGGTGAACAGATAATCTTAATGAGGAATTACTGGCAGTCCTGTGTTTTACCTCTAATTTTCCCAAGCTGTGATGTCATTTCCTGTGCTAGTTATTTAGAAAATGGATGCCTGCAGGAGTAAGGTAGGGAAACTTACTATGTTACATTGCTGGCTCTAAAAGAGTTACGGGTTTGGTCAATAGCTTATTTGAAATAGATTTCCACTGGCAACAATATTTTCAACACTAGGAGGCAGTATAGCACAATGGTTTAAGGCTCTGAGCTGCAAATCTGGTGACATCCCACAGCTTCCACTTGCATACTATGTGACCCTGAGCAAGTCACTTAACTTCCCTGTGCTCCCAGGTCACACCTGTAAAAAAAAAAACTTTTCAGCTTAGCGTGCTACTCATGGTGAAACAATTAACTAAAAAAAGATAAAAGCACCTTTCTTTGTACATGGGTGTTCCCTTTAATTCTGTGTAATAGTTTGTGTTCTTAATGTCACATTCCTTTCTGTAACTTATGTAACGTTGCCTTTAGTTGAAGATATAAACAAGGATAAGTTAAAAGGGAGTGGTGACTTAAAGAAGAACTACAGTAAACATTTTCAAAAACTTATGTTGTGCAGCCTGTTTTCATTTGAATCTGTAGTCCTAGTGTGTCTTTCCTATTGTTTGCTACTAGAACATTTTTTAAATTTGCCTGATAATTTCATTTTTCATTTTTATTTTACACTGGAAAGGCATGTGAGTGAAATTGCTTGTTTTCATAAGGGTCCAATGTATAGGGGTAAGGAAGAACACAGTACAGGGAGGGAAACAATACATTTATAGAAATCATACAAAAATACTGGAGAATTATGTATACATATTTGAGGTAAAAACACAAGAATTTACAAAACATTGTGTACAAATCAGAGAAATATTTACATATCAATTGTGGTATTAGCATCATAAATAAACAGAAATTAGTAGCTCCATGATTACAAAGCTTTGCTAGGAAAACTTAGGGGACTGAGGGAAAGGTAGGGTGATTAAGGACAGAGTAAAAGGAATTAGAGAAAAAGGAAGGTGTAGGTTAGGGGCAGTTACATGCAGAACTGTTAAGGAGGAGGTTTGTAGGAGTGTTTTTTTTTAATTCAATATACTTCATTAATTTTAAAGATTGTATATAAAGCACAACCTCCAGAAATGAACAAACAACATATAAACATTTAACACCTATTACAAAACTATAAAAAAATTTCTAACCTCCCAACCCACCTCAGAGGCATATAACATATGAAAGAGATGCAGTCCATTTGGGGTGAATATCTGGTTTTGTTAGAGTGCGTTTGAAGACAGTGATGGATGGGCACTGAGAGAGAGAGAGAGAGAGAGACTGAGGCAGTGCATTGAAGAGTTTAGTGCCCCTGTACTCAAGTGAGCGCTGATCGTGGGAGGTGCGGTATAGTGGATTGCAAAGAAGCTACCTGAGGTTTGTCTGGAGGTGCCAGAGTAAGTAGGCCTGGAAAAGAGGGAGGCGGTGCTGTCAGGGAGTAGACCCATGAGGGATTTGATGAGGAAGGTAGAGGTATTGCTGTTGAAACTGTCCTCAAGAGGGAGTCAATTTGCCATTCTGTAAAGAGTGGAGTGATGGATTGTCCTGGGGAGACCAGTGACAAACCAGAGGATGCTGTGGGGAGTGAACCTCAGTCTGTTTAAGTTTTTGAGGGGGGGGAATAGACTAGGCAACCATAGTCAAGGAGGGGGAGCAGGAAACTGTTAGCAAGTCAGGTCCTGGAGTCAGGGGTGAGGAATTGTTTAATATGGTATAGCATCCTGAGTCTTTGGTGCACTTTTTTGATAAGAAAGGTTATAAAATTATCAAAGGTTAGGTGTCTGTCAAGGAGGATCCAGCGATATTTAAATTCAAATGCTCTTTCTATCAGGTTGTCGTCATTCTCTGCGAGGGCGAAGTCAAAGTTTATGTTTTTTCTGATACTCAAAAAAACAACAAATTTGTTGTTTTTTTTTGGGTATTGAGGACAAAGCCATATGCAGTGTACCAGGAGTAGAGTCTATTGAAAGGTATCCTGTTAGATTAGCACTACCAGAATAGCACCAGTCAACTTGGTGCTAGTCTGGCTAGTGCTATCATGGACAGCAAGCAGGGATGTAGAGCACTTGCGATATGCACTTCCCTGGTCACTGTCCATAGTGCTGCCACAGGACAAAGGCAGCAAAATACAAGGGGAAGGCCGAGCTGCTCCCATGGCGTGGAGGGTTGGAGCTTGGAGCAGCTCAGCCGGGAGGCAGTGTAGACCAGGGTTCTAATCCTGGTCTCAAACCATTTTACAAAACTTGGGACTTGTTTTTTTTTTACAAGGGGCCGTGGAAACAGTATTCCACAGCCCCACACATTTAAGTTCCTATGACTCCCCCCCCCCTTGAGTGAGAAATTTATAATGTCCGGGGCTGTGGGGCAGAGCCCCTGCCCCCCACAAAAACAAAATCAATGGCATATTTGCCATGCTGTTGATGCCAATGGCATTGAGGTCAGCTATGGTCCGACCCAGTACCCTACTGAAGTCAGATAGGAGTTTGTGGTGAAGAGCAGAGGGGCTTTTGTCGCTACAGTGAAGGGCTGCATCGTCCACATAAATTATGAGCTTGGTGGAGGTGCATATGCCTGGGAGGGAATTAACAAAGAGGGAGAATAGTAGGGGCCAAGAATGGAGCCTTGTGGGATGCCTTATTTAATGTGACAGACTTCGGAGAAGTGACCCTCAATCAAGGTTCTTTGTGTCCTATGATTGAGATAGTTATGGGTCCAGTTGACTGCATTGTTGGAGAAGTTCAGTTGGGTGAGGGTTTTGAGGAGAATGCCATGATCGACCAGGTTGAATGCTTTGGTGAGGTCTACAAATTATGTGTCTGTGTAGAGACCATCGTTAATGGCCTGGTAAATATCTTATGTAAAATTGACCAAAGCAGTCTTCAAGTTGTAGTGGACCCTAAAACCATGCTGGGAGCTGGAAAGGATGTTATATTTATTAAGGAAGTCAGTGGTCTGGTCAAGGACAATTTTTTCAATAATTTTGGAAAGTAGTGCAAGGATTGATCTGTCTGATCTGATTGATGGGTCTGAAGTTGTTGATGTTATTTTTAGAGCCAGATTTGTGGAAAGGTCTGATGATAGCATTTATCCAGATGTGGGGAAAGTCCCCAGTGGACAGGGAGTGGTTGAAAATGTTGGTGAGGGGGGCGGCAATGGGGTTACTAACCAGTTTAAAAGATGTGATAATCCAAACCATCGGGGCTGATACTCAGTCTGGGAATCAGTTTTCCTAAGGTATCTGATTATGTTGAATGGTGTGAGGGTCCAAAAGTAAATCTTAGGAGTGGAGGTGTGGGGTTCTGAGGAGTGCGAGGGATTGTTCAAGTGACTTTGGAAATTTGGGAGGGGAGGTGGAGCAGGGTTTGTATTTGTCCAGATGACCAAAGAAGGTGTTGAAATGGCTGGCTACCACTAGTGGGTCATTCATAACGTTACCCTCGACTGTGAGGGCAATACGCTCATCATTTGTATCTCTACAGAGTAGTTTGTTGAGGGTCCCCCAAAGGAGTTTGGAGTTACCCCTCTTGAGGAATTGTTTGTCTTTGAAAAAAATGATTTTGGCAGTATGGACAGTGGATTTGTCCTTGTTACGGAGGGATTTGTAATGCTGGAGGAGACTGGGAGTGTTGGATTTTCTGAAGTTTTCCCAGGCTCTGTCTCTCTGCCTCATTAATTTCAGAAGGTCAGGTGTGACCCACTCATTGTGTTGTCCGCTGACCTTGATCTTTTTCAGAGGGATGAAGGAGTGGCAGATTTCAGGAAGGTCTGACTGAAGGTGTCAAGGGTGACATTGATGTCATCATTGTGCTGGGTGAGGGACCAGTCTGTAGCAAGGATAGCATTTGAGAATTCAATGATGTCAAGTTTTTTAGCTGTCTGGTATTGTATATATGTAGTTTGGCTCAGATTTAAGGTCCTTAGCTGACCAGTTGAAGAAGATTGCGCAATGATCACTTAGGGAATCTGGAAGGGTCTCAGAGTCAATTGCCCTGGAAGGGTTTGTGACTATGATGCAGTCAATTAAGGATTCATGGCTTGTTCTTTAGTTAGTGCAGGTGAGAAGGTAATGATTTGATGCAAACCGAGGCCAGTAATAAACTCCCTGGCTTCATCTGGGAGGTCCCTGTAAATGCTGGTAAGACCAAAAAGGGCAGGAGAGCTATGGATTTCTCCCTACCCACCCAAAACAGTTTCTCTCCCTTAATTAAGCTAATAGATTCAGTACAGAATGAAATCCAGGACATTGTCAACATGTTGGGAAATGAGGGGGTCAAAGATGGGAGAGTCGGGGAGAAGGACACTTCTGTTGTGGTCCTCATGGGGGATCTTGAGACAAACTCAATCTTGGCCCAAGATTTGAATATGCCAGGAAATAATGCAGACGAACCAGTTACTTCCCAGTTACCTCTGATGCTGATTCAGGAGGGTAGTGAAATGGATATGGAATCTGAACCTTTTGGAAATTCTAACAGAGTATTTGTCATAGGTGATTCCATCATAAGGTATACTGATACCTACTCAACGAAGGACAACAAAGAGATAGTTAGCAGCTCCTATTATGCCAATTATGTGATGTCAGACGCTTATTACCTAAAATAGTACAAAAGAGAAATGATAGTCCAATTATAATTATTCATGCAGGTACTAATGACATTGGGTACACCAGGAATGAACATAGTTACTTGGAACTGTTGAACATTGCCAGAATAATACAGAGTGTTAATGGTACAGGGGTGTTTTCAGAAATGTTACCAGTACCTAGAGCCTCAGAGGTCCAAAAGCACAACATTTTAAGAATCAATAATTGGATCAGGAAATGGTGCATTCTGAACAACTGGCAATGCATAATGTCTTGGGAATCCTTTTTTAATAATCGTTCCTTGTATAATAAGGATGGATTACATCATAATAGAAATAGCAGCAAAGCTATTGACAAGAATTTAAACTTCTATTGGGGGGGCTTACAATTGTTAGCATGAAAACCCTGCTAAGAACTCTGCAGAGCACCATTCATGATGCAAGTAGACCTGCAAAAAAAAAAACCACAAGCCAGGATATTAATGTACTATTATTGAATGCTAGAAGCATAAGAAAGAAAATGTCTGAATTAAAGCATGAACTCTCCTCTGAAAATATAGACATTTGTGCTGTAACTGAAACTTGGCTGAAGTAGGCAGACTGGGATGTCCATACTGAGGGCTATGAGTTTATTTACAGAGACAGGGTAAATAAATCAGGTGGACGGGTGGGCCTTTTTATTTCTACACACCTTAAGCCGCAGATGGTTAAGACCAACGTCCATAGCTACGACGTTGCACAAATGTGGGTCAAAATTACAACCAATAGGAAAGATATCATGCTGGGTGTGTGTTACAGAGCACCCTGCCTAAGTGAAAAGGAAAATGCTAAATTAATGGATGCATTGGAACAAACTAATTTAAGCAGTAATTGTATCCTATTAGGTGACTTTAATTTTCCTAAAATTTATCGGAACCTGTGGCAGGGTCCTAGTAGCCTAGAAAACAGGTTTATAGATTTTTGTATCAGTAACAACTTGAAACAATTTGTTAAGGATAAGACCAGAGACAGTAATATACTCGACCTTATATTAAGTAATATGGAAGATTGTATAGGGAACATAGTTACTCTCTCCCCTCTTGCAGGTAATGACCACAACATGGTCATGTGTACATTGAATGAACAAACCAGTAAAGTATCCGGAATTACTAAAATTGGGAATGACAAAAAGATGGATTCTGCCAGTATGAAACAGTTTCTAGGAGACTGGGATTGGGAAAATGACTTAAGGGATAGAGGCCTGGAGGACTCCTGGAATATTGTTAAGAACAAAATACATTACTGTATGGATAAGTTCTTCCCAATAGCAAATAAATATGATAAGCGAGGGTTTTCAAGGAGAATAAAGATGTTAATTAACAAAAGAAATAAGGCCTATAAGAATTTCATAAGACGCCCCAATGACCAAAGAGCTGAGAAATATACAAGCTTGGTAAAGAAATGTAGAAAAGCTATCAAAAGGGCTAAGGCCAAGTCAGAATATGATTTGGCCTGCTTTAAAGACAATGGCAAACAGTTTTACAATGATATTGGGAGTTTAAGGTCTGGGAACAAATATCTTTCTAATATAACCTGAGAAAATGTAGTTATTGATAACAAGACTGATATGGTAAATAGGTTCAAGTCTTACTTTCCATTGATAGATCAGAAGTCAGAGGGTCAAATTAAGGTAGATACATACAAGGACAGGGTAGATAAAAAATATAGCATTGAGGTAGCAGATGTTTTTGAGAAACTAACAAAACTGGATGTCAACAAATCTTGTGGGCCACATGACATTCATCCAATGCTTTTGAGTAAGATGGCAGCAGAATTAGCTGGTCCACTTGCCCTGCTGTTTAACAGATCTCTGGCTCCTGGTATGGTGGTCCAAAACTGGAAAATTGCACATCACCCCTGTACATAAAAAAGGGAGCAAATCACTGGTGGAAAACTATCATCCCATTAGTATCACCTCCCCGGTTGGTAAACTGCTCGAGGGGTTTGTTACAGAATTCCTACTAGATGATCTGAAAAGCTTAGGCATATTAGATATAATGCAACATGAATTTTCACAGGAAAGGTTGTGTGTTACCAACCTTAAGGATTTTTCTGAGCCAGTGAGCCAGGCCTTGGATCAGGGCTTACCAGTGAACATTGTGTATCTTTATTATAGTAGGGCATTCAATTCGTGTCACATTAGAAACTGCTATACATGCTATCAGATATGGGAGTGGAGTCTGGCATTCTAAAATGGATTCAATCTTGGTTTTATAACAGACTTCAAAGGGTGCAGATTAGAGGGTATTGTTCAAACTGGGGCACAGTGATGAGTGGGGAACCTCAGGGCTCAGTTTTGGGCCCTACTCTATTCTATACCTTTCTGTCCAGCATTCAAGGTCTGGATGGCATATAGATACAAAAGTATGCTGATGACATAAAGGTGGGGGTCATTGCTAATACTTAATCTATTCTGAAATTGAAAAATTATCTGCACTCACTGGAACAGTGGGCCCAACAACACACACTAGATTTCAATGAGAGCAAATGTAGAGTCATGCATTTTGGTCACGATAACCTAAATGCAGTATATAAGATAAATAATAAGGTTATAAATGCTACATCCAGTGAAAAGGATCTGGGGTGTTTATTTCTGACAATTTAAGTTTCGAACTTCACAACAGAGAATATGTTAAAAAAGCAAATAAATTAATGGGCAATATATTTAGAGATATGCAAAGTAGAAAAGAAGAAGTGTTGGTACCCCTTTATAAATCACTGATAAGACCAGTTTTGGAATATGGTGCCCCATTTTCCACATTACAAAGTATTGGTAGTATAAAATCATTTGAACAGGTCCGGAGGAGATTCACTAAAAGGGTTTATAAGGTCAGAAATAGTACATATCCAGAGAGGATGCAAGATCTTGTTCTATACTCCCTGACATATAGGAGGGTGAGAGACGATTTAAAATTTGTTTACAGGGCATTTAAGGATGACACTCTTCTGGAATTTGCAGGCTTATGTAAAAAAATGCATATGGTAAGGGTTAATATAGGACATAGGCAGCTGCTGCAGGGAGAGAGGTTTAGTACTACTAGAAGAGGGCTTTGGTTCAGCCAGAGAGTGGTGAGCATGTGGAATGCATTACCGAAGGAGGCGATAGACACACCCACAATCAACATGTTTAAGTTAAGGTTGGATAAACATATGGGGGATAAAATTAGGGATTTCTACCACTAAATTAGTGGCAAGTTTATTATGGCTCAAGTAGCTGTTTGACTTGTAACCATACCTATGAACCTATCTGCTTGACTTGTACCCCAGTTAATGTTGAAGTTGTCAAGGATTATCTACTCACGGTTACTGGGGAGGGAATTCTTTAGGTGGAGGAAAGTAACAAGTTCATTGCTGGGGGTGCCAGGGGGAAGTAGGCTGTGGAGAGAGTGAGAGTGTTATTATTACCAAGGATGATATTAACTGAGAGGGTTTTGAGACTGGGGGTTCCTGGGTTAAGATCAAATTCTGTCTAGGTGAGTTGGTTAGAGATGTAAATGAGGAAGCCTCCCCCTCTCCTATCAACTCTGTCACATCTAAATAGAGTGTATCCCAAAATATTGACTTCATTGGAAGGGATGTTGCCAGTGAGCCATGTATTGGTGAGAGCAATGACATCAAATGTATTGGAGGTGACCCAAGATTCGAACATGTTTTTTTTGGCAGGGAGGCTTTGTATATTGTGGTGGACTATTTGGAGGGGGTAGCTGGCTCTAGGAAGGTGGCTGTGGGTGGGTGTAGAGGGATTTTATGGCCCCCTTGGAATCACCATGTTTGAGTTTTTTCATTGCTTTTCATTTTCCTACAATGTCTCTTGTCCTATGCGACAGTGATGTGTCTGTGACCACTGATTCAGTGAGTGATAGCAGCAACAGCAGCAATCTACAATTAGGACCTTGATGTTTTGGCCTCAACTAAACAACTCCTTCTAATTTACTCTGTTTTCTAGGTATGCATCTATGTCTAGCCAGCAGGAGTGAATGTTTTGTTTTTAAAGCTGTTGTTTCATCAATCAACACACAGCCATAAGGAAGCATGCAAATCACCCAAGGTCATCATTACTTTAATTATGGAAGACTCTAGCCATTTTCTTCTAGAATATCCCACTCAGTTATCCCACAGGTGTTTGCCAAACTGTGTGTATCCCCCCTATAAATGGGGGTACCAAAAAGTCTTCCTTGAGCTTGCCTAAATTCTCACTGCCAGGTTGGTGTCCTGCATTTTACCAGTTTAAATGTATTGCCAGAGAGTGCTTGTATAGCCTCTGTGTACTGTCTCTTTAAGAGCTACCTGGATTGCAGACATAATTAATCTGGGAGGGGGGGTGAGTGTTTATGCCCGAGTCCCATCCGGCTGCCAACACTGCTCCGTTCTGCCATCGTAATTACCGCAGAGGCAGCTCTGTTAGAAGATGTACTTGTTTGCTGATCATTTATTAGAATAGTAATAATACCACAGTTTTGTCTAACCTGCCTTCTTTGCAGCATGGACATTTCTGTTTATCTCCACCATCTTGGTCCCGGACTGCTGAAATGGGCCAATCAGTACCTTTGGGGACTCTAAAATGGAGCCTGTCCGCAGGGGCTTTGTGGGAGGAAAATTCCGTAGGAATTGTAGTTTTGGGCTTTTGGCACCTAAATAAACCTGGAGGGGGAGCCCTTGTGATTGACAAAAGAATCAGCCAACCAAACCTTTTGGATCCTGGGGAAAGTCCCAGACTACTTGCAGTTTCAGTTCAGTCTGAGTTGGGAAGTGAAAGCGGTAACAGCTTCAGTGATTCAAGCAGTAGCCCTTGCGTAATTCATGTGGGAGAATTGTGAAAGGGCTGAGTGTTGGTCTGCCTGTCTATCTGCTGTCCCTGAGAGGGAAAATAGAGTTTATTCGGACTGAATCTGAGTTGTGAGAACTATTTAAGTCACTGAACTGTGATCAGGCTTTAACCTGAAGAATACCAAAGATTTGCTGAATGCGAATGGCCTGTCAGGATTTCCAGCCTCCTTTGAACTCCCGGTTTTGTGCAGAGACTCTGTAATTGCGACCGGATAGCAATGTGCCTGGTATAGTGGAATTTCTTACATGTAAATGTGCTATGTGCTGTTAGTGGGTCATGATTTGGTTCCCCACTGTGTGTTGAACTGTTCTGCTCGCTGGAGGCTGCATCCAGCTCCAATGGACTGAATCCATATTTATCTCCCTTTGACCTGGGCCTTGCCACACTGGCCCAGCCAGAATACCCGCTGCACAGAGAAAGCCATCGACGAGAGACCTGCCTGGGGATCAGCCACCTGCTCAACGCTTTAAACAGGAATGACGCTTCGGTGATTCATGTGGGCCCTGCTTCTCCTGGCACTCCAGCTCAACAACCTGCAGTCTCGATTTCATCCTGCTTGTGTCCTGCATCGGGTATCATGAGTAGACATCAGGGTAGCTCCCTGCAACAACAGCTAAATCTAAAGTGTTGTCATCTGATTGCTTTGTTGTCTTTTCTGTCATGAACTGAGCACTCCAGCTCTGGATTACAAATAGTGTGTGTTGTGCATGTTGCTTTCTTCCATCACAGGACCCCAACCAGCTGCGATGCTGGCCTACCCTGGGCAGCAATCCTAGCTAGCCCACCTTCCTCCTACCTGGGTACCCAGTGTGTGTGACTGTGTAGGGACTCTGAAGTGCATGCATGACTGTTTGATTGATATAGCCTTTAAGCATATCAACCTGATTACGCCCTCCCTTGTTTAAGTCCCTGAATAAATCAGATCTAACTCTTCTTGCATTTAACCTGACTGTGGTTCCAGTTTGTGCCAAATATACTGTACTGTTGCTATTTGCTGTGCATAACCTTATTTTATCGGGGGTCTCCAGGGTCGAGCTAGAGGAACCAGCCCTGGTGGTAAGTGCAAACAGTGTGGGTAATTGTATGGTGAATAAGGATCATTGTGAAAGTGATTATTGTATATTGTTCAGGCCACTAGAAGGGAAAGAGGGGGGTTACAGTGTTCTGGAGGGCTATGCCCAGGTTAGGTTGACCACTAACAACCCTGACCTCTGGGTGGAGGCACCCATTTCAGTACCCAGGCCTCTTAACCTGCAACTAGCCATGCAGGCAGGGGTAGTAGCCCTTGGGATAGCACCACCTAGGGGTTACATCTTGGAAGCTTACCGCTGGGATTTTGTGTCTTCTAGTGGCCGAAATAGCAGATTATTTTCAAACATAAATGGCTACCCCAACAGAAGTGGCTGTGCACCAGTTGGAGGGGTGTTTTACGGGGCAAGAGATTGACCCCCATAATGCTTTGCTAATACTGGATATACCTATGGGCATTAGTAAGGACACTGTTGAAGGGGCACTTTCTAAAGATGAATGTTTGAAAAAAGCTGTAGTGGTGGGTCGACAGGCTGATTTAACTGCCCAAACTCTCATGGCCTTGGTGGAGTGTAGCGACCCCCTGGACAGTTCAAGGGTGCCCCAGACTATCACTCCAGAAGGGTTCCCAGCTGCCTGGAGGGTGATAACCAAAGATAGCAAGGATCCCTTAGAGGATGAGCCCCCACCGTTATCTGAGTCTTTTGAGGAGACGTTTGCCAAGTTGTCACTGGAGGAGGGTAAAACTGTGGAGGAGTTTAAAAAAGTATTCCTGCCACCTGGGAGTGTCACTTCCCCACTATTCACACCCGCCCCAGCACTTATTCTTTCATCAGCTTCTGTACCTGCCTCTGAGCCAGATGGTAGTCATGGCCCTTACAGCAAACTCAAGGTATTCTCTGGCATCCTCCCTACTCCTAATGGAGAAGTCGACCTGGAGACCTGGATAGTTTCTGCTACTCTTGCAGTACAGGACTGTCAATGCTCAGAGGCCAAAAAAAGGGCCCACCTGGGGGAAAGCCCCCAGGGGTCCACCCTATGTACTTTTTGCTCCCTGAGGTCCCCGAGCCTGATGCCAAAGCCCAAGAGTACATAGTTGCCCATGAAAATGTATTTGGGGCACCACTAGTGTTGAGACCTTGATGTGGAAACTTAAAGATGTTAAACAACAGCCAGAGGAATTGTTATCTGCCTACATGGACCTATTAGAGGGAATCCTACAAACCATTTTTCGGAAAGGAGGCTGGGCTTCTAGTGAAGTGGACCGGTTAAGACTTGATCACATACTCTGCACTGCCTGGCACTCCAGCTGGGTGTTGCTCAAATTGCAACTGCACCAAAGGAAATCTGGCCCCTTGCTCTTTCATGTGTTGATGAAGGAGGTACAGAAAGTTGAGGAGGAAGATTTTTTGGAGTCCTGCACAGTCGTGGCTGCCGCAAACCCTGCTTCAAGCATGGGGTGGATCGCTGATGGCCTGGAATTACTGCAATCACATGATGGAATCCGAGAACTAAATGCCAGCCACGGGGAGCCCATCAAGAGAGGAACCGCTACGGATGCTCCACCATGGGATAAACTGCTGAGGGGGTTCAGAGAAACAAAAAAACAGTCTCTTTATGAAGGCTGCACCTACGGGTATAGACCCAGATCCTTATCAGACTGCATCTGCTATGGGGTTGGGGGTGCACATCCAGGCATCTCCTGCTGACAGCAGCTCAAAAATTGATGACTTGACTATGGAAGTGAGAGAATTCAGGAGATGTCTCCAAATGCTCGTTCCACCACAGAAAGAGGTGGAATCAAGGTTTTCTGTTGGTAGTACCCCTGCCTCCATTCCCAATGTGATGCCTCGGCCACACCAGACCTCGGAAGGCATATTTTGCCATAATTGTGAGAAGGATGGGCACATAAAGAGAGAATGCCAGTCCCCAAAAGACCTAGATAAAGTTGTATACAGACTTCAAGGGGAGCTTTGGAAAGAGAGACCATGGCCTGGGAGCACCGGAAATGACCACAGTGCAGGATTGAGAAACCCTAACTTAAACTTCTTTGTGGCTAAATTGTCTGTCCAGGCCTCTGCTACTGCCTCTCCAGACTGGTCCAGAATAGTGGGTCCTTCGATGGAGACTTCTGTGACTGTCAATGGTATCCATGCTTGGGCTGTGCTCGATAGCGTGTGGCAAGTGACCATTGTATTCCAGGACTGGTATGGCAAACACTTATCTGATGTGCCACTACAATGTCTGGAAGATTTGCATGTGTGGGGCCTGAGCGACAAGTCTTATCCCTACCTAGGATATGTCCAGCTCTGGTTGTCTTTCCCTGTGACTGTAACTGGTGTAGATGAACAAGTAGAGACACTAGCCCTGGTGTGCCCTCCTATGGGATTTTATGATGGGATTCCCTTACTCATCGGAACCAACGCCCACATGTTTGGAAGACTAGCACAGCTGTGTCACGAAAAACAAGGGAAATGGACTGGGTGGGCACTGAGAATCCCAGCACTGATAAAGAGAGTCTATGATCTGCAAAAAACGGACTACCGAAGCCGACGGAGATGAGCCGGTGGGGATAATGTGGAAGAATGATCTTGATTCTCTGGTATTCCCTCCCAATGCTCAGTACACCATTCAGGGAGAGATTCACATTAGAAAGGAAGTGAAAAATAAAATATTAATGTTGGATGCACCGGGTGATGGAAAGCTGCCAGAGGGATTATTGGTTAAACCCAGCATTTTGCCTGCCCATGCCCACACCAATGCATGATGAGTGATGGTCCAGATTTGGAATGTGTCAGATCGGGAGGTATGGTTGTACAGAGGGTGCACCCTAGCTACAGTACACTGTGCAGACACTGCCATATTACTCAGCAACAAGTACTCTGGTGAAAAGGAAAAAGTGACCCCAGACTTATTTGACTTTGCTGATTCCCCGTTGCCAGCTGAATGGAAGGCTAGAATTAGCAAGAAACTCACCCTGAGAGACCAAGTGTTTTCGTTAAAAGAATGGGATGCAGGGTGTGGCCATGGTGCAGAGCATCACATACGCCTACATGATGACCGGCCATTTCGGGAGAGATCCCGACACCTTGCCCCAGCGGACATTGATGATGTTAGGAGGTACCTGCAGGAAATGCTTGCTGCTGGCGTTATACAAGAATCAAGGAGCCCATATGCCTCTCCCATTGTGGTTGTGCATAAGAAGAATGGGTCAGTGAGGATGTGTGCTGATTATCGAACCCTGAACTGGTGAACCATCCCAGATCAGTACACCATGCCCCATATACAAGATGCCTTGGATTGCTTGAATGGGAGCAAATGGTTCCCGGTATTGGATCTTCACAGCAGATATTATCAGATTCTGATGGCCCTGGAGGACCATGAGAAAACAGCCTTCATCTGTCCTTTGGGGTTCTACAAATTCCTGAGAGTACCACAGGGGATTTCGTGTGCCCCGGCCACCTTTCGGTGACTGATGGAACGTGCGGTGGGAGATATGAACTTGCTGGAATGTCTTGTGTACCTTTATGATGTCATTGTGTTCGAATGCACATTAGAGGAGCATGAGACCCAACTGTTTAAAGTGCTGGACCAATTGGAAGACTTCAGCCTCAAGCTGTCCATCGACAAGTGCCAGTTTTTCAAACCTCCATGAAGTATGTGGGGCACATAGTATCTGCAGAAGGGATAGAGACCAATCCCAGTAAGGTTGAGTCACTGACCACTTGGTCCCAGCCCCATAACTTGAAAGAACTACAATGTTTTCTGGGGTTCTGTGGCTACTACCGCAGGTTCATAAAGGACTATTCAAAGGTGATTCGCCCGCTCCTGAATCTTTCATGAGGTTACCCCTACCAACCGTAAATACAAAAAAGGGTCTGTCAAAGAACCAGAGAAAGTGTACTTCCGCAGAGGTGAACCTTGTGGGCCCCGCTGGACACCCGAACGTGAAGCAGCCTTCCACAAAGTCATATACCAGCTCACCCATGCCCCCATCCTCGCCTATGCTGACCCTACCAAACCCTATGTGCTGCATATGGACGCTAGTCTGCAGGGCCTAGGAGCTGTGCTGTATCAAGACCATGAGGATGGTTTGAGACCAGTAGTTTTCACCAGCAGGAGTTTGAATCCATCAGAGTGAAACTGTCCTGTGCACAAGCTGGAGTTCCTTGCCCTAAAATGGGCCATCATTGACCAGTTTCATGAGTACCTCTATGGGGCAAAGATATTAGTGAAGACCGACAATAACCCTTTGACCTATGTACAGACTTCAGCTAAGTTAGACGCCACTGGGCACCGGTGGCTTTCTGCCTTATCAGCCTATGATTATACTGTTGAATACAGACCGGGACTGAACCATATTGATGCTGATGCCCTGTCACGAAGGCCCACTTCCAAGAGTGATTGGGTCAGGCTGTCTGAGCCTGACATCCGAGCATTGTGCCTAAAGTTTGACAGAGATGAACAGATGTCTGCGGACACAGTGTACTGTCTAGTAGATTGCTTGGGCCCTCCTGACACCTGCATACTGGCAGCCTATTGCCATTTCTCTACTCTAGATATTAGTGCACTGCCTCAACTTGACAGTGACAGTATTCAGTGGGCTCAATCCTATGATTCAACCCGCACTTGTTGCCCTGCGTGCAGGGAAAGATGTGTCTAAGTTGTGTTCCCCTGACTTGCAAACTGCCCTATTATTTAAAGAAGGTCCCTGGTTGAAGTTACTCAATCAGTTGTTATACAGAGGGACAGTGAATCATAGTGGTCAAGTAGACAAGCAACAATTGGTCCTGCCCATGGCCTTTAAACACTTGGTACTGAGGTCCCTCCATGATCACATGGGGCACCTCGGTATTGACAGGACTCTCAACCTGGTACGATCTCGATTCTGCTGGCCCAAGATGGGGGCCGATGTTGAGCACCATCTAGAGACCTGTAGTCATTGCCTGCAAAGAAAAGCCCTGCCTCAGAGTGCTGCCCCCCTTGTCAATATCATTACCAGCGCCCCCATGGAACTGGTCTGAATAGATTTTTTGTGCTTAGAACCTGATCAGCAGAATATTGGCAATGTGTTAGTGGTTACAGATCATTTCACATGATATGCACAAGCTTTTCCTACTAAAGATCAAAAGGCCTCTACCGTGGCCAAGGTGCTAATGGAAAAATTCTTTGTCCACTGTGGTGCCCCCCAGCAGATCCACTCTGACCAAGGCAGAGACTTTGAAAGTAGACTAATCAAAGAAATACTTTCTCTGTGGGGGGTGCAGAAGTCAAGAACCACCCCCTATCACCCGCAGGGGGACCCTCAGCCAGAATGCTTTAACTGCACTCTTCTAGACAAGCTGGGCACCCTCCATCCAAAAGACAAGCATAAGTAGAGCCAGCAGATTAGCACCTTTTTACACGCATACAATTGCACCAAAGATGATGCTACTGGGTTCTCCCCCTGTGGTCTCATGTTCAGGAGGGAGGCCTGACTGCCAGTTGATGTCTGCTTTGGGGTCTCTCCAGATGGAGTCTGAGCTGAAAACTTCCTGCAGTATGTACAGAAACCGAAAGCTCAATTGAACCATGCATATCAACTGACCCCAACAATGGCTGCCAAGAGAAATCTCGCGGACAAAGAGAGGCACAACAAGAAAGTAAAGGCCCAAGAACTACAACCCGGAGATTGTGTGCTGTTACACAGTTTGGGACTGCATGGCAAGCACAAAATTGTTGATAGGTGGCACCCTCTTCCTTGTGTAGTAGGTTGAAAATTGGATGATCTACCAGTGTACAAGGTGCGCCCAGAGAATAACTCCAAAGCTGTCAAGACCATGCACCGTAACCACTTGCTGCCCATCGGCCAGGTTATCATTGAGTCTGAACCACCAGAAATTGATTCCCCTTGGCTGGTGACTCATGCTGCTGCAAGGAGGAGACAGAGTCCATTTGCTTCAGCTGTTAAAGATTCAGAGCCCTCTCCCCAGCAGGCCTTGAATGATAGTGACTGTCAATCCATCTCTGAAGAAAGTGACTGTGACAATGCCTATTACCCCTCCTATGAATTGAGTCAGCTGTTTTGAGGTAAACCTATGACAAACTGTGGAGATGAAGCTGGGCCTTCAGGACTGCATAACCCCCCAGTTTTTTCTTTGGATCCAGTGGCCCCTGAAAGTGAGGTGCAAAGCCTCATATCTGAGGTTGCAGACTCTGTGTTTTGTGGAACTGTGTGAATTGCCATAAGAAGGGGCTGATAGTCTGAGTCTCCCTGGTGACACACCAGAACCTGAAGAATAATGAAAGAGTGTTGACATACCCCTTTCAGAGCTGAAAAGCCTAATTGTGCCAGAGACTCCTCAAAATGAGCAACCTGGGCCTTTGTCAGAAGATAATAATGAGCAAAGTGTTGTGGGGGCAGAGCATACAGAGCAAGGAACTGACAGTACTCCCAGTTTGGACATTCACATCCATGCAGAGGTACCCCTCACAAATGATGAAAGTTCCAGAGTTAGTGCTGAAAGTACAGAGACTGTGGTTGCTCCTCCCAGAAAGACCGGCCAAGTTGTCAAGCCAGTGCTATGCTTTAGTTATGATTCCATTGGGAGGCCTGTGGATTTGCCTCTCAATGTGGTTCACAAAGGGGTTTATGTCTTGCCAAGCTCACTTCCCAAATTGAGCCTGATGGCCAAATCCAGGTTACTTGTTCATTCCTCTCACCGTGGTACCTCTGCCCCATCCAGCCCCAAGTTAGCTGATAGTGAAGGGTCCCCTCTTATGCTGCTTAATGTACAAGAAGTTATTACATGAATCAGTATAGTGATGTTCCAAGTATGTTAATCATAGTGAAATCAGTATTACCTGTATGAAACATGCATAAGTATTGTCAGTATGGATATAGTATTGTGAAGTATGTTGAAATGTATAGTAATGTGACAAGTTTATGTTACTGATATATCAGATAGTATTTGCATAGCATACTAATGTCACATATGTCTTGATTATATTGCATTTGCAATAGTGTGATGGTACAGACTTGACGCAGATGCCAAGTTTTCTCCAGGCAGGGAAGGGCGTAACCTTCCTACAAATGGGGGTTCCTGAAAAGTCTTCCTTGAGCTCACCTAAATGCTCACTGTCAGGCTGGTGTCCTACATTTTAGCAGTTTAAATGTTTTGCCAGAGAGTGCCTGTATAGCTTCTGTGTACTGTCTCTTTAAGAGCTACCTGGATTGCAGTCATAATTAATCGGGGAGGTGGCTGAGTATTTCTATGCTCGAGTCCCGCCCAGGCTGCCAAATAATCGCTCTGTTCTGCCATCGTTATTAGCTCAGCGGGAGCTCTGTTAGAAGATGTACTTGTTTGCTGATTATTTATTAGAATAGTAATAATATTGCAGTTTGTCAAACCTGCCTTCTTTGCAGCATGGACATTTCTGTTTATCTCCACTATCTTGGTCCTGGACTGCTGAAATGGGCCAATCAGTATCTTTGGGGACCCTAAAATGGAGTCTGTCCCCAGGGGCTTTGTGGGAGCAAAATTCCCTAGGAATTGTAGTTTTGGGCTTTTGGCACCTAAATGAACCTGGAGGGGGAGCCCTTGTTGTGATTGACAAAAGAATCAGTCAACCAAACCTTTTGGATCATGGGGAAAGTCCCAGACTGCTTGCAGTTTCAGTTCAGTCTGAGTTGAGAAGTGAAAAGAGTAACAGCTTGAGTGATTCAAGCAGCAGCCCCTGCGTATTTCACGCGGGAGAACTGTGAAAGGGTTAGGTTTTGGCCTGCCTGTCTACCTGCTGTCCCTGAGGGGGAAACTAGAGTTTATTCAGACTGAATCCGAGTTGTGAGAAAGATTTAAGCCACTGAACTGTGACCAGGCTTTAACTTGAAGAAGACTGAAGATTTGCTGAATGTGATTGGCCTGTCAGGATTTCCAGCCACCTTTGAACTCCCAGTTTGTGCAGAGACTCTGTAATTGCAACTGTATAGCAATCTGCCTGATATAGTGGAATTTCTTACATGTAAATGTGCTGAGTACTGTTAGTGGGTCGTGACTGGATTCCCGTTGTGTGTTGAACTGTTCTGCTCACTGGAGGCTGCATCCAGCTCCAACGGACTCAATCCGTATTCATCTCCCTTTTGCCTGGGCCTTGCCACACTGGCCCAACCAGAATACCCACTGCACAGAGTAAGCCATCAACAAGAGACCTGCGTGGGGATCAGCCCCCTGCTCAACGCTTTGAACAGGAACAATGCCTTGGTGATTTGTGTGGGCCCTTCTTCTCCTGGAACTCCAGCTCAACAACCTGCAGTCACGATTTCATCCTGCCTGTGTCCTGCATCGGCTATCATGAGTAGACATCAGGGTAGTTCCCTGAAAGGACAGTTAAATCTAAAGTATTGTCATCTGATTGCTTTATTGTCTTTCCTGTCATGAACTGAGCCCTCCAGCTCGGATTACAAATAGTGTGTGTTGTGTTTGTTGCTTTCTTCCATCACAGGGCCCCAACCAGCTGCAATGCCAGCCATCCCTGAGCAACGATCCTGGCTAGCCCACCTTCCTCCTACCTGGGTACCCAGTGTGTGTGACTGTGTAGGGACTCTGAAGTGCATGCATGACTGTTTGATTGATATAGCCTTTAAGCAAATCGACCTGATTTTGCCCCTTCCTTGTACAAGTCCCCTGAATAAATCAGATCTAACTCTTTTTACATTTCACCTGACTGTGGTTCCAGTTTGTGCCAAATATACTGTACTGTTGCTATTTGCAGTGCATAACCTTGTTTTACCGGGGGTCTCCAGGGTTGAGCTAGAGGAACCAGCCCTGGTGGTAAGTGCAAACAGTGTGAGCAATTGCATGGTGAATAAGGGTCATTGTGAAAGTGACTATTGTACATTGTTCAGGCCACTAGAAGGGAAAGAGGGTGTTACAGTGTCCCGGAGAGCTGTGCCCAGGTTAGCTTGACCACTAACAACCCTGACCTCCGGGTGGAGGCACCTGTTTCAGTACCCAGGCACCTTAACCTGCAACTAGCCACACAGGCAGGGGTAGTAGCCCTTGAGATAGCTCCACCTAGGGGTTACATGTGAAGCTAGCACTTATTAGAGCTTCTAGAATGGGAAAGGCACTTTAAATCACAATTCTATTGCTATAAACTTGACACTGAATCAGTATTTACTGAATCATGTCACAGATGCATCATTATCATATGGGGCTGGAGGCATAGTAGGAAAAAGAAGAACAATAAAATATTCAAACATGGAAACCAACATTGGCTATAAAACATGCAGGCAGATTTAATAAAACCTATAACAGCAAACAAGAAAAGGACACACTAGGGCTATACCAACAAATCAAAACACTCTACAAAACATACTTTGCTGTAAATTGTGACTGTAGTTTGCCTCTAAGTGCAGATCTTGGGTTGTTAACAGCCTGTATATTCCTCAGTTCTTGGTATGTCCTTGGTTGCAGATGTGGAACCATAGTCATCACTTTCAGATGGAGAAAGCATGTTTCAGAAGTCTCTGTTCTTAGTTTATTCTGTTAACAGTCACCTGCCCCTGGAATCTACCCTGCACTGAGATTTCTTGATATGTTTTGTGTTTCAACCTTAAAGGCAATGTTCCAAGTTTGTTAGTGACCTTTCCAAATGCAAAGCTTGATTTAACTGCCACTTTAAGGTCTTACCTTGACATAGATGCACAGATATATACTGCAGACTGAGCCATAGAATCAGAAACTGATGACAGCAAAATGCTCACTGGTCCACTTAATATCACTAGCCATATATATAGTATGATGCAAACGTCCTTGTGGTCACTCACTCCCTCTCCCCCATATCATCCTCCCATGCTCTCTGCATCAGCCCTATATGTCTGCCCCATCCTTGCTTGAATCCTTCCACTGACATAATTAACACAGTACCAGGTCAAAACAGTGAAACTAGAACTGCGTGGCAATAACCACGTGGTGTAGAGCGCACCTGCATTTAGTGCAACAGGGGTATAATAGCGGTAGGGAATTACCCAACCCCTGTTGCTCTAAGCTACAACTCAGAAGGGATAAGTTGCTGTGTGCTGGGCTGCCTGGTTGAGCCAATCACGTGGTGTAGTGGTTAAGGCAGTAGGATACATTGGGATTGGAGACCTGAGACCATGGTTCGGTTCTCCCAGGTCTCCTGATGCTACTACTTTTTGTGGCTTTTTGTGTTTCTCCCCATCCCCGTAGTCCACCCCCCCTCGGGGTTTGTTATATAAATTTTGGGGCGTGTGTGTGTGTGTGGGGTGATGCACCCCAGCAAAAAAAGAGAAAGTCCCATTGGTTTCAATGTGGGCACTGTTTATGTTTTGGTCAATGTTTTGTCTGACCGTATTTCAGTCCGCATGGTGTTGCTTGTGGCATTTGTTGCTACGCTATTATTGCCTGTTCAGTTATGACCCTGTGCCATTAACACTAACCCCTCTGACAGCCAGTTCCTCTTATCCACCATCCTGCCTGTAAATGAATAATATCTGATGTCCTTCCTGAATCTCCCTCCAGCCAGTTTCTTTGAGATGCCCATTGTGCCCACATTTTCCATTCATTGGGCCCTATACTATATCTATGTGCGCTATGCGGCCATGATCTGGGCTATATGTTAATCACTTCACATGTTGGGGGGCTACTAGAACTTCACAGCATGCACAAAGCCACACACTATGGGTTACTCTGCCCCCTATCTCAGCTGGCACATGAAGCTCCACACACGGTCATGTTGGGGATTTTTCAGGGAGGTGTGACCACATAATGCAGGATGCACAATGCCACCTACGTGTGGCACAGATTGACATTAGGTGCATATAATATGACTGGGAGACTCCATCTGTTAGTGTCTCTGTGCCTCCACTGCCTGCACTCCTGGGCGACGGACAGCCCTGACCAGATGGGCACAGGCCCATGCCTGCTCACTCCCATCACTCCTGTGCACAACAGAGTGCAAGGCATAGGCCAGGTTGTCCTGGAAAGTTATTCCCAGTCATGAAAGAATTATTGTAGTCACTGCCTGGGCATCCACATCCCAGGATCCCTTGTAGTAGTGCAGCAGTTAACCCACTGGGTGTCCAAGTAGGGCATCTGATTGGATGCCCAGACATGACACACTTGCATGTTTGACACTGCCATGGTGCGAGGCTCCCCACCAACATGTGGGTGAGGATGCAGCTGGGTTCTGTTCATGCTGATGGCCTGCTTATGCATGCTTGGTAGCATCCCAATGCAGAGAGAGCACTACATGCCAGCAGTGCATGGATTGCATGTGTTCTATGCCTAGGGCCTATTGTGAACAGTTCCCCAGTGTTTACCTTGTTTATCTTGTAAAGAAATCTGAACATTTTAGTCATATCCACCTTTCTCTCCTAGTCTTCTCTGCAATTATGTCAAGGTCTTTGAGCCTTTCCTTGAAAGAGCTTTTTTGCTGCCCAAGAATTGGTTTTGTTGCCCTTGCTGCACTCTCAGCCCAATCCCTGGCCTTCTTTGAATACTGACTCCAGAAACAACTGCAGTTCTCCCAATGTAGCTGCACCAGGGAGAGGATCACATCATTCATTCTGCTGTTAATCCTCCTGTTTGTGCACCCCCAGCATCCTATTTGCCTTCCTCACTGATTTGATGTACTTCACTGAGTGCTTTAAGTTGTCTGCTATTTAAACCCTGAGATCCATTGCCTCTGTCCTTTTTTTATGTTTTTATGTTTGCTTGCACGCATGTGCAAGAAACATAGTGCCATCATCTGAGTTTTTCAGAGGTGTGTCAGCAACTTCCAATTCAGTCAGTGTGCTTGCAGGCATGGTCACAGTTCTCCAATCACTGCTGGAGCTGTCTATGACAGCAGTTGAAAATGCAGTGGCATACAGTTGAAAGAGGGAGCTATGCTTCAGTGAGCAGCTCCTCCCCCCCACCCACACACACAGATCAACTGTGTCTGGATACCTGATAGGATGGTGTAGTCTTGTCTAGCTTAGAGAGACAAGCCACACATCATTACTTTAATAAACTGTTCCCTGCCACAGCAGGACCACCAAAATGTGTGGGTGCCTAACAGTCCTTACACATGCCAGCTCTCCAAAGCACACCTTCATGGACTCCATGGGTTCTAATCCTCCAGAAAAAAAATACCTCAGCATTTGATGTGAAAACTCAGACTTCATTGTATGTGCAATTCCAAGTGTTTTCTCTTACTAGACTCTATCAATGTGAACTCCCAACTGCTAAAACCTATGCAAACGAACTTGAGTGTACTGTACTACCTGCAGCTGAAGCAAAAAACAGCCAGAATGAACAAAGAACATACTGCTATGCATTTCAGCAGCAGCCAGTGGGGAAGGTTTTCATGACTGAAGCACTTTAATGTGCCTTTTAGTGCTGTCATATACACACCCCTGTGTGGTAATTCACTAAACTGTACACTTAGTCTGGTAATGCAGCTTCAAAATATTTTTTTTTTCTCTGAATTGCCGTGAGCTGGCATTTAGATAGAATCACACAGCTCTTTCTCAAATCAGATGCTCAATGAAGTCCCATAACCTTGTGACCCTAAACATCTTAGGGTTGGAAATGTGCCCTAACAAAATAATGAAAACTAGGTATAGAAAAAGAAAACACAAATTCAACTGTAGCTCACAATTGAATCCACCCTTTCCTCCGGCGAAGCTGAAGCCGCCTAACAACCCACCCCTGGGAGCTCATACACTCCCTCCACCCACACAACATATGGCCGTTCAGTTCAAAGGGGGAGCTATGCTTCAGTGAGCAGCATTAATATATCACTTGCTCATGCGCAGCTCCCCCCCCACACACACACGCAGGTGTGCGCGCCCTCCCACACACACGCACACACTGTATAGCCGACTGGGGTGCCCAATCCCCCGTCGGCTGTGCTGCGCTCCCCCTGCCCCCCCAAAGCCTTCCAAATGCCACGCTGGGTGCCCACCCGCATGGCAACTCATGATATAGCTGATGGGGTGTCCATCCCGTCGGCTCCACTGTTCTCACCCCCGAGTACTGGGTGCCACGCTGGAGCCCACCCCAGCGTGGCAATCAATGCTTTTGGCGAAGGGTGCCCAACTTCGCCGGCTGAACACCCCTCAAACATCCTTGTGCCACGTTGGGAGCCCACCCCAGTGTGGCAAATGTCCCGCGTCGTCATTGGAAACAAAAGAACACCTGTAAAAAAAACGGTCCCACGTAGTCTCCCTGGCCCCCCTCCCACAACCCGCACCCACCCACTGCGCACTCCTGCCTCCCCACACCCCTCACCCCATACTTCCGACCTCGCATGATGATCTTCAGTGGACCAGAAACACGTCTGCACTCTTCAAAGCTGACCGCGAACTGAGGAAATGTCGGTAAGCTGTATAATGGGCTAGATAGGGGTTTTCAACTTTGTTGCATATCTCAGGCATTTTTTGGAATTTTTGCACCAAATTTTCAACGTGGGGTTTTTGGGACCCCTTCTCATGAATGATGTCACTGTCATGGCGTTATTCGTGCCCGAAGGGTGATTTTGCAATCACTGCGCAAAATCACCTTTCGGGACCTATTAACGAAATGACACTGCCAGTGTTCATAAGGTGGGCTCTCAAGAAGCCTACTTTGAAAATTTGGTGGAAAAATTTCAAAAAACGACTGTTTACGAGCGTGCATTGTGCAGTTCCTACGCACACTCGTAAGTTCGCGAATTTTCAATATTTTCACTCCAGATTTTCAACATTGCCATTTTACCTCACTTTCTTATGAGTAGTACAGCTGTCATTTTTCATATCTCACCCAAAATGCGTTTCCGCCCATGTAGTGCACAATGGCGCAGTCGGTGTGCTAAATCAATGTACAGGACACATTAAGAAAATCACAGTGACACTGTTCATGAGCAGAGGTCTTCAAATGGCTATGTTGAAAATTTGGTGAAAACATTCCTAAAAATAACTGTTTTACGAACGTGCGTTGCGCAGTTCCTATGCATGCTCTTAAGTTTGCAAATTTAATATTTTCACTCCAGATTTTCAACATTGCCATTTTATTACACTTCCTTATGAACAGTACAGCTACCATTTTTCATATGCTGCACAAAATGTGTTTTTGCACATGTAGCGCACAATGGTGCTGTTGGTGTGCGAAAGCAATGTTTGGGACAGATTAAGAAAATCACAGTTACACTGTTCATGAGCAGAGGTCTTAAAATGGCTTTGTTGAAAATTTGGTGACAAAAGTCCATAAAATGACTGTGTTACAAGTGAGCATTGCGCAGTTTCCACGTACCCTCGTAAGTTCATGACTTTGTAATATTTTAAGTCCAGATTTTCACCAGTGTCATTTTTCCACACTGCCTTATTTACAGTACAGCTGTCATTTTTCACAACATGGCCGAAGTGTGTTTTCACACTTTCAGTGCAGAGATACGTGGTCGCTGTGGGAAATTATTGTTTGGGACAGATAAAGAAAATCACAGTGACACTGTTCATGATCAGAGGCACCAAAATGCCTGAGTTCACAATCTGCTGTAAAAAAATCCCCAACCTAATTATATTACGGGTGTGCGTTGCACAGTTTCTATGTATGCTCGTGACTTCACCATTTTTTAAAATATTTTTACTGCAGATTTGCAACATCGCCATTTTTTACACCTCCCCATGAACAGTACAGCTGTCATTTTTTACATCCTGTTCGGAATGTTTTTGCACCTGTGGTGCTAAATGCCATAGTCGCTGTGCATAAGCAGCTTTCGGCTAACAAACTGATATTCCCCCTGTTCATGAGGTGGGGTCACAAAAAAACCATGTTGAACATTTGGAGTGAAAATACCAACGAATGCCTGAGGTATTAGGGTTTCCAACCATAACGCCCAACCCTTTAGAGAATGACAGGCATCAGGGGTGTGACTTGGGATTCTTGCCTGTAATGCTCATACCATTCCACACCCTGCAGCCAGTGAGAAGCATCGAGGTATGCCTTGGACTCTTCGACCCCAAAGTTCACCCCATTCTCCTATGTCACACCCATCTCACTGTATTTCCTAATGGAATGGGGTGCGCATAAGGACCAAAGACCCCAAGGAACACCGTGACACTTGCCAGTGTCTGCAGGGTGGGGTGTGCTGAAATGGCGTGGCCGTTATGCCTGACAACCCAAAGGCACACCCCAATGCCTGTCACTCATTGCAGGGTGGTGGTGGGGTTTGCTTCAGTTCAATACTTCACTGCCATTACTATTATGCAGCTCTGTAACTTCTACACTACCACTGCCAATGCCAGCAAGCAAACATTTGGCATTGACAAATGCTTGTTTTATTAAGGCTACCTTTCCCTTTCTGTATTCTGTCTTCAGTCAGTGGGTAAAAGATAGAATTTTATTTATTTTTTTGTATTTATAATTTTTGACTGTGAAAGACACAGCTGTGACAGCTTGTTTCCAGGTGTGTAATGAGGGGTGTATTATGTGGACCTGTTCTATTGATGGAGGCATGTTGGCCATAAAACCAGGGAAACTCCCTACTTTTGTTTGATAAGTGCCATTGGAATCCATCACTTCCACCTGGACAGTGACGGGCAGAAGAGACCTCAGATTAATGTTTCATGCAAAGGATGGCACCTCAACAGTGTAGTACCCCCAGTGTACTGCACTACAGTGTCAGTTACTGGTATTATCCCAAGTAACCAGTGTGGAGCTAGAACCTAGGACTTCCTGTCTTCTGACCCCAGAGGTGAGCGTGCTACTTGCTAAACCACTGATACTGAAGAAAAAGACTACGATTCCATCAAGCCTGCCCTGTTGTTCCTGTGTCGATTAAATCTGCCCTATCAGAGATCTCCCTTCCCCTACTTCCCATTTGTTTCTAACTACCCCATTGAAAATGTCCCATTGGGTTTGGAGCCCTGAGATTGCCTCTGCATTGATCACATTACTGAGTAGACTATTGCATCTCTTCACTACCCAGTCAGTGAAGAAGTACTTTCTGACACCTTTGTTGAATTCCTCCCCACCTTGTTAGTTCTGAGATCCTGACAAGGAGGGCATATTTGAATTTGATTCTGAAAAGACAAGGGAGTCAGCAGATGTCATGAAAAATCAAGGATTAGAAGTCTAATTAAGTCTAGCAATGCTCCTGATTTATTTATTTATTTGTTTTTGTTAACCAGGTAAGCACACTAGACAGCAACGTGCCTATTCTCAGGAGCAACCCGGGAGACTTACAGGGTATCCATAGGGACAACAATTACATACAGGAGCTACATGCTCCAACAGTTGGGTTATATACAGGTGCCACATGAGCCAACAGTTGGTAATACAATAGAGTTTACATACAGGAGCAATATGCTCTGCCACAGGGTGATACAGCGGTAACAACAAATAATCAGTTTAGGAATTCACAGCAAGAGCAGCAAGGCAGGAGTTGAACATCAAAGTGGTATCAAGAACATGGGTGGTACATCCAACAGATAGTTGGGAGTATACAGCAAGAACAACATCAACAGGAGAGAAGCAGTAGAAATAGTTAGGAGAACATGGGTAGGTAGAGGCCTGGCCTTGATGCCTATAGAGAGAGGGAGGGGTAGGCACAGGCTCGGGTGAGTGAAGGATTAATAGAGATAGCGCCGCTCCACCTAGAGCGGTAAGTGCCTGAGGAGGGTAGTCAGCAGCAGAGATATTCAATAGGAGATACTGCATGCTGAGGAGGGCAGGTGGGTGCTTAACAGGCAGGTGGATATGGTTTTTAGAAAGTTCCATAAGGAGAATTTGAAGCAGGGGTGGGGGGGGAGCATGAACGTAAGCAGGGAGGGAGTTTCACAGTTTTGGTGCATGGACGGTGAAGGCCCGATCACCTGTGAGGGTGCAGGTCTTGGGGACCCGACGGGCCTTAGCTGTGCACAACCTAAGATTGTAGACAGGGGAGGCATGTTTTAGTGGAAGGGCAAGAGAGGTGGAAGTGGCTATTCTGAGTATATTGTCAATGAAGTTGCCAAAGGTGTATGTCCAGAACTTCTCAGGGGGTAGCCATTCTAGTTGAGAGTAAAGCTCGCAATGGTGTGTGAGGCGGGGACGGGGGCCGAGAGTGCGAAGTGGCATGTGTTATTGTATGTGGTGTCCCACTTGGTGAGGCTGGAGGATGGGACAGGGGCAAAGGCAATGAGCCCATAGAAGAGTGTGGGGAGGAGAATCCCCTTAGCTAAGGCAAGCCAAGCTGTGGGGGTGAGGCAGTCCTTAGCCCTGTAGGCTAGGCCAAGCTTGGCATTAGTTGCCTTACAAATGGTCCGAATGTGCATGGTGAGATCCAGTTGGGGATTGAGAGTGACACCCAGGTATTTCACTGAGTCAGTGTTCAGAAGGAGGGAGTTACTAGATCCATGGATTTTAAGGGGGATCGTGCAGGAGGAGGTTTTGGCCATGGAGCTGAAGAGCAAGGTCTGCATTTTCTTGAGGTTCACTGTGAGCTTGTGTCCATCAAGGCAGTTCCTGATAAGGGCAAAATCAGATTTGAGCTGAGAGTTGATGGAGGTGATGTTCTGAGAGCTGGCTAGGATGACTAGGTCATCAGCGTAGAGTGTTAGGTGCCCATTGGAAGTGACAGAGGGTAGCTCATTTATGAACAGGGAGAACAGGATTGGTCCAAGGATGGATCCTTGGGGCACCCCACTGTTCATTGGAGAGAGGGGTGAGAGAGTTTGATTAAAGCAGGTGTATTGCCACCTGCCCTCAAGGTAGTTGGCAAACCAGTGCGGGCATGCAGGGAAAAACCGTGGGACTGCAAGGCAGAGAGGAGGAGGGGGTGGTCCAGCCGGTCAAAGGTCTTCGACAGATCAACGAAGATGGCCCCAGTCAATTTGCCTTGGTCAGTTGCGGACAGGATCTGGGAGGTGACCACTGCAAGGACGATCGATGTACTGTGCCCTTTACGGAAACCGTGCTGGTCAGGGACAGCACATCATGTCCCTGGAGGTAGTGGGTGAGTTGCAATGCAACCACCTTTTCAAGGAGCTTACTGGCAGGGCATAGAATAGCAATGGGCCGATAGTTGTTTACGTCCTTCAGGTCACCATGTTTGAGTACAGGGACGACCTTGGCAACCTTCCACAGGTCAAGGAGGACCCCTGAGATAAGTGAGGCATTAAAAATGTGGACTAGTGGATGAGTGAAGAGAGGAGCACCCAGGCTGAGAAGCTTCGGCTCTAGGCCATCGTGACCAGCTCCCATGTGGTGGAAGAGGCTGGCGAGGAGTTTCTGGGTCTCACCAATAGGGACTCTTTTGAGGTAGAAGAGGGGGCGGATAGGAGGAGGCACCCCCAGCGGTTGAGGGGCAGGGGCCGGGGGAGGAGAGGAGGCCGGCAGGTCTTTGAACAATTGGTTAAGCGAGGTGGCGATGATTAGGGGGTTGTTGCAGTTTGTCTCCCCTATAAGCATATCGGTGGGCTGTTCCTTGGCCAACCCTCCGACTAGATTTTTCCCGTTAGTCCAAAAATGCCGGTGGTTATTTGCTGAGGCAAGCAAGGCAGCTCTACAGAACTTGCTTTTTGTGGCACGTATAGCATGCTTGGAGGAGTTTCTCAGCTGGCGGTAGACCAGAAGGTCAGCGTTATTGTGGGAGATCCTGTGTTTCACCCAGCTTTTGTCTCACAGTTTCATGAGTGAGAGAAGGTCACTGTGGAGCCACTTTGTGGCTGTGCCCCGAACTCTCCTCTTGGAGAAGGGAGCGTGCCTGTTTTGCAGCGGGATGAATACTGCAATGAAGTGGTCTAGGGCAACAACAGGGTCACTAGTGGAGGTGATCCTAGACCAGTCAGCCATCCGAAGGTCATTGAGGTAAAGGCTGGTCGAGAACTTGGAGTAGTCCCTCATCAGGAGCACACGACTGGGGACTTTGGGAGAGGTAGAACCCCAGATGCAGTAGGTGGGGGAGTGGTCAGAGATGGAATCGGTAAGTATCCCCGAGTGGATGATGTTTTCAGGTCGGTTGCTCATCACCCAGTCTATGAGCGTCCCCAGGTCTCTATGGCGGGAGGGCAGAGTGGGTTCAGTGATGACCTGGCTGAGTGCGAGGCCAGAGAGCAGCGTCTCGAACTGCTTATGGTTGGGCCCCAGCCAGTTAAGGTTAAGGTCCCCAAGGATGAGGAGCTCATTGGGGCCAACCTTCTCCCTAAGCTGCTCGAGCATGGAGGAGAGCCTAGTATGGCACCCTTCGAGGATTATAGGTGCAGACGATAGCACCTTTTTGTGTTGCCGAGAGGAGGAGGGTGGGGAACTCACAGGGTGGGGGGAGAAGGATGAGTGAACAACTAAGGACACGTTTAGGTGCTCATATACTGAGTACGCCCCCCATGCTTGCTACCTGCCCAATCACGCTGTGCGAGGCTGTGACCCGGGATGGAGCAGGCCGAGTCAGGGGTGAGTGGCTTGAGCCAGGATTCAGGGATGCCCAGGATGTCTGGTTTATAGAGGGCAACCCAAGCTGTTAATTCCACAATATTCTGGAGGATGCTGTGGATGTTAAGATGCGCTATCTTTAGCCCTTTGACCGCACACCAGGCATAGGGGAGAGTGGCAAGGGCCAGGGCGGAGAGGCGATCCAGGTGGCCAGCGGAGAGATCAGACTGGGTGCGAGGGGCCATGTCCCAGGGTTGGGCACAGGCCAGGTGATGTAAGCAGCAGTGGAGATGATTCAATAGCTGGAGAGGACCAGGCAGGAAGGTGGCTGCCAGAGGCAGGCAGAAGGGAGTAGGTAGGGCTGTGGGGGGTTGGCAAAATGGAAGTGAACAGGAGCTAGCAGTGAGTTCAGGAGATAGCTGCAGTGACTAGTGGAGAAAAAGGAAAATGCCCTAGTGGCTGAAGAGTATATCCTGCTAATGGCAAACTGGGCTGATAGGATAATTAGCGTACGTGACCTCCACTATGAGCGAGTGCTGACTATGGGTGGTGGCGGGGGTGGTGGGGCAGCTTAGGATAATTCGCATACGTGACCTCCACTATGAGAGCGAGTGCTGACTATGGGTGGTGGCGGGGGTGGTGGGGCAGCTTAGGATAATTCGCGTACGTGACCTCCACTATGAGAGCGAGTGCCGACTATGGGTGGTGGCTGGGGTGGTGGGGCAGCTGGCGAAGCCAGTCCTTCCCACAGCAGTGGCAGCAGCAACTAGTGCAGTGAGGCAGGAGTTGACCTGAACAGGCGTGCTGGTGATCACACACAATGGAACCACAAGTGGAGTGTATTTCCTAGTTAAGCAGGCAAAATGCAGGAGAATAGTGGCCCAGCAATACAGTTGGGTTGATGAGCAGGAGTAGCTCTTTCTCAGGCCAAGTTATTTACCTGGCGTGTGATTCGGGTCTGGAGTCCAGGTTCGGGGGTGGGGGTTGGGAGGGCCCTCACAGGCAGCCCTCGCGACCACGACCTCGTCGTCTCCAGTGGGAATTCTTAGGGAGAAAAGGAACAGGGGGTGATTATTTAAGCTTTTGGCGAGATGGGGGGGAGGTGGAATTGACCAGGGGTGTGAGTGGAGGATGGGTGGGCAGAATAGCTAGCGATAGGTAAGGCAGACAGGGTCAGCTCATAGTTGTGGCTGAAATGAGGGAAAAGGTGACCAAACAAATGCACAGTGCAGTAGTTTCACGGCACAGCTCAAAAGTAAAACAGATTTCAAGCACCAATAATGCATACAAGCAAAGCACAGTAAATTATTACACAGAACAAATTGACGTGACTTCACGGCACAGCTCAGTGTTAGCGTTTAAAATGCTCAGCCACCTCAAGGCCACCAACGAGTCTGGGAGAGCAGAAATTCACAGTGTTACAGATTTCAAGCATGGTAGTACATCTGATTACAAGCAAAGCAGTATATTTCGCACAGTAAAATTTGGGCTGGAAAGTAGAAATGAAATAGTACATCTGATTCCAAGCTGAATTCAAGGAAAGCACAGTAAAAATTTGGGGCAAGTGGGGACTTAAAACAAAAAGGGTGGGGAGTAGAACATGTGGAGCACACATAAGGCAGAGTGCAGGCGGGGACAAAATGGCAACCAAAACAATACAGAGGGTAACTGTGGGGGCTGCACAAGATGGCGATGCCACGAGGGGCTACCAATAAGTAGGGAGAGTGAGGCTTGAAATTCTGAAATCTATGAGGGCAACGAGGGAAAGAGCAGCCAGTACAAGTAAGGTAAAGTCAAAGCTCACAATACACAGCATAACTGAGTTAAAGCCCTGCACGAAATTAAGGTGGCTGCCAGTATTGCCATGAGGTGTTAACAGTAGGGACCCTTTAAGTTAAAGCAAAAATGTGGTCTGGCCTGCACCTGCAATAAATGTAAAAGAGTCTGCCCTTTAAATAAAGGCAACAGTGTAGTCTGCCCTGCACCACGGTTCCAATGGCCAAAAGTAAGAAAAATAAAAACAGTCTGCATACGTGTGCTGACTTCAAGTCCTTCAGTCCTTCCCACAGCAGTGGCAGCAGCAACTAGTGAAGTGAAGCAGGAGTTGACCTGAACAGGCGTGCTGGTGATCACACACAAATGTACCACGAGTGGAATGTATTTCCTAGTTAAGTAGGCAAAATGCAGGAGAACAGTGTCCCAACAATACAGTCGGGTTGGTGAGCAATAGTAAGCGCTTTCTCAGGCCAAGTTATTTACCTGGCATGTGATTGGGTCCGGAGTCCAGCTTCGGGGGTTGAGGAGGGCCCTCGCAGGCAGCCCTCATGACCATGACCTCGTCGTCTCCAGTGGGAATCCTGGCATGTGATTCGGGTCCAGAGTCCAGCTTCGGGGGTGGGGGTTGGAGAGAGCCCTCATAGGCAGCCCTCGTGACCACAACCTCATAGTCTCTGATTGGCTACTGGATCTGTCATTAGAATCTTAGAAATGACTGCTCCATCTGCCAACTGACACCGTGCAGCACATGTGGCTCGCACCACTCCACTCAAACTTAAAAGTAAGTAAAAAACAGTAAAATCAAGTTGTTATTATGATTAGATTTATATATATATATATATATATATATCTATATATATATTAGATTATAATTTCAATAACAGCCTCTAGTCAATTATTTCCTTGGATTAATGGCCTGCTGGAGGGAGGTGGCTCTAGGCTGCACCTTGGACACTCATTCCCCACAACCAGTCATTAATCCCTCAGAAATGACTGGCTTCTTAGTCATCATTGCTTAAGTGATGAGAGCATGCCGCTTACTGACTGTGAGCAGGTGGGTGGTACCAGTCAAGAAAGACTGAAGTCTTGACAGTTGAGACGGTGCTAGAACAGAAAGAAAACAGCTGCATTAACCGAGGTGAAAAGGACAGACAAGCATGTATGAGGATCTCAGAAGATGAAAAATTGAGATAGTGATGGACATGGAAGATATTACAGAGATAATTATATGCAGAATTATACATACTCGAGATATGAGAAGAAAAGGAGAATTAAGTTTTTATTTTAATTTGTTAATTTAATTGACTGGCACCAATACAATAAAATTCACATTAACCTCCACCCTACCCTCATCCCACCCACTATGGGGTAAAACCACCTATACAGCCATTCTTTAGGCCATACCTCCTGGGGGTCACGGGGGAATTGGACATTGCACATTTAAAGATGCCTATTTGATAATATAACATATACTCAAGGGACATCTCCTTCAGCAGAATAGTACCAATCTAGAAATCAGTAAGGAGGAAAGAGTTAAAAAAAATGTAACCGTAGCACATAAAGGGGAAGGTCAAAATCAGACATGATAGGAGTGGTGCAATGCAGCGGATGTGGGGTGACAGTCTTCAGGGAGATGTTCTGGAGGTTGCAGTACTGCACAATCTGCAGGCACCTTTCTGGGTTGAGGGAGGAGGTTGCTTGTCTCCAGGCCAAGTTGACTAGGTTTCGGGAGGCCTTTTCCCCCACCCAGGGACCACCGAGTCTGCACTTGCTGCCTCAGAGGATGCCAGAAATGAGTCAGTTAGACAAAGGTGGGCTCAAGGAGAATTAGGGAGGTGGAGCAGAGGTGCATCCAACCTGAGGTTCCACTACACAACTTCTACGCTGTAATGGCAGGGCGGGACTGTCTCATGAGGACACCTGAAGTGGGGGACACGGTGGATGCTGGGACCCTCCACAGTGGAGACCCACATGGAGATGGCAAAGGACCCCAGTGGGGGACTCTATTATTCATATTTCACAGAGAGGGTTGTGGATGCGTGGAATGGCCTTCCGGAGGAGGTTGTGGTGTCAAAATCAGTGGTGGAATTCAAGCAGGCATGGGACAGTCATAAGGCAATTCTAGGGGTTGGGGGTAGGAAGAAGTAGGCTGCTGGTTAACTAGGATCTGCAGCTTATCCAGTAGGTAGGGAAATGGGCAGACTGGGTGGGCCAAGCGGTCCTTATCTGCTGTCAAATTCTATGTTTCTATGTTTCTAGGGGGGCAGTCCTGGGGGAGGGAGAGAAGGAGGTCAGGTGCCTACCCAGCACCACAGCTTGAAGGGATAGGAAGCAAATCCAAAAGATCGTTCAGACAGCAGCAGGAAAGGGTGACCTAGATGTCATTGTCCACCTAGGAACAAATGACCTGGCTCGGGATGAGGTGAGGGCAGTGCAGAGGGAGTTCATGGAATTGGAAAGGGGTCTTAGACAGGTGGCATGCATGGTAACTTTCTCAGAATTGTTACCTGTCTATGGCACGTGTGAAGCCAGGGTACTCCACACCTAGATATTCAATGAATAACTGAAGAACTGGTGCAGAGCTGAGGGATTTGGCTTCATTGGGGACTTGGGGACCACCTGGAGGGATGCTGGCTTTTACAGGAGGGATGTCCACTGTACTCTGAGGACCTTGATCAGCTGCAGAGTTTGTACTATAATTGCTTCTCATCTGTGTCATCTGCATTTTTTTAAACACCACAAGCACTGAGTGGTGCCCTATAGGAGAGTAGACTCCATAAAAAAAGCTTTTACCACTCCAGAGACAACAGTTGTATGTTAAGACCAGTTCACCTGTTCATTTTGGTACTATTTAAACTAAAATGTACTAACATGCTAAACTTCCCAAATAAAGGGGTGTGTTACTGACATCACAATAGCAAAGACAGAATGTTGTGAAATCCAATCTGGGATCAAGGTTGGTTAGTGGGTAGGAGGTAGTGATTTGACTGGTCATAGGGAGGGGAGGACAGTACAGAAAGGTCAGGGAGTGGAGGCACTCTATACAGGGTTTTCAGGGTTGAGGGACTGTATCCAGATGGGTCAGAGAGAAGACCCACTAGACAACAGGAATGTGGTTTACTACAAGGCTGGGAGTCTGGAGCATGGTCCCAAAGATCTGCTATACAGCACTACTTCATGTGCCAGATGTATCATGGCCAGTGCCACATAGCACTGCTTCTGCACCCGCTGGCTGAGAGGCTAGTGGCTGCCAACATCTGGAATGGCAATTTTCATTATTCCATACACATTAAGGGCCACCCTCCCTACTGCAGTGTGAGGACACCTTTTGGCACAACAATTTCACATAGCAGCACCACAGACCAAGCACAAACTGCTTTGTACCAACTCAAATGGTAACTAAAGAGTGGGCCACAGGTTTCAACTGAATAAGTTAAAAACCAGGGCAGAATCAGAAGGAATTAGGACCACGCAATATGAAGGCGACTTGGGAGATATAAACATAAATGCTGCACATGTTCACAAATACAAATAATCATTCTTAAATATCTGTGTTTGCATGAGATCACATAAAGTAGCATTACAGCATGGCCAAGGCTGGTGTGACACATGTATGATGACTTCTGCTCATAATGCAAAACACCGAAATACAGTAATCAGTTTATATAGCGTGGATTTTTTAGCATGGGGCAAAACTGCATGGTCACTATAGGGCAAGTGAAAACAGCGACAGGGAAAGTATAGTGCAGACATAATAGCGCTATCTGTTTTTACCCTCAACATGTGTGGTTGCCAGTGTGCCATCACTGTGGCTCAGCAGGTACAGCCACAGGCTGTGGAGGGCTGCGGTGCCTGTGGCTCTCCTGGGTTTGGGTCTCACTCACCGCAGTACTTTTTTTGTATTTTTTTCCTTCACTTGCCCTGAGGCACCCCACCCTTCCCTTCCCTCCTCCAAGTGCCCCTATCCCTAAGTTGTTGCACCCCACCAGTTTACCTCTGCCCTCATTCTCCCCAACCCACCCCCCTTTGCATCCACTGTAGAGTTCTTTCTCTTCCACTGCCCACCTGCCAGAATGTCCCCTCTTCTGCCACATGAGCCCCCTGGCAAGTTTATTATATATTTGTATGGGGGTGCAGGGGGTGAAGTCCCCAGTAGAACAATATTTTCATTATGTTTTGTGCTCAACACTATTTCTGGCACGATTTTGTCCTGAGCGGTTCTATCCATGCTATCTTGATCTTGTCCCCAGAAACAAGGCCGATGGTACATCATGTCTGCACTGTACCTTCTTGCATCCGAACCGTCAACTGCTGGACAAAAGCCAGTCACCCAATGGTCCTGACTATATTCCTCCCTCTGGTTTGGACCATTCCCCAGTGCCTATCCCATCAGTGTTTGAAGCTGGCCACTGACTCCATGCTGAGCATTTCTTCTGGTCATGCATCGTAGTTCTTCGCCATCATTTCTGTAAAGAACTTCCTTACAGCCCTCCAGGGTCTTCCTCCCACTGGTTACCATCCTTTGTCTCTTGTTATCTTGCCCTTGTTTCTGTGACCAGTACAGTGCTGCCCACTTTATTAAAACCCTTTAGGTTCTTAAAGGTCTCTATCATGTCCCTCTCCCTCCTGGCCTCCAGTGTGTGCAACTTAAGACTCTCCAGCCTCTCCTCATATGCCAGAGACAGTATAGTTCAGGGGCTGAAGGCACTAAACTGCAAACCTGGATACCTGGGTTTGAATCGTATCAGCCCCCACTTGCATACTGTGTGACCCTGAGCAAGTCACATAATGTCCTTGTGTTCCCAGGTCACACCTGGAAACAAGCTTTGGCTTAGTGTGCCTTTTTTGGTTAAACAATTTCCCCTTTCCTTTTCCCTGCTGCTGAAGAATCATCTTTGTGGCCTTTCTCTGAACAGTTTCCCTGAGATACCTGTCTTTCTTCAGGTGTGTGCTCCAGAACTGCACATAGTGATCCAGGTGAGGTCCCACCAGAGATTTGTACAGGGGCAGAACCTTATCCTTCCTTCCTTCCATTAGCAACCCTCCTCCATGTGCACCCCAGCATCTTATTTGTTTTCCATAATGCCTTGTGGCATTGGGCATGGTACATTAGACTGTCACTAATAGAGATATGCAACATTGCCGAAATCCATGAAATTCACACATATCTCAAAGTTCAAATTTGTGAAGTGCATACTTTGTGAAGCACATTATTCACCTGTGAACTATGGAATTCACCAGTGAACTGTAGAATTCGCCCATGAATTCCACACTTCACAGGTGACTTTTGCACCTCAAAAAAACTTTGCAATTTTCTGTGAAGCCGAAGTTACTGAGGGCACTGGAAACTAAGAGGAGCTTCATGGTGGCAAATTTTGGCCACTTTGCAGCAACTTCACTACATCTTTACTCACTAATAATAATCCCCAGGTATCTTTAGTTTCAAGAACACGGACATCATGTTACATGCTGAAGGTCTCCCAGAGAGTTTGGGGACTCTAATGAGTCAGTTCTGTTTGGATGGTATGTGATATTTTGTCTTAATACAGCCTTTTTTATGTCAGTGGAGTGGTGCCGATATTTGCCTCTTGAACCCAGAGAGTTAGCAGCTGTGGGAAGATTCAGTCTTTGGAATCTTCTGTTTAAGAATTCAGTGCTCTACCATTATAAATTATGAGATAAGGTACAATCCACAATGGGCATGAAACCCTCCGCACATGTGGAGGGCCAGGAAATGCCATCGATGTGCACTATCAGGGCACTCTTTGATATCCACAGCCCTGGCTGTAAACTCCCACTACACCCAATTCCTGGGTGTGAGCCAGGTCATGAAGGCAAGGGAGTGGGAACATCCCTGGGCTGATCCACCACACTGTGAAGGTGGTGCATGCAGCTGGCTGAGGGGTTAGAAGCTACATGGCCTGAGGGGCTACCATAGTGCCTATGCACCCCTCTTCACCTGGCCATACGGTATGCTACCAGCCCTAACTGGCCCTCCTTTCACTGGTCCCCAGCTCCAGAAGCATTGCTAAGAGCTGCGGGTGTGTGTCTGTCACCTGCCTGAGTGCTTTACGCACATTAGGGATAATGGATTCCATGGAGGACCAGCAGGGACTGCCATATCCTGTGGTCCTCTGCTCTGTGAAGAGCAGTGGATCCACCCAAGCTCTGACCCAGTCATCCAGTTGGATGCCTAGTGGTCCTGGCAGCATGCCCATGGCACCACCCAACCCCTGTATGAGGCTCTGCACATGTGGAGGCTGGGCAGTGGATTGTGCCCATTCCTGAGTGGCCATGAGGTGTGCTGCTCCACAGCCAGGATACGTTCCTATCAAGCTGGCTTTAGTGCTAAACTAGGTATTGTGATGCCATCAGCATTGTGAAAACTGCTCTCTTATTGGTTGAATATTCCACAGTGATGATGGTTATCTTACAAATATTTACTGTGACAACAATTGTGGAATTGTGTGAAAAGTAATAACATTTACAATAGTGGATGGGCAACAATGCCCAACCAATGTGTTGTGCCATTGAGGGGATCTAATTCCCTGTGACCTCAAGAGCAAAACTCAAGAGGTCCATGGGAATCAGATGCCCGAGATGGCACACTATACTGGTTGTGCTTAGAGCTGCCCATCTGCCATTTTTATGTTGGCTTGCGCTTGTGTGCCAGCCAACATATTGCATTAGGAGTAGATTTTGAGGTGTGATCACTGTGGGCAAAGGCAGGGCACGCATCAGTAGGTGCATCCCTCATTCCCCAGTAAGACAACACACAGGTGCCACACCAGCAAGACGTAATGTGGTGATCACATCTAAGAAAATGTCCACTGCAATGAGACACTTGCTTCTCATTACAGTGGCAAAGTCTCCCCATGTAAACATAGCGACAGGGGCACCCCATCGTCTGTCACATTCTCCAACCCACTTAATTTGCCGATGGGGGAGCCAACCCCCCGTTGGCATAATGACCCCCCCATGTGTGTGCCTTGGGGGTGCCCAATCCCCCTCAGCATCATGCACTCCCCCCCAACAGTCTTCCTTTGCTGACAGGGGCCCAATCCCCATTGACTACAGTCCCCATCCCTGTTTATTTAGCCAATAGGAAGCCCGCTCCCCATTGGCCTAATGTCTCCCATCTGTTGTGTGCCGAGGCGCGCCCAATCCCCTGGTTCTTGCCCCCATGTGCTGATGGGGGCGCCCAATCCCGTCGGCTACAGCCCCCCCAACACAATCAGGTGACATGCTGGGCGCTCACCCCAGCATGCCAAATGTGCTTGAAAAAATAAAAACCGTCCCGCGATGTTCCCTTTTCCTTTTTTACCCTGTAAAAAAGAAAATGGTCCCTCACAGTCTCCCTGCCTCCTCCCACAACCCGTACCCAAACACTGCGCACCCTGCCTCCCCACACCTCCCCTCACCCCATATTTACCTCCGGAGTCTGGTGTGACGATCTTCAGTGGACCGGGAATGTGTCTGCACTCTTCAAAGCCGACTGCAAACTGAAGAAATGCCGGAAAACTGTATAATGCCATAAACTGGGTTTTTCAACTTTGATGCATATCTTGGGCATTTTTGGAAATTTTGATACCAAATTTTCAACATGGAGTAACTGGAAACCCTCCTCATGAATTCAGTCACTGTTATGGTGTTAATCGGTCCCAAAGGTGATTTTGCAGTCACTGTGAGAATCGCCTTTCAGGACCGATTAACCAAATGACAGTGCCACTGTTCATGGAGGCTCTCAAAAATCCAGTGTTGCAAATTTGGTGGAAAAAATCCAAAAAATGTCTGTTATACAAGTGTGCATTGTGCAGTTTCCATGCATGCTCGTAACTTCGTGAATTTGTAATATTTTCATTCCAGATTTTTAAAATTGGCATTTTTCCACACCTCCTCATGAACAGTACAGGTGTCATTTTACATATCCTGGCTAAAATGTGTTTTCGCATATCCGGCGCAGAATAGCGCGGTTGCTGTGCAAAATCAGTTTTCAGGACAGTTTGAGGAAATTACGGTGACATTGTTCATGAGCAGAGGTCCTAAAATGCCTATGTTGAAAATCTGGTGATGAAAATCCATAAAATTACTGTGTTACAAGCGTGCATTGCACAGTTCCCACGCACCCTCATAACTTTGCAAATCTGCAATATTTTCATGCCACATTTTCAACATTGGCATTTTTCACACCTCCTTATGAACAGTACAGCTGTCATTTTTCACATCCTGCCCAAAATGTGTTTTGGCACCTGTGGTGCACAATGGCGTGGTTGCTGTGGGAAATCAACTTTTGGCACAAATTAACAAAATCACAATGCAGCTGTTCATGAGGGGAAGTCCCAAAATGCCTATGTTGAAAATGTGGTTACAAAACCCCAAAAATAGTTGGGTTATGGATGTGTGTTGCACAGTTGCACCTCCTCATGAACAATACAGTTATCACTTTCCACATCCGGCCCAAAATGTGTTTTTGTCTCTGTGTCACCAAATGGCATAGTCGCTGTGCAAAACCACCTTTTAGCTAACAAACCGATAGTGTCGCTCTTCATAAGGTGGGGTCACAAAAGGCCCATGTTGAAATCATGAAGTGAAAATACCAACACACGCCTATGGCATTAGGGTTTCCAATTGTAACACCCCACCCTGTTCAGACTGACAGGCATTAGGGGTGTGACTTGGGATCATCGGCTGTAATGCTCACACCATTCCACCCCACCCCCACCTAGTAGCCAGTGACAGGCATCGTGGTGTGCCTTGGAGTGTTCGGCCACAAAGTTCACCCCGTCCTCCTATACTACACCCACCTCAGCATATTTCTTTATGGAATTAGGTAAGTATAATGCCCAAAGACCCCAAAGCACACCACAACACTTGTCAGTGTCTACAGGGTAGGGTGAGGTAAAATGACATGAGCATTATAGCTGATGACCCAAAGGCACACCCCAATGCCTGTCAGTCTCTGCAGGGTGGAGGTGGGTTGGTGTCACTTCAATACTTCACTGCCATTCCTATTATTCATCTCTAACTCCTGCACTGCCGATGCCAATGCCAGTGAGACAACATTCGGCATTGACAGATGCTTGTTTCTAATGTATGGTGCCTCCCTTAAACAAAACAAATCTCTTCTTTATTCCTAGAATAAAAAAAATCAAATTGTCAGTTTCCTCCGGATGTGCTGGTAGTAAGGGTGGTTGCTAGGGTGGGATATGTGAGGTTGCTAGGGAGCAGACATCCATCGTTAGGTAGCACAGCCTTCAATTGGTTGCTAATCTGGTGTGGTAGGGATTTAGAAAAAACAAACATTGCAGCCGAATTCCTCGCTTAGTGAGAAGTGGTGACCGCGGGGAGACTCAATATCAGACTTGTAAATAAAACTTAGATATCTGGCTGATGCCGCATTTTATTTTGCTGCTAAATATCTGATTGTTCCTGCAGTACTAAATTGTTGTTGCTCTGCTCAGGTATGAGAGATCGAGCTGCCGCCACCGCTGCTGCCATCATGCCTCAACTCTTATCAGTTTGAGCCTGCTGTTTCTGTGGCAGACGGTGTTATGTGATGTCTGTAGTGCAGCAGAACAAAAAGTCATTCTGCTGCAGTACAGACATCACTACTGCAGCAGAACAACAGTTCACAGCCAGCTGAGTTTAGGGAATAATTACATTACACTATACACTATATGTTTTTGAATTGTTTCTGTTATTGGTGTCACTAGCCAAGGCATCTTTTATCTCGTCATTTTTACTTCCACCCATGTAGTATATATTCATGTAAATGTTTCCTGTAACTTCTCATACCAGTCATATACAAAAATGAAGGTTCTCAACTATGCTCACTCCACAGATAATGTCAGCTTCTTTTTTATCTGTAAATTCTTGCACCCTTAATTGAAATTGCTCAAATCTATTATTAACCTACAGCCATCTGGACTGGTCAAATGGTACCAATAAGGTTCCAACCTATGCACGATTTTGTATTTACTATACAAAATTGTATATCTAGACTTATGGATTTGGGCTAAATCCTCTTAATTTGATGTGTCAGTTAATCTTTGTTTTAGTATAATTAAATATTTCTTAATAATTATTCCCTGAGAAGCATTTCTAGAGAATTAATGCATGCACTTCGCTGAACTGGAAAGCAAAAGGCCAAAAACAGAGTGTCTTTTAACCCACCTGGGAAGTGCATTACTGCTTAAAAAATGCATACCCCGAAGTGGGCTGCTATGCTTATAAATTGGAACTATTTTTATTAAATAACTTTATTTTTGTATAGTTAAGCCATTACTAGGTTGAATTCATGAATCTGATTAATGAAGGATGAGTGTCTTTACATGCACCCAGAAAGTACTGTACATTAATTTTGAGGAAACCTATGCTCTGCTGTGGGTTATTGTGTTTTAAAAGCTAGAAATGTTTTCATTTTTGATATTAAAAAGAATCACTTAGTAAGACTGTTGCTAGGTAGACCAAGTTAGATTGGTGACAGACCATGCGATCACTAGGGATTAATAACTGGTCAGCAGACGTGTTCCAACCAATGAAGTTGCTAGGATTCAGAAGAGTTCTGAAGTCCATTTTCATAAAGAAATAAATGCAGGATTGGACTGTGGTTCTGTGGCCCACCTGGAAAGTTGGTATCGAGGCCCGTAAGCAAAATGAATTTGGGGGCCTGGGACTGACAAAGCTCATTAATCATTATATTTCACTTTGCACACAGGGTCTATTTTTGTATGTTATATTTACTTACAGAAATCAGAAAGGCTCATTTTTTATTAGCATACTTTATTAGAGATTTTTTTACCTTACATTTAGTATACATCTCTCAAAGTACATCACTAGGGTAACATGAAAAAGGAATGGAAAGAAAACTTTACAGATAACAGGAGAAAGAGGATGAAGTATGTGTTGATGTCTTACTGATTATTAACTATTAACAATTTCACTGAAATGTACTATTATAATTTGGAAAATCAATAAAGTTTACTCAATTAAAAAAGGTTGGTGTCTAGACATTATATCTTATGGCTGTATTTAATACCTTTTGTCTTTCTATGTTGCAGGGTCATTGGGGGAGTCAAGAAGGCCATTTCATCTGGCCTGGTGGCACTGAGGGCTGAGGCGCTGGACACCACACCTCTCGTTATGCTGGCGACCCGTGTTTGGGAATGAGTGCAGGCTGCCAGGGGTCAGCAGGGAGGAGATGGATCACACATCTGATGGACTGCTCTCCATCTCTGGGGAGGGGGGTGACCTACGGTCAGCGCTCATCTGACCCCTGGCAGAGGCTGAAGATCAGCTCTATGTTGCCACTAGAATGTGAGGCAAGAGCATGGCAAATGCTTGGTGGGGATGCATGTGGGTGCATGCGTGTGCCCGCCACTGGTGTCATTGCACACTGAGCTCCCGTAAGGTAGAAAATGGGAATAGACCCTGGTGGCCGGTCGCTGTGGCTTGATGGCTGTCCCCCATCACTCCGCCTCCGGAGGTGACACCCTGAACTGAATCCTGGATTGGTGGGTGAGTAGGGGGCTCCCTGCTGCCCTGCCATGAGGGATAAGCTATGGGAGTTACAAGGGTGAGGGCCTGAAGGAGCGGAAGTGAGGGACAGCAGCCAGACAAGGGGCCAACCAGGCCAGGGGAGGGGAGAGAAACAGCTGAAAAAAAAAGAAGGCCATTTCTTTGGAGCTTACAGCGATAGAGAAAGTTCACTCTTGTGCAGGAGCACACACAGCTAGGGGCACAGCTTTTTTCTGAGTCTCAGGGCACAGTTGCTTGTTATAATGTAACAAACCCATCCATTCCATCTGTTGTTATTCAAATAAATCTTGTCTGATATCCAACTTGTGTGTGATTGTTTTCCATTTCATAGATGGTTATCAGTAATGCATGCCACTGCTGAACGGTTGAGGTGTGCAGAGTAAGCCAAAACTTCATGACTGCCTTGCTGGCCATCTTGGTCAGTATCCCAAGTAGGTACTGTTTATGCTTGTCTTTAATATGGTTGGGAGTGTTAGCAGCAAACCCAGCTCAACTGTGAGTGATTATTTCATGAACTGCTTTATTTACCTGTTCCCAGAAAAACTGTATTTTTGGGGCATTGCCAAAAGATGTATGTATGTTGCTTTTTCAGTTCTGCAACTGCGGCAACATGCTGTGGATATCCACCTTAATAAGTGGCTTAGATGTGCAAAGTTTTTTGACGTAGAACTTTTTCTCCCATGGTTGACCCAGGTAGGCTACTCAGCGCTGTCCCTGCCTTCACCGCCCCACATCTGCCTCCCCAAGATTCACCTTGCCTAGAGTTTCCTTCTCAGATTGCCCCTTATGGTGGGGCCAGGAAGGGGAGGGCCATTCTCCCCCCACCCAGTGTCTCTCATCCAGAATTGGAGTCGGTGGTCAAGGTGGCGATGCAGGGATAGGGGTAGGTAGGCAGGGCTTCATTAAGCTGGTGCCAACCCATTTCTGTATTTCTCCTGTATTCCCCAACAACAGTGGTATATAAGCATGTGTGGAGGTGCACACTATGGAACCACAACCCCTTCCTTCAAAGTTGATCACAATTCCAGCGCTAGCATCTGGCCTCCACCAGGTGGCAGTCAAGGACTGAAATGGCATGCCTCCCCACCCTAGGAGAGGAGAGCTGTCCGTTAGACATTTGATCCTCTCCCAATTTGCCGATATCCCCCCAACATCAACCTGAGTTCATTCTGAACCCCAGTCACTGGCATGGTAGGTGGTAAGTTGCATATCACCCAGCCCTCCACGTCACTGGGCCAGCTATGATCGGTGTCATTTTTAAATACCTGATCGACACTTGCTATGTAAATTCTTTTAGAGTATGTGCAGTTGTCACTCTATGCATATTTTGAATAGCCTTTGTCCAGGCTTCTGGGTTTAAACCCACTTCTAATTTAGTCTCCCATTTTTCTTTAATATGGCTTGTGTTATGCGGTTTCAGTTCGTTCAGAGCCTGACATATCGGAAACCACATTTTCAAGGCAGCGGTCCTGTTAGGACCTGTTTTATCACTAGGAGTTGCGGGACTTGGTTTCCCTTTACCTCTGGATGACTGAGATGTTTTTTAATATAATTCCTGATTTGTAAATATCAGAAAAAAATCATTTTGTGGGATCTGATAATTATTGATCAGGTGCTGAAAGGTTACCATTTCTTCTTCTTTTATATATTGAAAGATAAACTCCAAGTCTAATCTTGCAGTTACTTAGTGCTGTAATACTGAAGTAATGATGAATTAAGCTCCTTGACTTTAGAGCTGGGAAAAAATTATGTAACCAAAAAGCCACAGTGGGGTGTGCATTAAATAAGTAATGATAAATGCCCCAGGGGCATAGCAAAGCTCGAGGCCAAAGGCCGAGTGTCCTTAATCTGTGAAAAGTGCATCATTAGTCCTTTAATGCGTGCCCCAGAGTTCTGTATTGCATGTATAACATCGTTACTTGTAGGTAATAAGGTTTTCCAGCTTTCAGAATGAGAAATGGTTTCTAGCCATGCATCGCTAGTATTTTAATGCATGGTTGTGTGTCAGCTGTCATCCAATGAGTTCTCTGTATTTATCCCTGGCATTTTATAATTGGCATTGTAGGGGAAAAGGGTTGCTTGACAATTTGTCTAGATTGAAGAGGGTGCATGAGTAATGATCTTCCCACAGAGGTGAGGTCCTCTGATAGGAGCTCCAAACTTTTTCATTGTGCCTGTTGTTTCGGTGTCAGCCAGTAAAATGTCATACAGATCTGTGCAGCTAGGTGATAAAATTATAGGTGAGATGGTGATAAACCCCCTTGGGATTCAGGCAATGGTAATGTCTTACATGCTATCCTGGGCTTTTTTCCTCCCTATGTGAATTGGGGTATAAGTGTGTCGTATTGTGCAATGTGGTGCAGGGGATGTTATTGACAAACATTTGAAGAGGTAGAGTTGATGTGGGAGGATGTTCATTCTAGTTGTATCTGTGTTTTGCATAATGTCAGTTATGGAGGTTGTTCCAGCTGTTCAGGCCTTCTTCCACGCGTTTGGTGACAGCTGCATAGTTTTCTGCCATCAGGCTTTTTATGTTTTGGGTTAGTTTGATACCCAGGTATTTGAGGTTGGGTAGGTCCCATCGAAATGTGCTCATCCTTGCGATTGTGAAGAGGGTCATAATTTGTGGATAGAACCTCTATTCGATTTATGTTAAGCACATAACCTGCTACTTTGGTGACTCATTCTAACATCTTAGAAATTGAAGGTAATAAGCTTTCTGGGTTCTTAGAAAGTCCCATTTAATTAGAAACTAGTTGATAAAAGCATAGGTTCTCAGAGTTTGAAAGATGTAGATGAGGTCAACTAAGAGTATCCCAAATGGAAACTTCAGGTTATCCCTGTGGGCCAGTCTTATACTGCATACAACACACTGCTTTTACTATGGAAAAGAGTAGAAGTGGATAGGACTGCCTGGATAGGCAGAATTATCCTGCTTACCTTACCCTTCCATTCAAAAAGGACAGAATCCAAGATTTCCTGTCCCCAACTGATATTTTTGGACTATCATTACTTTTAACCCCCACAGTGAGTCTGTCATTTTTTGGAAAATATTTAAAGACATAAAATTTAGCCATCCCTTCAGTGCAGTGGGATGGCTACTGCTCCTACTCCAGCGACCTTTGTTCAGGAACGAAGCTAGATTGTCAGGGACCAACTGCAGAGAGGAAGATTGAGCATCCCACCGGAGGCTGCCCTCTTCCTCTCTTCTCCTCTCCTCTCCTCTTCTTCCCCTCCTTTTTTCCTTTTCTCCTCTGGGGGTGAGGGAGGCCACCATCCTCACTGTGATACTGCCCCTGGGGTAGCAGTTCAGCTGAGAGCATTAAATGAGGGGGGAAGTCATCAGCTGGGGTCATGCACTGTGCACACAATACATGCACATGCTTATTGTTCCCCCATCTTGTGACAATGTCTTCATGGGCTCAAGAGGGGATGCACACCCGAAAATGGAAAAATGGCCCAGAAGCCAGCTTTCTGGAACCCCTGTATTTCTGGCCCAGTCCCTGCTGCCTCATCTGCTGTCTCACACTGGGCATGCTCACGGGTACATTTCCCACTCTATCCTTTGACAAGGGAGGGAATAAAACAAGACTTTATGGGGGCTTGTGGATGTCGGGTAGGTGATGACCAGGAGAGGTTCCACAGGGTTCAGGTGGGAGCCAGACCCACTGTGAAGGGCATAAAACATAAATAAAAAACATAACATTTCAGCACATTTATCCTATATTTAATACATGTTCTCTGTTGCTGTTCCTTTGTATTCTTCATTATTAGGATAATTTACATAGAAGCATAGAATTTGTCAGCAGAAAAGGACAGCTTGGCCCACCCAGTTGGGCCCTGCTTAGTCTGTCTCAGCAGACCCTAACTGGGCTCCAGTGACCCCACCCCCTTTTTATTTACCACTATTCCCCTATGCCTATCTGATGCACTTTTGACCCCCCAATGCACTGTCTTCACTGCTACTACCTCTGGTAGCAGGCTGTTCCAGACATCCACCACTCTTTCAGTGAAGTAGTATTTCCTCACGTCTCTCTTAAACGTCCCCTTTCTAGCTTCATGCACTCTTGTTCTGTTGCACTTCTTCATTTGAAACAGGCTCTGCTGCTGTACCCTGTTCACCGCAGTGAGGTGCTTGTATGTCTCTATCATGTTTATTTATTTATTGAAATGTTTCACCAGGAGGGCACTCTGAATAACAAGTTACTTGTCTCTTGGTGCGACCTGGGGGGAGGAGTTACATAGGGTTGTGAAGGATGATCAGTTACAATAGTATGTGGGTAGTACAAACAATACAACATTGTAAGATTGTGCAACAGTTGGAACACAAGGTATTGTACAATAAACAGTAGTGGAACACTGGGTAAATTACAATACATGTCCAAAATCATAAAAAAGAACATATGAATGTACAAAACAGTAATAATGTGTAGAACCATTTATAGTGCATGAGTTTATCAGGAGCAGGCTCAAGGTAGTACACAAGTACTGTTGGAGTAAAAAGGATGGGGTTAGGTTGCGCACACTAGTGACCCAGAAGGGCAGGTGGAGAAGAGAGAGGGGAGAGGCAAGAACTGAATAGGAGGAGAATGGGTAGCCATTTTCTGATTTCCCCTTTCAGGATGTAGAGAACCCTGCCCGGGGGGGGGAGTCATGGTAGGAAGGTGGAAACTAGGGATAGGTATTAAGGTGGGTTAAAGCAGGAACAACTGAGGGAAAGGTAATTGTGTAGGGCAGAGGTAAGGGAGTAGTTGGAGGAGAAGTGTCATATTTCAGGGGGGAGGGAATTCCAGATTTTAGGGAGATGATGGGTGAAACTAGTCTGACCAATGAGGGTGGAGTGGCAAGGGACCGTCAAGGTGCGGGTGTCATTTGATCTGAGAGAGTGGGTGGGGGCAGGTGGAGTGGAGAGAGAGAGGATGAAAGATAGGAGGGGAGCCCCCAAATCAGAATTTGGAGGTTAGTTTGGCACAGTGAGAGATGCGTCTGTGAGATAGTGGAAGGAAGGTTAGAGAGCAATGGAGTTCACAGTGGTGGGATCAGGAAGGAGAGTCGATAGCAAAGCTGCAGAAGGAGAGTTAAAGAGAGTGTCCAACTTGGTCAGGGAAGATTTGGAAGCAGCACCATAGACTACGTCATAGTAGTCAAAGATGAGAAGTATCATCTTCTGGACAATTTCACACCTCGCAGTCAGTGGGATGCAACTACGATTCCTTTACAGAGCACCAAGCATGGGGTGCAGTTTCTTCAGGATAGCGTCAATATGCACAGAGAAGTTGAGGAGCTGGTCCAACCAAACTCCCAGATATCTAAATGAGGAGGTGTCCTCCAAGATGGTCCCATCAAGGGTGTGGAAGGGGAGTCAGGCTGGGAGCTTAGAGAGTCTCTGCCTGGAGACAAAGGTCATTAAGACTTTCTTCTTGGCATTTAGAAAAACTTGGTGAGAAGCAAACCAGAGCTGAACTTGGTTGAAGTCATGCTGTAAGCTGGTTTGCACAGCATCAGGGTCATGTCCCCCCTCTTCTCTTCTCCTCTCCTCCAGGGTGTACATGTTGAGATCCCTCAGTCTCTTCTCACATGGTTTCTTATACAACCCCTGTACCATTTTTATTTATTTATTTAGTTTTTGATTATCAGGTAAGTGCACTAAATAAGAGTATTGCCTATATTCTGGCATGACCTGGAAGAGTTGCACAACGGAGAAACAGGTACAAACAGGAGTGACATTGTTCATGGCACAGCATGAGGGAGCACAGACATAGCAATGTTTACAGACTAAGAGCAAACCAATTCTTCAGAGCCAAACAAACAGATAAGTTACACTAACTGCTTGCACTAGACATAATGAAAATACTAACAGAAATCAGGCAACACGTATTGGACAACAATAAACTGTTATACCAAATAGGATAAGTGAGGAAAGTAGGATTGGTGAGCAACAGAAATGTAGAGACAGTAAGTGCCATAATGATGAGGAAACTAACTAGGAGAAGTCTCAAGATTAGGAGCAAGAGCAGATGTTAGGATCAAGTAGGTGGGCGTGAAGGCCCAGTTTGAAGACCTGGTGGGTGTGAGCGGGCACAGGTCTCTTTGTGGACTAATTGGTAGCTTGACACAGTTGCAGTTGTAAATGAATGAAATGTATTCAGTTCTGTCTCAACATTTCTTCATAGCAGGACAAATATAACATCAGCGGACTGGTACGACAACAAAATAAAATAATCAGAATGGCAAATAAACTTTATCCCATGACTTTTACTTGGCTTGAAAGGTGTTCTTCTCCTAACACCTGCTGGAGCAATGCACAGAGCTCCCTGGAATTCACATCCAGACCCAGGAGCACATTCTCAACTAACTATCTCAAATGACAGTCCATTTATACAGGGAAATGATCATGTGTTCTCCCTAACTCCACCCACATCATTAATGCTAAAGTAAAACTTCTTATTTAAATATAATTATTTTGTTTCAACTATCTAACTAAACAGTTTATAATTCACATACATTTATACACATTTTCAGTCTATTTTATTTCAGTTCCTGGCTCTTTTACAAAAAGCTCTGACCATCAGACACTGCCCCAAACAAGAGACAGCATAAAACAAAGGAACAAAGGGCTGGTCAGCACTATAGCTGTCCTGGAAGGGAGTGGTGCAAGGAGAGTCAGAAGCAGAAGCTGAAAATCCAAAGACACACGCACAGGTGCCCTTTCTGTAAGTGAGAACTGCACCACACAATTTATATAGTTATTCTCTGAGGTGTACAATCCCCCATATAGTTTCATAACCTGCTTACTTAAACACAGCTGCCAGGCAGTTACCAACATGTGCCTTGACTGGTTGTTTCAAACAGGGAGCTTTGAGCAGGAAGTAATTCAGACTAACCAGCCTTTTACAAATGGTTTTACAGCCCACTGCAAGCAGGGCCAGATTAACAAATTGTGGTGCCCTGGGCAATTTTGAATTGTGAGTCCCCCTGTGACTTAGCCAATAGGCTGGAGGTTTGGGGACTACCTAGGCCCCTAAAAGCTGAATGGTTTTTGATGCTTAAAAATGCATTTGGATGAGTTTCCAGCTACTCTGAATGTCTCTCTTTGGGTGGGAATAGAAGGTTATTGTTTGGCCCCCCTTTAAAAAAACAGAGTTTGATCCTGCCTGCAAAAAGTTCAAGCATGTTGAACTTTTTGCAGGGGTGGGATCAAACTCCTTTTTTAAAGGGGGGGGCTAAAATATGCAGTATTGCCAACTGTACCCCTAAACCCCACAGTCAAATAAAAGTCGCATCTGAAAAGCAAGGACCTGTCTGTTCCCTCCTCACATCTCGTGTGTCTCATAAAAGAGATGGGAGAGGCACTCTGACTGCTGACACCACTACACTTTCCATGCCCAGTTTCAGTGCCCCAAACTTTGAATCCCCTTCCCCAGTTAGGAAAGATCTAGCAGGCTCTCTACCTGGCTAGTCAACTCTGGAGGGGCAAATATGGGATTAAACACGCAGGAAAAGGCATTGCATATCTGGGGGTCAGTGTTGACAGCTTCATTAGGTATCAACCCATATAAATTCTGTTCTATCCATGAGAACTCAGATCCATACCAGCTTTTGACGTGACTTTGGCTGTGGGGTTTAGTGGTATAGTTGAGCAGTGCTACATATTTTAGTCCCTCCACCTTTAAAAAAGAGGCTTGATCCCCTGCAAAACGTTCAAGGACTTTGCATGGATCAAACTCCTTTTTGTAAGGGGCTAAAATATGCAGCATTGCCAATTGTACCACTAAACCTCATAGTCAAATAAAAGTTAAGTCTGAAAAGCAAGGACCTGGCTGTCCCTTCCCCACATCTCATGTGGCACCCAACCTCCCTGAATAAGCCCTAAGCCCATTGCAGTGATGCTGGCTGCTAGGGTACCCATCATTTAAATAACAAACATTCAGTTGTTCTTGTTCATTTTCTTATACCTCTAAGTCAAGAAGGCAAGGCACAGGCACTGTGCTGGTCTGACCAACAACAGTCTGGCTGGATTTGCTCTGCTTGCACTCCTTGCCTCGTGGCCTCCTTCGACAGTCAGCTGACTGAATTTTATTTGCTGTGTCGACGATCGAATCAGATCCATCCTCTCTTCCTCTAGTCTGAAGGGCTTGTTTTTTTTTCTTCCTTTAAACAGACCAGAAAATGCTGATTCAGACAGTGGGAGTGCGGTTTAATGACTCAACGGATCCAACGGCAGGAATCGGCATTCAGCGGCTGATGGTTCAAGAGAGAATGAGACATCTCTGGTGGCAAATTTTCCATCATTCGAGACTTTATGATGTGCTCCAAGTGACATGACACACAGACCTAAGGGGAGAGAAAAGTTCAGTTTCGGGTGGGCGAGGGTGCAAACATCAACAATGAATCGAGGAACCCTGTGATTGACTGCAGGGCACATGATGTGTGTTGCAGCCTGCAGAACATCCGTGACTGTGGGGAAACAAAAAGCAGCAAACAAGCTGTTTCGGGATGGCAGTGTCAGGGCAAATGGTCATGGACAATCGTTCTTCAAGTTCTATTATACTTTTGTTGTATGCAATCACCCCCCCCCCCCCCCGCTGAAGTTTAGGGAAGAAGAGGAGGAAGGATTTAAAAAAAAAAAATGGGAAACTCAGGTGGCCCCTCAGACTAGGGGGGCCCAGGGCAACTGCCCCATCTGCCCATTGGTTAATCCAGCCCTGACTACAAGTACCTTGTCCCTAGTCTTTATTTTATCAAAATATAGGAAAAGACATGTGTATGAATTAACATTACTCTGACCTTCTGCCAGGGGAAGTTAAATGAGCAATAAGCACATATTGCATTTCAGTACTTTTGCGGGTGTTAATATTTACAACCACTGGAGAAGGAATGACTTCCAAATAAAACAATCCCTAAAGACTTAAACAGAACAGTGACTAAAATGACTATTTTATTTCCCCTCACTTGCAACCCATTCTTCCTCTTAGTCAAGCAGCGCCTGTATTTTGGTGTGCTACCAAACACCTCTAAAATGAAGGACTAAGTGTTCTTTCAACCCAAGTAGAAACAGATTGCTGGTGGTGCTCATTTAAGCTCCAAATTAACTCGGTTACCATGTAAAGAATCCCAACTACCTTTACACAAGGGATTCAGTTCTCCCTCTCTCTTTAGCTGAATTACAGGGGGGGGGGATTTACTAAATGACTCGCTCTTACTTTTGTCCTCCCCTTTGCTTTATTTTTTTCTACCTTGCTAGTCTCCACTACACTATCTTTTAACTTAGTCTCAACTTTTAAAGCTTACGTTTATTTATTTAATTTCTGATTTTACATAGTTATAGTATCAAAAGGTTTTAAGTAAAGCACCAAGCCCAAAAGTTCCAGGGCCCCTAATCCATCACAGAGTCACTCTGTGACATTCCTCCCCACCTAAGAGGGCAGCCAATTCTTGGTTGTCCAAGCCTTATACAGATAAAAGGGGCGGGGTTGTCGGAACTCTGGCCCACCAACAGAATTCCACCCCAGGGTCCTTTCAGAAATAGAAATACAGCATAAGCATTCCTTTAAAGACATGATCTCTCATTAATCACCCTGGGCATATACACTACTCTGATTAGCATCTTTCACGATAACAATTACAATTGAAGTAGGTAGTAATATCTGACATCACCATCAATATAGACTGCTAACATTGTTAATAATAGTAATAATATATAAATAAAACCAAGCTAGACTAGATTAGAGGAATCAGCTGAAGGTGGCCAACTCTTCAGTCGAAGGAGAATTTTAAATTCAGAATAGCACAAAATAATCTACCACGGTAAGAGAGAAGACAGAAAAAGAAAAATATAACAATGTTTCAGCGTATTTCAATGGAACATTAATAGATCTCTGAGATCACTAAATAAGGCATATACAGACCTTTCAAAATGCAATAGTTGCTCACTTTATATATCATTGTACTGACAGTATTAGTTAGCATTATTCAGTGTAACACCCATAAATAATCTATATCTTGTCACCTCACTCCCTTTTCTTTTCCTCCTGGAAAGGGGGTTTTTGAGCTGAGAACTTTTCTCATATCTGAAGCTCAATACAGGGATCTCTTAGGTAGCATAGCCCATGCGACTCTAATTCATTCAGATATGGAAACACATTAGGGTTCTTCTATTTACCCCCCAAAAATGACATGTTATTAAGGTATACCTCTGTCCTATAACCATGTCTCAAATAATGTTTTGGATAGAAAGGTTTAATAGCTAACCCTTCTGTAACCTTCCAGGGCATCTACCATTTGCAACCCGTTTCTCTACATGGAAACCTCCCCTGCTTTCTAAGGTGCCACTTACGTCGGCCTTCTATCCATCAGGCACCACCTACCCTACACCTTTTTGGTTCTTCCCCCTTACTGTACCTAGTACTATCCCTGAAGTAGTCCGCCACCTGTCTATACAACCCAGACCAATAATAATAGGGGATTAGCTGAGATAAAATCTCTTCTTGGCTTAAAGACTTTTTTGGACTGCCACTTACCATGTCCAGTATCCTTTCCCTAAGGATTACAGGCACCACAACCCGGGCATCCACTTTCTTTGTCCGGGGATTAGGCCTCATGTGGTAGGGCACTCCTTGTCTCTTTTCATAACACCATAACCTATTTCCAACTCCACCATTAACTGGTCTCCCATCCTGAACCTTAATAGATTTCTTTAAACAGGTAACTTCAGGGTCCCTCCCCTGTAACTGTTCCCAATCAGGTTCACAAAGACATTCAGAATTTATGATAGGTGTTTTACAACATAACAAAGTCCCTTCAGCCTTAATGGCCTCTTCCTTGTTGCTTGGAGTCTTCACCCCAGAATATTCACAGACAGTCTCAGTCCTACCCGGGGACTTTGTGTCTTGTGGATCCTCCTCCTCCAGGTAACAGCCGGGAAAAATTGGTAACAAGGGCAACAGGGTTTCCATCCAGGGTTCCTCCTCTACTAGGTCCGATTGATCCAGGCCCTCTGCTGCCTCCACCAGTTCCTTTGAATTGGACATTTCCAGCAGCATCTGGCAATGGTGCTCAGCCTCCCTCCTGTGCTGGTCTGCTTCCAACCATTTTCCACTGAGCCAATTTACCAGCTTTATCAGCTCAGCCACTTGGTCCTCAGACCCCTCCTGCTTCTGAGGTACCTTGCCCAGGTCACCACCTCCAGTCATCCACATCCTTGGCTCTGCTGGCATCATCTCCACTAGTCGTTATACATGTACTTCAGCATCCAAGGGAATATGTAGCAACCCCAAGGATTTTGCTGTACTGTCCTGCAATATTGACCATCCACCAGGCCTTATACAGACCAATCGAGATCCCACCTGGGATATCGGGATCCCACTTCAAACACCATATGTGAGCGGGCGCAGGTCTCTTTGTGGACTAATTGGTAGCTTGACACAGCTGCAGTTGTAAATGAATGAAATTTATTCAGTTCTGTCTCAAAATTTCTTCATAGCAGGACAACAACAAAATAAAAAAATTAGACTGGCAAATAAACTTTATCCCATGACTTTTACATGGCTTGAAAGGTATTCTTCTTCTAGCACCTGCTGGAGTAATGCACAGAGCTCCCTGGAGTTCACCTCCAGACCCAGGAGCACAATCTAAACTAACAATCTCAAATGACAGTCCTTTTATACATGGAAATGATCATGTGTTCTCCCTATCTCCACCAACATCATTAATGCTAAAGTAAAACTTCTTATTTAAACATAATTATTTTGTTTCAGCTATCTAACTAAACAGGTTATAATTCACACACATTTATACACATTTTCAGTCTATTTTATTTCAGTTCCTGGCTCTTTTACAAACAGCTCTGACCATCAGGCACCGCCCCCAACAGGAGACAGCATAAAACAAAGGAACAAAGGGCTGGTCAGCACTATAGCTGTCCTGGAAGGGAGTGGTGCAAGGAGAGTCAGAAGCAGAAGCTGAAAATCCAAAGATACACGAACAGGTGCCCTTTCTGTAAGTGAGAACTGTACCACACAATTTATATAGTTATTCTCTGAGGTGTACAATCCCCCATATAGTTTCATAACCTGCTTACTTAAACACAGCTGCCAGGCAGTTACCAACATATGCCTTGACTGGTTGTTTCAAACAGGGAGCTTTGAGCAGGAAGTAATTCAGACTAACCAGCCTTTTACAAATGGTTTTACAGCCCACTACAAGTACCTTGTCCCTAGTCTTTATTTTATCAAAATATAGGAGAGGGCATGTGTATGAATTAACATTACTCCGACCTTCTGCTAGGGGAAGTTAAATGTGCTAAGCACATGTTGCATTTCAGTACTTTTGCTGCTGTTAATATTTACAACCACTGGAGAAGGAATTACTTCCAAATAAAACAGTCCCTTAAAGACTGAAACTAAAACAGAACAGTGACTAAAATGACTATTTTATTTCCCCTCACTTGCAACTCATTCTTCCTCTTAGTCAGGCAGTGCCTGTATTCTGGTGTGCTACCAAACACCTCTAAAAAGAAGGACTAAGTGTTCTTTCAACCCAAGTAGAAACAGATTGCTGGTGGTGCTCATTTAAGCTCAAATTAACTTGGTTACCATGTAAGAATCCCAACTACCTTTACACAAAGGGATTCAGTTCTCTCTCTCTTTAGTTGAATTACTGTATGGGGGATTTACTAAATGACTATCTTACTTGTCCTCCCTTTGTTGTATTTACCTTAAGTAGTCTCCACTACCTATCTTTTAACTTAGTCTCAACTTTTAAAGCTTACATTTATTTATTTAATTTTCGGATTTTACATAGTTATAGTATCAAATGGCTTTAAGTAGAGCACCAAGCCCGAAAGTTCCAGGGCCCCTAATCCATCACAGAGTCACTCTGTGACAGTGGGGTTTGAAAAGTTTGACCTGTAGGGGGAGAGAGTTCCAACGATGAGGGTCAGATGTTGCAAAGGAAAGTTCACCATTTTTGGTGAGACACCTAAGAATTTCCAAAGGAGTTTGCACCGATGACCTAAGGGGATAGGCATGGGTAGAATATGTAAGCAGCCTAGAGAGGTATACAAGGGTCCCTGTTCTGATTATATTATCAATCAGGCAGCCAACAGAATAGTGTCTATATGACTGAGGGGAGAGCCAGCCCAGCCTGGAGTAGAGTTGACAACAATGAGTTAGCCTGTGGACAGAGAGGGCAAATCTGCATATGCTGTTATGGCAGGTGCTCCACTTCTGGAATGCTCCTTTCCTGGCATCAAGCAACAATATGTAAGACAGGGAAGGAGAAAACCTTGTGTAATAGCAATCCTAGCAGCGTCATTGAGGGAGGACCTGATTTTATAAGCAAGTCCCAGTTCGGTGTTTATCGCCTTACAGGTGGCAGCAATGGACAGGTTAAAATCCAAAGATGGGTCGAGTGTAACTCCTAGATACCTAAAAAGATTCAACACATTCCAAAGGGGAGTCATAAAGACATAGGACTGAAAGGGCCATGGCACAGAATTTGATTTTATGGGGGAGTCAAAAAGCATTGCTACGATTTTCTGGGAGTTCAGTAGGAGCTTGTTTTGTAGAAGCCAGCCTTGTAAACAGTCAAAATCTGCTTGAAGATCTGCCTGTATAGATGAAAGGTTTCTACCACTAGAGAGAAGCACTATATCATCAGTGTACAGGATAATAGAGGAAGAACAGGGCAGAGAGGGCAGGTTGTTAATAAATAGAGAGAAGAGAAGAGGAGAGGGCCAAGACTCGATCCCTGGGAAACTCCAACACAGGTAGGGGCAAGGTCAGAGACAGCGGTATCAATTTGAACAAATTGCATTCTCCCGGTGAACTAGCTATCAAACCAGGAGGTGGCAGTCTGTGAGAAGCCCTGGGAGGATAGACTGGAAAGTAGTAGAGGGTGATCCACAAGATCAAAAGCCTTTGTGGGATCAATAAAAATGGCCCCTGTGAGCAAGCCTTTATCCATGGCTGTAAGGACATCGTTTGATAGTTGAAGTAGCACAGTTGTGATACTGTGACCAGTTCAGAACCCATGCTGAGCGGGAGATAGGAGATTTTGAAGATGCAGACATTGTAAGACCTGGGAGGCAACAATCTTCTCAAGTATTTTATTGAAAGTAGAGAGAATGACAATCGGCCAGTAGTTTTCCAGGTTTTTAGTGTCTCCTTTTTTGTGCACAGGCACCACTCGAGCTATTTTCCATAGTGTTGGCACTGTCTGGGTTGCAATAGATAGACAATTCTTGCAAGTGGGGCAGCAAGAGCAGGAGCTGCTGATTTGATAAACTTTGGCAGTAACCCATCAGATCCAGGAGATCCATGGGAAGGGTAGTTCTAAGGAGATGCAGCACCTCAGCAGTGGAGACTGGTCTAAGGTTAAAAGGAGATGTAGGAGGTAGGTGCTTCTTGAGAGAAGGAGCAGGGGACTGATTAAACTTTTCTAGGTGCTATAAGAGGTCAGAGAATGAACATTCAGAGCACTTGCAATAGTGGATAACTTGTTACAGTTTGTACCATTTAGCGTCATTTATGCTATGGATGGCTTGTGTCTTTGGGCCATGACATTTGTGATGTGGTTCCAAAAATCCCCGGTTTCTCCAGCAGAGGCTTGGAGTAGTTTATGACAGTAGTCCCTTTTAGACCTCTGTATATCCTTCTTGCAAGCATTCCTCAGGTTTCTATATCTAAACCAGTCCTCAGTCCATTGGGACTTTTTTTGCAGAGGCCCAGGCCTTCTCCCTTCTTCTCATAGCACTAAGGAGATCCTTGTGTGACCATCTGTTTGCAGAGCCCCTAATTCACCTCCTTTTGAGAGGAACATGCAGATCCTGGAGGAAGAGTAGCTTAGAAATGAGGTAGTCCAGGGTATTATTTACATCCTCCGTGATGTAGGTGGCAGACCAGTCAATATTCTTTATATCTTCAAGTAGTGCTCTTGGTTTGAGCTTAGTGAAGTCTTCAAACTGTATTATTTTGAGCAGAAGATTTGGACACTGACCATTTCAGATGCAGTAAATGGCAGTTGGTCACTAATAGAATCAGAAAAGGTACCTGCAGTCATGATTTTATGTGCTCTGTTTGTGACTATCCAGTCCAGAAGGGACTGGTGAGTGCCATTCGCAGAGAATCGAGTACAGCTAGATATCACTTGAGATAGGTGGAGTCTCACCAGAGCTTTAGTGTATGATCCAGAGTGGGAACCGGATAGGTCAAGGTCAAAATTGTCCATTAGAATTGCTTCAAATTTACCCTTAAGAGTGGAAATATAGTCCATTAGGCCAATTAAACTAGGGAGCTCCCCCTTAGGAGGATTGTAGACACATACCAAATTTTATCTTTTTGTATCACCACGGAGCAAAACAGCATGCAGGGTTTCACAGGACCCTGATAACCCAGAAAATTGAACAGAGGTGTTCTTTATAGTAGAGGGCAACACCCCCCCCCACCCTTTTGTTTTGAAGGGTGCTAAAACCTAATAAGTTTGTAGCCATTTATATTGTACATAGTGTCAGATACATCAGGCCTGAGTCACATTTCAGTCAATCCTAGTATGTCAGGGCTGTAGAGGGCAATCCAGGCTTCCAATTGAGAGAAATTTGCAGGGACACTTCTAATATTCAGATGGGCACATTTCAACCCTTTGGAGGAGAACCAGGAGGAGCAATTTATATGCCTTTTATTGGAGGAGGGGCCAGGATTTAGCTCAGTGTCTCCAGATAGGGATAAACGCAGCAGAGGCACCCCAAGGTTCTCTGGAGAAACAAAAGAGGAGCATGAAGCATTTTGGCACCACAGGAGGGTGAGTGACTAGGAAATAATCTAGCTTGGTGGGGTAAATGACATAAAGGGATAAGTTGTGTACCGGATATAATTTTCTGTTTGACAGAAGATTGGAGTAGACAAAGGAGGATTCGTCTTGTGCATGATGCACACAGTCGCATGCTGTGACACTTAGTAAGAGGTGGGAGAGGGTCATAAGAAAAAGTAGCAGTCTGACCATGACCAGAATTATCCCTGGCTGAGTAGGAGAAAACATGATGGCAGGAAAAAAACTGCAGACAAGAGACAAGCAGAGGGAGGAAAAAAAAAGAGAGAGATTTAAGCAATCAATATTTATATCATTATATATTTATTTGATTATATTCTTTATTTTGTTAGGGCAGGATCACTTGCTGACAGTAATTTACCAGTCAGGGCAGGTGCCACAGGAGTGTGCAAGCTAGTGACTAGAAAAACCCAATAAATCAGAACAACAAGAAGGGGCATAGTTGAAAGACTGCCTTTTCATTAATATTCACAAAGTAAGGAGAGTGGACGGAGCAGGAGGAGCATTAAATAGAGAGAGGGGGCAGTGTGGGTGGGTGGGAGAAAAAATTAGTAGTCAGGCAGCAGCTTTTAGCCGTGGCTCAATGCAGAACTGCAAAGAGAGCTAGTGGGCACAAAACAGGATTTCCAAGTTCTGCCCAAAGAAAACTACACTGGAGAAAAGGCTCCAAGAATCTGCATCTGGGTTACAGCCATCCCGTACCTTCCTGTGGCCAGATGAGGACTGCCACTGAGTTGTGCAGCGAGGGGGGAAAACTGGGGAGGGCTTTTAGTAGTTTCACCCTCATGACCCCTCCTGTGGCCAGCTGGGGGACTACCATCAGGTTGCGCAGCGAGGGGGAAAACTGGGGAGGAATTTTAGTAGTTTTGCCCTCATGACCCTTCCTGTGGCCAGCTGGGGACTGCTGTCAGGTTGTGCAGCCCTCTATGGACTGTCTGTACCCTGTCTTATTACATGTGAACAAAAGGCTTCTCTCCATTCAGTTGACCTATTGCTGCTGCTGCTTATGCATTTAGATAAGTAACAATCTTCAGTCTGTGACATCGCAAAAACTATGTCATTACAAGAAGAGGATTACATCCTCAGCAAAGGATTATGCAGCAGAAGCAGATAAAGTACAAGGGACAAGGATCTGTTTTCCATGCTAATTAGCCGAGCATTGAAGGGCAGAGGAAAGGGAAATGCAGACAGTTTAAAACTGCTAGTTAAATTTGCTAAATATTACATTATTCAAAAGTTACTAGCTAGGCATGGGAGGGTCAGCTCTGTGTCACATCAAGACCCTTCCAAAATGGCCCACCTCTGCTTGGCTGTGGAAATCAGAGTCATTTATGACTCGATTGATTTGACCTAGTCCAGAGTATTGACCAAGTTCTGATCTGCCAGTGGCCTGGATCTGACTCCATCTGGATAATGTAAGTGATGTTGAAGCAGTATACTTGTTCAAACTGAGAAACTGGTGTGAAAATACAGAAAATAACTATTTAAAAAAAAGGACGTAAAGAAAAGGATTATAATGAGGGAGAAGGGGCAACCTAATTCTGTCATTTGATCCAGCTCAGATCTGCTTCTGACCCAGTACTGATTTACTCTGTAAATACTTCCTGTTACGGCTGGTCAGAGTAAATCAGAACCTCTTTGAAAAGAACAATCAGGACCAAAACCTGGTCCCAACTGACCTCCCATTGCAATTGCATGCTAATTTTAAGTTTGCCCATTACATTTTACATACACTTGTTATTGCCAGAGATGTATCAGATGGGCTCAGTGGATATTCCCAGGAAGGTGGAGGTTGGACAGCACAGAGGTGGAGCTCCTGTGTCCTGGTTTATTCAGTTTTTTTTTTTTTACTGGGTAGGTGCCATAGCCACAGAAGTGACTATTTTCAGACATGACCCGGGAGATTACAAACAATTAAGCAGTAGGCAATTTACAGGTGAGGTATATGGAGATTCAAAAAAGCATTTGGAAGCAAACAATTCAGAAGGCACAGAAATTATTAGAAGCAGTTGATAAAAGCATACATACACAAGTTATTTAGATAGGAGAAGAGAGATGCATTTCATCAAAGTAAATAACATGATTTGCAAAAATAGTAATCAGACAAAGAACCTCAGCATGCAAGCACTGAGGCAGTGGTTACCCCAAAGGGCACTTGCCAGAAAGCCAAGTTTCAAAGAAATACAAAATCACACATACCCCCATAATGCAAATCACCACAGTATATTATGCTGGTTCAGCTTTAAGCAGAATTGCACGGTACCAAAAAGTCTCTCACACAGTCTGCAAAGGGTGCTAACAGAAGACACATACATGTTTCATCCTACCAGGACTCATCAGTGTGCCTTGTCTGTTTGACACCCCATTGGAATCAACCAGTTACCCTAAGATGGTCTATCTGGGTTATGTTGTGGTGAACCCAATAAAAACAAAACACAAGCTAAAAGACAAAGAACCACAATGTGCAAGCACTGAGGCAATGGTTACCCAAAAGGTCACTGGTCGGGAAGCCAAGATTCAAAGAAATACAAAATCACATATGCCCCCCATAATGCAAAGCACCATGAGCTGTATATGCAAATCACCACAGTATATTATGCTGGTTCAACTTTAAGCAGAATTGCATGGTATCAAAAGGTCTCTCACACAGTCTGCAAAGGGTGCTAACAGAAGACACATACACATGTTTCATCCTACCAGAACTCATCAGTGTGCTTCGTCTGCTTGATACCCCAGTGGAATGAACCAGCTACCCTAAGATGGTCTATCTGGGTTATGTTGTGGAAAACCCAATAAAAACAAAAAACAAGCTAAAAGACAAAGTAATTACACAATAGTAATTGTGTTATAAAAAGAATAATAAGTGCATTTATTAATCCAAGGTCAAGGTCAGAGAAGGCATTGGACATCATTTTGGGTGACCGAGCAACATCATGCCCTCTCCACCACAGGAGAGGCACAGGTGGGGAGGGATGTCACAGAGGGGAGCTGTGAGGGGTTTCATCAGGAAAAAAGCAAGGTGTGTGTGGCAGGAGAATGACTACACACCACCTACACACCAGTGGTCTGTTGGGTCACTGCCAGTATCCAGGTTCCCATGTTGGATCCAGCAATGAAGAAGTGTCTTCTGGTAAGGGAAAGGTGTAAATATGGGGTATCGCGATGCTTGGGTGAGTTGTTATAAGGGAATAGTGCATGCCTTGGGAAGTTGTTAGGCACAAGGCATATCTGAGTGCTGCAACCACCTGAGAAGAGCATTATTCCCTTACCACCACACACCCTGGAGAGTATTATCCCACTTATAAAACAGGCTTTTATTTGTTTAAAAAATATGTAGCTCAGGTAAGGTGTGCAGCTGTCAGAAAACAAACAGTCATGTGATATGTTTCAACCAATGAGATCGCAGGACTATCATGGCCCCATTTATAAAAAACTTTTATTTTTTGTCCGGATGGGATCATTAAAGCTGCAGGTCCTATTTATAAAATTGTCCTGAATAGAGCAAATTTAAAAAAGTGCAATGCATATTAAAACTAATAATTAAGCAATACAGAAAAACAAATTACAAACATTGATATTGTAGGAATTTGTTGATTTTAAGGGAAACAGCTTTGGTAGTCTTGGACTTTATATGATTGGGGTAGATTATTCCATGTCATTGAAACATTAATGTTAAAAGTAAATTGCCTGACTATTGTTTCCACTTTAGGGATTACTAGTCAGTGGTTCCTAACTACTCATAGAGAGTCAGATGGAGAACAGAACACCTAATTGGGTTGATCTGTGCTACATATTTGTGATATAAATGGGGAGGAGCAGCCTCACTAGTCAATCCCCCCCCCCGATGAAGAATAGGGTTGAAGCATCAGGGCATGTTAAGGCTGTAGGTGGCTTCTTACATGTGATTGCTGTTGTTCCTCTTCCACATTAAATGATTTATGCAGCAGTTTGGTTGCTGTGGATATTTTATATTTTTTGAATAGACTGCACTCTCCTCGAGTGCCTGGTGCCACCTGCCTTTTTTTTTTTAAACTTTATGGGCCAGATATTCAAACTGCACTCTTCTAAGGCGCAAGCCCTTGGGCTGCGCAAAATAGTTGCGCTGGGGTGTGTCCGGGGCGATATTCAAAGGAGTTGCACTATTGAGCAACTCCTTTGAATATCACTAACCACAACCACTGTGCATGGCGAGTGGAACTTGCGCCACCCGTAAGTTGACAGAGTGGAGCATTCAACTTGCGGTGGTGCAAGCCACCAATGCCATCGCATAAAATCGATATTCAAAAGGTGACATGCAAATGGGACCATAATTCATGCAAGGCACGGGGGGGGCCATTTGCATCTGATTATGGCCCCATTTGCATGCCATTAGCATGTAGGTGCGTCGATCCCCTAGGACTTGCACCTGGCACCCTGCCAGGCAGCAGCCGTCGGGGACTGACGCCCCCTGCAGCCTGATCGCGGGCAAAACAGTATAGAATCCCCCACCACCCACTGGCCCGATCGTGGGCATGGTTTAATTCCCCAACAGCCCGATCGCGGGCAGCAATGTCGGGCCCCGAACCTATCCCTGGTGGTCCAGCGGACTGAAAGCCTGATCACGGGCAGTAAGTTAAATAACCCCTCCTTTCTCCGAAGGTATCCCTGGTGGTCCAGTGGACCAAAATGCCCGGTCTGCGGGCAGTGTGTTTAATAAACCCCGAATGGATCCCTAGTGCGTCCAGTGGACCGAAAGCCCGATCACGGGCAGTATGTTTAATAAATCCCTCCCCAATGTATCCCTGGTGGCTAGTGTCTCCACCCCACCCACCCATGTAGTCCCATCACCCCGCCCCCAGCAGCCGGCGGCAGCATCACTCGCCTGCCGCCCGCCGCCCCTGACTGACTGTCCGGTAGGGCTGCCGTATGGTGGAGAGCATGAGCCGAGGGTGTGCAGCCCATACCGTAGAAGACAGTCAGTTTTGTAGATGAACTCATTCACAAAACTGAACTATCTTAACGCAGTATGAGCTACACACCCATTAATCATGCTCCACCAATGAGGCGTGCACAACCACTGGGCAGTCGGTCGGCGAGCAGCAGGGCTGTAGGCGGATGGGATGCTGCCACCCGCCGGCTGCTGGGGAGCGGGTGGTGGCCACGGGTGGGTGGGTGGGGGGGGACACTAGCCACCAGGGATACGTTGGGGAGTTTATTAAACATACTGCCCACGATCGGATCTTCGGGTCCACTGGACCACCAGGGGATCTGTTGGGGGGTTATTAAACATACTGCCCCGATCGGGCATTTCGTCCACTGGACCACCAGGGATACCTTCAGGGGGATTATTTAACTTACTGCCCGTGATCGGTGTTTGGTCCACTGGACCACCAGGGATCCGTTCGGGGGGAGGAGCCACATTGCTGCCCAGTCGGGCTGGTGGGGGGAGTACACTATGCCCAGCGAGCGGGCTGTGTGGGGCACAGGGACTGGGTTGGGGGCCAGCCACAGGTGGCAGCTGCTGTGTTGCACCCTGCAATGCAGCAGCTCACCTTGGGTGGCCCTCGACTTAAGCCTTTTTTTTTGGCTCAAAGTCGTGCAGGCGCAGGTTGGGGGTTGCGCCTGCACAACTCTGCACAGCCCGGCTGAATATCGGGCTGTGCAGTTTATGCATGGTTCCTCCCCCTCCAGTTGAGCATGCATTCATTTGCATTGCGCTGTTGCTCAGCCTGTTTTCAGTGGCGCAACTGTCTCCTGCTGAATATCGCAGAATGGCGCAATTTCGGACTTGTGCATGCGCAACCCTATTGCGCATGGCGCAACCCTTTTGAATATCCCATCCTATGTCTATTATTTTGAAAAATACAAACATATAGTTTGAAATTTCAAGCAAAGACCTTGCACAGACATTCTTGTACAGAGTACAGTACCTGGTGTTCAAATGACAGATGTAATTATATTTTTGGGAAAGAGATTTTATTCTGATAAATTTATTTAATTAGACCAATTTTCTTTTTTTTTACATTGACTCGCTAAACAAATCCAATTTAAGTTTGGATACATTTCACAATGGTGTGTTTCATAGGGGCACATCGGTGTGAAATAAGCCAGTTTATTAAACATTACATCCAGTTTTGTGAGAGAGTTTTTTGAAAAATGTCTAAGTAAAATGCTGCCATAATCTAGTGAGTGGAACTCTGGGAACATGAGGAGGTGGCATCATCTGTCAGGAGGAATATCATAGTAGCTATACTGGTGTTAGGGTAGGGGTCCACGAGGCGGGCAAGGGATTGCACTTGAACTCATCATCAAGGGATCAACACAGATTATAAAATGATAAGTAAAAATCTAGAAATTCTATTGGCTGAGAGACATCACCTGACTGTGCATTAAATCTCCATAAATTCAGTCAGGTGCCAGATCTCATTTTCCTCCCGAACAATTATACTTAGAACCATTTTATAAGTATAATAAGCCCCTCCAGTGTGTGCATCATAGGATTTTAATACACTTCTCAGGGGCATAAGGGCACTCGGCCTTCGGCCTCATGACTTACTACACCCCTGGGGTGTGCATTAATTCCTAACAATGCAAACCCTGTTGTGGCTTATTACTTACATAATAAATTTGAGCTGGCCTAGTTTCATGGTGGGCTGAGGCACCGGTTGCCACCCAACCTGCCATACTGGCGATCCATGTACAGGAATGGACCAGGCTCACTTGGCGGCCAGCTGGGGGAAGGAGGATTGAATGTGTATGGATTACTCTCCCTTCTGGAGGGAGAAAAACATGTGCTGCTGTTTGCTGGACACCTTGCCGAAGCTAGGGGCAGCAGCAACAGTGGTCACCCTCTTGGAGCACTGGGTGCAGGTGCCAGAGTATGTATGATGTATTCATGCCATTAACTCATGTGACTGCATATGATAGCACCGCGCCACCACCTGTGGCACCCACTCACCAAAAGTGACAAGTAAATAGATGGAATAAGGCCTGGGACAGTGGGTGATGAGGCTGGAGGTTGCTCTCGGAAGGTGTCTGCTTGAAGTGAAAGGTGGGAGAAACAAAGAATGTAACAAAAGATAAAGAATTTTAATGACATTTTCTTATTTTCAGGAACAAACTAATTTGAATTGGCATAATGAGAACTCTGCTACTTTCTACGATGACACTCAACTGGCTGGATGTTGCTTACTAGCAGTTTTTTTTTTTTTTAAATCACAACATTATTTATCACCACCGCTGTGGACCCGGCAGGGGTTACGACCCTCTTCTCAGAGGGGTACATCCTCCAGCCCATCAGGGTCATCATGGGTCCGGCTGGGTCCTGGTATTTTTTCTCCATTTTCTCCCCCGCACCCACAGCCATGCAATGGGCGCAGCAGCTGTCTCCACCTCCATGGAGGCAGCCAAGCAACCTGAGTGTGGGCTGAACTTCTCTTATTGTGCTGACGCACGCAGCACAAACCCCACCCACCCTGAAGAAGGAGCACTGTCCTTCAGACGCTCAATCCTTACCTCCCTGGCTGATCCCCGAATGACCCGAGTCCATTCCCGAACCTGGGTTGCCGGCGTGGCACAAGGTGTGGCATCCAGTGCCTCAACCCTCAGTGCCACCGGGCCAGCCTACTAGTAGTTTTTTTGTCATACTAACTTGCTGATACCAGTTGCATCTTTGTATGCAGATCTTAAAGAGCAGCCAACGCCTCAAAGGGAACTTTAAAAAACATAATATTTGAACACAGTTCAGCTTATACTTCACATTGGCTCTGAATTCCTGTTCCTCTATTTTTGTTACTGAAGTCATATACAGGAAAATGGGATCTTTGTTCCATGATGGTTCACTGGTTCCCATTGCTCATTCCTAGGGCTGAGTGGAATGTCAAAATTCCAATGGAATGGAATTCCATGGAATTTCCATCAGTAGTGGAACTGGGACACTTCCCATGCAAAATGTTTTTCTCAGATTAATAATCCGCAGTTTATATAAACTGCAAATTAGTTTTCCACACTCTCCGGAATAATGTTCCATGGTTTTTGTGATCCACAGAGAATTATTCCATGATTTGCACAGAAATGCTTCTCAGAATTCCACAGAATTTAAAACAGAATTCCTAAAAGCATTTCAGCAGGGGAATTGCCATTCCGCACCTATTTCAATGGTGGAATTCTGCATTCCTGACAGCCCTACGTATTCCCCCACCTGATATCTTAATACTGTACTTGTGACATCACAGTTATTCCCATGGCAACAGACAGTGATGTCATAATAGAGGATCATGCTGTCAAGTGAGGACCAAGCTGTAGGGTTACAGAAACTAAAGGATAAACAGTTTTTTTTGTTGTTTTTTGTGCTTCCCAGTTTAGGGTGGTGATGTACCCCTGTATCTGTCCACAAATCCCCATAGCCTCCCCACCCAGTGCGTAATGTGGCTGCCCTGTCCAGGAGAACTGTGATTTACTCTCACAGAGGGGATCCCCTTGAGAAAGGACCAAGATCACCCTTAAGCCCCATCCAAGACTTACAGTGGGTCATTTTGGCAGAGTGGAGTCTGTGGATCCTGGGATTTATGCTGCAAACTGCCTGAAGGTTGTTTTTACTTGCAGTTGCCCCCTGGAGGCACATATATGCAATGACGTCAGTGTGTGGACATGAGTGTTCCTACACACAGCTCACAGATGTCCGCCGCCATCTCCTCCAAAACTGCATGGTCCCGGCCAGTGTAAACCAGTCTCCACTGGGTGTCGCTCAAGCACCAGGCATCCATGGCCCTCCCTCTCCCGGAGGAAGAGAGCAGTCCATGAGGCAATCATCCTAACACCCCACCCGGCCAGCTCTGACATTCCAGCCTCATTCCTGAACTTAGGTCATCAGCATCACAAGTGATAACTCTGCCACTGCGCTGGGAGCTGGCAATAAAGAGGTTGTTTTCATGCAAATTTCCTGAGCATTAAATAAGGGGCAACAGAACCGACAGAAGATCTATGAAATATGAGCCGAAATCATTTCCAAATATTTTGTTTGGCAGAGTCTTCCCTGAGATGTCAGCAGCTCTTTAATGTTATGTCCCAAGCAGTGACTCATTGCACCCATAATTATCTTCATAGCATTCTCGAAACATGGGTGTGAACCACCCACTCACATGAAGGCAGGCGCCATAGCCTTCACACCAGTCAATTAACAATAATAAGTTATAATAAATCATAAAAACGCTGGAGGCAACCCATGTGGTTTGTCCAGGTAATGGAATGTCATTTATTAATATCATCAACTTGCCTCATTAAAGTAGTAGGGACTTTTTCATGTGGTCCAATGAAATCTTTATGAATGCTCCTGGTTTAAAGGATATAAAAGAACCTGGATGTCCATTGAAAGAGACACCAGGGGCTGAATTTTCAATGGGTGGTGCAGGACTTGCATTAAGCTCTGTGCCACCACACTTTCTGGGCTAAACAGGATTACCATAACTGCATTTTATTTTAATCGTCCGGATGCAGTTGTGACACTTTACCCGATCAATGGCAGCTTGTGCCAAATATTTGGTGCAAGCACCGTAAAAGGGCTTCCTAGGATTGCTGCAGGCTAGACCACAAAAAAATGGTCAAACTTGCATCAGTTGCCACATGGGATGTAAAATCCCTTTAGACTGCCGCATGCCCGGTGTGCCATATCTTTGGTGCACCCAGGGCTTGCAGCCATCAAGCCACTTTTAAAATCCAGCCCCTGGTATCATTGCATGGTTATGACCTAGCTACCTAACAAGAATTCCACATCATTATTATTCAGGGTCTTTGTAAAAAAATATTTTTCAATTTAATAAAATCTTACATCTGGCAATACTCCACATGATAGCTGGGATTGCTCTGTTCTGGGGTTTACCCTCTACAGGAAAGATAGATCTTACTTCGAGAGGGTTCCTGCCGTAGGTCCTAACATATAGGACTGCACCCCATGGTATCAGAACCACATGAAAAACTCAAGCTAGTAATGTCTGGCAGGGGACCACCCACCCGACATCACATGACGATGTCAGTGTGATCCTATACAGTGAGCGGTTCCCACCATTGGCCTGCGCATGTCTGACTTCATGGAGAATGCTTCTACTGTTGACTGCCATTTTGGATGAGCATTATCAAATTTAATTTGCTTTACTTATCCAGGTGGGCTCCTCCAGCAATGCTGGAGCACTTGTCACCCTTAGGCCCCTCAAAACCACTGGGTCCAAGTCTGGCAGCAAGGCCACCAAGTTGCTCCCTGGCTCTGCCAGTGAGTGCATGGCCCTGACTGGTAAGTTATACTCGAGTTCAGCTGTTTTATGCCCGGTCACAGCTGGTAAGTCAGATGCCAGCTCAGATGGCGCCTGTCTGGTCACCACTGGTAAGTTGTACGCTAACCCCAACTGATAAGTCACTCATCAGCTCGACTGATGAATGCCCAGCTACGGTGCTCCCATCAGTTTCCCTCATCACACCCGACATCGAACAGCAACCACTGCCACCTCCATGGCAACCATCCCCTGAGAGCTCTACCTCTCGGTAACCTTCATCTCCACCTCCCAAGGTGGACCCTCCAATCTCCCCTATTTCTCTGGAGCCAAAGAAGGAAGCTAACCCTCTGGATGTGGTTATCTCTGATCCTACACCAGAATCTTTACTGCCAGGCCTGCCTGCTGGACATTCGTCTCCTCCAGGGGGCCCCCCGTTGGGGTCTCAGACTCCTTTGAACCCCGCTGACTATAAAGTTCCTCCATCTGGATCTCATAAACCCCACATGCTAGTGGTTCCTCTGTCTGTGCCGGTGAATCCTCAGATACCAGCTAACCTTCCGTCGGGACCAACCTTCTACCAGATGCCAGTGGATCCTCCATTTGGTCCCATTTTTCCCCAGACACCCATGGATCTGATGTCTAGGCCCATGCCAGACATTCTGACACCTGACTCTACCTCAGGTTCATCGAATGACCTGGTGAGTCTGACATTGGAACCTTCAGTCCCTCCTCCTGGACCCCCTGTCAGCTCCTTGGCCCCTCCATTGGGTCCTAATCCCAGCTATCCTCATCTATGTTACCTGGCTTATCTGACCCTTGGATATTCAACACCAGGGTACCTGAAGTCACCTTACTTACCAGGCTACCTGATGTCGGCTATAATTTTCCAGGTTACTCTTCTCCTGAGTACCCCCTTAGTTACCAGATGCCAGGATATCCAGTATCTCATCACAAGACACCCGGATATCCATGCTACCAGCTCCCACCACCACCTCAGCCTCCACCTTAACCTCGTGCTGACCTATGAGTGGCTTTCTAGTCCTGGTGGCAAGAGACTAGGACTCAGTTGATCTCAGATTTGGACCACTGGCAGCCAGTGGTGGCCTTCCACACCGTCCCTTTCTTGGCCGACTCATAGTCCAAGTCATCTATTGACTCTCACCTTTCCTTAGCGGGATAGTCTCACCACTCTTTCACTATCCATATCCATGTGAAGGATAACATCCAGGACATTCCCCTTCCCAGGACTCAATCACTGGACAAAGCTCTTTAATCGGACTCTGAGTCTGACTCTTCCTCGTCCGCTAACTCTGGCTCCTGTACACCTGGTGATGAGCCACGGCCAAGTGAGTTCCCTAGGTCTCCTCCTGAGGATCCCTATTTTTCAGAACTCCTAAAAATGATCCAGGTGGCCAGTGGCTGGACCACCAAGGAGCAGGACCCCGAGAGGAAAAGGCTGGCACAGCATTTGGATATGGTGGAATCTTCATCTATGCCTATTCTGCCAAGGACTGCTCTTCATGTCCATTATTTGGCAGCAGCCTTTTTCTGTCCCCTCAGTCTCCAAAAAGGCTGACAGAGTGTGCCGCACAGCAAGAAGTCCAGAGTGTGTGGCTTCCCTCCCTTGATGCAACAATATGTAAAGTTCGGGGGCTGATGGGCCAAGTCACAAAGTCAAAAAGTAGAAAGAAGCCAGCCACTTCATGAAAGTTTTGAATTTTCTTAGGTTTATTTTTCTTTTTTCTTTATTACAAATAGATCCTCATACACCAATGTTTAACCACATATGGCATCTTCAGGGTGGGGATCTAATGTTGAACATAATTACAGAGTATTTTTATCATCATTTTTTCATATTAAATTCATATTTTTGACTTTAAATTTTAAACATTCTATAATTTCTGTTCATACCACTACGTGGTGGGTGTCATCTATCACATTGTAAATACTATTTCATACTCTTAATAAAGTGATTCTCTTCTGAGTTTAAGCAATATTTTTCATGGACAACATGATGCCTTAAACGATACGCAATGCTGAATAACATCCTGAGGCATACCTGACATTCATCTACGCATTTAGTTCATGCACATCTTTGTATCTTATTCATGACACTTTAGTTTCAGTTTGTTTACTATTACTTCCTTCATATATACTTCTAGGCAGTGTTAAAATGATATCAAGTCAATCAAATAAAGCTCTATTTGAGGTGTTTGGTCAGCTAAACATAGTACAGTCTAATTACATCATTCCACTAAGTGGGACAATTCAGGTTTTGTCATTCTAGTTTATGCATATATCTATATTCTTTCTTCATTCACAAAATTGTTTTACATACCTCTATCTAAGGCTGCAATACTGTGATACTCTTACGATAAATTCTAGCTGCTTTGCAATGCTGGATTACCATCTATGTAGTCAAAGAAAGACTATTTATTTATTTTATTTTATTTATTTAGTTTTTGTTGACCGGGTAAGTGCACTAGACAAATCTTGCCTATTTTCAGGCACGACCCGGGGGAGGGGGATACAGATGAATGCCAACTGACCTTGACCCAGATTAAGCTGTTGGTAGTATTTTTTTTTAGTGAATGAGGGAAATTTGGCCAGGACACTGGGGAAATTCCCCTACTCGGCTGCTGCCTTGCTGCCAGTAGGGGGACTGGTCATTTGCAAAATGGCCACTCTGAGGGTTTCCAGGATGGAGGAGGATGTCTGCAGAGTGGGAGAGGTTGCCTCATCTCCCACTCCAGTTGTGCTAGAGGCTGCAGCCGGAGCTTTGTCTAAAATTGTTTCTGATACTGAGTCCCCAACAGAAGATTTACAACAGAAACGTTCCGAGGAAATGGTCAAGATAAGTGAAGATTTATTGCCTGATATGGCGTCTTCTATAAATGTGGAGGAGATTTTAAATGTGCCTAATACACAGAATGTTGGGGGAGAAAACTCTTCTTGGAAGCTGCAGGGTTTGAACCCTGAAACTACGTTAAACATTGGTAACAAAACAATGGAGGAAATGGAGGACATGATGGAAGATACAGCGGTTGAAGAAGGGTTAATGGAAATGAAGAAGGACAGCAGGGATTGAACTGTCTGAGTATAGGTCTCTGACCAATGAGAAGGAGTTTAAAGTCAAAGGCACCAGTTTTCAAACAGGTACTGTGTTTTTTCTGCAAAGGAAGATTTGCTTGCTAAACCTGCTTGTGCTGAAGAAATGGAGTGTAAAACTAAAGTTTTGCCTGTCTCAGTTTGGCCACGGTCGTTTCAGAAAGAGGACAGCACTTCTAGCAAGATAAATGAACAGAAAAAGGTGGAACTTAATGTTGGCTTCTGTAATCTGCGAAGTTTGTCTCCCCAGCCTACTGATTTGAAGGTAAAACAAGCCAACAATACAGACTCAGAAGGAAAGAGTTGTAGCACTTCTTATGTGCCTAAAACTGACTTTACAGTGACTTTGGATAAATATAAAGGTTTTGTGCTTGATAAAAATTTTGCACAGGGGGAAGTTTTGGAGGGTAAAAACATAGTATACCAATCTGGTGCAGGTTCACAAGCAGGGGTCACAGAATTTGTTTTTCTGAGGGAAAATAAAAACATGATGATGAAAAGCTAACTCTTTGGGTTTAGTAACAAAATCAGAGCCAAGAAAGGAACAAACATTATGGTCTCCTGAAAATGCTTTGAGTGGGGCTGGTTGGGTTAGGTCTGATTCAGGTGGGTGGCAGCCTGATCCTACATGGAGCCCTCAGTTACCTTTCTCACAGAATTCTCCTGACTGGGCTCCAAGGATAGCGCAGCAAGGGAAAGCATTGAATGAGGGGAAACATGAAAATGTGTGTATTTCTAATGATTTAGTTGGTTCCGACAAGGTTTCATTGTCTAAAGAAGTTTCCATGGATTTGCTAGTACCCCCAAAAAAAACTCCAGAGAAGAAACCTTTAATGTCGGAACTTTTTTCAAATGTACAAAGAGAAGCTGCACCAAGACGGAATGCAGTGCGTTTACGATATAAAGGTGGGCTGGAAGAACGTCCTGATAGACACTATGTGGGGAAAGTTCTTTTAAAAGATTCTTTACATTTTTCTCCCAAAGATGTCTATGCTTTCATAAGCATCTTGGGAGAAGATAATTATGATATCAGCTTCAGGTCTCAGCAAGCCCTTGAACTTTTTTGGTTAGATATGGGATGTTAAATATTCCCCATATGGACCCCTTCATTGTGCCACTGTCTAAACCTTTGATTAAATTCTGAACGGTAATGTTCAGGAATGAAGGGGTTTGGGTTGAGGATATCACATTTTGTTAAAAAGAGATGTGAAGTTTTAGTGAACCTGAGCCCATTCTGGACGTAGAACAGTTTTGGACGGGAGGCTGGAAATACAAGTAAAGTTAAGGCAAAATGAAGCTGGAATTGAAGATATTCCAAACTCCTTTGTTAGGGAAAGACAGGGAGTATGTTTTACAGCGGACAGCCCGGGCCTGTTATAAATGTGGAGCAAAACCCACCTTTCTAGTGTCTGTGACCAACCCAGATGCGACAACTGTGGAGAGGTTGGGCATGTAACTATGTTTTGTGGCAACCAGTCCTGTTGCGATTTGTGTGAAGCAAAAGGTCACGTTTTCAAGTTCTGTCCTTGGGCTGCACATAACTCATCAAACAGCACTGGGTCAGAGGGATATATTCAGAAGGTGCAAGATGCCATGGTACAATCCATTTCTATAAAGGATGTTTCACTTTCTACTCTAAGTCCTTCAGATTATAAACCTGAAATTGGTAAAACAGTGGAAAGGGGAAAAGGCTCTACCTCAATAAAGACTGTAACAGAGGGAAAAAAATATCCTGACAGTAAGACAAAAATGCAGACTGATGATACAAGCAAAAGACCACTCAAAAAGGAAGAAATGGCCCCCCAATATTTTAAGTATTCCCCTGTCTGTTTTCTGATGAGAATACAGGGAAAATAGAAATGTCAAAAATCAAATGAATCCTTTGTAACCATCCCACAGAGAAGATCGGCTAGAAATCTTCATCCTAAACCCCCAGATGTTCAAGTGGAGACTAGTAATACTTATGCAGCATTGTTTACATCTTGGGGAACACGGAGGGGATGATTCTGATTCATAAATATCCTCTATTTTATCTAAATCTCAGGTTATGGATAACTACAAAGATAAAAAAAAGGAAAAAGTAAAGGGTGTGGAATGTATTAAAAGACAATGAAGTGTTTCTGGAGTTCCTTGAACACACATAGCTTATTAAATAAAGCAAAGAGGCAGGCCTTGTTTCATTATTTACATAGCTTTCCCCTGTCAATTTGGTTTTTGCAGGAGACATGGATGTTCTCACTTGAACAGAGGGCATCATTTAAAAAAGAGTGGCTTTGGGGCCCATCCTATTGGTCTTTCAGGGAGGATGCTGCAGATGGGTTAGGGATTCTGTTTAACTCCTTTGCATTTCAATTGCACAATCTGATAGATCTAATACCTGGGAGAGTTTTAATTTTGGACGGGAAGTGGGGAGGTGTGTGTTTTCGTTTCATAAATATATATAATCCTCAAACCAAATCTGGTAGAGTGAACTGTTTAAAGTTGGTGCAGCCCTTCCTATTCATGACAATGAGGGTACTATGGGGGACTTTAATTGCATAGTCCCAGATCTTACAAAGAAACAAGATGGAAAAGTTTATTGTGATTCTAACACTCTAAGTAAAATTATTAAAGAGGCTAGGTTAGTCAGTTGTAATAACTCCTTTAACAATAACAAATTTTCCTTTAAAAAGGGAAACTTTTCACTAATTGATCATATGTTTGTTTCTTCTAATGTCCAAATAGAATCGTTTAAGATATTCCCTGGAATTCTCAGACCATTTATTTTTGTTAAGTACCTTCTCCATTCTAGAAAAGCAAGAACTAAGGTATAATAGATGGAAACTGAATAGTGCTTGCTGGAACTGAACTATATTCAAACAGGAACCAGAAATTTGTTGAAGGCCAGACTGTCAGTAGCTTTTTATATACAGATATATGTCAATGGTGGCTGGATACAAAATCAGACTTAAGAAACCTGTTTAAAATTCTGGGAGAAGGATTAAAATGGCAATTTTAAATTACCTTAGTTTGAGACAGCAACTTCAAAGACTTTTGTCCATTGCTTATACTACTAAGGGGGACTACTCAGATCAAATCTCTTTATTGAAAAATAAAATGAAGGAGTATCAGTATGACAGAAGCAAAACAATGCAGGCCATATTAATCAACGGAGTTAAAAAATCACCTATAGGGGACCCCTTTGAAATGTGCAAAGAAATAAGAGATTCATTGGGATTGAAAGAATTAAAAAGATCAGACGGGAGGGTTGTAACCACAGATAAGGACTTAAGGGAGGTAATAAAGGAACATTTCAATTCACTAAACTCAAAAAACAGTATTTCTAAACATAACATTGAGGCGTACTTGGAAAAGTTGCCCATTCCTTTAAAATCGGCCCAAAAAACAGAAAAATGGGACAGGATTTCTCAGGAAGAAATTATGAAGACCATTAGGTCATTAAAATTAAATAAATCCCCAGGCTTAGATGGACTCTCACATAATTTGTATAAAACTTTCCCGGAAGAATTGAGCCAATGTCTAGGTCTATTGTTCCAATATTTTTGGACAAATATTATCTACCCTCATTTTCGGATGGGTTACTAACCTATATTTTCAAATCGGGTGACAAGCAAGACATGGCTAATTGGAGGCCAATCACCCTGCTTAATACAGATTACAAAATATTTGCCAAAATATTAACAGAAAGACTTAAAAATATATGGAGCAAACTATTTCACCTTTTCAGTATTGTGGTTTACCGGAGACAAAAATACAGTCTGCTATCATGTTAATAAGAGATGTTATAGATTATACCTCCGAGATGGGGTTAACAGGCTGTTTGGTTGCAGCAGATCTTGACAAAGCATTTGATAGGGTTCATTTGCCATTTCTTTTCTTAACATTAAGGTATTATGGGGTTCACGATAAACTGGTTACTTTAATAGAGAAATTATATAATACTGGGTTGGTATTCCCCTTTTTGAATGGCCGCATGGCAGAAGGGTTTCATTTAATCACGGGTGTCAGACAAGGGTGCCCTTTAAGCCCCCTGTTATATACATTTGCAATAGACCCTTTTTTACAAACAGTTTTGGCATCCCAAAAATGGAAGGGAATTTATCATAAGGAAAGCAATCTTGTACAGTTGATTATTCAAGCTTATGCTGATGATCTTGTGATCTATTTGGAGGACAATACAGAAATTAAGGGTTTTATGAATGCTTTTCAGGATTTTGCCTCAGTTTCTAATGCTAAACTGAACATTAACAAAACAAAAGGACTGATTATTGGGGCAAGTAGCATTTCAGACATATGGTTAGAGGGGATTCACTTCTCTAGAAACCCACTTCGAATTCTGGGGATTACCTTTGGTCCCCAGAACATACCTAGGGATAACTGGGAGAAGGTACTTAAGAAAATTGAGACAAAAGTAATAAGATGGAAGCAATGGAGGATGACTAAAATCAAAAGAGTTCAAGTAATAAAACAATTCCTTTTACCTAGTATACAATTTGTGGCAATGATATTTCCATTACCGGTAGAATTTGAAACTAAGTTATATAGCCTTTTTTTTCAGATGTTGTGGGGCAACCGCTTAAATCCGATAAAAAGAGGTTTTACATATCTAAAAACAAAGCAGGGTGGTTTAGGGATGATTGACCCAGTGGTAAACGCTCATGTTTTTTTTTATATCCAACTCCATTAAGGAAGGTTTAAAGGCAAACTCAAGAAAGGATAATTCATGGAATTTAAAAATTATGGGGAAATATTTTAAGACTTGGTCTTTACTAGCTCAAAACTGAATAAATATTTACAGATTCCAGAGCATTTCAGGCCTACTGCTCAAAATTGTATAAATGGGAAGTACAGAAGAACGATGCTCTAACATTTAATACAAGGAGTTGTACAACCATTTAATGCAAAAATTATACCCACAAGAACCTGAATTTAAAAATGTCCATTAAATCTAAACCCCAGAATTTTGGCACAATTAAATGATCCAAGGTTGCCTAGAAATCAATGGGAAGTGCAGTGGCTAATATTTTACGGAAGGCTGAATGTTAGGGTAATGCTAAATATAAAGCCGCAAGAAAGATTATGTCCCTACATAGAGTGTATAAATAAGGAGGAATCCATGGATCATTTTTTAGAATGTTCTTATGCTTTGGGATTGTGGGATTATTTAGCGGAGATATGGAAGTTTAAGTGGCTAAAAACATGACATATGAATTTTAATCCTGGAGGAGCCCAATAGGCTCATTTGGTTTACATAACGGACTCTAACTTTATTTTAGGATGTCTGAAATATTTTTATGGCAAGCTAGAACACAATGGGTTCTATATCAAAAGAAAATGTCATATATCTGTTTTAGTAGGTTAATAGTTAAAGAGTTGGAGAAAATCTATGCATAGATATGTTAAGAATGGCACCAGGAGCAGTGAAAAACTGTGGAAAGGTTTTTTCATTTTATTAAATATAAATAAAGGAGTAGGTCTTGTATGTAAAATGGAATGCTGTAATGTAAATGAGAGTTCAATATGGATTTAGGAAGGAACATATGATTTGTTATTCTGTAATTCAGTAATCATTTTTTTTGTGATCAAGTGTTGTTCTTTATGTTTATTGTGCTAATAAAAACTCCCCTACTCTTTTCGATAAGTGCCATGGGATCTTTAACATCCACCTGAACTACCACCAATCCTGGCAGATGGGACCTCGGTTTAACGTCTCATCCGAAAGACGTTGATGTGACCTTTCAGTCAATTAATTAGTTCTTAGGTAACTCAGTATGCTTAACTAGGTAGTCAGGAATTCTGACCTGTTTGGGAATTTATTGATCTTATTTTGTCCTTTTAAAATAAGTACAGCCTCTCCTACTTTAGTGCTGCAACAAGTGGATATAACACCATGTTAGCTTCCTTATGTTTCATACACTTTAATATCAGATAATGCTGGCTGGAGTTTATTCACTTCACACTTTGATTAAAGGGCTTACAGCTGAGTTAGCCTTATTTTCTTCTTTTAAAGTAGGTGTAATTTTTTCTACTAAAGAGCTGAAACAAGTGGCTATAACCAACCATTTGTTTCCTTTTGTGTTACATGCTATAATATCATACAATGTTGGCTGGTGTTTAATCACTTAGCACTTAGGTTAAGCAACTTGTGATTTCAGCGCTCTATCTTGAGAAGAGTGTTCCACACTAGGTGATAAAATACAAAAGTTTTTAGTTTTCAGACTGCATAGTAAAGTTTGTTACAGTACATTGTGTAGCCACAATCTAAACGGTTAGAAATGCCATACTGAGTATGAAAAGAACTGACAGTTACATATTTTCACTAACTGCATCACATCTGTGTTTCAGTGGTCAGTGTTAAGCCCCAAGTCTGGAAAGCTGTATGGAAGACTCTTCTGCTTACACTGGATGTATGCAGAACTTTGCGCTACTACAATAATTGGACAAAGGTTATCTGTAAGTCAGATCTGTTGTTCATTTGATTTGTGACCAAGTGACAGGGAGCAGCTGTGTCCAAACAGTGTTTGTCCAAATGGTTGGCGAACTACATTTTGTTCTGCTACCAGAAGTGCAACAAGCCACTTCCGGGGGAAGTTAAGGGACACTCAAACAGAGGCATGGCTGTTTCTACTGCTTGTTCAGGAACGTGTCAGCTGCTGAGATCTGTGCAACAGCCACTTGGAGTTCTGTCCATACTTCACTGAGTATTTCAGTCTGGACATTACTTTTAGGTGCAGGGCTGGTTTTGGACTGGCTGCCCATCAAGGCCACCTGTCTTACTGTTCCTGCATTTCTGTAGACCTTTCCTGCCTCCTGTGCTTCAGTTCTTGACTGACTTTTGACTGCTTGGGATTCAGTCCTTTATGTTATGACCTACTGCAGGAACCCTCTCAAAGTAAGATAGTACAGTTACATAAGAACTTACTGTAACAGTAGATCTTCAAGAGAGGTTCCTGCAATAGGTCATCTTTTTCCCTCTCACCTTCCCCCAGATTCTGCATCTGCTTCTCTTGAGCCTTTTTCTTTCTTGGCTACAGGAGCCCACTCCTTTCTCCTATCACACTTAGTTCTGAGTCTCTGGTGCGAGAACTGGAAGGCAGGCGTGGGGACTGCCCACTATATAGGGTCATGCTGATGTTGTCATGCAACGTCGGGTTGGTGGGCCACCACCAGATATTGCTAGCTAGAGTTTTCTGTGTAGTCCTGATGCCACGGGTGCAGTCCTATATAGTATGACCTACTGCAGGAACCTCTCTTGAAGATCTGCTGTTACGGTAAATTCTTACGTAACTGTACTATTAGGGGGCATGGGAAGAGGTGGTGCTTGACAGCATGGCAGGGATAGGGCCATTATGAAAGATATAGGGGAGTGGGCATGCAGCCGAGTCCAGGAGGTCACAAACACCTGCTTTAAGCAGAAGGGGGGGCATGCATAGGAAACCACTCTGGTTTTAAGGAGACGTAGACAAAGCCACAAATGAAAAAATAGCTTCCTTTAAGATATTTAGGAGGACCCAGAGACAGAGAGAGGAAGACATGGTAAACTACCTGGAAAAGTTAAACACCGCTAGCAGAATGTTAAGGAAGGCCAAGGCAGAGACAGAGCTGATGATAGCTGAAGGAATCAAGACAGGTGACAAGACCTTCTTTCATTACATTCAAGAACAAGGCATTTGTCAATGCCGAATGTTGTCACGCTGGCACTGCCTTTGGTAGTGCATTGTGGAAACATGTTTGGCAGGATGTGAAAAATGACAGCTGTACTGTTCATAAGGAGGTGTAAAAAAATGGCAATGGTAAAAATGTGGCATGTAAGTATTGCAAATATGTGAAGTTACAAGGGTGCATGGGAAATGCGCAAGGCACACTTGTAGCACAGGCATTTTATGGAGTTTTGGCATCAGATTTTCAAAATAGGCATTTCTGCACCTCTACTCATGCACAGTGTCACTGTCGTGTCCTCAAGCTGTCTCAAAAAATGATTTTGCACAGCGACCGCGCTATTCTTCACCGGACGTGCGAAAACACATTTTGGGCAGGATGTGTAAAATGACAGCTTTACTGTTCATCAAGAGGTGTGGAAAAATGCCAATGGTGAAAATCCAGAGAGAAAATATTACAAGTGTAAAACGTTATGAGCGTGTGTGCAAACTGTGCAACGTACGCTCATAACACAATCATTTTATGGAGTATCATCACCAAATTTTCAACATATGCATTGTAGGACCTCTACTAATGAACAGTGTCACTGTCATTTTTGCAGTCTGGCCAGAACACTGATTTCCCACAGTGACCACGGTATTGTGTGCCGGAAGTGCGGAAACACATTTTGGCCAGGATGTGAAAAATGATAGCTGTACTGTTCACAAGGAGGTGTAGAAAAATGACAATGTTGAAAATTTGGAATGAAAATATTGTGAATTAAAGTTATCGAGATTAGTAGGCGCAACATGCTAAATAAAACAGCCATTTTTGGATTTTTCCGCAAATATGCAACATAGGCTTTTCGAGAGCCCACCTCATGAACACTGCCACTGTCCTTGCATTAATTGGTCCCAAAAGGTGATTTCGCGCAGTGACTGAAAAATCACCTTTTGGGACCAATTAATGTCAAAACTGTGACAGAATTCATGAAGAGGGGTCCCAAAAACCCCATGCTAAAAATTTGGTGCAGAAATTCCCAAAAATGTCCAAGATATGAAGCAAAGTTGAAAAAACCCTATTTAGTTCATTATACAGCTTACTGGCATTTCCTCAGTTCGCGGTCGGCTTTGAAGAGTGCAGATGTGTTCCCGGTCCAGCAAAGAACGTCTCGCCAGACTCCGGAGGAAAGTATGGGGTGGGAAGGGGCGTGGGGAGGCAGAGTGCACAGTGGGTGGGTGTGGGTGGTGGGTAGGGAGACTATGAGGAACGGTTTTCAGTTTACAGGTACCGAGAGAAAAAAACACGGACGGTTTACAGGTCATTTCTTTTGTTTGGGGGTGCAGTAGCTGATGGGGAGATTGGAAACCCCGTCAGCACAGAAGAGGGGGGACATGATGCCAACAGGGGAGTGGCTCCCAGGTCAACCTGATACAAAGGGAAGGGGGGCAGATGCCCGGCAGGATTGGAGCTACTCGGCAAACAATGAGGTGGGGGGCACATTCTGCCAATGGGGAGTGGGCTCCCCCATCAGCACATTACTTCATGGGGCAGGGCAAGCCAACCGGGGAATTGGGCACCCCGAAGTCAGCACTGTCAGCAGTGTAGCGGCCACTGCGCCACCATGCTACAAGCTGGTGAGCATGTAGGAAGGGTCTGCTACGTATGACGGGCTTTGCTCAGATTGTAGCGGACCTTTCCTTAGATGTGCTCACCAGCTTAGTATGCATGGTGTGGCGTCAGCATGCAGGCTGATTGGGGAATGAGGGACGCACCTACTGGTGCATGTCCTGCATTAGCCCAACAGCGACCGCTCCCCCAAATCCCCACTGCCACAAGATGTTGGCAGTGCACGCGTGCCAACATAAAAAACGGATCATGAAATAAGGTATTCTGAAGCTGAAAAAAGGGTCTTAGTAGTTGGAGGATAACAGAGGAAAGGTAGAAGTATTGAATAAATACTTCTGCTTAGTACTCATAAAATGATATAATTACAGTGGAAAAGGTCCTCAAGAGGCTCAGGGCCCTTAAGATTGACAAATCTCCTGACCAAAAGGCATGCACCCTTGGGTACTGAGGGAACTGGTGGAAGTTCTGGCAGCCCCACTGGCTGAGTTGTTCAACAGTTCCCAGGACATAGGAATGATGTCATGAGGATAGAGGACCACTGATGAAGTGCTCCTGCACAAGAGTGGGGCAAAGGACAAGCATGGGAACTACAGACCACCAGTTAACTTGATATCAATAGCTGGCAAGCTGATAGAGACCATTCCTAAGAAAAAATGGGTCTTTTGCTTCTCACCACAGTGATTTTTTTTAAAAAACGCTTTTCCAAAAGGAATAAAACTTGAAAAAAAGAATAATGCAATACCTAGGTTTTCTTCTCTTGAATATAGTGTGATGTTTGAATAATGCATTCTTAAGAAAAGATTGGTTGAATTCCTCACAGTAAATGGATTCCAGGATGCCAGGCAGCATGAGTTTATGGCAGGAAGATAATGCCAAACAAACTTGGTTGATTTCATTGATTGGGGTAAAAGGTTGGCAGACAAGAGCTCAGCAATGGACATACTGATTGAGGACATTAGGAAGGCCTTCAACTCGATCCCCCACAATAGATTAATCGAAAAACTGGAGGACCTTGGAGTGGTGGACAACTTGATGAGATGGGTTGCAGACTGGCTGGGAGAGAGAACCCAAAGGGTGGTGGTCAGGGGAAGTACTCCGGAATGAGGGGGTGATCAGCAGGATCCCACGAGTCAATGCTCAGTCCAGTACTGTTCAATATGTTCATAAATGATATAGGGGGAAGCATTAAAAGCAAAATCTGCCTCTTTGCAGACAACACCAAGCTCCGTGATAGGGTAGACATGGAGGAGGGGGTCAGAGAACTGTGGGAGGACCTGGCAAAGTTATAAAGGTGGTCTGGAATCTGGCAGCTGGGGTTCAACATGAAAAGTGCTAGGTCATGCGCATTGGGATTAAGAACCCCAGGGCTCAGTACTGACTGGGAGGCATGATGGTCACAGTGTCTGAGGAAGACAAAGACCTGGGGATTGCATTCACAAGCAGTCTGAAACCATCCATGAAATGCATCAAGGCAGCATTAAGAACAAATGGGATGATGGGTTGCATAGGCAGAGGCTTCACCAGTAGGAAGGAAACTGGTCATACTCCCACTGTAAGGTCAGTGGTGTGGATGCATCTGGTTTTCTGTGTGCAACACTGGAGCCCCTAACACAAAAAGAATATGAACCTATTAGAAGCAGTCCAAAGAAGAGCTATGAAGATGATTCAGGGCCAGCAAGGGCTCTCATGTGGACAGTGACTGGAGAACATAAACATGTGCTGAGCCAAGGAAAAAAGGGAATGGGGGGACATGATGGAGACCTTGTTACCTCAAAAGTATTAACAAGATTATCTTGGGGATGTTTTTGGGTTCAGAGTGAACAGCAACACAAGGGGAATCGGTTGTAAGCTGGTGGGAGGCAGTTTCAGGAAGGAGGTCAGGAGACACCTCACTTCTTCATAGACAGAGTGGTCTCAGGCCGGAATGGACTACCAGAAATGGGGATAAGCCAGAAAACAGTAGGGATTTCAAGAGGGGGGGTTAGGACAAGGTCAAGGGGCAGCTAAGGGTGTCAGGGGAGGGGGTGGAGTGTCATGTAACACAAAACCAGCTGAACTCTCTTCTTTTGAATGGTTTCACTCATACCTGGAGTGTAGGTCCTATGCTGCCCGTATTGGTGATGCCATTTCCTCTTCTCTCGCTCTCTGTTCTGGCATCCCCCAGGGATCCATCCTTGTCTCCATTCCTTTACTCATTATCCTAATGGACCTTCACTTTGCCTGCTCTTTTGCATCTATTCACATATATGGAGATGACACAGTTCTCTATGCCTCTGGTTTCTCTGCTTCTGCCCTCAGGATCCATCTTCAATTGGATTTCAAGCCACATCTAGCACAGGTGTTTGAGCCAACTAGCTGTCCCTCCATGCCAAAAAATGGTCTCCATGACCTTTGACACTAGGCAAAGTCTTGCCAAGCTCTCACCTCTCTCCTTCCATATCCTTGATGGTGCTGTGATTGAGGAGGCCCCCTCTTTTAAATACCTTGGGGTTTGGCTGGATTGTCACCTGGAATTCTTGTGTGAATGCCATCCACAAGAAGCTGCACCCTAAACTTGGAGCACTTTACAGGAACAAAGCAAGTATCCCACTTCCTGGTCATAGAGAGAGAGTGTCCCAAAAATTATTTTAGCTATCTTTGATTATGTTGACATTGTATATAACTTTGCTTCAAATCCACCTTTGCCAGGCTGGATCCCCTCTTTCACTCCTTTTGCTGCTTTGCCCTGGAGTGCCTCCTTAGAGCCCACCATTGTTCCCTGTATTCCTCCCTCTCCTTGCCCTCCCTTGATGCCAGGCACTTAGCTTATTGTGCCACCTTTGTCTCCAAATTCTGGCTAAGCTCCCTCCCCACTACTGTTCCTCTCTTCTCTCATCCCCTCCTTCCACCTCCTAAGCCCATCACAGCTCTGACACTCACTCTCTGTCCCTCCCCCTTTTAAAATCCACTGCTGGTCAAGCAGCTTTCTCCTTCCACTTCCACACACTTTGGAGCACCCTCCCTGTTGCTATCCACACTGCTCCCTCTTCCCTACCCTAAAACCCCTCCTTCGTGATTTCACAACTCACTCCTGCAGTTGTTCCTGATCCAAGACTACTCCCACTCTTCCTCCCTCCATATTACTCCCTCCCCCACTGCCCTTATTTATCGGTCCACTATCCCCCATGAACCTTGTCCTCATTGTACTCACAATCTCCCTTCCCTCTCTCCCTCCTTTTGCTGCCAGTTGCACTTTGCTGAACTGTTGCTATTGATATGCTATGTTTCGCACTGTTTACTTTGTGCTTCCTTTCAATTGTCTACTGCATACTTTTTACTTTTACAGTTATTGTTTTATAATTGTAATATTACTGATGTAACTTATTACTGCAGTCTCCACATCTGCTTTCCCCCAGGACACATCTGGAAACAAGCTGTTAGCTCAGTATGTGTTTCCTGGAGAAACTCTTGAAATAAATAACAAAATAAACTATTTTTTAATATCTGATGAAATTAAAAAGATACTAATTAGGAAACAGAGGATGTCAGAAATACATTTTTGCTAAAATAAACTGCATGATGAAAATTGTTCCTGGCTAACAAATACTGCTGCTTAAAAGACAATGCCCATTCCGGCAAAGTCATGTCAGCCTGCCTTACACAAGAATTTGAATACCCATGATGCCTTGCTCTTGAACAGAGACTTTAGCGTATGTATGTGGTTTGGAGGGGTGCCCAAAAACCAAACAATTGGGATATTTCTTCTTTCCTATAGTAACATCCTTTCACAGATCCTATGCACTGCTCATCCTGCAAACTGACTCTGGGAAGGCTATTTCTGAGCGTACTAAGTGACCAATTCCCTTAATGACTGGCTTTGCAAAGGACTATAGGGTCTTTGCTCTCAAAGAAATTCTGTGGAAAAAGTGCATGCCTAAGGCAGGACTGTAGAGATACACTTGCATAGTGAATTAAATAAGACCTAATGATCCGGGTGAGGGCAGAGGACTTATGTTATTTTTCTAAAATGAGTATGTCTCAGATGGACATGGGGTGCAAACCACAGTGTCCCTTGATGATTAGTGATGATATGACTAATCCATATAGAAATGATGACTGACTAATTTATATAGAAAAATAAATGAGATGAGGAGCAACATTTGGGGCCAGTTTTTCGGAGAGGCATGCTGCAGTGAAGACTGAAGTGAAGCAGTTAGAGCACTGACCTGTGAAACAGGAGATCTCAGGGTTTGAATCACAGGCAGTGACTACACTGGCTCATGGTGTGACCCTGAATAAGTCACCCAGCTCTCTCTTCATAATCAGCTTTCCTAGTGGCAATATTTGGTAGAAGCAGCTTCTCACTGCAGATGAGCTGTTCCATCATAGTCAGGCTAGTCAAAGTACATAAACTCCAAATGGGAGCTGTGTGCCGGTGCTGCGAACAGTGTTCACCATATAGGAGCAACTAGCTTCAAATGGTGAAGAAACCCAACATGGTTGCATTCTAACCAAACTAAAGCAAATGAAGTCAATACTCTGCCAAAAAATGTCAAATTCATTGGACTAAATTTGACATTTTTCAGCAGTATATCGTCCTCTTTTGCCTTTTGTTTGGTTAGAGTGCTGTCACTTTGGGTTTTCTATCCCAGGTACATAAACTAGGAAATAAATAAGATATTAACTTTTGCTACCAACTCCAAAAATAGCAGGCAAAAAATGTTATTAATTTGTTGATAGTAGTCAGTTGTTACTTTTGATTTCTGAAGTATTTTTCCATTTGCTCATTAGAAGGGTTTCTACCTGACAGTATTAGGTGGGATGTGAAGAGCAGGGACCAGATTTTCAAAAGCCAGTGAACGCCGCAGGGTGCTTGCATCAAAAACAGCTGATGCAAGGAGTAGGATACATCAAAACATGCATCAGTTCTAATTTTTAAATGGTGCTTGCATCAAAAATAGGTCTGCATGTGCCTGACTGGCTTGTGCTGTGATTGCACAAAACAAATGCTTGCACCATGTTGTAAGGGATGCCTGCATCACCAAAATGATGTACCATCCCCTATTTCAGGATTTTCAAAGAATGCGAGTCCTGTCCTTATGCCCAAGATGCATGTCACTGTTAGACCCACTAGAGCTGGTCTAATGGACACTAGAGCATATAAAGAGATCTACAGCAGGTGGGCAGACCTGTCTATGGTACTATTAAGAGCCAGTATTCACCTGCAGGACTTGTTTAGAAACTGTTGGTGGCTTTGGGCAGGATTTTCCAACTGTGGCGCAGGACTTGCGTTCTGCCCAGTACCATGGGACTTAGGTTCCACCACTGCGCCAAACCACACTGCAGCAACTATGCCCGATTTTCCATTCCTGGGCATAGTTGTGACACTGTCCATGATTTACGGCAGCTTGAGCCACCACATATATGGCACAAGCTCTGTGTCGGAGGCCCCAAGGAGTGCACAGTCTAGACCACAGATTTGTGGTCTAAGGACCGGTGGTCAGCACAAGGGATGCAAACTCCAGGTTGCTGAAAGGTGAATGTTGCAAGCTCCATGCGCCATATGGTCGGCACACCGGAGACTTGTGGCAGGTTTTACAGCTTTGAAAAACTAGCCCTTAGTCTTAGTCAGTTCATCTGCTGTATTTTTTGACTCAACTTGCATCATTCTCATTCCTTAAGTAATTTTTTGGACCGAGTCATTCTTTTTTTTACTCAACTTGTGTCATTATTGTTTCTTGAGTCATTTTTTGCCTGAGTCATTTTCTTGACGGAATCATTTCTCTTTACCGAACTTGAGTCATTCTCATTCCTTGCATTATTTGTTTGATGCAGTGGACCTCTTGCACCAGTTTGGGGGACTTTGTCACAGACCAGGCTTTTCTTGCAAAATATGGTACACCAGGATCTGACGCAAGGTGGTTGTTTGATGCACCTTGCATCAATCTAAGGGCCCTTTGAAAATCCAGCCCCAGACTTTACCTGTAGACTGACAATTCTAGTTCTATTCCTCTTCATACCTCATCAGCACTGTGACCTCACTCACTGTGACAGCATAAGCAACCGATCTTGCAGCAGGTGAGGGGCTTTTCTTGATCAGTTGTGATGTCACAGACAGTGAGAGCTTAGGGTTGATGGTGTATGAGGAGATCTAGCACTAGCTATGTCAGCTCCATGGGTCAGGGACATCTGCAACTTAAAATGGGGTACTATCTAATCTCTTCAGTGGTCAGGCAAGTAATTATTGATCAAATTATCGAATAACAGTGGATGGTATAGAACAATACAAAATTATCACAAAGTAGTCTGTTAGTTGTGACTCTCCCTGCTATCTAAAATTTATATATATTCAGAAAAGATCTAAGGTTGCTGATTTACATAAAACAAATTTAAAATCAAGAGTAGAGATGGAAACTAAACTAATATTACAATATAAACAAAAACTCTCCTTAAGATCTTCAAAAATGTATTAAGTGGTCCTATGGAATGTAGGCAAAATATTTATCGGAATTGACAACTAAATGTTTCAAGACAACTGTGGCAAAATATTAAAATTGCAGCTAATAAAAATTATATTTCTGTAAAAAATAAAACCATACAATCCAAACGAATAAACAGAGCTTTCATTACATCTAAAATGTTAAATCTAATTAACCCTGATCTCTCTAACAAATGTTGGCATGGATGTGGAATGATAGCAGATTTAAGCCCCAATACGTGGAGCTGCCTGACAAATGGCAGGATACTGCAACTATGCTTTCTCAAATACTAGGAATGGTAATCAAATTTGTTATAGACACACTTTTTTAAAAAAGTTTGACAATCTGTGTATTACTAGAGAACAGCAGAAAGTAATTTGTCTAGAAACTATGGCAACATGAAGAAATTACTTACTGTAGTAATGTTGTTGCTTCCCAAGGGATCCCTCACTATGCTTGACAAATGCATCAGCCCCTGAAATGACTTGCTCTGAAGCCTAGAATTTTATGTTAAGAGAACCTTAGAATGAAATTCAAAACTTTACTGTGGTCATGCTCCACCTGCATCTAATAGCAGGTTTATTTCTCAAACTGTGGGAAATCAGTGACCACAAAATCTAGTTAGGTGACTAGTAAAAATTTTCCATCGTAAAATACACACTTTTAAAGAATAAAGAAAACAAATGAGGGAAAAAACCCACAAAATTTTCAGTTGCAAGCCAAAAGCAACAGGGAAATGTTTAACTCCACTAAGAACAGGCTACTGAGAGAACCTTTTCCAGGTTCTGGAAGGGGAAGTAGGGAAGGGATTGTAAAGCATAATGAGGGATTCCTTAGGAAGAAACAACATGGCTACGGTGAGTAATTCTTTCTTCAAACCCCTAGAATCCCTCATTATTGCTTGACAGGTGCAGACTCCATAACAGTAGCTTGGGATGCTGGGTACAGAACCTATTTAAGGAAAAGGTTCTGCAAGACAGCAGTGCCAAAACTGGCATCACTTCTGCACTGTATGCCCAGACAGTCGTGCTTTGTAAAAGTGCGTACTGTTTTCTATGTAGCTGCTTTGCAAATCTCCTGGATGGAAATGCCTATAGATGCTGCCACAGCAGTGGGGGAAGGGGGGCTTGTTGAGTGGGCCCTATGGTCTTCAGGAGGATGTTTGCCAGTTGTGCCATAACAGAACTGCATGCATGCCACCATCCAGCAAGCAACAGTCTTCTGGCTTGCCTTGGCCTACATACCCATAAGTAACAAACAGTTCTGTTGAAGATGATCTGACATCCTTAGTGCAGTCCAGGAAGTAGATTAAAGCTCTTTTAACACCCAGGGAATGGAGTATCCACTTCCCTAGTGTGGATTTTTCTGTGAAAAACACAGGGAGTGTGAGGAATTGGTTGAGGTGAAACTCTGAAACCACTTTAAGAAGAAATTTCTGTTGGTCATAAAAATTACTTTATCCTTGTGAAAGATAATGTAGTTAGGATCTGGGCACAGAGCTTGGAGTGCACTCACTCTCCTGGCTGAGGTCACGGCTACTAGGAAAGCTGTTTTTCAGGTAATGTGTTTCAGAGCAGGAGTTGCCATAGGCTCAAAGGGAGCATCAAAGAAATGGGCAATGCACAGATTTAAGTCCCATGGAGGTAATGGATCTTTGAAAGAAGAGTTCAAATGGGTCAGACCCTTAAGGAACCCTTTGAAAATAGCTAAGGAGGCTACCGATCTCTCCATACCAGCCAAAGCATTGGCTGAGACTGCTGCCAGATGCACCTTAAGGGGAGAAGGGCAAGGGCCCAGACACTGTAACTGTACCAAGTAGTCCAGTATGTAGGACAGGCTGGCCTGGAGGGGATTGATCTGCCCGGAAGAACACCATAGGGAAAACTTTTTCCACTTTGAGACATATATTTTCTTTGTGGCTGGTTTCTGGAAACTTTTAATACATTCAAAACCTCTTTCAAGAAGTTTAACCCAAAGTATTCTAACTCAAGTACCAGACCCTGGGACACAGACTGCTGGGGTCTGGAAATGATATCCCACCCTGAGGCAAGGTCAGTAGGTTGTATATCAGGGGAAGAGTGATGGGAGGTTTGCTGGACAGGGCCAGGAGTAGAGAATACCAGAGCTGCCTGGCCCAGTCTGGAGCAATCAGAATCATTGTAGCAGGCTCCCTACTGAATTTCAACACCCTCAAAAGGAGAGGGAATGATGGACATGCATAAAGGAATCTTCTTGTCCAGCTGAAGACCAGGGCATCCTCTTGGACTGTCCCCGCTGCCAGAGGCATGCAACAAAAGAGGGGGAAGTAGTAGTTTTGCCAAGAGGAGAACAGGTCCACTTCTGGCGTGCCCCACCTCCTGAGCACTGTTGCCAACACTTGCTCATTCAGGGTCCATTCATTGTTGCCTTGGCTGATTCTGTTGAGGGAATCTGTGAGGACATTGTCCTTTCCGGTAGGTGCACTGTGGACTGCTGTAGCTCTAGCTCATATGCTAGGCTCCAGATCTTTATTGTCTCTGTGCACAGCTTTGAAGATCTTGATCCTCCCTGTTTGCTGATGTAGTACATGGTGGTGGTATTGTCTGTCCTGATTTGGACAGACTGATCTCTGATGTGGGAGGAAAAGGCCTGCATTGCCAGGAATACAATCCTGAGTTCCAAGAGGTTTATGTGCCCATAGGACTCTAGTGGGCCCACACTCCACTTACAGTGAGGGCCTCCAGATAAGTCCACCCTCATCTCAGGAAGAAAGCATCTGTATTGAGTACCACTGCGGGTGATAGTTTGAGAAAGGGGGATTCTCTTCTGAGGTTCTCCTCCTTCCACCAGTCCAATGCCCTTAACAGACACTTTGTAACTGCTGCCAACTTTGACAGAGGGTCCCACCCTTGGGACCAGTGAGACCCTAGGTGGTACTGAATGTCATTTGAAATCTTGCACCTGGTACAACAGCTGCTGTGGTGACCATGTGTCCCAGCAGCTATAGGAAAACTCTTGCTGATCTGGGTTTTCCAGCTCTGAATGACTTTACCAGTTCTGTGAGACTTACAACCCTCTCCTGAGGGAGGAAAGCATTTTCCTGTAGTATGTCCTGCTCTGCTCATATGAAGTCAAGCACCTGCACAGGCTCTGTCTGGATGTTGGAATGTTTATCAGGAACCCCAGATCCTGCAAGGTTGACTTGGGGAGCTGGAGGGAGACCTTGGCCTCCTGGTACAAACCTCCTGAGAATAATCAGTCATCCAGTTAAGGAAAGACCACCACACGTTGTCTTTGCAAGGGAGCTGCAACCACTGCCAGACACTTTGTGAAGACCCCTGGTGTTGAGGATAAGCCAAAGGGTAGGGCCGCAAACTAATAGTGGCAGTTCCCGACCCTGAACCTGAGGTACTTTTTGTGGGAAGGTCTTACTGGGATATAGTCATCCTTCAAATCCAGAGACCCAAACCAATGTCCCTCTTGCAGAGATGGGATCACTGTGGACAGTGTTACCTTCTTGAACTTCTTTTTTCAGGTGTTTAGTTTTGTTCAGAAATGTTAGGTCTAAAAGGGGCCACTCTCCATTTTTCTTGTGGGTGAGGAAGTATCTGTAGTAGAGGACATTGCCCCACTGGGCGGAGGGAACTTGTTCCACTGCATTGGCCTCCAGCAGCTTTTTGATGTCCAACTCAGGAGTTTTTCTGCTGGGGTATGAGGTGGAAAGGCCCAGTGTGCCTGCAGTTTTGGAAACTTTCTGAACTGCAAGGAGAGGCCTTGATTTATATTTCTAGGACTCAGTTTTCTGTGATAATGTTTTTCTAATAGACCTCTCGGGGTTCTGCTTTCCTTGCACCTTGGGAGCTGGTGTGGCTCTAGCCTGCTTTAGACTCCACTTACCTCTGTCGCTGAAGAAATCCCCTGCCCCTATCTCCCCTTCCATAGGCTCCAATAGTTTGGAAAGCCTGGAAGAACTACTGTTTTTGATAGAAGAGCTTTGGTTTCAGAGCAAGATACAGCAGTCTAGAACTACAGATATTTTTTACTGATAAATCACTTCTATCTCAGCAGGAGTCAGTACCTGTTTGGATTAAGCAAACAGATACTTTATTAGAAGAAGGGGGTCTAATTTAAGTAAAAGAAAAAGAAGAAGAAAGTCACTGTGCGTTTCTCTGAGGAAGGGGGCTGCATCAGCTTAATTTACTGAGTCAGAACAGAGGGTGAATCTAATTGGGGGTGTGGCTTAGCAGATTAGCAGTACAAAAGCAGCTGTCTCCAATTACAGCTTCCTGCTGTTTTTGACAGAAGAGCTTTGGTCTTGGAGCAAAAAATAGCAGTCTAGGACTACAGGTTTTTTACTAATTGCCCTCCTTTCCACCCAAAGCCAGTTCTACTTTTATAGCCACTGGATTTGACTGACAACAGGAACTTCCTGTTTGGCAGTAGAACGGAAAGGGAAGGATCACTGAGACAGTTTCATCAACCTTGAAGGAACCTAAAAAATAACTCTTTCTCCCCTCTGGCTGCTGGAGGTCTGAATCCAAGCACGGAAGAAGGAGACTACTGAAGACTGCAGGAAGTTCCTGTCCCAGAACAAGAAGGGCAAGAGTTGTAAGGGCACATAGGCAGTAGGAAAGTAAATGTAAAAATACGTAGAGGGAGGAGACAGTAAGCATACAAGGCAACAGGAGAGGGAACACAAAATAAGTCAAGATGGGAGTGGTGCAGTGCAATGGCTGTGGGGCAGCAGTGTTCCGGGAGACATTCTGGAGACTGCGATGCTGCCCTCTTTTGCAGGCATCTCTCTAGTCTGAGGGAGGAGGTTGCCCATCTCCAGGCTGACCTGGCTAGGATTTGTGAAACCTCTTCCCCCACCCAGGGACCACCAGGGCCACCACCATTACCTCAGAGGTTGCCAAGAAAGAGGAGCGGTTGGACCAAGGTGGGCTCAGGGAGGGAGAGGGTGGTGGAACAGAGGTGCATCCCTCCAGTTGTACCTCTCCACAATTCATATGCTGTTCTGGCAAAGATTGGTTCCTCTATGGTGGCACCTGAAGTGGAGACCAAGGAGGATGCTGGGAACCTCCATAAAGGAGACCCACAGGAGGGTGGCATGAGACCCCACAGGGGAAGGAAACAACTCCTGGTGGGGGACTCAATCATTAGGGGTAGAAGTGATGGAGGAAGGGTATAGGGAGGTAAGGTGCCTCCCTGGCACCATGGCTCAGAGGGACAGGAAGTGAATCCTCAGGATCGCAGGAGCAGCTGCATGAGAGAGGGAGCTGGATGTCATTGTCCACCTATGGACAAATGACCTGGCTGTGAATGGGATTAGAGTGGTGCAAGAGGAGTTTGTGGAATTAGGAAGGGGCCTTAGACAGGTGGCATGTATGGTAACCTTCTCGGAGGTGCTGCCTGTCTATGGTAAGGATGATGTTAGGGTATTCTGCACCATGGGATTCAAGGAATGGTTGAAAACCTGGTGTGGAGCTCAGGGTTTTGGCTTCATTGGGGACTGGGGAGCCACCTGGAGGGATGCAGGCTTATACTGGCACGATGGTCTGCATCTGTCCTGGGGGGAACCAGGATCCTAGGTGACAGTTTAAATGCTTCATTGGCAAGCATTTAAACTAGCCAAGGGGGGGGGAACTGAAAAGGAGCAGAGAAATCCCAGCCTCTCCCTACAAAACACAGTAGTTAGAGAGGTAAACACCAAGGTAAAGAAGTCAGTAGGGAGCAGGACAAGGATAAATGCAGAAAAAGGCAGTAAAGGCCATAAAAAATAAATGGAAGGTGATGAGTACCAATGCCCGCAGTCTGTGCAACAAGCTCCCTGAACTAGTGGTCTTGATGGAAGAGGGATGCCTGGATATGGTGGCAGTCACTGAAACATGGTACACAGAGAACCATGACTGGGATGTCAACATACCAGGATACAGAGTCTACAGGAGGGACAGGGTGGGTAAAAGAGGAGGAGGAGGAGTAGCTCCCTATATAAGGGAAGGGATTAAAGCAACAGAAGTAAAGAGTAAACAGGAAGTTGATGAGTCACTATGGGTCACCCTGGAGACAGGAAATGGCACCACGATCCACAAGGGGGTTGTGTACAGACCCCCATCTCAGGGGGAGGAAATGGACAAGGAAATGATAGAAGGCATCCTTAAAATGGCAGAAAAAGGGAAGATATTGTTGATGGGGGACCTGAGTATGACAGATGTTAACTGGAGTACCTTTGCTGCAGGCACATCCAAGAGCAGGGTAATTAGTGATGCCCTACAGGGGGCATGCCTCAGACAGCTAGTGTTGGAACCCACTCAGGAGGGAGCAATCTTAGACTTGGTACTCTCAAATGGGGAAGGAGAAAGGATCTCAGATTTAGAAGTGGGTAGCCATCTGGGAACAAGTTACCACCAAACAGTGTGGTTCACAATAAACACAGCCATAGAGTCAATCCATACAAAAACAAGAGTATTGGACTTTAGGAAAGCTGTCTTTGGGAAAATGAGAGAGTGCCTCAGAAAAGCGCTAGTAAACAGGCAAGAAGGAGGGGTGGAGGAACAATGGGGAATAATCAAAACAGCCATCGCAGAGGCAAGAAGCCTTTTGTGTGACGCAAATCAACAAAACAAAATGAAGGAAAACTCCACTATGGTTCTCAAAAGAGGTGGCAGGGATGGTTAAGGAGAAAAGCATAGCATTCAGGAAATAAGGAAACACAGAAGGAGCAGGACAGAGAACTTTATCAGTTAAAGCAGAAAGAGGCAGGGAAGGCAGTCAGAATAGCAAAGGCACAAACTGAGGAAAAGATAGCCAACTCTGTTAAGAAGTGGGATAAAACCTTTTATAGGTACATTAGGGAGTGAAGAAAGACCAAGGTAGGGATACAGAGACTTAATAAAGGGGAGGGAATGTGGGAAGAGGGTGACAGTGAAAAAGCAGGGATACTGAATGAATATTTCTGCTCAGTATTCACAATGGAAGAGGAGGGGGAGGTACGTAAACCAAACAAGGGAGAAACTCTGAATGGGTGGCGGGGGTGGGGGGTCGATACCAGTCCATTCACAGAAGAAAGGGTTTTGAAAGAACTCTTGAAACTGAGGGTGGACAAAGCAAAGGGGCCTGATGGGATTCACCCAAGAATTCTAAAAGAACTAAGAGTAGAACTAGTAACATCACTGGCTACTCTCTTTAACAAATCATGGGAGGATGGGGTGGTACATGAGGACTGGAGGAGGGCAAATGTGATTCCACTTCACAAAAGTGGGAGCAGGGCAGAGGCAGGAAACTACAGACCAGCTAGTTTGACTTCAGTGGTAGGGAAAATGATGGAATCACTTCTGAAGGATAGAATTGTGGAGCACCTAGAGGCCAGTGGGGCACAGGACCCAAGGCAGCATGGTTTCACAGCAGGAAAGTCATGTCAGATGAACCTAATAGATTTCTTTGACTGGGTGACCAAAGTAGTAGACCAGGGAGGGGCTGTGGATATGGCCTACCTAGATTTTAGCAAGGCATTTGACACAGTCTCACACAAAAGAATAATATACAAGTTAGCCAGCCTTGGAGTGGGTCCCAAGGTGGTGGCCTGGATAAAATACTGGCTGGACAACAGGATGCAAAAGGTAATAGTAAACGGAGTCCACAGTGAAGAAAGGAAGGTAACTAGCGGGGTACCACAGGGTTCGCTACTGGGACCGGTCCTCTATAATGTCTTTATAAGTGACATTGGAGAGCATCTGGAAGGAAAGGTATGTCTCTTTGCAGATGACACAAAGATCTGCAACAGGGCTGATACACAAGGTGGGGTGAAAAGAATGAAAAGGGACTTGGCAAGGTTGGAGGAATGGTCAAATACGTTGCAGCTCAGATTCAATACAATGAAGTGCAAGGTAATGCATCTGGGAAACAAAACCCAGGGAAGAGTACACGGGGGGGGGGGGGATGAGTTAATAACAAAAATTGAAAGAGACCTAGGAGTAATTATATCAGATGACCTAAAGGTGGGCAAGCAATGTGAGAAGGCAGTAAGGAGGGCTGGGGGGATCCTGGGATGCATAGGGAGAGGCATCAACAGTAGAAAACAGGAAGTTGTTATCACTCTGTACAGACAGTTAGTGAGACCCCATCTGGAGTACTGCATGCAATTCTGGAGACCCCATCTCCGCAAAGACATAGACAGAGTGGAGGCTGTTCAGAGGAGGGCAACCAAAATGGTGCAGGGTCTGCACCAGAAAACATATGAAGAAAGGCTAAAGGAGCTTAATATGTATACCCTTGAGGAAAGGAGGGAAAGGGAAAGGGAGGACATGATTGAAGCTTTCTAGTATCTCAAGGGAACTAAAGTACAAGAGGGTAGCATCTTTCAGGAGAAGAGATGTGCAAGAACAAGGGAGCACAATTTGAAGACAGAGGGGGGACGGCTCAGAGGTATTGATGGAAAGTATTTTTTCACAGAGAGGGTTGTGGATGCATGGAACAGCCTTCCTAAGGAAGTTGTGGAGTCAGGAACAGTGGGAGAATTCAAGAATGCATGGGACAGGCATAAGGCAATTCTAGTGGGGGGTAGGAGGAAGGAAACTGTTGATTAACTAGAATCTGCAGCTTAACCATCAGGTAGGGAAATGGGCAGACTAGTTGGGCCAAGCGGTCCTTATCTGCTGTCAAATTCTATGTTTCTATGGGAATCTGAATACTTTCTCTTTCTCAATGTGTTACTTTTATAGGCATTCTTATATTCATCTACATTTTTCATGTAGGCCTCTTTTGTCACCAGACAAGGAATTTCCCTCACAGGGGAAATCCATGGCCTTAGTTTGAGTGTCCTGAGAGAGAAGTTCATAGTCCTGAGCCAAGCAAACCGCATTAGGGACACAGCATGAGCCAAGACCCTAGAGGCGGTATCACTGGTGTCTACAGCCACATGAAACTGGTGTTTAGTGGCATCCAAAGCAGCCTTTGCTGTGTCAGCCAGGTCCTGGGCTGATTGCCAGCAGCCTTTGGCTCATGGACAATACAGTGGTCCAGAGGGCCTTCTGGTACTGAGCTGCTAGGCCATATAGACTGCATGTCTCTGTAAAATGGAGGCTGTAGTAAACATTTGTTGCCTATTCTATCCTGTTTCCTGGAATCCCTCTCTGGGGATTGAGAGGAAAATGTAACTTTGCGCTTGCCACATGCAGTGTTTTGAACCACTCCTTCATTGTCAGGGTGAGTGTAAAGGTACTCAGTGCCCTGCTTATCCAACTGGTATTTCTTTACTGTCCTTTTTCTGTGCCAGCTGCCAACATGGGGGCTGCTAGGAATTTTGAAGTGGCCTTCTTGAAAGACTTATGTATGGGCAGCAACACTCTCTTTTTGGGGTTAGTCCCATCATGTCCAAAAATTCCACCTCATCCTCATCCTCTGCTATCTCCTGAAGAGAGAGAGGGTGCTTGCCATCTGCTGCACAAAGCAATAGTGTGAGGATAACTCCTCTGAGGCCCTTGGAGAGGAGCCAAATTCCTGAACTGTTGAGTCATAAGGCTTTATGGGCTCCTTCTCCTCCTCCTATTCATAAAACATCTCATTCTCCCCCACTACAGGCATTGCTGCAGGTTGTGGAGCCAGGGTGAAGATGGTTGGGGGGGGGCTTGCATGGCCATAAAGGCTCCAATAGTTTGGAAAGCCTGGAAGAATTGCCAAGCCTTAGCCATGTCCAAAGCCAAGGACATTCTGTTTCTGCCCACTGGCATCTCCTTTGCTTCTTCAGCTGGAGGGGAAGTGATATGTTTTTCTTTCCACCTTTTTGCATTGGTTGCACTTGCACAAACCAACGTATTGTGGCAATACAGGATTTTGGAGGGGGGAGTGTCACTGCCGAGCCCATTGCAGTTCACAGAACCAGGGGCTCAGCAGTCTACCCTAATTACCATTCGACGTGGTCCTGATGCAACTTTCTGCTTGTTTGGCTGAACGGTCTTGCACTTCAAAGGACGGAAGCTGCTTTAATCTGAGAGGGCTTCGACCCTTTGATTTGCTTGACTGTTCATCCCACCAAGGCATGCAATGATTTGTGTGCCACCTTACTCCCCAGTCCTGGGTGGTCAAGGAGTGGTCCTACCAGCCCCTTTATTTGTTGGCCTTGATTGGTGGTCCAGAGGAGCATAATAGTGTAGTCACATGCTGCGGTGGGGTTGCTGATTGCCATGCAGCTCAATGTGCGAGCTGCTGTGGTCAGCTTCTCACATCCTCTCTATCCCTCTCACATTTCTGAAAACTGCCCCTTGCTTTTTTATGTTATTTCCCCCCACACAACCCTCCCTCTAAGCACCCACCACCCTACACCTCCCCCCAAACATAAGTTCTATGTGTGGCTCATAGTTCAGTGCTTGTGATACGTACAGTAGAACTGAATGATATAGATTGTGCTCAGATACATTGGAGCTAGAACAGCAGGTAGGACAGTGCCTGCAGTATGTAGGAGTTGGATGATATGGTTAGTGCTTAGATACATCAGCATGCTTAGATACTTGAAAAGATGATAGAGCACCTTGTCAGAACTTGATGTTTTGCCTTTCTCTGTATCCCACCTTTGGCAGGATGCTTAGTTGAGTAGGACTGAAGACCTCAAAAAGAAATGTAACTACTGGTACGATTACTTCCTTCAACTCCGGAAAAGGTGGCCAGTAGCACGCAGGACAGGAAAAACACCCTTAGGGGGAAACCTCTGAGGATCCATGGCTACTGACATGCCCATCCTCTGGGCATACTAAAAGGGAGTAATCCTAATTTAATATTAAGTTGTCGGCTAATCCAAATCCAGGTTGGTTGAAGATCTTGAGTTCGATTGCAAGCAGGCAATCCTGGGTTCGAAGTACTAATGTTGAGTGTCCAGTAAGAAGACGGTAGCATATCCTGTTAGCGAAATCCCAGTTCAATGATCATAAATGTAAAAGGCGAGAAGATTGATACAAGGTAAATTCGATCAGCAGTTGAGAGAATAATCACATCTTAGAAGGACGAGTGTAGAACTGGTTGAAGAGCAATCCAGAAGGCGAAGAATTTCTTTCCAAAGGAGGAACTATGAGAGAACAGCTATTTTCTTGCAAGGCAGAATAGGGAGAATGTTGGTCCATGTGCTCCAATTTGCAATTTACTGTAATGCACTAGGCCCTCGGTGGAGAAGCAAGTACACTGAGTGCAGGCTGCTAAGCTGTAAAATGGCAGAGCAAATGGAAGCCTCCAGGCACCGTATAGGTGAAGTGGGTAAGTGAAAAGTAGACAATATAAGCCTGAAGGTGAGTTGGGAAAAAGCCAGGTCATTTGAGGTGAGGCGGATAGAAACTTCCTTGCCCCCTGGCGGGGTGAGGCAGGTTTCTAATGAATAAACATATGAACCCGTAGAGGGCAAGTAGGAATAAGTTGAGCAGAAGCCTGCCTTTTGCAGGTGAGGCGGATAGAACCTCCATGCCCCCTTTGTGGGATGAGGCAGGTTTGTAAGCATTCAGAAAGAAAGACTCATCCAGTACAGCCGCAGGTCATCAAACAAATTAAGATATTTTTCCTCCAGCAAAGGGGTGAACCTAAATCCAGTAAATAGCTGACGCTATACAATCGAAAGAAACAATACTGGATATGAAAAGGCCCACTCTCCCTTATAGTCCAAATAAACAAGGCTTGTGAAAATAGTGTCCAAATAATTTATTCATATGTCTTCCAGGCTTAAAATTCAATGTTTTGGGATATACCCTTCATCAGGACACTGGTCAAATTTCTAAAAAAATAAACATACATAAAAAATGTTTTTATATTAAATTTTTCATAATTTCATATAACCATATAAATCAGATATGAACAAACAAAAAAAGTCCTTACATTGTTTACAGTCAAATATCTAATATCTTCTTGTTCACAAACATAAGGTTCTATGTTTGACTCCCCCTTACAGCCACTGTTAAACATCAACCAAGCAAACAGAAAAAATTACCAAATGCAATGATTCTTCTTGAATATTGGTTCTTTTGTTTTGATTAATATTCCATGATATCCACTATTCTCCAAAGAACTTCTTTTCAAGGAATATATATATTTATTTATGCTTTGCCATTAGACCCTACCATCTAAACAACTATTCTCACGTAAATGATTTTAAATCCTCATATATCTCATAACTGTTATTTCTTTCAAGTGAAAAAATAAGAAACCTAATTGGATGACACATGCTGAACAAACTTTAAAACCTTATCACTGAGACTTTAGGTTTTACTTAGCACTTATAATTCTATGATGAACACTTATAATTATTAATCAGTTCCTGTTTTGTTCAAAAGTATAATGTTAACATAAAAGCTAACCTGCATTCATGAAACTTTTTTTGTCTTCTATACTCTTTTAGTCATCACTGGAATCCGTAATGTCGCTTTTAGTAAGGAGAGGAGACAAAGAACAGCATACTGTCAAAACGATTAATTAAAACCACTCAACACCTGTTTCCAAATCCCTAGACCTCTACAGTATCAGAACTTTAAATTTTTAACTTACTTATTAGATGAGTAGGGTAAGCAGTCTGGTGTCTGTTCTGCGGGAGTAAGAACGCAGGGAAATTAATGATGCACTTTTAAAGGGAAGAGAAGCACCGCCTCTAAATCCAGCAACCAATGACACACGTTGACGTAAGCACTTACGTGCTCACCTGTGTGCTGGACCCGCCTCTATGCGGCACTGAATTCCTTATTTCTCAGTGTCAGAGGCATGATAAATCCACAGGGTAAATCAAAATCACCTTAATACCTCAAGCGCTGTTGCAATCTTCATAATAGCTTATAAACTCACACATTAAAAGCAATGGATTCATTTCCAGAACAACCTAACTGTAAGATATCATTACCTTAAGTATGCCTAAACACTTTTTTTTTAAATAATAAGAAGGAGTTATTTTGAACTTTCAAATTCCCTATCTCAGAACAGTAACCAAGTCCTCCATGGTCCATAATCTATAAATCCTTTTATTACGCTAATGTTAAATTTCATCTTAGCAATTGCCCTACAACGTTCTCTTAACACTTCTGTCTCATCAAATGTTTGTAAAATCCAAATAATAACAAAATAAACCACAAGAATACAAACTAATAATTACGGGTTCAAATCCCCCTTACAGCCACTTATACCAGTCTATCAATTCATTTACTTCCGAATTTCTTTCTTCAAGAAAGTAACTATGTCCTCTGCTACCATATAAGCAATAGGCAAAAAAAATGTTTTACATTAGGGATAAATTTCATCTTAGAATACGCATCTTACAAATGTGTAGCTTCCTGCCCCACAGCATTCTCTTAACGCTTCTGTCAGGTTGAACAGATGTATTATCCAAATAATAGCTAAAAGCCTCAAGTTTTCAAACTCAAAATTATGGGTTCAACTCACCCTTACAACCCCTTATATCAACCTATCTATTCATTAAAGCTGAATGTACAACCTTGTAATTTAAAAGTAATTATTTTTATTTTTGTATTTTTATACTGCTTCAAAACCAAAAAAAAAAAAAAGTATACAATTACAGAATAGGACTCCTCTCTATTAGTACCATGCTATGAATAGCAGAAAAAAAAACAAAATACTAAACTCATATAATGGGTTCGGCTCCCCCTTACAGCCACTTATACCAATGAGTGTCCTATTTCTGAACTTCAACAGTACCAAATAAATATAACATTCTTAAGAAACTATCCAAATCATTGTCATAATACTTATAAAATAAAGACAATTAGAAACAGCAGTAGGGGGGAAGACTTCAAAATTAAGGATTTTATTAATTGTCAGACAGAAGGTGTTATCTATGGCATAAAGTGCCCTTGTGATTTAATGTACATTGGCAAAATTAAAACAAAGAGTGGGGGAGCATAAAGGGTACATGCGCAATAAAGATCTTTCTTCCCCAATAGCTAGGCACTTCATAGAAAGGGGACATTCTGTTGCAACTTTGAGATTCTTTGGAATTGAAAAAGTACATAAAAATAATAGAGGAGGAAATTATAATACCAAATTATTACTAAGAGAAGCAAGGTTAATTAATTACTTTCAAACTACTAATCCGAAATTTGGGCTTAATGAGCTGATAGACTGGCAACCGATCTGTAAATGATTTGGATAGTTTCTTAAGAATGTTATATTTATTTGGTACTGTTTAAGTTCAGAAATAGGACACTCATTGGCATAAGTGGCTGTAAGGGGGAGCTGAACCCATTATATGAGTTTAGTATTTTGGGTTTTTTTTCTGCTATTCATAGCATGGTACTAATAAAGAGATGAGTCCTATTCTGCAATTGTATACTTTTTTTTGGGGGGGGGTGGTTTTGAAGAAGTATAAAAATACAAAAATAAAAATAATTACTTTTAAATTACAAGGTTGTACATTCAGCTTTAATGAATGGATAGATCGACATAAGGGGTTGTAAGGGTGAGTTGAACCTGTAATTTTGAGTTTGAAAACTTACGGCTTTTAGCTATTATTTGGATAATACATCTGTTCAACCTGACAGAAGCGTTAAGAGAACGCTGTGGGGCAGGAAGCTACACATTTGTAAGACGCGTATTCTAAGATGAAATTTATCCCTAGTGTAAAAACATTTTTTTGCCTATTGATTATATGGTAGCAGAGGACATGATTACTTTCTTAAAGAAAGAAATTCGGAAGTTAAATGAATTGATAGACTGGTATAAGTGGCTGTAAGGGGGATTTGAACCTGTAATTATTAGTTTGTATTCTTGTGGTTTATTTTGTTATTATTTGGATTTTACAAACATTTGATGAGACAGAAGTGTTAAGAGAACGTTGTAGGGCAATTGCTAAGATGAAATTTAACATTATCGTAATAAAAGGATTTATAGATTATGGACAATGGAGGACTTAGTTACTGTTCTGAGATAAGGAATTTGAAAGTTCAAAATAACTCCTTCTTATTATTTAAAAAAAAAGTGTTTAGGCATACTTAAGGTAATGATATCTTACAGTTAGGTCATTCTGGAAATGAATCCATTGCTTTCAATGTGTGAGTTTATAAGCTATTATGAAGATTGCAACAGCGCTTGAGGTATTAAGGTGATTTTGATTTACCCTGTGGATTTATCATGCCTCTGACACCGAGAAATAAGGTATTTGGTGCCGCATAGAGGCGGGTCCAGCACACAGGTGAGCACGTAAGTGCTTATGTCAACGAGTGTCGTTGGTTGCTGGATTTAAAGGCGGTGCTTCTCTTCCCTTTAAAAGTGCATCATTAATTTCCCGCATTCTTACTCCCGCAGAACAGACACTAGACTGCTTACCCTACTCATCTAATAAGTAAGTTAAAATTTAAAGTTCTGATACTGTAGAGGTCTAGGATTTGGAAACAGGTGTTGAGTGGTTTTAATTAATCGTTTTGACAGTATGCTGTTCTTTGTCTCCTCCCTTACTAAAAGCGACATTACTGGATTCCAGTGATGACTAAAGAGTATAGAAGACAAAAAAAAAAAGTTTCATGAATGCAGGTTAGCGCTTCTTTATGTTAACATTATACTTTTGAACAAAACAGGAACTGATTAAAAATTATAAGTGTTCGTCATAGAATTAAGGGGTGCTAAGTAAAAACCTAAAGTCTCAGTGATAAGGTTTTAAAGTTTGTTCAGCACGTGTCATCCAGTTAGGTTTCTTATTTTTTCACTTAGGAAGAAATAACAGTTATGAGATATATGATGATTTAAAATCATTTACGTGAGAATAGTTGTTTAGATGGGTAGGGTCTAATGGCAAAGCACAAATAAATATATATATATATTCCTTGAAAAGAAGTTCTTTTGGAGAATAGTGGTTATCATGGAATATTAATCAAAACAAAAGAACCAATATTCAAGAAGAATCATTGCATTTGGTAATTTTTTCTGTTTGTTTGGTTGATGTTTAACTGTGGCTGTAAGGGGGAGTGAAACATAGAACCTTATGTTTGTGAACAAGAAGATATTAGATATTTGACTGTAAACAATGTAAGGACTTTTTTTGTTGTTTGTTCATATCTGATTTATATGGTTATATGAAATTATGAAAAATTTAATATAAAAACATTTTTTATGTATGTTTATTATTTTTTTAGAAATTTGACCAGTGTCCTGATGAAGGGTATATCACAAAATGTCAAATTTTAAGCCTGGAAGACATATGAATAAATTATTTGGACACTTTTCACAAGCCTTGTTTATTTGGACTATAAGGAGAGTGGGCCTTTTCATATCCAGTATTGTTTCTTTAGGTTTGTAAGCATATAAGCTCATTGAGGGCAAGTAGGAGTCAGTCGAGCAGAAGCCTGCCATGGAGGGCAAGGTGGATAGAAACCTCTATGCCCCCTTGTGGGGGGAAGCAGGTTTGTATAAAATAAGCAGGTAAGTAGAGGAAGCCTCCTGATTTGTTGAGCAACATAGCCCTGTGGAGGGCGATATAGATGTACGCTTAAGCCAGGGCCAAATGGGCGAAACTGTAAAGGCAAACTTTATGAGGTTAGGTATGACAAGGTCCAGTAAAATGTTGAGTCCCTGATGGTCAAGGCATGGCAGAAGAATGCAGTGAAGAGGAAACTGAGTCAGATGAATTGGCAACTCACCCAGATATGATAAGCCTCATATCACTGGAGTAGGTTAATGTCCAAGGCTGGAACTTATGAGAGTGGAAATGGCACGATGAAATAGAGCAGCTAAAATATCCTGGCAGAAGAGAGGCAGCAGTTAGTCCCAGAACAAGCTGAAGCCAGCATGGTAGAAACATCAAGTGGCACTGATTACTGAATGTCCTGTATATGTCGTCCATAGAAGCAGAGGTAAGGTCCACAGCTAAGCAAGCAGGGACATCCGTGATGAATGCAAGTCAGGTGCAAGCAGGTGGAAGGTAGGTGGCTGGCAAATGCCCAGTACTGGATAACTACAACTGAAGGCGAGACATCATGATAGAGTTCCCAATCCTGTTGTATAAATTCAGAGATGAGCAAGCAATGTTAAAATGAAGGCTTTTGGAGTCTGAAGAGAAATTAAACACTGCCTACACACATTTATAGAAGAAAGGCATATGAAAATTGAACATTCTTGATAAGCTCGAAGTCCAGATGAACAAGCTGGTGAGCGGGTAGACAACGCTGAAAAGGAAGATCTGGCACATGGAGAGATCCAGCTAGTGACGAATGGATGAGGGATGAAGGGTAATATGAACTGGGAAGCTGTGAGCAAGACAGCAGTAAGATGGAAGCTTGCAGTAGTGCAGTTTAACTAACGAGGCTATAGAGAGATAGAATCATCATGATAAGCCCAAGAATTGAGGTACATTCATGGATATCCTGGCAAAGAGACATATGCTGAAGAGACTAGAAAATGGCAGAGTGCTGCAGAATGCATGATGGAATGATGCAGTGGGGTAGGCCCAGATGAAAGTCAGTTGGAACAGGACTCTAAGCAGTCTGTAGCTTGCTATGATTGAATGCTGGGGTGATAGAGTAAGCCACGAGTCCAGTAGAGGACAGCAGCAAAATAAGAAGTGAGCTGGGCCCCAAGTCGGCTAGCGAAAAGGCAGGATGTCCACATAGGTCAGCCTAAGGTAGGGGTAATGAGAATGAATAGAGCTAGGCCTCCACATAGGCTAGCTGGAGTGACTGGACCTCCACGTAGGTCAACCTAAGGTAGGAGTAGTGAGAGTGAGTCAAGCTAGGCCCCCACATAGGGTATCTGATTGGCAGGACCTCCACGTATGTCTGCCAGTGGAGGAGTGCTGTTCCCCACTACCACGAGTCTCGTGACACATAAGAGAGACAATAACCTCGAAGAATGGTTGGAATGTCCAGGTCATCTGAGGAAGTGAGAGACGTCACATACAGCTGTTCTGTGACCACTTGAGCTGGAACCAGAAAGGAGGAGTCAGAAATGCAGGAGAAGAATCGAAGGGTGATGAGCAATAGGCAAGACATACATGATGCTGGCTGAAGTGTGGGTCTTTCATAAGCTGATGATCAGACTGTAGGATGAGTTTCAGGCTTACCCCTCAGTGGCATAGTAGAAAATGGCTGACCTGAGGTCTGCCATTCCATCTGTGCTCGAATAGTATTGGTGAAATAGGTGCAGCATTACCGCCCTGTGAGCAGGAGGAGAGTGAAGCGAATGCGATGTGCTAGGCCACTACCTAGGTGTATCAGATAGGTAGGAATGGTACTGTCCATGAATAGCACAGCAGAGGTGAGAATAGAGAAAGAGCAATCAAGTAGGAAGTTAGTAACTGGCTCCATTTGTAAAAGAGCATGAATAGACTTACTGAAGGAAGTAAGCAAGTGAGGTAACACTTACATAACGAGTCCTCTCAGCTGAAAAGCTGGTGATATTGATGCAGGCATCTGGGTACATTGAGTAAGCTAAGAGGTTGGGCTACTACCAAACTAGGAATGAGGAATCTGAAGAGCCCACCACAGGTCAAGCACAAAATGGAGTAGCAAGGCATAGAGAGGCATTACACTGGGAGCCTCGGTATTGCAAGGCTCACTGATGAGGAACAATGGAGTCTAGAGTGCTATGCATTGGTAGTCCTGTGTAGTGAAATGGAGGCAAGTAACACTGACTGGAACAGCTCCATTGCAATCCTAAATGGCGCCGAACATAGGAAGAAACTATGTGGTCTGCAGCGGTTTGCCTGAGGTGAATGGAGGTAATCCTGGGAAGATATGGAGACAATAAACTGGCTGGAACAGTACAAAAATTATCTGAGAAGGTGCTGAGCTGAATGAAACTAGCTATGATAGATGGCTGCGAGGTGCAAGCTGCTGCTCATGAAGAAATCCCAAAAAGGAGGAATCAGAGCAAAACGCAGGATTGAGAAAATGGAAAGCAGAAAACTGAAAATGAACAGGGAACAGGGAGCTGGGGGGGGAATGAACAAACAAAAGGAGAACAGGATGGGTGGAAGGTGGGGTAAGAACACCAGAGAGTGAGGGAAGGCCAACAGAAATGGCAAAAGAAGAGAAGAGGAGCAACCACAGTACCGCAACGATCACCACTTAGCGAGTGTGACCCACTCTAAGCAGAGCGGGCATAGCCTGAGGGTTTACATAGGAGAAGGGGAAGGGGCTATTCACCTCCATAGAACCTCAGGCTACAGCCTTTCAAATACTGACACTGGGGGTGTCTAAACCTCCAGTGTCCTCATTGTACAGCAAACTCTCCCTGAAAAAAAGAAAACTGTCCCTCCTCAATTTTTTTATCCTGAAAAACAAAAACAAAAAAAAAAAGGCCATCGTTGTCTTATGCTGTTACCCCCTCTCCACATGACCCTGGCAAGGGTGGCCACTGAGTGCTCCTGCCGGCCCTGTTATTAGTTGGCCTTGATTAATGGTCTGGCAGAGCATAACAGTAAAGCCAAAACATTCCTGTCCCTAAAAAAATCGAAAACCATCTCTGGGGATGTTGGTTATAAATGTACATCCTGTAATATGTGTAGCCTAGAAACTATATTTAGTGCTGCTGTCCCTTTTCAGTGTCCTAAATGTACTGAAAACATAGTCCAAACTATGTCTGAAAGGCTTCACGCTGCTAGTAATGAGTTTGATTCTTGCCCAATACCAGCCATATTAAATCCCCTCTATTTACGACTGCTAAGGTAATGACCAATAGGTGATCGTCCTCCTATTCCCAGTAGTAGTCATCTCTGTACTCCCTCTGTGGAATTATTAAACAAAAGAGCAAGAGATGATGAGTCCTGCCCTGAGAACAGTGTAGAGGGCTGTAACCTGGTATAATGTTCAAAGGTAGAAGTCAGCAAAAAGAAGAATGGCCAAGTATTTCAATATTCCACTGCACAATAGTTTAGACCCATTATCCCCCCTATTTACTGACACATCCGGTGTCCCTACTGTGCTGCCACCTAGCAATGGTGATCCCCGGTATAATGAATGGTGACACGGGTCTGAGTAATTGTTGTACTTTGACTCCAGCCACTATTCCTAACCCTGATATTCCTCTAATTGACTTTTCTACTAATAATATTGTTATCTCTAATATTGAAACTGAGTTACCTTCATCTGTTAATAGGGGTGTTACCAGTTCAAGACAAATTTATGTAGTGGGTGACTCTATTGTTAAACACCTGGATAGGGGTATTTGCAAACCAGACAAGCATAATAGGACCTGTTCATTTTAGTGGAGCCAGAATTGCTGATCTCACATGTATGGCTGATAATATCTTTAGCTCTCAGGATACCAAATAAACTCTGTATTATTCATGTGGGAGCTAATAACATTTATAAGGACTCCCTTCATAATGTTAAATCTGCTTATGTTGCCATGACTAATAAACTATCCGAGCTTGGATGTGACATCTGTTTTTCTGATATTTTACCCATACCTAGATACTCGCATTTTCTTAATCAAAAAATCAAAATCATCAATAATTAGCTGTGGTATTGGTGTTTGCATCAAAATATCACTTGTATCTCCCACTGGGAGGAGTTTGTAGACAGACTCGAGCTTTTCTGCTTTGATGATCTACATCTTAGCAGACGAGAAAATGCATTATTGAGTAAAAGATGTTGTCTTTTATTGATAACCATTTAAACTAAGTATGGGGCAGGGGAGGTGAGGACTAGTTCCCCTTCTCTTAAGCCATGTAAACGTTCCTGTCAATATCTACAATTCCTTAGCTTTAATGCTTGGAGTCTGAACCAGAAATATGATGAACTACAAATTAAAGCTCACAGCAATAATATAGATATAATTTCTGTGTGTGAAACCTGTGGGGGTGACTATACATCTTGGGACATGCAACTACCAGGTTTTTCTTCTTACACACTTAACCGACTGAACAGCAAAGGTGGGGTGGTTGCCCTATTCATTAATAATAAAGTCAATGTTGTTAATATTTCCAGTCTTATTAAAACCCATGACATTCCAACTGAAACTATTTGGGTTAAACTTTTCCTTTCAAATCAGGACTTCATTATTTTAGGGGCATGTTCTCTACCCCCAAATTCGCCCATCTTCACTTTGGAGACTATTTTATCAGAATTTGACATAGCCAATTAAATGGGACATGTCATAATCATTGGAGATTTTAATATTTCTGACATCAACTGGCAGTCTTCTACTGCTACTTGCAATAAAGGTGACAAGTTCCTTACTACCTGTCTAGAACTTAATGATACAATGAGTGACATCAGCCACCAGAGGCAATAATATCTTAGACCTTGTTCTGGGAAGTGCCAATTCAAATATTAGGGACGTGAGAATTTCTGCCCCAGTTGGTGGCAGTGACCATAATTCCATCTTATTTACCTTACAGAATCACTATATTTATAGCCCCGATTCTTCGATCATATATATTTGTATGATAAAGCCAATCTCTGTGATATAAAGCAAACTTTGGAAGAATTAGACTGGACTTCCATTATTTTTCATTCTTCACCCGTACAAAGTTGGGTTAGATTTATGTCCATTATTACTGAGCTCAAGGATACTCATATACCCTCCAAAATAAATTCTAAAGGTAAATTGGTTCCAAAATGGTTGACTCATAATATTAAAAGACAAGTCAGACAAAAAATTAAAAAAAAATATCGTAATTTTCTAAAAAATAAGACCACAGCTAATTGGGAGTCCTACATTAAATGAAACAAAAAATGTAAACTTAGCATTAAAAAAGCTAAATCTAGTTGGAAATTGGAATTTGCTCAGTCGGCTAATAAATCTAACACAAAACAATTCTATTCTTATATTAATTCTTTAAAGAAAACAGCATGCAAGGTGGGGACTCTCATTATTGATAATCTCATTCATGACCCAAAATCTATGGCCAAAGTATTCAATACAGAATTTTGTAAGATTTATTCTTCATCCAACACCAACGAACTTCAAACCATTACCATTTCCTCTGATTCCCCTATTACTTTCACTGTGGAGCTCATTTATAAAAAGCTGTGCACACTGAAAGGTAAATTTAGTCCAGGTCCAGATAATTTAGCAGGTCATCTGTTATACCTACTGGCTGACCAAATTACCATGCCTTTAAAACTTCGATTTCAATTGTTTTTAGTGAATAACTACATCCCCAATGAATGGAAGGAGGCAATTGTTATATCAATCCATAAAAAAAGGCTCTAAACATAACTGGGAAAATTTTAGGCCCATAAGTTTGACTTCTTCTATATGCAAAGTTATGGAAAGTCTCCTTAGGGATATCATTTCACCAGTTATTGATGCACATGATCCCAAGAAATATGGTTTTAAAAAGGGTAGGAGTTGTTTAACCAACTTACTGTGTTTCTATAAACACTTCAAAACTCTTCTGGACAGCAGGATACCATGTGATATTATTTTTATAGATTTTAGTAAAGCATTTGACGTCATGCCACATCGAGCCATTATTCACAAACTTAGGAGACTTAACATCAATAATTATATAATTAACTGGATCAATAACTGGCTCTGTGATGGAGCACAAAGGGTGATTATCAATGGTAGTCTCTCTAATACTGGTATGGTCCTGAGTGGAGTCCCACAGGGCTCTGTTCTTGGCCCCTGTCTTTTTCAAGCTTTTATTTCTGACCTAACTCATAACTATTTTTCTGTTACTACAAAATACGCAGATGATGTGAAAATCAGGGGTCCATGTTCCAATTCTGACCAGACAGCTACTATCCAGCACAACCTAGATATCATTTCAGATTAGATTACTAAACGGGGTATGAGACTGAACCCTACTAAGTGCAAAGTGATGCACTTGGGACCCAATAACCTTAATTATTCATATTTATTAGATGGCTGCATTCTTTGTGCCACAACTGATGAGTAGAGATGTAAGTTTGTCATGGCAGTCATACACGTCATTGATTCCATGACATTCGATCTTTATTCAGGACTTCCATGACTTTCACTAGTGTCATCAGAATGTAGCAATGATGACAGTGCCACAACATTTACTACTGTTTACTAATGATTTCATGAACAAACAATGAGTCATTAAAACCTCATCCATAACAAACTTACACCCCTACTGATGAGAGAGAGACCTGGGAATCACTGTCTTCAATGTCCTCACCTATTCCAAACATTTGCACTCTGTTATCAGTACCTCTAATAGGGTTGTCTGGTCATTCCTTCGCAAAATCAGATCCAGAGATTACGAGGTGCTTATGCCTTTGTTTAGGTCATATGTTAGACCACATCTCGAGTATGCCTCACAGTTATGGTGCCCTTTTAAAAAATCTGATGGTAGTTCCCTTGAAAAAGCTCAAAGAAAGTTTACCAAAAAAATATCTGGTCTTGAATCTGTATCCTATGAACATAGGTTAGAGACTTTAAAGCTTATGTCACTTACTACCAGACGCCTGCGTGGCAATCTCTCATTCCTATATGATGTTGTTCAGGATCCCTATGTAATGACAGAGTTAGGTCTTGACTTTAGGTCCTCTATGCGTAACACCAGAGGTCATCCACTTGAGCTGGTTTATAAATCATTTATGCACAACAACCGTAAATATTTCTTTACTCTTTGCACTATTGGACCCTGGAATAAACTTCCAGTTCATGTGGTTATGAGTGATACTAAGAATATTTATAAATACAATCTTGAAAAGTTAATTATGTCAGGGCATAAATTGTCATATTATTCTTTGGCCTAGTATAAGAGCATTATGGGCCTTGGCCTACTAGCTCTTTTTCTTCACCTTAGTATGAACCTTAGTATCCCCCAACGTCTTTTTTATTATTTTTTAACTCTGTAAAAAAGAAAGCAGTCCCTCATCATCTCCCCATCCCCGTTCCCCCCCATCCCACCCTCCCTCTGTGCACCCACCTTCCTGCACCCTCCCTTACCCCATACTTACCAGCGGAGGTCAAGAACTGTCATCTTCTCTGCACTGGGACATGTTTGCACTCTTCAAAGTCCAACTGCGAACTGAAAAATCAAGAAAAGCACCATATAATGGCTGTCAATCGTGGTTTCAACTTATGCTGATATCTCAGCCATTTTTTTGAGATTTTTGCACCAAATTTTCAACATGGGTTTCTTGGGACCCCACCTCATAAACACTGTCACTGTCATTTTGTTATTTGGTTCTGAAAGGTGATTTCACAGTCGCTGCACAGAATCACCTTTTGGGACCGATTAATGAAATGGCAGTGTGACTGTTCATGAGGTGTGGTCCCAAAAAGCACATGTTGAAAATTTAGTGTAAAAATACAGAAAAATGGCAGAGTTGCGTGCAGTTGTTGAAAGTTTTATATGCACGCATGTAACTTTGGTTATTTTTAATATTCTGACTCCAAATTTTCAATATAGCTATTGTTTCACACCACCTCATGAGCAGTAAACCTGTCATTTTTCACATCCTGCCTGAAACATATTTTTGCACCTGTGGTGCGGAATGGTACAGTCACTGCGCAAAATCACCTTTTGGGATAGAATACTGAAATGATAATGCCACTGGTCATAAGGTGGGGTCCCAAAAAGGCCATGTTGAAAATTTGGAGCTAAAATACCAACAAACACCCAAATGACATGAGCTCATTTAAATTGTTCTACACACAAGCGTAACTTGGTCAATTTTTAATATTATCGCTCCAGATTTTCAACATAGCCATTTTTCCACACTGCCTCATGAACAGTACAGCTGTCATTTCTCACATCCTGCCCAAAATATGTTCTTGCACCTGTGGCATGGAATGGTGCATTCGCTGTGCAAAACCACCTTTAGGGATTGAGTAACAAAATGATAGCACCACTGCTCATGAGGTGGGGTCCCAAAAAGCCCAGGTTGAAAATTTGAAGCAAAAATACCAACAAAAGACAGAGTTACGCGCACTCACTGAAATGTTCCTATGCACATGTGTAACTTTGCCAACTTTTTATATTTTGACTCCAGATTTTGAACCTAGCCATTTCTTCACACTACCCTTATGAACAGTACAGCTGTCATTTCACACATTCTGCCCAAAATGAGTTTATGCACCTGTGGTGTGGAATTACGTTTTGCCACAAATTAAGAACTGTTCACCTATGGGGTTTATGAGGTACAGTGATAAGAAGACTATGTTGAAAATTTGGGGTCAACATGTGAAAAAATTACAAGGGGTGCATAGGCAGGGGTGTCACCAGCAGAAGGGAGGTAGTGATGCCGTTATATAAAACCCTGGTCAGGCGTAACAGTGGGTAGGTTGTGTCAGAGGAATCTGATAGCTTTCTTTGACTGGGTGATGAAGGAAGTTAATAGGGGGAGGGGGGCCGTGGACCTTGCCTACCTCAATTTCAACAAGGTCTTCAACACAGTCTTAAATAAGAGGCTTGTTAACAAGATTGGTAGTCCGGGCATGGTAGACAAGGTGGTGAAATGGGTTAGGAACTGGCTAACAGACAGGAGACAGAGGGTGGTGGTAAATAGGGTACAATCTGGTGAGGGTGTGACCGGCGGGGTACCGTAGGAATCAGTCCTTGGGACAGTCCCATTCAATGTCTTCCTTAGTGACATTGCAGAGGGGCTGGAAGGAATGGTCTGTCTGTTTGCAGATGACACCAAGATCTGCAACAGGGTGAGTAGTCTGGAAGGGGTGGAGAAAATGAGAAAGGACCTAGGCAGGCTTGAGAAATGGTCTGAGGTGCGGCAAGTGAGGTTTAAATCAAAGAAGTGAAAAATTATGCACCTGGGGCATAGAAACCCTGGGGAGAGCTACAGGATGGGGGGGGGGTCAGTTGCTGACAGTCACCAAGAAACAAAGGGACCTGGGGGTTATAATTTCACATGACTTGAAAATGTCAAAGCAGACTACAAAGGCAGCAGGGAGGGCCAGTGGCATGCTGGGGTGCATAAGCAGGGAGATCACCAGCAGACGGAGGGAAGTAGTGATGGCATTATATAAAACCCTGGTCAGGCCTTACGTGGAGTACTGTGTGCAGTTTTGGAGGCGGCACCTTTGAAAGGGCATAAACAAGCTGGAGACAGTCCAGAGAAGGGTGACTAAGATGGTACAAGGCTTGCACCACTAAACAAATGAGCAGAGATTAAGGGACCACAATATGTACTCATTGGAGGAGAGGAGGTAGACAGAAAACATGATAGAGACATTCAAGTACTTCAAGGGCATAAACAAGGTGCAGGGGAAAGACATCTAATAAAGAAGGCGTACAAAAATGAGGGGGCAAGACATGATATTGGAAGGCGGCAGGCTAAGAGGGAATATGAGGATGCTTTTCTTCACAGAGAGTGTGGTGGACACATGGAATGGTCTGCAGCAGGAGGCGGTGGAAGTGAGTACTGTGGTTGGAGTTTAACATGCATGGGACAGGCAAGGGAGAACCATAGAAGTACAGCTGAGGAAGGGGTCAGAAGCCATAGTCAAGTACACGGCTTACAGTCAGACTGGATTGGCCTAGTGGTCCTTATCTGCCAACAATGTCTATGTTTCAGCCTCTAGCAAAGCAGTGTGATAAGACAGTAGGAAAGGCTAGTAGGATGCTGGGGTGCACAGGGAGGGATATCACCAGCAGAAAAAGGGAGGTAGTGTTATCCTTATATAGATCATTGGTTTGGCCACACCTGGGGTGGTGCTGCAATGTGGGAGGTCTTGTGGGTATGCAGAGTAGAATTGCCATTGGGCTTTTTCAGAAAAAAAACATCAAATTGTTTAACAAGCAACCACTGTTTGGAATTGACAAATGCTTGTCCTGGCTAGCACTGGTTCTAATGCCTGCTCAGCAGATCTTTTTGTTTTGGTAGATTCAAGGGTCTCCCAGTCTGACACCCTGACCTCCAAGTCCCCTTTAGCAGCTTTGTCCTCCTGCTTCCGTTGAGGATCCTAACTCTTCCCAGAGCCAGATTGTGAAGAGGAGGCAGACTGTGAGGCCATAATTTCCTCAAGTTTTTTTGTCCTCTTTTTTAATGTTTTGAGGCAAAACCTGATGCAAAGCTCACAGCTATTAAAATCATGATCAGGACCCGAACAGGAAAAACACAACTTGTGGCAGTCTGCCTTAGCCAGGAGTTTAAAGCATTAAGTGCAATTTTTAAAACCTGTGGGTCCTGTCCTTTTCTTGGGCTTGTTAGACGTGCCTATCACTGACAGCCCAGAATTAAACATGGAAGTGTGGTTCCTAGGGTTTGTGGTTTGGCTCCTACCAAAGATAGGAACCATGACTAAATTATCTTTCTTTTTTCTTTTTTTAATTATCTTTAAAAATGCCCAATGTCAGAATAAAAATAGGCAAAAGTTAAAGGATTGATTCTGACCAGTGAACCGGGAGAAGAAAAACAAAAATAGTCAAGTGGTGACTAAAGAAATCGATACCACTGAAAATAAAAGGCATCATATTAAAGAAAAAATGTTAAAACCAGGATCAGAGGCTTCCACCTGTCTTGTGCGTCAGTTGAATTGCTGGCCTGCCTGTGTGCACATGACCTTGCTTGGAAGGTGCACAAGGCCTCCGGCTCCCATGTGGACCTGCTTAAAGGGAAACATCCACCTTGTATCGGGCCCCACCTCTGTGTGAAGCAGGGCCCAATTAGCAACTTAACAAAAAAATATTTTTTGCACTTATTGTGTCAGAGTTAATTTAAAATTTATCTGGTTGATCCTGCACCCTTCCCATTGGCATTTTACAAATAACAGCCCTCCCTGGCGCACCCACAACCACCCATGGCTGTACTGTATTGTCATATCTTCAGATAGCTCCAATTTGGAGCCCATGTGTGTCCATACTATACTGAGACTAGGTACCGACTGGCAGGGTGCCTCTCAGCTTGTACCTGGTCCTGGTATAGCATGGGAACACCTAGGCTCAAAACTGGAGCTGTTCAAAAATAGATCCACGTGGTAAGCCAATGGACGTGTGCCAGCTGCTCTCTGCATGACACGTCATATCGGGGACAGTAGCAAGTGGTTGTGGGCATGCCAGGGAGGAATCTTACTTGTAAAATGCCGGTGGGATGGGCGCAGGATCAACCAGGTAAAATTTTAAATTAACTCTGCTACAGTAAATACAAAAAATAATTTTGTTAGGGGGAGGGGAAATTAACAGAAATCACCTTGTCTTTCATTGTTCACTTGGGAACATAAGCAGGAGGCTGGTAAGGACAGAGGTCTGGGGTTATATTCTGAAATATTTGAATAGTTTTGTACATGAAATTAGTTCTGTGTGTTAAAAATTACTACTTTGAGTTAGAACTGTAACTTGGGCTGTGATATTGTAACTTTTGAGGCTTGGGAACACTTGTTTGGCAGTGATAATTAGAGTGAAATTTAAATGTGATGTTTGCCTGTTTTGTAGGCTTTCTTAAATACTGAAAAGCCACTGGAGGTTGGGATTGAAGGGCTGTGTATTTCTGTTTGGGACTGAAATTCGAAGCAACAGAACTGGTGGGCCTGTGACATCATACAGTACCTGATGTCTGCATACACACACGGTTAGCGGGACTGGACACACACTGGTCTGTATGTGTTTGTGAGACTTGGGAACTTTATTGGTGAGGTTGAAATTGGGTTTGCAAATAACTGCAGTCAGTATATAGAGAAACTGTATTCCAGGAGGAAGGGACTGAGAAAAGGGGGTGTGCCATTATAAACAGAGGGGGACAAACATGGTGGCCATATTCCACCATGGCAGGCATCTTCGGAAGGGTTGTAGGCTGCACAGGCTGTGGGATGGCAATAATTCTCAATTGGGCCTGGAGAGAGGGAGGCTGCCCACTCTGTAGACAGCTATCTTATATCAGAAGTGAGGTATATTGGTTAAGGAGTAAGCTGGGGGAGCTGGGGGGGGGCTTTCCAAGGATAAGGGGTGTGGATATGGGCAGCAGAAGGGTGGGGCTGAGGGGAGGCTGGGGCAATGCTCTGAAATTACAGGACTTTATGTTACAGCAAGCAGGAGGGAGGATATTAGGGACAGAGGGCCCTTAGATAGGGATGTTGATGCTAAGGGGAAAGTGTATGGGGTGAACATTCTGAATACAAAGAGAGTGGAAGGGGAAGAGTCAGGAGGGGCTGTTGTGGGGAAGCCTAGTAGAGCAGACATTGAGAAGGAGGGCTGTTGTGGGAAGCCTAAAACAGCAGACTGTGGGAAGGAGCTCCTAAGGAGAACAGAGCAAGAGGGAAGAAGAGGGCAGTTTAGAGGTGCAGTCAGGAAACTCGGGTTGCCAGATGGAGGCTGACATAGGTGCCACAATAAATTTGAGCTACTAAGCAACCTAGAGGGGAGGAAGGGGTTGGTGGAAATGAGGAAACTGATACAAAGGTCGGGGAGGAGTCAGATACCCATAGGCATCACAGACCGGCAATGGAAAGGATAGAAGTAGTCCCAGAGGAGAAGGGGAAACATAAATGTTAAGCAGATGGGGAGATGCAACATATTGCAGGCGTGAGGGAGAGAGCATGACTGGAGAGAAACTGGGAGACAAGGAGGTGGGAGAGGAGCCCCCTTCAGCAGGGGTCAGTACCAAGGATGGGGCCCTAGCTAAAGGGACCACAGAGAGCCTCTGGAGGCAGGGTACTATTACAAGGGGATGATGGCAGTGGGGGAAGGGAAACCATCAGGGCCAGGATGAATGGTTCGGATAAGAGAGGTTAAAGGGACACCTATTCAGGGGTCTGAGTTAAGTGGGCAAAATAACAAGGAGGCGAAAGGGGAGGATGACAAGGGGTCTCTAATAAGGCAGGAAGACTCCCATGGAATTGAGATCATGAATAAAGGGGGGGATGGGGGCTGAGAGGGCACAGTGGAGGTAACCATAAGGATGATGGCGGTGTTAAGGTTCTGTTATTGGGAGACTCGATGATTAGGGGTATCCAGTGGGAGGGACAGGGGGGTGGATGCCATAGCCAGGTGAAGGTAGTGAGTATCTCTGGGCTGACAGTGCACAGAGCAAAGTTCATGGTGTATGAACTGGTTAGAGATTGTGGAGGAAACCGGGATTTCTGGTGCATTTGGGAACTAATGATCTAGAGGAAATAGCGTTTGAAATCAAACAAGGTTCCAAGAACTTGCCAGAGTCTGTCGGGATAATGGATGCAACATTTCCTTTTCGGAGATATTGCCAGTACCAAAGGCCTCAGTGGAGAAAAAAATTAAGATCACAGATGTTAATGACTGGCTCAGGAAGTGGGGTGAAGAGAGTGGGTTGGGGTGTTGGGGAACTGGAAAGGAGTTTGGGAGGATAAGGGACTGTATGCCAAGGACAGGCTTCATCTTGCCCCATTAGGGAAGGAAGTCCTTAAACAGGGGATGGCTGACTACATTCAAGAAAGGTGGGGTTTAAACTTGTGAGGGGGGAAGGGATAAGGAAGGGGCTGACCAGAAGCCCTCTCCTCCAGATGAGGGGATTAGCCTTCAAACCCAAGGGGGGGAGGGGGGAAACAGACTGGGGTGGAGGTTTCAGGAGGAGCAGAGGGAGGATGGAAGTATAAGGAACCTGGGTGGGGTTCGACAAAGGGGATCAGGGATAAGCGGTGGGGGTTGGTGTTAGTAAATGCCAGGAGCTTGGGAAACAAGTTGCCAGAGTTCCAGGCCATGCTGTTCGAGGGGTGGATGTGGCAGCGGTCACGGAGACGTGGGCCAACAAAAACCATGACTGGGACCTAAACGTGCAGGGGTACACTATGCTTAGGAAGGATAGAAAGGAGGGCAGAGGGGGTGGAGTGGCTATGTTCATTAGAGATGACATAGAAATTGCTAGGGTAGAAGAGGCAGAGGGAAACGTGGAGGCATTATGGGTCACCTTACGATCCCGAGCAGGAGATAAGGTCAAGCTGGGTGTAGTATAGAGGCCCCCCCAGGATGAGTGATGTTCTAGAGGATGGTTTGCTGGACAACATCATCGAACAGTGTGGACCAAAAGGGGAAGGAGTGGTATTGATGGGGGACCTTAATATGCCAGGTACAAACTGGGGAACCATGTCCTCTAAGGTGGCCAAGGAGCAGAGACTGCTGGATGGCTTCCAGGAAGTGTTCTTAACACAGCATGTGATGGAGCCCACAGGGAGGATCATGTCCTGGACATGGTTCTGGCAGATGGGGATCTGGTAGGGACCTGGTTGTACAGGACCCCTGACTGGGAGCGACCACAGTACTGTCTGGTTTCAAATAAGCATGGGGGGTGAGATCTAGGACACTGGCAGTGGACTTCAGGGGGGCAGACTTTGTGGGCATGGGAAATATTCTCAAGGATCACTTGAAGGGGATTACATCAATGACAAGTGTGGAAAGGAGATGGGAGGTCATAAAATGGGGACTTCATGAGGTAGTCAGGATCTGCGCTAAGTTGAAACGTAAGGGAGCAAGGTCACATAAACCATGCTGGTGGTCCAGTGAGGTACAGGTAGCGGTCAGAGAAAAGAAGGCAGCCTACAAAAATATAAAACAACAAGAGGGATAGGGATAGGAAATGTACCATCTTGCATCTAGAAAAGTCACCGGATGGTGAGGGAGCAAAGTCAGTAAAGAGCAACAGCTGGCTGGGGGATACATGGAGGAAAGGGTTCTTCCGTACATTGGGGAGGCGGAGAAAAACTAAGGGCCATCTCAGCAGATTGAGATCAGAAGGAGGGTGGGTGGAAGAGGCGAGGGACCAGGCAGAGGTATTTAACGAGTACTTTGCCTCTGTGTTCACTAGGGAGGGGGATGGGATATCTACAAAGCAAGGCACGATGGGGATAGAAGCAGCAGTGAGTGGGATCAGGGGAGCAACAGAAATGGAGCAAGAGGGAGGGAGAGGTACCCAAGGGGTGTCACATCTGGATAAGGAAAAAAAGGCCAGTAAGGTGGAGGGGATGGATGATGCTATCTCTGCCAAAAGGGTGTGGTTAGCCCTCAAGGCCCTAAAGAAAGACAAATCTCCTGGGCCGGATGGCATTCATCCGAGAGTACTATGGGAATTGGCGGACATACTGGCTGCACCCCTGGTGGAGCTCTTCAACAGGTCACTTGAGACAGGGAGGGTACCTAGGGATTGGAGAGAGGCACGTGTGGTGCCAATCCATAAAGGGGGGTCAAGGGAAGTACCAGGTAACTATAGACCCATCAGTTTGACCTCGGTGATGGGAAAATTTACTGGAGAGTATACTAAAGGAACGATTGGGTGTGTACTTGGAGGAGGTGGGAGGTCTGGATAGTCGGCAACATGGGTTTGTGCCAGGTAGATCATGTCAAACCAATCTTGTGGAGTTCTACGAATGGGTAACATCAGAACTGGACAGGGGAAAGCCTGTGGATGTATTATTCTTGGACTTCAACAAGGCGTTTGACTCTGTCACAATGGTCTGGTGGAGAAACTGATGGGGTTGAGTAGGCCCTTTGATGGTCAGATGGATTGAAAACTGGCTAGCTGGACGCACCAGAAGTAGTGGTCTGTGGAGCTCTCGAATCCTAGAGAGGTTGGTAGTGGGTACCACAGAGCTGGTCCTGGGTCCGATCCTGTTTAATGCATACATATCGGACATCAGGGAGGGTATAGGTGTGAAATGAGTCTCTTCGCTGATGACTCCAAGATGAGAGCAGTAGTTGAGGAGAAGAGGGAGATTGGCCTGCAAGGACCTGGACACCCTGGAAAGCAGGGCTCACACATGGAAATTAAATTTCAATATCACCAAGTGCAAGGTGTTGCATCTTGGGCGGGAAACCTAAACACAGATACACCCTGGGAGGAGGCACTGGAGGCTTCAATAGGGGAAAAAGACCTAGGGGTCATGGTGGATGCATGTATGAATAACTCTGAGCAGTGCAGGAGAGCGGCTAGCAAGGCAAACAGGATGTTGGGATGCATCGTAAGGGGGATCACCTCTAGGAGCAAGGAAGTGATTCTGCCGCTGTACAATGGACTAGTTAGACCACACCTTGAGTACTGTGTTCAGTACTGGAGACCACACTTGAAAAGGGACACACAGCTCCTGGAGAGAGTACAGAGGAGGGCAACTAAGATGATATGAGGGCTAGGGGATTTGACGTATGAGGACAGACTTGAGGAGCTCTGCCTGTTTTCATCGGAGGAGAGGAGAGACAGGGGGGACATGATTGAGGTCTTCAAGTACCTCAAGGGAATAAATAGGGTAAACATGGAGGGGATCTTTAGACTAAAGCAGGGAGGTATCACCAGAGGGCATGGTTTGAAGCTGGAAGGTGGAAGGGTGAGGGGGGGAAGAGGAGAAGGTTTTTCACTGAGAGGGTGGTGGACCCGTGGAATGCACTGCCTGGTGAGCTGGTTCAGAGATCCACAGTGGAGGGCTTCAAGAGAGGGTGGGACAGACACAGAAAGTGGATGTATCAGATGATGGCCTGGCCCAGGGGAGTGGAAATGGATGATAGGGGTTTCTGGAACACAAGGGTGGGGGCCTCGGCACCCAACTAGGGATCTGAGGTTCGAGCAGATTCGATAGATCATAAGACCTAATCTGCTGGCAAATAGTATGTTAGTATGTTATTAAAGGATACCTAAACAACATTTTGACAACAAACTATTCAAAACTCTGACTCCGTAGGTGACTAAAGGAAAGGCTGCTGTATTCATTAGGCTAAAATGACATATATATATAATTTGCCTAAATGTGGTTACAGAACATTTGAATATTGTAAAATCAGCCTTCTAATTTCAAAAAAAACTATCTTACCTGCTTCCTAAAATGGCCGCCAAATGTGTTACGTGATGACATCATTTGAGCCAAAGTCAGAAAGATATATGGCTCTCTATAGTGCTTGTGAGGTGTGGGTTTGTAAGGAGGACACTGTTCCACAGTTGTAGATACTTAGAGGCAAAAATTTTATTGAAGTTGGACAATTACTGCAAACTTCAGACCAAAAAAAATAAATAACATAATAACTTCTTCAAAATAAACATAAGTTACCAAGCAGCATCTCAGACACTAGAAAGCGCTAGTGAACATCTGACTGGGGTCAGAGTACTTCTGTACCCCCACCAGACTATCTACAGAACTGAATAAAAACCAAGGCTTATATACCAAAAGGAGAACATGTGACTTGTTTAACTCCTCCCTATGCTTTTCAAAATTATCTTTAAACAGCAAAATAAATCTATTTTCATTTCTGAGCTCAGAATAACATTTCCTTTTAAGTTGTAATGTTGTCAACATCATTTTATAGAAACAACAACTAGTTAATAAAATTTTAGTTTCAAACACTGCAGGAGTAACTCCACCTCCTAGTACTGTGCCTTTAAATATGGGAGTTGACCAGCCGGCCAGCTCTATAACACAGAATAGGAAGTGAGACTCCTCACAGAGAAGCAGGTAACCTTTTATTTATTTATTTTTTTTATTAAACCAGTTTTATTAAATGTTCAAAGATCAAAACCATACCCAGTAATAATCACAGAACAATGTACTATAACAGTGAGCAACAAAACCAAACAACCCAACCCTCCCTCCCCGACTACACACAAGATAACCTTAGTTTACAGCCAAATAACAAGTAGAGTTTTCAAAGGCTTCCAGGCCGTCAAGAGACCTCAAGGAACCCCAAAGTAATGTATAGGCTTCTGGCCTACCCTGCATGCAGAGTATGTCTCTCTCTAGCTGCAAGGCCAACAGCTCTCTTTATACCACTCTATCGAATTGGGGCTTGTCGTCAACCAATGTCTCAGAATTACTAATTTAGCTGTAGCTGAGCAAGTTACATATGGGCTTTCTTAATTTTGGTGACACCCAAAGGAAAAAGATTGATTAGACAAATTTCAGGTGTAAACAATGCTCCTAAGCCAAGGACAGGGTCAAGGACATTAGCGATAGAACGCCAAAAAGCCTGCACACAGGGGCATAACCAAAGCATATGATATAGGGTGCCGGCAACCCTCTTACACTTTGTACAAAGTGACGTTGTCAATGCCCCGTATTTGCATAGCTGAACAGGAGTCAAGTAGATATTGTGCATGATGTTGAAGTGCATTAGCCTCAGTCTGTCTTGCTTTATATACCTGTACATGGATATCCAGAGTTTGTGCCACAAAGTGGGATCCTCCGGAATACCCAATTCCTTTGACCAATAATAACAGATACCTGATGGTGATCTAGAGTCCCATTCCTGAAGAGTTTTGTATAGGTTTGAAACTGAACGTGGTTGGGAAGCTTTGTAAATAAGCGAGGAAAGGTCTCTGTCACTCGGACCTATCGGTGAAGACCCAGAGAAGAAGGAGGATAGGGCATTGCTAACTTGTAAATATTTAAACATCTCCTTACCCGAGGCCCCAAAAGACTTTTGAAAATATTCAAAAGGGAGTGGTTTCCCATTTGACCAACAATTTGAAAGTCTAGCATCATTTAGTTTAGGCCAAAATGTAAAAGACAGAGGTGCTCCTCCAACTTTAAAATGTGGATTACCAATAATGGGCTGGTTAGCCGAAAGGTACCACTTTACAGTCAGATAGTTCTGTATCTGATGGAGGGCTTTTAACGACCAACCTATCGGGTTCCCTCGAAAGACCTTAGGAATGGCCGATGGGAGGCAAATAGGAGGCCCTCGAAGACGCAATTAACCTGTGTAGCCAAGTGCTGCTCTATGTCTACCACAGGGTCTATATTCCTGATGTCCAATCTCCCACTCCAGTGAGCTATTTTACTTATATGCTGTGCAGCATAATAAAGGAAGAAAGAAGGGGCGGGCAAACCTTCTCTTAACTTTGGAGCCGTCAATTTTATGTAAGATCTACGCACTCTTTTTTTGTTCCACAAGAAGGTACTGACGGCGCTTTGTAGTTTGGAGAACCAACTTTTCGGCAAATAAAACCCTAGCATACCCAGGGGATACATTATCCTCGGTAGAACGTTCATTTTAATTATACTAAGCCTCCCCCAAAGGGAGAAAGGGAGCAGCCGCCACCTCTCCAAATCCTCCTTTATTATATTAACTAAATTGCCAACATTAGCCCTGGTAATAGAATTCAAAGCATTATAAATCTTGATACCCAGGTATGTGACTGATTTTGCTTCCAGGAGAGGCGAAGGTAGAAAGTTGCCTTAATGACTCTACCGTTTAATGGAAGTATCTTTGTTTTAGCCAGTTCAGTTTATAATAGGAGACTTTAGAAAAACTCTCAATCTCAGTTAGTGTAGCTGAAATTGAAATGTCTGGTTCCTCAACATGGAGCAGTATGTCATCTGCATATACTGAAAAGGTACCTGGCACCCCCATCAATTCCTTTTATGGCTGCATTCATTTCTAACCTCAGTAATAACGGTTCTAAGTATAAATTAAAGAGCAATGGGGACAAAGGACAACCTTGCCTTGTGCCCCGGCTAAATTAAATGAGAGGACAATACTGCTGTATTTAACCTTGGCAGGAAACTGGTATAAGAGATGGACCCATCTTTGAAATTCTGTAGGCAGCCCGAATGATGTTAAGGTGGTGAATAGGAAATCCCAGGAGACCCTATCAAATGCCTTTTCAGCATCAAGTGACACTAATACCACTGGTATCTCAGAATCCCTGGCCAATGCCAGGAGGTGTAGTAACTTTCTCAAGTGATCTTGAGAGGACCTACCAGCCATAAATCCTACTTGTTCTCGACTCACCAATCTACCCATGACTTTTGAGAGTCTATTTGCCAGGATTTTGGCCAGTATTTTAACATCCGTATTTAGTAAGGAAATGGGCGATAACTGTCAATGTATGTAGGTCTTTCCTTGTTTAAAATTAAAGAGACCATGGCTTCTTGGAACCTAGGGTCTGAAACCCATTATTGAACCAATACCCAAATACTTCCTTCAGGACAGGGGCAATTACAGGAGACAGGCTTTGTAAAAATTACTAGGTAAGCCGTCTGGCCCGGGGACTTATCTAGGGGCATCTGCTGTACAGCTTGCTGTATTTCAACGAGAGAAATTGGAGACCTAAACAAGCTGCCTCTGCATCTGTAATTTTAGGAAAGTTGACCGAGCTAAGGTATAAATTAATGTCCATATCAGAGGGGCGTTGGGCTGGGTCAACATCTCGTATAAGCCCTGGAAATAAGTGCGAAGGCTTCGCCATTCAAGGGGTCGAGTACTAAACCGACTGTCTCCCCCTCATGATTCCTGCGATGAACTCGAGGTGTCCAACTGACGGATGCACATGGCGAGCAACTTACTAGCTCTTTCCCCTGCATCTAGGTATCTAAGTTTAGTCCTTAGGAGGGCTAACTCTGCTCTTTGGGAAACAAGACCAGCATATTTGGTTTGTAATTGGTAAAGTCTAGCCCAGCTTTCGGCCGTAGAGGCCCGGGATAAACTGTGCTCTAGATCCTTGATTGAGACCAGAAGGGAGTCCAATTGAGCTCTTTGGGACCGCCCTTAAGGAGGCCATTTTATCAGCTCTCCCTTAGGGAACATTTTAAGCGCCCAAATTAAGTCATACTTAGCCACTGAACCCTGATTACTGTTGAGAAAGGTAGTAATGAAATCTACTATATGCCTCAGAGAGTTCTCATCTCTCAGTATCTGGCTGTTTAACCTCAACTGGGGTGATCGTTTACTCCCTGCTCCCAACCAGAATTCCAGGCTCACTGGGGCATGGTCAGACAATACTCTGGCCGATATCTCTGCCTGTGACACGCCAGATATGGCGAAAGAACTAATGAGAAAGTAGTCTATTCGGGAGTATGTCCTGTGCACAGCAGAGAAAAAGATATACTGCCAGAGTGTCGGATTTAAGACTCTCCAGATATCGACTAGAGCAGCATCTCTAATGAGATCTTTCAGCGCTCTTTGTGCTGAGGATAACCCTCGCCTCTCAGCTGGATCTATCTAGTTCCGATTGGAGCACTAGGTTCCAATCCTCCCAGAATAGTAAGTTTAGGTGGGTCAGACACCACGATACTAAGTAAATCCGCCAAAAAGATGGGGAATCGCAGTTTGGACCATATATTGAGCCAAGAAGAACTGAATGGGATTCTAAAAGACCATGCACAACAACATAACGACCCTCCGGATCCCAAATTTCTTGGACCAATTTAAAAGGAACATTTTTGGCTATGAGGATAACTACTCCCCCTTTATTCGAGGACACACCGGCCCCAAAGACTTGCCCAACCCATGTTCTTTTGAAGAGGACAATATCCTCTCTCCTTAGGTGTGTTTCTTGCAAGAAAACAATTTGCGCCCTCAACTGTCGTAAGTGTCTTAAAATGATTTGCCTCTTGACCCGGTCCTTGGCTCCATTAACATTCCAACTAATAAAAGTGTAGTGACTAACCATAGCCTATAATAGTACAAAGTAGATGAAGAAGACCCAAAATACACAATCAGTGCCCCAGCAAAAAGCCAGGGTTCTACTAATAAAGTAAAAACCAGCCCAACTTCAGCTGAAATCGATAATCCCCGTGTGTGTGTAGTCAAAGCCCCCACCCACTGAACTAATATTCGGCATACTCCCCAAAACCAAGAAACTAATAAAACCCCAATCCTAATAAAGCTAACAAACCCCAGTTCAGCTCAACTGCACTCCCAACCAACTAAGCCACATGATTAATATCATAGCAGTTCAAACTCTACAGTTATACTCCCGGAGCCCCCACCCACTCCGTCAGGACCTGAACAACTGCACCCGCTAGGATAATTAACAGTCATCAGTTAACTTGGATCCTGTAGAAATAAAGATATAAAAACAATGAAAAATGGTCAGAGACCGGTCCATCAGATCCAGTTTTGTATTATATAGTCCCCGACGAGTATCATATTTTGTGCAAGGATAACTTGACATCCAAGTCCATCACCGGACACAGAGCGATTGGACGAGCAGAGAGGAAAAAAAAAAATTATATATTTTTATATCTACAACTTAATTGAGACTTTAATCAAATCTCATGTTCAGAGGCATATAAAAGAGGACAACAGTGCAAAAACAACAAGCACAACAGAGAGACCGTTCAGTTGCTGAGACGTTCTCTTGCAGGTCCATTCAATGGAGAATTCCTCCTCCATGAGGATCGAGCGAAAAGGCACTGTGCCTAGGGACCAATAAATGCTAATACCCAGACTTCAAACTTTGCCAAGAAGTGGTTAAGTATCCAGCACGTTCCACTGGAGCAAACCCAGAGTTCAGGAGGCTTAAATCAAAAATAAAGCACACAACATCAACATGTCATCTGGTTCACAGTACAAACTCCTGTCTTTACTTGAAGAGGTCAGGAAAGATATTTTGAGCTCTGGAAGGGCTTGAGCAGGCGATTGAACGAAGCCACTTATCTTCTTTCTTAACCATCAGGATGGCAGGGTATTTTACCCTAAATGGCTTAGGCGGCAACCAAGCTTGGAGACTAAAGGATGGAACTCCTGCAGCCGATCCGCTGAATCACGGAAAATCCTGGTAACATGGATTTTCTTCCCTTCCCAAGTAACTTCCCCAATGCTTTTAGATTTATCAAGGATATGCTGTCTATCCAAGTAATTCAGGAACTTGAAAATAATTGGTCTAGGCGGCTGACCTTGAGAAGGAGGGGGGCGAAGGGCTCTGTGGGCTCGCTCTATGACATATTCCCCTCCACCCGGCGAGGGACCGGCTATTTTATTGCAAAGTCTCTGCAGAAACTTAATTATCCCACTCCCTTCCTCCTTTTCCGGAATTCCTAATATAACCAAATTATTCCGTCGGCTGCGCCCCTCCAGGTCCTCTAATTTATCTTCCAGGTTTTTCATCCTGTGTCTCATATTGATCACCTCCAGTTCAGCTTTGTCTTGTTTCTTCTCCAGGGAAACAATTATGGCTTCCAAGTCAGTAACCCTTCTTGTTAATACCTCCACCGAGCTTTTAATATCTTGCAGATCATCAGTGATAGCAGCAATCGCGAGATTGAAGTGGCTGCATGACCTCCAAATCTGCCCTCAGTGAGAGCCGCCTCCCCTGCAGGCATCTTGATCAAACTAGCAGGCTGTTGCTTGGGCCGCTTGAGGCCTTCTCCTTCTCTGGCGTTCGCGGTGGAGAATGCCGAGGGAGCCTTTTTCATGTATGCCTCCATATATTTGATCGCCTATATACAGGGGCTGAGGTAAAGTCTTTAGGCAAATTAGCAGGTGAAAGCCAAGCCGTGCTGCGGTTATTAAATAAAAGCAAATTGGATGGGGAACAGAGCTCCGAGGAAACGCTGCCAGAGCCTAAGCTGCCATCACGTGACTCCAGGTAACCTTTTATGAGGGAAACATTTGTTTGTTTTATAAATTATTCCAATAGAATGAATTAAAGGCATTCAATCCACTTTTTAGAAGCATTTTAACTAAAGTAAACACACAAAAAGAAACACTTTTATTTAACCTTTGTTTAAAAGAGAAAGGGGGGGCGGGGTTAAGGCCAAACAAACCACAGTGTTGTACTACTTGTTTTTACAGGCCTTCTTTTGTTTTTGTAGCTTGCTTAGGTCATGAATTAGTTGTTTTGTAGTTTCTACTGAATTAATTCCTTTTTGTATGCTGCAAATTGTGTAAAATGCAGCCTGTTTATTTATTTACTCAATAGGAAGCGCTTTGTGTTACTGCTGCCATTTAGAATGAGTTTCAATCCAGAAAGACCCATTTTCTACAGCAAACAGGCTGAAAGGCACTTTAAAGGGGGTTTATATGCAAACATTTTGGGGCTGTATTCATATTATTTCCACAGAACAACTAGCCTGTAAAGCAGCTCTAGGTTACTCCATATATTTACAAGGAGGGGACAAAAGGGGGGGGTACCTAACGCTAAATGGGATGCAAACCAAAACCGTATGAGGGTTTGCATACATAAAGGGGTCATTACAAGACCCACCATGAATATAACTAAGCGCTTACAATTCCCATATCCAAATGAAATTAAATACTAATTTTAAGCAACTATTGTGTTTCTGCATACCTCACATTAGAAAGGTTCTGAAGGGGGGGGCAACCAAAGAAAGAGCTGTGCAGAACTTCATATACCAGGGCAGGAATACATAAGGGATAGAAAGAACGTTATATAGGTGGCCTGCCTATATAACATGGAAAGAAAGATGTGGAGTTACAGCAAGAAAGGAGGAGAGTAAAAAGGGCTGTTGCAACAGACTTAAAAAAAAAATAGATTTGCCTGGTATATGGAGGTATCTGTCACACTCCTCCCCACTCAAGAAGAAACCAATGGAATCTTTCAATAACATCATCATTGGTTTCTTTTGCAGTTTCTGAAACGGAACAGATCTCCCATTTTTGAAAGGGGAGATGGAGCTTTAGCCTTCCCTCTCCCAAAGCTTCACTCCGGAGGCCCTTAAGCAAAAATATTCTTTGAGAGATAGCAAACTAACACTATCTCTTACTCATTACTTTCATTACTTACTTTAACTCCGGAGTCTGTTATTACCAGATTATCATCTGCACCATAACGTGATAGATAATCAGCGTTGAGGTGTTTCTTTCCTGCTCGATGTTATATTTCAAAATTGTATGGTTGCAGGGCCAAATACCAACACATGATGCAAGGGTTTTTATCCTTCATTATGTGTAGCCAACATAATGGGTTGTGATCAGTTATTACCAAAAATTTTCTGCTCCATAAGTAAAATTTAAGAGCATTTATGGCCCAATGAATAGCCAGACATTCCTTTTCTATCATGGAATATTTACTAACATACTAAAATGCCAGCAGAATAGGCCTAATGGTCTTTTGAGTCTGCTCGATTGGTCAGCCCCACCTGGGTACTGACCTTGCTGCCCTCTCGCCTTCTCTGGCTTCTCCCTTCCCAGTTCCGGATATTCTTGCTGCATTGGAGTTTGCTTCCAGAACCCTTCCCCTGTACCTGTCCCAGCCCCTCTTGAACCCCTCCACCGTCTCTGCCTCCACCAGCCCCCTAGGCAGTGCATTCCATGGCTCCACCACCCTCTCAGTGAAGTAGCACCTCCTCCTTTCTCCCCTGAATCTTCCCCCCTCCAGCTTCCACCCATGCCCTCTAGTGGCCTCCCCTCCTTTCTTCGAAGCACCCTGACTGTTCCTCCCCTATTTACCCTCTTCATGTGCTTGAAGACCTCTATCATGTCCCCCCAGTCCCTTCTCTCTTCCAATGTGTACATATTTAGCTCTTCGAGCCTCTCCTCATAGGTCCTGTCTCCCAAGCCCCAAATCATTTTGGTTGCCCTCCTCTGGACCCTCTCCAGGAGTTTAATGTCCCTCTTTAAGTGTGGCCTTCAAAACTGCACGCAGTACTCAAGGTGTGGCCTCACCAAGTAATTATACAGAGGGAGTATCACTTCCCTCCTTCTGGAGGTGATCCCCCTAGCGATGCATCCCAACATCCTGTTGGCCTTGGCTGCTGCCCTCCTACAAGTCTCTGAGTTGTTCATCTTGACATCCACCACCACCCCAGGTCCCTCTCAGCCATCGAGACTTGTAGCATTCCCCGGTGTACACTTGGCCCAGGTTTCTGGCCCCCAGGTGGAGTACCTTGCATTTCCCTGCATTGAACCTCAGCTTCCACTTTCTAGACCATCTTTCCAGAGCCTCCAGGTCCCCCTGTAGGGCCACCCTCCCCTCCTCCCCATCCACCACCGCCCCCAGTTTTGAGTCATCCACAAAGAGACTCATCTCACTCCTGATTCCTGTACTTATGTCAGAGATGTAGGCATTGAACAGGAGGGGCCCAAGGACTGATCCCTGTGGGACCCCACTAATGACCCTCTTTGGGGATGAGACTATCCCGCCAACTATGACCCTCTGGGTCCGGTCCTGGAGCCAATTGCCTATCTATCTGATCATCTGGTTCCCCACCTCCATTTCTCCCAGCTTATCCAACAGGACCATGTGAGGAACAGAGTCAAATGCCTTGCTGAAGTCTAGAAAGAGGATGGTCATTGGTCTACCCAGGTCCAAGGCACTTGTCACCCAGTCATAGAACTCCACAAGGTTTGTCTGACATGATTTCCCCGGGACAAATCCATGCTGTCTATCGTCCAGGCACCCTGACTTTTCCAGGTCCCCCATAGCCTTTCCTTGACAATGCCCTCCATCACCTTGCCCACCACTGATGTCAGGCTGACAGGCCTGTAGTTCCCTGCCACCTCCCTTGATCCCCCTTGTGGATAGGCACTATATCGCCACCTTCCAGTCCTGGGGTACCCACCCTGTCCTCAGAGATGGTGAAAAGCTCCGCCAGGGGTTTCGCCAGGACATCCACAAGTTCCTTCAGCACTCTGGGATGTAATTTATCCGGCCCCGGTGCTTTCTCCGTCTTAAGGGAGCTGAGGGCTTCCCTCACTCTCTCTGCTGTGATTTCCACTTCCAGTACCTCTTCTCCCTGCTTAGCCCTCCCCCCTCCTGCCAGTGATGCCTCCCCCTCTCCCCAGACCCGCAGATCGGTAAGGGTCCCCCCTCTTCAGTATCTCTGTCTCCTCCCATGTATGATGCAGCACCCCCATTTTCCTTGGTGAAAACTGAGGTGAAGTACTCATTTAGTACCTCAGCCTGCTCCCCCGGGTCTTGTGCCCATCTCTCCCCTGATTTAATCCTGCTAATCTGCCCCTTCACCCTTCGTTTTTCCCCAATGTATCTAAAGAACCCCTTGTTCCCTCTCCTAATTTCCCTGGCCAGGTTCTGCTCCTTCCTTGCCTTAGCCGCCCTCACCACCCTAGTGGCCCTTCTAGCCATCAGCTCATACTCCCCTCAATCCCTTTCACTCCTTGAGCACTTGAATTGCCTATAGGCTGCCTTCTTTCCCTGCACCACCTCCTGGACCTCCCTGGTCCACCAGCAGGGTTTTCAGGCCCTACCGCATTTTCGTCTTACTCTTGCACAGGTGTTGGTAGCATCTTGCACCCCTCTCCTGATGATTTCCCACCTACTATCAGTGTCCATGTCTGACCCAATCACATCCAAATGCTCCTTAAGGATCCTTCCCATTTCCTTAAAATCCATTCCCCTGAAGTCAGTTACCTCTGTCTTTGTGCAGCCTTCTAGCCCTCCTAGGTCCAGGCAGAACCAGACCGTGACATGGTCACTCCCCGCCAACGGGTCCCTTACCTCCAGGCCCCTAATCTGGTCACTGTCTGCCAGGACCACATCCAGTACCCGCGCCTCCTGGTCGGTTCCCCCACCTGCTGAGTTAGGAGCATCTTGAAGACATCCAACAACCTCTGTTCCCTGGTCACAGAAGATGTCATAGTCTCCCAGTCTGTTCCTGGCATGTTTAAGTCCCCCAACACCACCACCATTCTTCTGCCCAGTCTGCAGTGTCTCCCAACATCTGCCACCAGACTCTCCTCCAGCTCCTCCGCCAGGGCAGGGGGTCTATACACCACTCCTATTTTTACTCTCTTGCCCCCCCTTGTTATCAAGGTGACCCAAATCGCTTCCACGGTTCTCTCCACCTCCTCTACTCCCCCTATGCCAATGCAGTTTTTGACTATCATTGCTACCCCTCCTCCCCTTCCCTCCCCTGTCCTTCCTGAACATAGTGTAACCCTCCAGGTTCAGGTCCCAGTCGTGTCCTGCAGTGGCCCAGGTCTCAGTGACTGCTGCCACTTCCACTGCTCCTTCAGTTAGCATTGCCTGGACCTCAGGCATTTTATTTCCCAAGCTCCTGGCATTTAGCAGGACTACCTTCCACCCTTTCCCTATACTTCCATTTTCCCTGCTCGTTTTCCCATGGGGATTCTGTTTTCCCCTGGTCTGCACTTTACCAGTCGACCTTTTCCTGCAATCCTCCAGCTCCCAAGGGGGGTGGAGACAGAGTCCCTCCTTTATCAGCACCCCCTTGACAGCCTTTTCTCCCATACCTCCCCCCTTCACAAGTTTAAACCCCACTTTTCACCAATGAACCCCTCTATTTTCAACTTAAGGATTCCCCTCCCCTCCAAATTTTTTAGTCTCTCTTAAATGTAATTTTCTGCTGATAAAGATGATGGGGTGTTCTTCTTCCCCATCAAGTTGGGACAAGACAGCCCCAATACCCTGATTGGATGCATCTGTTTGTACTATGAATGGTTTCTGGAAATTTGGACTATGCAAAATGGGGTGAGAACACAAATTTGCCTTTAAAAGGGTGAATGCTTGCTCACACTGTACATTCCACTGAATCTTTTCTGGTTTATTCTTTTTTGTAAGTTCAATTAATGGACTGGCTATGTCTCCGAAATTGGCCACAAAACATCGATAGTAACCAGCTAGTCCTAGAAAGACTCTCACTTGTTTTTTTGTTTGAGGTTGGGGACTGTTGGCAATAGTGTCTACTTTACCTATTTCAGGCTTTACTTTGCCATTCGGATGTTCCGTATTGCTTGTATCTGGTCTCTTGCATGGCCAACGAACACTTAGTTGGATTTATAGTCAGTCCGGCCTTCTGTATAGCTGATAATACAGTTTGAAGGTGTATCATATGTTCCTCCCAAGATGGACTAAAAATAATGACGTCATCCAAATAGGCTGCACTGTAGTCCTTGTGGGGATGTAACAGATGATCCATGCATCTCTGAAAAGTTGCCGGAGCACCATGCAAACCAAAAGGCATTTTTGTGAACTGAAATAAGCCTAAGGGGGTACTGAAAGCTGTTTTATCTTGTGAGACCGATGATCTAAGGGTATTTGCCAATATCCCTTTGATAGGTCCAGAGTGCTTATGTATTGAGCATTACCCAATCTATCAATAATATCATCGATTTGGGGCACAGGATACCCATCAAATTGAGATATTGCATTTAGTTTACAAAAATCTAGGCAAACCCTTACACCTCCCTCTTTTTTCTTTACCACCACCATAGGAAAACTCCATGGACTCATTGAAGGTGTAATTACTCCCAAATGTTGAATTTTTCTGATTTCTTTAATAACTTCCTCCCTCAGACTTTCAGGTAACCTATAGGGTTTATGTCTAATAGGCTTATCAGTATTTACTTCTATGTGATGTTCAACTCCTTCAACTCTCCCAGATGTTGAAGTAAAAATAGTCTGGAATGTACTAAGGATATTCTGTAGTTCCTTTCTTTGCTCAGGACTTAATCTGTTATTAATGGTCACATCCTTCATTTCTCCTAAACGATCTAGGTGCTCATAAGCTAACTCCAATTCATTTTCATTCTTTCCTGAGTACACAAATAAAGATGTTGGCATTCTTTTTTTTTTTTTTTCCATTTTATTCTTTTCTCCACCTGCCCTAGCTGCTGGAAGCCTGTTACTGTCAGCCCGGTCATGAACCACTGACTTCCACCCCCCATATCGGCCTCGGGCCCTCCGGTACCCGTGGCTTACCCCCCACGGTGGGGCTGCGGCACTCTGGCTGTATGCCGCAGTCATCAGACTAGGTCGGAGGGTTGGCCTGGGGGGCTAATTGAAGCCGTGGCGAGCTTCATTTAGGGCTGCCAGCAGCTTTATCCATTTTCCTTTTCCGGGGGAGGCAGGGTCATGCAATGACGTGGAGCGTCCTGCCCCACCTCCAGTACGTGCCTGTGCCGGCAGCTGCGTGACTCCTGGCCTCCACCAGGGGTCATCCGAGCTCCGGACACCTCCCTCCCTCCCGGAGAGGAGAGCAGTCCCTGGGATGCTCACATCCTTCTCCCCCGGCCTGACCCTCCAGCGACCGAGTCCGTTCCGCAACCCGGGTCACCGGCGTTGCATGCAGAAATCCAACTGCTGCGCCAGCGGGCCGGCCCAGATGTTGGATTTCTGTCATGCCAGAGTTTTAAGAGATTAGCATGATAGATCTTATATTTTTGTCTTTTGTCTGGGCAGATAATTTCATAGTTCACCGGTCCAGTTTGTCTATGGACTGTATAGGACTCCTGCCATTTCATTAATAATTTATTCTCTGTACATGGCAACAAAAGGAGTACTTTATCACCAGGCTGGAAAGTTTTAAACCCAACCCCTTTGTCATAGTACTGTTTTTGAGATATTTGATGGCCTATATTACTTTGTTGGGCCTTCCTAGCATACTTTGCTAGTTTGTGTCACAATGAAGTAATATAGTCTAGTGTAGATATGGGTACAGTATCAGACTTTGTTCCTTCCCAGTTTTCTTTTATTATGTCCAACACCCCCCTGGGATTTTTACCAAAAAGTAGCTCAAAAGGAGAATACCCTGTGGAGGCCTGGGGGACCTCACGGTAGGCAAACATTAAGAATGGTAAATACCTATCCCGGGATTTGCCTTCCTCATCTGTGAAATTTCTTACCATTTGTTTTAATGTTTTATTAAAACGTTGCACCAGTCCATCAGATTGAGGATGGTAGGGGGACATAAAGATAGAGTGTACCCCCAAGGCCTGGTAAAGACGTTGTAATACTTGGGAACAGAAGTTGCTGCCCCTGTCTGTCAGCATTTCTCAAGGTATACTCATTCTAGAAAATACTTTTACTGACTCCTCAGCAACCTTTTCAGCTGTAACTGTATGCATAGGTATAGCCTCTAGATATTTTGAAAAGTAGTCACAAATAACCAGAATAAAGCGGTTTCCTTTTGTACTTTTAGGTAAAGGACCTACTATATCCATGGCTATACGGGTGATTGGGGAGTCTACAGAAGGTAAAGGCTGAGGGGCACTTTATCTTGTTTAAGGATGGGTCTTACTTTCTGACACTGTTCACATGATCTACAATACTCAGCTACATGATCGTGTATACCTGGCCAGTAAAATCTGTATAATAACCTCTGTAATGTACTCCTTTCCTTGATGGCCAGCTATAGGAATGTCATGTACAAGCCCTAGCAGTTGATCCCTATAAGCAGTAGGCACCGTTAATTGTAAAACAATCTCCTCAGTTTTTGGATTAATACACTTTCTATACAAAAGTCCCTTATGAAGCACCATACTGTGTTCTGCTTCTGGATCTTTGCCCACCTGTAAAAAAAAAAAGGTTTTAGTGTACTATCATTCAATTGGGCTAGTCAAAAATCTGTTTGTTTCTTTAAGTCCTTCAAATCAACAGTATCTTTAGAGTCTTTATGGGACTGCTGCCATATCTGTTTGCCTTGACGTTTTTCCCTTTTTGTTTTTCTTGTCTTGCCAGGAAGCTCAAATAAATCTTCTTCAAAGGGAAATGAGTGTTGTAAGATTGTGTCTCTTTTTTCTTGAGCTCGAGTAGTCATTGCTCCTATATTTGTAGTAGTGGCAAGTAATTGGGAAAAATCTGGGTGATCATGCCCAATGATAACTGGTACAGGGAGATGGGAAACCACACCAACCTCCATTTTATGGGTAACAGATTGGACTTGAATCTCTACCTGTAGTATTGGGTACTGATGTGTGTCACCATGAATGCAGGTAACTTGTGTTTGTGTTTGAAAATCAGGAACTGCAGGTAACATATTAGCTCTTATCAGGGTTTGTCTGCTACCGGAATCTAATAACCCAACCATGTCCTTTCCATTGACTTTGACAGGTATAATATACTGTCCCCAATTGGCCAGCACCAAATGAGTAGGGCTGGTTTTCTTCTTTGGGCAGGACCTTGCAATGTGCCCTTTCCCTTGACAGGAATGACTAGATGATTTGGCAACATTTACATTTTAAGCAGTTCCACTAGATACAGAAGTAGTAGCCGAGGAGGACCTTACCGTAGGATGGATTGTACTGGTCCCAGAATACCCCTTGTTCCTATTTGGCCATGCAGTCAAGTAGTCTTCTGTTAACTGAACCGCCTTCTTAGATGTCTCTGGCCGGTGTTCTCGAACCCACATCTGAATGTCTTGGGGTAGATACGTAAAAATTGTTCCAAAACAACAGCCTCCAACATTTGTTCTTTGGTATTGGTGAAAGGTTGCAACCACTTAGTACATAAGTCCTTTAATCTGGTGAAGGCCTCCTGGGGGGTATCTGAGGACTGGAATCTTAAAGTCCGAAATCTTTGCCTATCTGTCTCTAAACATATGTCATAACGCTTTAAAATAGCTTCCTTTACAGCGTCATAGTCTTCACTCATTGCACTGTCCACATTTCCATAGGCTAATTGAGCTTCTCCAGTAAGATAAAGTGCAAGACGTATCACCCACTGTCCTCTAGGCCATTGACAGGCCCGTGCTATGCGTTAAATTTAGTCAGATATGTTTCTATATTATCTGTTGCACTTAATTTAGTAAGTTTTACATCCTTAGGATTATCACTTGGTTGGGGGGGGTGGTCTACCAACACCAATAGCTTGTATGGCTCTCAAAGTATTTGTCCACCTGGCCTCATTGCACTGCATGTCCCTTTCCCTCTGTTTCTCCAAGGCAATTTGTTGGATGCATAGCCATTGCAGCAGATCTTGGGCATCTCCAGTAGGGGTTCTCTTTCCAATTCCTCCTTCTCACCATCTTCCATGGGTACACCAACTGCACCATTCTCTTCAGGCTTTGCAGTTTTCCATCTGACATCTGGTATGCCAGTCATCAAGGGCTGTCCCAACTTCTCTGCCATGGTTTGAGTCAGCACACCCACTGGTATTTCCTCCAAGGACATCCACGTCCTCTTCCAATACTCTGAGCAGTATTACTGGAAGGATCCCACTTCTGACACCATATGTGAGGTGTGGGTTTGTAAGGAGGACACTGTTCCACAGTTGTAGATACTTAGAAGCAAAAATGTTATTGAAGTTGTACAATTACTGCAAACTTCAGACAAAAAAATAAATAACATAATAACTTCTTCAAAATAAACATAAGTTACCAAACAGCATCTCAAACACTAGAAGGAGCTAGTGAACATCTTACTGGGGTCAGAGTACTTCTGTACCCCACCAGGCTATCTACAGAACTGAATAAAACCAAGGCTTATATACCAAAAGGAGAACATGTGACTTGTTTAACTCCTCCCTATGCTTTTCAAAATTATCTTTAAACAGCAAAATAAATCTATTTTCATTTCTGAGCTCAGAATAACATTTCCGTTTAAGTTGTAATGTTGTCAACATCACTTTATAGAAACAACAACTGGTTAAAAATGTTTTAGTTTTAAACACTGCAGGAGTAACTCCACCTTCTAGTACTGTGCCTTTAAATATGGGAGTTGACCAGCCGGCCAGCTCTATAGTACAGAATAGGATGTGAGACTCCACACAGAGAAGCAGGTAACCTTTCATGAGGGAAACATTTGTTTGTTTTATAAATTATTCCAATAGAATGAATTAAAGGCATTCAATCCACTTTTTAGAAGCATTTTAACTAAAGTAAAAACACAAAAAGAAACACTTTTATTTAACCTTTGTTTAACAGAGAAGGGGGAGGTTAAGGCCAAACAAACCTCAGTGTTGTACAACTTGGCCCAGATATTCAAACTGCGCCAGTTTGTGGCGCAAGCCCCTGTGCCGCTCAAAATAGTTGCACACGGGTGTGGCCAGGGCGATATTCAACAGAGTTGCGCTATGGTGCAACTGCTTTGAATATCGCCCCCTGGCAACCCCCACTGTGCATGGCGCAGTGGAACTGCGCCATGCACAGTGGTCAGAATGGAGCATTGATATGCGGTGGTGCAAGTTCCATTGCGCCATGCACAGCATCTGTGATATTCAAAGGGTGATATGCAAATAGGGCCATAATTTATGCAAGGCACACGGGGGGCCATTTGCATCTGATTATTGCCCCATTTGCATGCCATTAGCACGCAGCTGCACCGATCTGCACCTGGCGCCCTGCCAGGCAGCGGCCGACTGGGACCGACGCCCCCTGCTGCCCGATGGCGGGATGTCCCCTAAGGGACGATGAATGTCTCCTATCCCTGGTGGTCCAGTGGACCACAATTAGCCTGATCGCGGGCATAAGTGTAACCCCCAACCCCCGATTAGCCCAATCGCAGGCTTAAGTGTAACCCCCCACCCCTGAGTAGCCTGATCGCAGGCATCAGTCCCCCCCCCAAAGTCCAATATCCCTGGTGATCTAGTGGCATTCCTCACCCCCCAAGTATGAAATCCCTGGTGACCTAGTGGACCCACCCACTGATCCCTACAACCCGCTTCCCAGTCAGCCGGGCGGGCGGAGCACTTTCACTCCACCTGCCGCCCGCCGACTGACAGTCGGCATGAGCTGCACACCCATTGGGTTCAGAGCATGAACCAATGGCATGCAACTCCATATTGAAATTAGTTTAGTCCAGATATGTGAATGAATTCATTCACATATCTGGACTGATCAGTAGTGAGAGCTGCACGCCCATTGGCTCATGCTCTGAACCAATGGGCGGCAGCTACTGGAGCTGTCAATTGGCGGGCGGCAGGCGTGGTGGTGCTGCCGCCGTCGGGCTGACAGGGGGAGGTGGTGGAGCTCAGTAGTGGCGGGTGGTCCACTAGATCACCAGGGATTTCACTTGGGGGTGAGGGACTGTCACCCGCGATTGGCCTGCTCGTCCACTGGACCACCAGGGATATTGGGCTTTGGGAGGAGAATCTGATGCCCACGATTGGGCTAATGAAGGTTATGCTTGTGATCGGGATACTTGGGGGAGGGAACACTGTTATGCCCGTGATTGGGCTACTCACAGTCCACTGGGCCACCAGGGTTATTGGACTTGGGAGGGGAGGTCTGATGCCCACGATCGGGCTACTCAGAGGGTGGGGTTACACTTGTGTCCACGATCCGGCTACTGGGGGAGTTATGCCTGCGCATTGAGGCATGGGGCTGCCAGGTGGGGAGGGAATAGCCACCCACAGGTGGCAGCCGCTGTGTTGCACCCTGCAATGTGGCAGCTCACCTGTGGGTGGCCCTCGACTTGTTCCTTTTTTTTGGCTCAACTTTGTGCAGGCACAGGTAGGGGTTGCGCCTGCATAACTCTGCATGGCCCAGGCTGAATATCGGGCTGTGCAGTTTATGCATGGTTCCTGCCCCTTCGGTTGTGCATGCCTTCATTATCATTGCGCTGTTGCTCAGCATGATTTCGGGGGCACAACTGCCTCCTGCTGAATATCACAGAATGGTGCATTTCGGACTTGCTCAGGTGCAACCCTATTGCGCATGGCTCAACTCTTTTGAATATCTGGGCCCTTGTTTTTACAGGCCTTCTTTTGTTTTTGTAGCTTGTTTAGGTCAAGAATTAGTTATTTTGTAGTTTCTACTGAATGAATTCCTTTTCATATGCTGCAAATTGTGTAAAATGCAGGCTGTTTATTTATTTACTCAATAGGAAGCGCTTTGTGTGTTACTGTTGCCATTTAGAATGAGTTTCAATCCAGAAAGACCCATTTTCTACAGCAAACAGGCTGAAAGGCACTTTAAAGAGGTTTTATATGCAAACATTTTGGGGCTGCATTTATATTGTTTCCACAGAACAACTAGCCTGTAAAGCAGCTCTAGCTTACTCCATATATTTACAAGGAGGGGACAAAAGGGGGAGTACCTAACACTAAATGGGATGCAAACCAAGACCATATGAGGTTTGCATACATAAATGAATCATTACAAGACCCACACCATGGATATAACTAAGCGCTTACATTCCCATATCCAAATGAAATGAAATACTCATTTTAAGCAACTATTGTGTTTCTGCATACCTCACATTAGAAAGGTTCTGAAACGGGGGGGGGGGGCAACCAAAGAAAGAGCTGTGCAGAACTTCATATACCAGGGCAAGAATACATAAGGGATAGAAAGAACGTTATACAGGTGGCCTGCCTATGCAACATGGAAAGAAAGATGAGGAGTTACAGCAAGAAAGGAGGCGAGTAAAAAGGGCCGTTGCAACAGACTTGAAAAAAAATTAGATTTGCCTGGTATATGGAGGTATCTGTCACAGTGCTAACTAGTTATTTTTTCCCTTTGTGTAGAATTGTTTAACCCAAAAGTTCAAAACCATGTGCATTATTTTATATAATACACGTTAGGCTATGGTTCTGTTCATTTTGTTTATTTTAACATGCTGAAATTGTGTTTTAATCCAACTGGCTTTCTCTGTGGCAAACCACAGTGCAGTACACATCTTGAATAACTTGGGGTCTAGTGGTTATGATGGATCCAAGATGCTATATTGGGAGTGCTGGGGTGGAGTGTATGCTTAATATGCACTTTTTAACATTTTTATTAAACCTTTATATTTTCTGCTATTCTTTTCTAGTACGTTTTTGACAGAACCTACAAATGTAATCCATGGCTTCAATGTAAACATTTGTACAATCAATAAATCATTCTTCTTCAACAAAGTGAAATGCAGCGGCAGCAGCAACAGCAGCAAGCAAGTACATTACTATGTGTGGGGGGGGTGCAGCCACACCCTTCACCACCCCCTAGAGCCACCACTTTTTTGTAGCAAAGTTCTTGTTCAGTCCAATGTTAGAGTTCATACTTTCTCAAAACTCAAATATGTGTTTGTCTTGTCTTCTTTTTCCTTGGGAAATAATAGTGAGAAAAAGAATCAGCATTTATATAGTGGTTTTCATACACATTTGTATCCCAAAGTGCTTTACAAGCAATACTAGACTGGTAGTAAAGTGACTGAACATGTAGTGGCAGCCATTTCATACATCAATATCCACACACAGCCTTGGACAATTGCAAGAACTGGTTTTATGGGATGGGGAATGTTGGCCAGAACAACAGGATCAGGTAGTGATCAAGGTGCTGGCAGCCCCACATCTTATTTCTCACAGTAATCTGCTCATATTTCTCTCCTCTGTCTTCCCCCTTCCCTGAATATAGCAGTACCTTGCAAGGGTGGCCTTCTCAGTCCCCCTCTGGTATTCATTCGTCACTATTCCTCCTCATACCGAAACCTGGTGAGCTCATCACCCTTCTGCATCATGAATGCAAGTAGTAGAGTCCCCGTTTTATTTTGACATATCAAATATAAACATATCTTTCCAGTAAGTCAGGCTGATAGCAACAGGGAACAAGGGGAATGATGGGCTTTCCTATCCTTAAAAGATCTAGGCTACCTTTGATTAGGCACTGCTAAATTATGGGTGTGCACATCATTTAATAGTGCCTAATCGTAGGTGGCTTAGATCTTACATGGGTAGGAAAGCCTATTTTTCCACTTGTGCAATGCAGCTATCAGCCTGGCTTACCAGAAGATCATGTTTATTATTAATATGTAAAAATAACATGGGAGACTGTACTAATCACATTCATGATGCAGAAGGGTAGTGAACTCACCAGTTTTTGGTGTGGGATGCAGATGAGAAGAATGAATGCCAGAGAGGGACTGAAGAGGCCATTCCAGCAAGGTATAGCTATATTCAGGTTAGTTGAAGACATGAAGGAGGACGTTGAGCAGATCACTATGAGATCTGAAATGTGGGGTTGCCAACATCGTGATCACTACCTGACTGTGGATGAGAGTAGCCAGTGATGACAAATACTGAGAGTGGCAGGGCTTCACCTAAATTATTACTTGAATTCAGTGTAGGGAGATTACCCTCAGGTGGGGGGGGGATGTTGACATTCAAGATTTGGAAGGTTAGTAGCCAGCCAACTCGAATTGTGGAGTAGAGAATAGAAAAGTACTGGAAAAGAATTGCTGGGAACTGTTCTGCAGGGTTCTGCAGATCACAGGTAAAGGAGTAGACTGACAATGGAAGTCGGGTGGATTTGCTCAAGGTATTAGTATGCCTCTCCTGCTAATAATATCGTTACCCATTCTAAGTGCAGCCCTTATGAGGGCCATGAACAGCAGTTTTTCTGATGGATCATGATGCTTATTGCTTGGCCATCCAGGAAGATCTAGTTGTTGATTAATAAGGTGGGAAAAAACACAACAGGGGAACTGTACATACTACCATCACTGTGCAGAAGGGTGGTGATCCACTCAACGTTTACTGTGGGAGCAGAAGTCAAACACTGAGAATGTGGATGGAGAGTGATTTGGGAGGCATTTTTTTAATAGTGCCAGCTGATGTTGCATATTGGTATAGGTGTGCACAACTCTCTGAGGTACAAGACTACAATCTGAGGTATGATAATTCTCTTCATGAGACCGTAAGCACATATGCTGCACCAGGCAGTACTAAGGACAGGGTATGGATGGTGGGTTGTTCAGCAGAAGGCAGGCTAGGTGCAGGGGGTTCACATGGAAAAAAAAGCCTTATTTGTGGATTAACAAGAGAGCATGGGCTTTGGAACTTCACCAGACCAGTACTTTGCTCTGTGACCTTAAGCAAGTCATTACACTTCCTTGTGCTCCCAGGCCACCCTGTAAACAAGCTTTCAGCTTAGTGTGACTCTCCTGGCTAACAAAAAACAAAATTCAGTGCATCGCATAACCACTAGATCATCAGGTAATTGAAGTGTTGTACTGTAATGCAGTTTGCCAAGGAAAAAGTCAGCTTGATTGCAAAACATTTTCCTCAAGTTAAAGTAAACTAAATGAACAAAATCATAGCCTAACATGTGTACTGATCAAAATAATTTAATTCAAAATAAAGAGGGAAAGAAGAACTAGTAAGCACTATAGAAATGTATGTGGGTCTCTGTCTTTGGCTCAGATGATGTCATCATGACTCATCACTTAACAGACTTGCAGCCTTCTTAGGGAGAAACCAAGGCTGTTTTTGTTGATTGCATCATGTGCAAGAAACATGTTATGACAAGTTTCTCCAGAAGCATGTTGTGGAGGCGTGGCAGTGTTTTCCCAATGGCCCCACAGCCTGAAAGGCTTGTCCCCATCCCCAATGCTGTGGCATGCTGCTGCTGACACTAGTTCAGCCAGCGTGCCACAACTTTCTGAAAAACAACCCGCTGCAATCAGGGGCCACCTCGTCATTGCAGCGTCAGCCATCAGCTGCAATGAGGGAGTGACCAGTCATTGCAGGGCGGGATGTAGGATCTCTGATATTGTTTGTGAACATGGCGGCGGCTTGCTGCCATATTCACAAACAATATTTAATCCCCCCATGTTATTTGCCGATGGGGGATCCACTCCCTGCCGGCATAATGTGACACCCCCCATTTAATTGTGTGCTGACGGGGTGCCCAATCCCCGTCGGCAGAAAGGAATCCCCCTCTCCTTTTGTTGTTTGCCGACGGGGGTGCCCAGTCCCCATTGGCAGAAAGGAATTCCCCCCCTCCTTTTGTTGTTTGCCGACAGGTGCCCAATCCCCATTGGCGAAAGGAACCCCCCTTTTGTTGTTTGCCGACGAGGTGCCCAATCCCGTCAGCATAAAAATACCCCCTTTTGTTGTTTGCCAGCAGGGGTGCCAAATCCCATCGGCATAAATAACCCCCTTTTGTTGTCTGACGATGGGGTGCCAGTCCCCATTGACTGCAGCTGTCCCCAGACTCTGGTGGCACGCTGGGAGCCCACCCCAGTGTGCCACATGCCTCTCTGAGTGGTCCTGCGACGTTTGCTTTCTTTCCTGTACCTGAAAGAAAGAAAACGGTTCCCCGTAGTCTCCCCATCCCTCCCCCACAACCCGCACCAACCCACTGCGCACCCAGCCTCCCCACCTCCCTCACCCCATACTTACCTCCGGAGCTCGGGCAGTCTTCGCTGGACCGGGAACACGTCTGCACTCTTCAAAGCCGACCCAAACTGAGGAAATGCTGGTAAGCTGTATAATGTAATGAATAGGGTTTTTTCAACTTTAGTGCATATCTCGGAATTTTTTCACCAAATTTTCAACATGGGGTTTTGGGACCCCTCCTCATGAATTCTTGAACTGTCATGGCATTAATCGGCCCCGAAAGGTGGTTTCGCGGTCACTGCACGGAATCACCTTTAGGGACTGATTCAGGAAATGACAGTACCAGTGTTCATGAGGTGGGCTCTCAAAAAGCCTATGTTGCAAATTTGGTTGTAAAAATCCAAAAAATGACTGTTTTACAAGCGTGCGCTGCGCAGTTGCTATACACGCTTGTAACTTCATGAATCTGCAATATTTTCACGCCAGATTTTCAACTTTGGCATTTTGTCCCACTTCCTTGTGAATAGTATAGCTGTCATTGTTGACATCCTGGCTGAACTTGTTTTCACACTTCTGGCGCAGAATAACGCGGTCGCTGTGGGAAATCAGTGTTCGGGACAGATTAAGAAAATGACAGTGACACTGTTCATGGTAGAGGTCCTGAAATGGCTATGTTAAAATTTGGTAAGGATACTCCATTAAATGACTGTGTTACGAGCGTGCATTGCATAGTTTGCACGCATGCTCGTAAGTTCACGAATTTATAATATTTACACTCCAGATTTCCAGCATTGCCATTTTCCCACACCTACTTATGAACAGTACAGCTGTCATTTTCCCCATCTTGGCCAAAATGTATTTTCGCACTTCCAGTGCCAAATAGAGCGGTCACTGTGGAAATCACTGTCCAGGACAGATTAAGAAAATGAGAGTGATACTGTTCATGAGCAGATGTCCTAAATGCCTATGTTGAAAAGTTGGTGATAATAGCCCATCGAATGACTGTGTTACAAGTCGTGTTGCACACTTTCCACACACCCTTGTAACCCATGGTTTGTAATATTGTCATGCCACATTTTCACCAGTGGAATTTTTCCACACCTCCTTATGAGCAGTACAGCTGTCATTTTCCACATCCTGACTGAAATGTGTTTTCACAGTTCCAGCGCACAATAACGCAGTCGCTGTGGGAAATCACTGTTCAGGACAGATTAAGAAAATGACAGTGGCACAATTCATGAGCAGAGGTCCTAAAATGCCTATGTTGAAAATCGGGTGACGAAACTCCATAACATGACTGTGTTACAAGCGTACATTGAACTGTTTCCACGCACCCTTTAACTTCGCAATTTTGTAATATTTTCAGCCACATTTTCAGCAGTGGCATTTTCCCCACTTCCTTATGAACAGTACAGCTGCCATTTTCACATCATGGCTAAAATGTGTTTTTGCACTCCTGCCGCAGAATAGCACAGTCGCTGTGGGACATCACTGTTTGGGACACATTAAGATCGAATGAGTGAAAGGAGGGAGTGACCGTGCTCAACTGAGCTCTTTTGGGACTGCTGCGGATTTGTTTGTGGGCAGAGAAAGGGCCCAACGCAAGAGCCCAGTACAAAAAGGCAGCCTGCAGCACTGGGAGAAACAGAGCGAGAGGGTGAGTGAGCAAACTCACCGTAGCTCTTTTAGGACTGCTGCGGATTTCTTTGTGGGCAGAAAAAGGCATCAATGCAGGCAGGGGCCCAGTACAAAGGGCCAGCCTGCAGTGGTGGGAGAAACAGTATGAGTGAGTGAGACAGGGGGACTAAGCGAGCTCAATGGAGCTCTGTCAGGACTGCTACAGATTTCTTTGTGGGCAGAAAAAGGTGCCAATGCAGGCAGGTGTCCCAGTACAAAGGGCGCTTGCAGCGCCAGGACAAACAGAATGAGCGTGTGAGAGAGGGAGACTGAGCAACCTCCACAGAGCTCTGTCAGGACAGCTCGGACTTGTTTGTGGGCAGACAAGGGTGCCAGTGCATGCAGGGGCCCAGTACAAATGGGCAGCCAGCACTGGCGGGGAAACCAGAATGAGCGAGTGAGAGAGGGGGAGTGAGCAAGCTCAACAGATTTCTTAGTGGGCAGAAGAAGGCAGCAATGCAGGCAGGAGTCCAATAAAAAAGGGCAGCCTGCAGCACCGGCAGAAACGGAATGAGTGAGTGAGAGAAGGGAAGTGATCGAGCTAAACGGAGCTTTGTCGGGACTGCTGCAGATTTCTTTGTGGGCAGACAAAGGTGCCAACAGAGGCAGGAGCCCAGTACAAAGGGCAGCCTGCAGTGCCAGGACAGACAGAATGAGTGAGTGACAAAGGGTGGTGGGCGGCCTCAATGGAGCTCTGTCAGCGCAGCTATGGATTTCTTTGTGGGCAGAAAAAGTGCTCAATGCAGGCGAGGCCCAGTACAAAAAGGCATCCTGTGGTGCTGGGAGAAACACAACGAGTGAGTAAGCGAGGGGGAGTGAGCGAGCTCAATGGAGCTCTATTGTGACTGCTGCGGATATCTTTGTTGGCAGAAAAAGGCGGCACCGCAGGCAGGAGCCTACAAAAAAAGCCACCCTGCAGAACCGGCAGAAATGGAATGAGTGAGTGAGTGAGAGAGGGGGAGTCAGCAGGCTCAACAGACCTGTGTCAGACCTGCTGCACATTTCTTTGTGGGCAAAAAAAGCCACCAACAGAGGCAGGATCCCAGTACAATCTACCTTGGCCTTGCACCTTCTGGGGTCTCAACTCTGTTACAACACTGAATTAACAAATGGTGCCTTAGGAGATCCATGCTACAGCTACTGAAAGTCCCCCACTGTCACGCTTCACAGGGACAACGCTCTTTTGCTTATCGAGCGTCACTCTTGTTCAATGGCCTCAGCCCCACTATGTCCTCTACCCCAACAATTGGTATGTTTAAAACTAGGCTCCGGGGCTATCTCACTACCAACAGCTCCTGTGACTGCCCAACTTAACCTTGTTTCTCCATTTCCCTTTCTGCTCTAGTGGTCCCCCCCACCCTCCTCACTGGATTCTACCCTCACATCTTGGTATACCCAGTGCTGCACTTTTCACCTTCTCCCCATCCTTCATTCCTTCCCCCCTCCCTCTTCCCTCTCCCTATGACTCTGGCACTTCTTATCTGTTGTCTATTTTCTCTGACAAATGCCACTGGCTGCCTTGTTACAAAGCTACCCTTGAATTTTATTAATCTGTACTCTGTTTGCAATGTCCACATTGTTGTAATGTCTGCCTTGATGTTCCCCATAATTTGTATTTCTCTGACGTGGAACACTCTTGTAAATGAGCCAAGGCTCAAAGGTATTTGTAATCCTAGACTTAATAAATAAATAAATAAACAACAAGGCAGCCTGCAGCACCAGGAGAAACAGAATGAATGAGTGAGACGGGAGTGAGCCACCTCAGCGGAGTTCTGTCAGGACAGCTGCAGAATTCTTAGTGGGCAGAACAAGGTGCCAATGCAGGCAGGAGCCCAGTACAAAAAGCAGCCTACAGCACGGACCAAACAGACTGAGCGCCTGACAGAGGGTCAATGGCGTGCTCAACATACCAATGCAATCAACATTCGGCATTGACAAATGCTTGTTTGAAAGTGAAAGGCTGATGTTTACATTTTTCAAAAGCTATGAAACTGCATTTATATTATTTACATAAATGCAGTTTTAGCATAAATGTAAACAGCAGCCTCTATTTTACCTTGTTATGAAGCCAGATTTTGGAGTTTTTAGTTTTAAAAAAACTGCTTGTTTAGGTACCCTTTAAGTTGCTACTTGGGTCCTGCTTCACACGGAGGTGGGGCCCATTTTGAGGTGGACGTTTCCCTTTAATTACCATGCCCTCTTGAAATGTCTGCACCTGGAGCCATCAGTCTTGCTAAAGCTGATTATTTTTCATTCTTCACGATAACATTAACTGCCCTCCAAATTTTGGAAGGCTGTCTATGCCCTGTTCTTCCCCCTGCCCAGACCCCAGTCCCAGTCCTTAAGGTGAGAGACTCCACTAATTCTGACCCCACATCTGTGGCTTCTGAACTCAATGCTTTCTTCACTACCTGTGCCTCCTCCCTTCTCTCCTCCCTTCCACACTTTGCTTCCTCTCCAACAACCCCTGCTCATTCCCTATGCCCTCCTCTTTCTCCTTCTCTCCCCTATCTCACCGGCAGACACCCTGAAGGCTCTCCAGCCATTACCCCTCATAAGGGTAAGAGTCCACATGGACTCGACCCTAAGCTCCTCCATTTTTGTGCCCCCGCCATTGTGCTCCCACTCACCTCCCTTCTAAATCTCCTTTTCCTTTGCCTCTGTCCCTAATGACTGGAAGCTTGCAACAGCCATATGCCTCCCCAAAGGTGAGGGCCCCTCCAATACAGGTAATTACCACTCTATATCCCTGCTCCCCATCCTTGCTAAACTTCAAGAACACGTCACACTGTCTCAGCTTTCACCCTTCCTCGACTCCTCCTCCTCCTTTTTCACTCCTTTTCAGTCTGGTTTTCATAAGTCCCACTCCATCTCAACCTCCTTTCTTTGGCTTACAGGCACCATTCTCTCTGGCATGGATTAGGGCTTCATCACCTCTGCCATCTTTGTCGACTTGGCCAAAGCCTTCTCCTCAATAAGCTTGCAGGAGCAGGCCTTTCCATCCTGGCCACTAACTGGCTCCGATCCTATCTATAGGATAGGTCTCAGTCAGTCAGAATAGGCAGCTCCCTACCCCCCCTCTTCCCATCAACACCAAAGTTTTCCCAAGGGTCAGTCCTCAGATCCTAAATGACCTACCTTCAGCCTGCACCTCCTTATCCATTCACATGTACGTGGATGGCACTGTTCTGTATGCCTCCGGTGCCTCCACCACTGATGTGGCAACCAGTCTCCAGATGGATTTCGACAAAGTCCAGCACTAGTTTCTCTCTAATCAGTTGTCCCTCAATGCCAGGATGATGGTCTCCATGACCTATGGCACCACGCAAAGTCTCTCTAAGCTTACTGCCACAGCATCCTTCCACACTCTTGATGGGAACACAATACAGGTTGTCACGTCTTTCAAATACCTAGGGCTCTGACTTGACCATCACCTAAACATTTCTGGACATGTGGATGCCATCCACAAAAAACTGCACCCCAAACTAGGTACTCTGTTCAGACACCATGGCTGCATCCCCCTACCGGCCCATAGTGAAATAGTCCAGAAAATGATTCTCCCAGTATTCGACTATGGTGACACAGTCTACAGCAGAGCCCCTAAGTCCACCCTAACGGACTGGAACACCCTCATCAACTCATACTGCCTGATTGCTCTTAACTGTCCACCCTGTACTCACCATTATGACCTTTATATCTCTTTTCCTTCCCACCCCTTGCCTACTGTTCCTCCTTTGTCAGGAAGTTCTGACGCCTCCCTCCCTCCCTCTTACCTCTCCTCTATACTCTCTACCCTGCCTTCTCCCACCTACTCCCTCTGTAACTTTGACCACCAGACCCTTGCTCTCCATGCTAGGTCATCCACTTCAGAGCCAGTTTGCTTTCTTTTACTGCTTCCCTAAGCTTTGGAACTCTCTCCCTCTATCTGTGCACTCAGCCCTGTCCCTTCGATCGCTAACTTCTTTTCTTCACAATTTTATTTCCCCTTCCTGCAATTGCACTTAAACACTTTTCTGGCACAAGTGCAAGTCTTCTCCCCTCTACCTTTCTCTCCCAGCACTTCTCCAGCCCTTTTCTCCCTTTCCTAGCTCCTTTCCTGTGTTTCTCTGACTCATCTACTGCCCCCCTGTAAACACCCTTAACCATATCTCTTCCACCCCAACTTTCTCCCTTCTAATTGTTCTTACTACTACTCCCCCAACTCCTCTCCTTACTTTCTCATGGCAGTCCTGCAAACCAGAACATGGACTGGGTGTGCATCCAGCCATGTCTGGCCCTTGTGAGGTTTTCACCCCAGAGGAACATGTCTGCCTCTTCCTTACTACCCTATTCTCTCTCCCTGCAGACCTAGAATTCAGCACATGGACTGGGTGTACACCCTGCTGTATCTGGCCCTTGTGGGGTTTGCATCCCAGAGGGACAAAGGTTCACTTCTCCTTCTTTACCTATTTCCCTTCCACCCCCTTCTCCCCTTCCTTTTCCCCTGCGGCACTAGTTATCTACTCTCCTCTTCTTTTCCCTTTCTGACCTAAGGGACCTGCCTCCCATGCCCAGTTTTGGAATATTATTATTTGTCTCATACATTGATCTTAATCACATGATTCCAACTGCAGATAACTGTTCATTGTTATTTTGTATCACTGTATGACACTTACTTTATTGTATCCTTATTATATATTAGTATGTATATCAAATGTATTTACCCATGTCCCCCTCTCCCTGGGATGCATCTGGAAATAGGCAATTTTTTGCTCAGTGTTCCTTTCCCAGTGAAACTTTTTCAAGTAAAAATAAATAAATAAAATAAAAAAGGAGTTTAAAATTGCAGTTCAACAAATTCTGAATCACATTTAAACAAACAATTCCTGGTTCCCTAGAACCACAAGGGAAATGAAAAAACACTCACTAACTGAATAAAATACCCTAAACTAACACAGCGTATTGAAATTAAATGAAACACAAAACTGAAATAAACAAAAGAAATAGGCCAGAAAGACTGGCACTTTGAAGAGTGACTTTAGGGTGATGTTCCCTCTCAGTCTGAGAAATAAATCTGTTGTTTGTGGGCAGAGGAAGAGTGTGACCACAGCAGAGTTTCAAATTTCATTCTGTGGTTCTCTAATTAGCATCAAATTATAGGTTTCAGGGCAGCTCATTCCAGGGTATTGATTGCAGTTGTCAAACAATAGTGAGGGATTTCTAGGGTTTGTAAAGAATTATTTTGGAATATTGGAACTGCCAAATGCTCCCACAGTCTATAAAACAGGTGTGGTGGCACACGGCTAATGAAACATTAATTCATGAAAAGTTATTGTACCTTTATGAATATCGAGGTGATATGTTGCAAATTTCATGGAATGAGTTAATGTGTTTATTTCCTTCATTATTGAGAATACGAGATGAATTATTTCATTATATTTATAGTTTTCTTTTGTTTCCTCCCTCCCTTTATGAATATTTTGCTTGTGATGTTTATGTATGATTTCTTTTTTATATATTTGTGTGTGTTATATGTATTGATTTAGTTTCAATAAAACGTATTATAAAAAAATTCAAAAAAAGTCTAAGTCAATAATGTATAGCTTCCACACAAGGCTATTTTTGATTCTGTCCTTCTCTCTCTTTTCTTCTCTAGATGTACTTGTAATTTTTGAAATCTTTGCTATGCTTTTGTCCATTCTATCTTTATTTCTTCCTATATACAAGGAAAAGGGGAAACAGTAAAAGAAATTTGACTTTTGATACAAATTTAAAAATGATTTTTTCGGGATCATGTGATGAGCTAGTACCGAGAGGATGTTCTGGGTGCTGCTCCTAGGCCTTGCCACATTTCTTCTTATTTAAAATTCATATTGGGCTCAATCGTGGAAGATTGAACACTGTGACTAATTCTCCTGAGTAGCACTGTAGCTTGCTTGATGAGTTGGAGCTTTGTAGTGGTTTTACGCAGGGCCGAGAGCAATGTAGCGAAATGGAGTGTGAAGCCTGGAACCTCTGGTTGCGCGAGCTCCAGTGGTGAAGCACCAAAACCCCAATCTCCTGTTCCAGATGCTCCGGACAATCAGCCCACGGTGGACGAGGGAATCATTCATCACCAGATGATATTTTGAGATTAAACATCAGCTGCAAGGGCTAGTGGTCAGTTTTTTCTATTGTGAAACCAACCTTGCAGGCCTTGGCACAACGGATGGGAGATGTGGAAGCCAGGGTCACCTCTCAGGAAAGGAAAACATCGACAATGGATTCGGAATTAATGACTCTGCGCAGACAAGTCAGGAAGTTGGAAGATCACATCAAGGATCAAGAAGCACACAGTCGGAGAAACAATTTAATAATGACTGGATTACCCGAGTGAGTTAAAGGAGTGGATTGTTTATCTTTTGTGCAAGATCTGCTGTTGAAACTTGTGGGTCCAATGCCATTTGGAGAGGCATACAACTTGGAGAGAGCGCATTGCACCCTAAGAAAAGTCCCCAAACCAGGAGCACTGTGGAAGAGTAAGAACTCCCTCCCACATTTATTTGTTTCATTAGTTCCCTTATAGGAATGATAATGATCCTCCAATGTACATCTGTTTATGTGTCCATGTCTTTAGTGAATTAAATGTGTGTTCGCTGGGCTGGCCACCCATTTTGTTATAACTGTATGTTTATCCCCTGTCTGTTACTGTGAATCTTTCCCTTCTGTACATTGAGATTTCATTATCATCTCCGTAATAAAGGAAACATGGCGGTAAGCTACTAACGTTAGGATTAAAATAATATTTTGCCACATTGAGAATTAAAGCCCTTTTTATTTTAAAAGATCAGTTTCTGCAGAAACATTTTTTGTTTTTCCCCTATACTTATAGAACTGGGCTTCAGTATTTTGTATTTGTACTTGTATGCAGTATCCCCTATTTTGTTTTCCCCTTCCTTTCTTTGGTGCTAATTGTAGAAAGACATAAAACCCTAATAAAATGTAAACTGAAGATAGGGCATAAAACAAGTTTAATGAAGTCCAGTTATTAGGGTTTAAACCCTGTTAAAGAGCCTATGCTTTAAACCCTTTACAGTCCCTTTTAATTGTATGCCAAGTTAAAAGTGGAATATAGGCAATGCATTTAATTCATATATTCCCTGAGTTGTTTCTCCTTGGGCGCTTGAGAAAATCACTGCTTTTCTTTTGAATTTGTAGGCAAAACCTTCATGTTAAAACAAGCAGTTTGAATGTAAATTGGGTTAAAATCACCCATGCATACCTGAAGATTGAAATTTAGGAGCTATAACCTTCATAGGGACAGCTTGAAGAAATGAGGAAGTTTGTATGGAGAAGCTGGTGTACTGTGGTGTTCCTCTGCCTCCCTATGCATTCAACAAGCTCCTTAGGGACTGGCCAGCCTTTCTGTAGCTAGTTTTATGGGCTGGCTTAAAGGGGCGGTACCTGTTTTTGCTGCTTAATCTCTAAAATCATTAAACGGAACTGTTTATTGTTAAATAACTCTAGAAAAAGCTTTTATACATTAATGGAAAGATTGTAATGTTGTAAATAAAATAAAACATGCTGTATTTAAAAGATTTTTGAACCAGAAGAGACTTAAGGGGAGGAGTTGGGCAAGCACATGACTTATGAATTGTATAAAAATGCTGTGCTCCCAACTCAAGTCAGTCAGTTGGTTCTGAGAAGTCAGACCTGGAAGTGCTGTTTGTAAGCCTCCAATGGAACTAGTGTCTGCTAGTTCTTAAAGCTGTTATTTTTTTTGTTATTTGCTTGTTATTTTGTCGCTTTGAGTTCACTCTTTATGAAAATAAATAAGTTTTATTTGGATTTACTTCAACATCTACTGCCTCCTTGGTCCATTATTCCCAAAGCCTGTGACAGATGGTGTCAGAAGTGGGTTCGCTCTGTGGATGTGAGCGCAGATTCCTGTGGACCTGAATGCAAAGAGACGAGGCAGGTTGGAGTGGAGCGGCTACACGGTCACGTGTCCAGAAGCTGCAGTTACCCTTACTAACTGGGGTTGGGCCAGTAGTGGGACAAAGGATAACCAGGAGAGGTACAGAGATGGAAGATAAGAAGCCTACGGAGGGGGCTACAGCAGGCGACCTTGAGAGGGAAGAACCCCCTGAAGGTTTTAGAGAATTACTACGCTGGCCTTGTGTCCATCGAATGGAAATGGAGAGAGAGAACCAAGCCAGATGGGCAGATACATTGAGAGCCATCCAGACTATGGGTGCTGCTAGACCTCCAGCTACACTGGGGACAGTCCAAAAAGACATTAAATTGGTAAAACTTTCCAGTACTGATGATATTGAAACTTTCCTAATGACATTTGAAAGGGTAGCAGCTGCTTGTGCTTGGCCTAGAGATCAATGGGTCATAAGGCTAGCCCCTTATCTAACTGGAAAGGCTCAATTGGCCTATAGTCATGTCGAAACTACCCACGTTAATGATTATGACCAGGTAAAACAAGCTATTCTAAAAAGATACGATATCAGTACTGAGACTTATAGGCAGCATTTTAGATCCCTTAAGTTCCAGCATGCTGATAATCCTCAAGCTATATATACCCAATTAAAAGACATGTGCATAAAATGGTTGCAACCTAATACCCAGACTGTGACTCAAATATTGGAGGATGTTGTACTTGAACAATTTATCAATATACTTCCCCAAGATGTGCAGTTGTGGGTAAAGGATCATCACCCAGGGACAGCTGAGCTAGCTATAAGACTGGCAGAAGATTACATCGCAGCAAGACCTCACAGGATTCAACCTTTAAGAAGTTCCTGGACACCTCAGACCATGGTAAGAACACCTTCCTATACTCCTACTACCAGTGTAACAGATAGTCATGCCACAGTGGCCAAATTAAGTCCTAGACCAATGAGGATATATAAACCTGATATTGTGTGCCACAGGTGTAATGCTAAAGGGCACATAGCGAGATTCTGCCCTAAAAAGACATTAGAAGATGTACATCTAGCTCTGGCTAATTGGGGACATTACATACGACCAGTGAAGATTGGAGGAAAAGAGGTATCAGGCCTAATAGACTCCGGCAGTAAACAGACTTTAGTACATGCCTCAATATTGGATACTAGTGTGATGACAGGAAGGCCTACGACGGGTGTTATGTGCATTCATGGGGACATACATCATTACCCTCCAGAAGAAACAGTTGTTCAGGTGGATGAGCACAGTCAAAAGATGAAAGTGGGTGTGGTACCCCATCTCCCTGTCCCAGTTATTATTGGACATGATTTCCTGGACTTTGAAACTTTGTTAGCAACCAACCTTACGGCAGTGATAACCAGAGCACAGACTAAGAGTGAAGAAATACTGGGACAAACATATCCTTTTGAGGAAGGTCTTTTGAAGTAGTGGGTAAAGACAGAAAGACTAAAACTCAGAAACGAAAAGAAAAACAATTATGGACTAAAAATAAGAAAGCTTTGGACTCTAATAGCATGCTGGATATTTCTGTTAAGCTACCTGATTTAGGGTTTAAAGAAGCACAAGTTAAAGATGTGTCCTTAATACCATTCTTTTCACAGGTGGGACAAACAGATAAATCCGAGGGTACTAATTTTGAAATTATAAATGGGTTATTACATCGTGTCTGTACTAACTCTCGAACTGGGGAAGTGGTGGAGCAGTTAATGGTACCCCAACCTTTTAGAACACAACTATTAGAGCTAGCACATGATATACCCATGGCTGGGCATTTAGGGAGAGACCGAACTTTAAGTCACCTCCTTTATAGATTTTATTGGCCGGGTATACATGATCAGGTCTCTGAGTATTGTAAAAGTTGTGAATCATGCCAAAAGGTAACCAAAATTGGAAGACATGATAAAGTACCATTACTACCTATACCACTAGTGACGGTTCCATTTGAAAGGGTAGCGATGGATATAGTGGGCCCTCTACCCAAGAGCTCAAAGGGCAATAGGTTTATCCTAGTGATTGTGGATTACACTATGAAATATCCTGAGGCTATACCCCTAAGAACTGTCACGGCCCAAAGGATAGCAGACGAATTAGTAAAACTATTTAGTCGGGTAGGTATACCTAGAGAAATCTGAACGGATCAGGGTGCTAATTTCCATTCTGCGCTACTCAAATGACTATATCAGGCTTTGGGAATAGAGGCTCTCTTTACAACTCCTACCACCCACAAACCGACGGGTTAGTAGGCGCTTTAACCAGACTCTAAAACAGATGTTAAAAAAGTTTGTGGCAGATGAAGGTAAGAACTGGGACACATACCTTCCATATCTTATGTTTGCTTACAGAGAGGTCCCACAAGCATCCACAGGTTTTTCACCTTTTGAGTTATTATTTGGGCATAATCCAAGGGGACCCTTAGACATTGTTAAAGAAGAGTGGGAGGACTCTAAGAATACAAAAGAAATATTCCCCTTAGAATTTTGGCAAAAGTTACGCCAACGGCTGATGTCCTATGTACAAAAAGCTCATAGCAATAATTTACAACAACAAGGGAAACAAAAAGCCTATTATGACCAAGGTACAGGTCATAAAGAATTTAATGAAGGAGATAAGGTCTTGTTATTACTACCCTCCTCTGACCATAAGTTATTGATGAAATGGCAAGGCCCTTATGTTGTAACTCAAAGAACTGGCCCTGTGACATATGAGATAGCAATGCCAGAAAAAAGGGGCAAGAAACGCATTTACCATGCCAACTTATTAAAAGCTTGGGTAGAAGGGCCGGACATTTTATCTAGTTATGTTCTGCCTGAATCCAATAATGAACTAGATATAGCTTATCAATGGTTGGAAAGTACAGGGAAAGTGACAGACTTGCTGGTTAACCCTGAATTAACAGCAACTCAGAGGATGGATTTAGTGAGGGAGTTATGTAAATTTAAAGATACATTTACCAGTACCCCTGGGAGAATTAGTACTGTTAGCCACCATATTAGAGTAACAAACACTCAACCTATCAGGCAAAAGCCTTATTGACTCCCTGAAAGGGTAAGACAGGAGGTGATCCAAGAAGTAAAAAGAATGTGTTAAATGGGAATCATTGAACCATCCCACAGTGAGTGGTGTTTTCCCATTGTGGTGGTTGGGAAAAAGGAAGGGGGCATACGTATTTGTCTGGAATTTAGGAAACTAAATGCAGTATCACATTTTGATAGCTATCCAATGCCTTGTATAGATGACATCTTGGATCATCTGGGTGGTGCTATGTACTTTAGTACACTGGATTTGACCAAAGGGTACTGGCAGATTCCCTTAGATAATGCTGATAAGGACAAAACTGCCTTTAGCACTCCTATCGGTCTATTTCATTTTACAGTTATGCCCTTCAGACTACACGGTGCCCCTGAAACATTTCAAAGAGTAATGGATACCCTGTTAACACCCCATGCAGCTTATAGTGCGGCCTACCTGGACGATGTTATTATTTTTAGTCCCACATGAGAAGAACATATAAAACATCTGTCAGCTGTAATTTCTACAATGTCCCAGGCTGGCCTTACTATAAACTCCCAAAAATGTGCAATAGCCATGCAGGAAACTAAATATTTAGGTTTCCATATTGGCAAAGGTTATATCAAGCCAGAGATAAATAAGGTGGCAACAGTTGCACATAGTCCTACTCCCGTTACTAAGAAAGATGTTGGATCTTTCCTGGACCTTGCTGGTTACTATCGTAGATTTATTCCCATTTTCTCTACACTAGCAGGCCCATTGACAGATCTAACAAAGAAAAGGAACCCAGAGAAGGTTAAATGGACTGAGGAATGAAGAAGCATTCCAGTCCATCAAGGCAAAACTGTGTTCCTCACCCGTGCTACGCACACCTGATTTTTCACAAACATTTATTTTACAGACTGATGCATCACAGTATGGAATTGGTGCTGTGTTAACTCAAATTATAAATGGAGAAGAGCACCCTGTAATTTATATAAGCCGAAAACTTCATGAAAGGGAAACACACTATTCTGTCATAGAGAAAGAGTGCTTAGCCATTAAGTGGGCCATAGAAGCTCTTTGTTTCTATCTATGGGGTGTAGAGTTTGAATTATGGACTGACCATAATCCATTATGTTGGCTTCAGGTGATGAAAGACAAAAACACTTGCATTATGCGATGGTACCTGGCCCTACAACCCTATAGATTTAACATTAAACATAGAAAAGGAACAGCACATAGCAATGCAGATTTCATGTCAAGATATGGTATGGAGAATAAGAGTACTTGTCATCAGGCTTCGGGGTACAGTTGTGTCGTAATTTAGGAATTAATACTCCTAATATTCATTGTTTGTAAAGCTTCTTAGGGACCCCGAGGTGGAGCCCTAGGTGAGGGTGGGCTATGGCTCCATCTCTCATATTGAGAGATCTGATGGCAAGTACATGGATAATGTTTTTTTTTTTAAACCAAATCTGTAGGTTTGGTTTTGGGTGGGGAGGAATGTGGAACAGTAAGAACCCCCCCACACATTTATTTGTTTCATGAGTTCCCTTATAGGAATGATAATGATCCTCCGATGTACATCTGTTTATGTGTCCATGTCTTTAGTGAATTAAATGGGTGTTTGTTGGGCTGGCCACCCATTTTGTTATAACTGTATGTTTGTCCCCTGTCTGTTGCTGTGAATCTTTCCCTTCTGTACATTAAGATTTCATTATCATCTCCGTAATAAAGGAAACATAGCGGTAAGCTACTAACGTTAGGATTAAAATAATATTTTGCCACATTGAGAATTAAAGCCCTTTTTATTTTAAAAGATTAGTTTCTGCAGAAACATTTTTTGTCTTTCCCCTATACTTATAGAACTGGGCTTCAGTATTTTGTATTTGTACTTGTATGCAGTATCCCCTATTTTGTTTTCCTCTTCATTTCTTTGGTGCTAGTTGTAGAAAGACATAAAACCCTAATAAAATGTAAACTGAAGATAGGGCATAAAACAAGTTTAATGAAGTCCAGTTATTAGGGTTTTAAACCCTGTTAAAGAGCTTATGCTTTAAACCCTTTACAGTCCCCTTTTTAATTGTATGCCAAGTTAAAAGTGGAATATAGGCAATGCATTTAATTCATATATTCCCTGAGTTGTTTCTCCTTGAGCGCTTTGAGAAAATCACTGCTTTTCTTTTGAATTTGTAGACAAAACCTTCACATTAAAACAAGCAGTTTGAATGCAGATTGGGTTAAAATCACCCTGCATACCTGAAGATTGAAATTTAGGAGCTATAACCTTCATAGGGACAGCTTGAAAGAAGAGGAAGTTTGTATGGAGAAGCTGGTGTACTGTGGTGTTCCTCTGCCTCCCTATGCATTCAACAAGCTCCTTAGGGACTGGCCAGCCTTTCTGTAGCTAGTTTTATGGGCTGGCTTAAAGGGGTGGTATCTGTTTTTGCTGCTTAAGCTCTAAAATCATTTAAAGGAACTGTTTATTGTTAAATAACTCTAGAAAAAGCTTTTATACATTAATGGAAAGATTATAATGTTGTAAATAAAATAAAACATGCTGTATTTAAAAGATTTTTGAACCAGAAGAGAGTTAAGGGGAGGAGTTGGGCAAGCACATGACTTATGAATTGTATAAAAATGCTGTGCTCCCAACTCAAGTCAGTCAGTTGGTTCTGAGAAGTCAGACCTGGAAGTGCTGTTTGTAAGCCTCCAATGGAACTAGTGTCTGCTAGTTCTTAAAGCTGTTATTTTTTTTTGTTATTTGCTTGTTATTTTGTCACTTTGAGTTCCTCTTTATGAAAATAAATAAGTTTTATTTGGATTTACTTCAACATCTACTGCCTCCTTGGTCCATTATTCCCACAGCCTGTGACAAGCACGTCCCCAGATCCTTATTATGAGATTTTGAACTATAAAGAAAAGCTTCATGTCCTCAATAAAGCTAAATCAGCCAAAAATCTCCAGGGAATGGGGCAGCTATCTGGTTGTTCCAAGATCTAACCCCTCGATTCAGGAAAACAAAAAGAATATGTGGACATTAAAAAACTGTATCTTGCAGGGGTTAAATTCAGAATTCTTCACCTGGCAACTTTGATGGTGAAACTGCAGTCGGGAGAAGAAATATTTAACTGCGAGGATGCTCTGGAAGGCCTATGAGTGGAACTCCTGCTCTTTTCAAGTTAGCGACCTGAAAATGCATGGCGGAGGGAAGGCTTGACTGCACTTGAGATTCTACAAGTGGGAAAGCTGAGTAAGATCACATGGGGACTGGCAGATTTAAGACTTATATCATTTGGTCACAGATGTTATTACTTCTCTTTCTTTGTGTAGTTTGCACTAGGATCGAGTGGCTGTAGGGAATGAATATTAGCTGTTATTGTTAACACACTTGGGGCTATTTTTGAATTGTTATACTCTCTGTGACATGATTTTGGGAAGGGGAATTACAGTTCGACCTTGCGAATGCTGAGTGAGTGACTGAATCCCTATACAGGACTATCTGGTGACAGAAGAGTTACAGTTATTTTTGACTTAAGTCTGATGTTAAATTATAACTCATAATAGGAGCAAATGTATGAGAGACAGGGTGGGAACCATCATTTGCCCAGGTCCATATATAGTTATATTTACATTTTCCTTTTATTTTACAAGGGAGCTATCTCCTGCTTGATGCTACTGTGACGAGTTTGAGCTGGTTTTCTTTTTGCCCCAATGTGGGCCGGATTTAATTTTGAGACGGGCCAGAACACCTGACCTTTAAAAAAAAGAGATAATAGGTTACTATTCTGTAGGGATCCTAAATGGTGGTAAAGTGAGGGGGTCAGGGGAGGCTTGATATTGTGGGTCTGTGAGATCTTAACGAGGCTACCAGCCATGGTAGGGCCCTGCGAAGTTTCCATAGGTAACGGGGGGGGGCTTGGGAGCACACAGGGATGAGCTCATCTATGGGTCTATATCTTATAGGAGGGTGATCTAAGGATCGGGGATTTTGGTGGGAGGGGATTAAGGGGATGGGGAAAAGAGAGAGAGAATCCAATGTCATTATGAGAGTGAAAAGCAAAACTTTAGACACACAAAATGGTGAATATTAAAATTATTTTTGGGAATGTCAAAGGTCTCAGAGGTAGAAAGAAAAGATTAGTGATCCTGAAACATCTCCAACAGATGGGGGCTCATATAGTAGCACTACAAGAAATGCACTTGTTGACGGAGGAACTGGGTCTTCTTAAAAAACTCTGGGTGGGCCAGGTTCTAGGAGTTGGTAAGGCCAAGGCTTCAGGGGGTATGGCAATCTTGGTGGGAAAGGCATGTCTATATGTCATAATACAGGTGATAGCGAGGGAGGATTATAGAGGAATTTTTGCCTCAGGTGCCATTTTGGGTAGGGAGTTTTCAATTGCTTCTGTCTATGGCCCTATGCTGCCCAATCCAGAATTTTTGCCTCTTTGGAGACGGATCTTGTTGCACTGCCGACACACCCTCTCATATTAGCAGGAGACTGGAATTTGTGTTTAAATAACTGGGTAGATAGGAAGCCACCAACTAAGAAACAGCCATCTGTGGCCCAAGTGGCCATAAATAGATTTTTAGAGGTTCTGGCATTGGTTGACCCCTATAGGACACACAGCAAGGGGGATAACAATATGACCTTTTACTCAGGAGCACACAAAACTCAGACCCGGATAGACTTCTTCTTGGTCAATAATGAAGTATTACGGGAATCAAGAGTTGATTACTCATTGCAGAGTCCTATCTGATCATTCCCAATTCAGTTGATTTGGGAGATTTACTGTATTCCACCTAGGTCATATAGATGGAGATTAGATGACTCAATATTAACAAATGATGTACTTGTTACCAAGCTGGAGAATGCTCTCTTGAGATTCTTCAGACCCAACTCCCAACATTGCAGGATAAAAAGTTAGTCTAGCCAACATGTAAGGTATTATATGTGGAATAGCCCAAAGACATACAGCTAGAAGGAACAGCATGAGAAAGGCATGGGAGGAATTTATATTGGGGCTATTAACTACTCCTCTGGAAGGCTCCTCTAGGGGCTTGGATGCTGATCTTAAAGACCTAAGAGATAAAATGGCAGACATAGTCTATCACAAGGTAGACTACTGGTTAGAAAGGCTCAAGCTAAATATTTGCTACAGGGGATTTACCTGGTCATCTTCTTGCATCTAGAGTTTGGCAATGGGAAGCAGCGCATACTGTTACACTCATAAACTATAAAGGGGAAACTATAACCGATCCCCAGGGAATGGCGGATGCTTTTGCATACTATTATAAAGAGATCTATCAAGGAGGGGTTATTAGTACTGAAGAAGAAATCAAGGGGTTTTTGAATAGCGTAGTTCTCCCTGGACTGGATTACGTGCAAGCACAGACTTTGGCAGCTCCAATAAGGGAATCTGAAATTTTGGAGGTAGTAAACTCATTACCAAAGGGTAAAACTGCAGGACCTGATGGTCTCACAGCAAAATTTTATAAAACCCATATTTCCACTATCCTTCCCCAGTTGAAGGATTTATTCACCAAAATAATGAAGGAAGGAGTCCCTCACCCCCCTTTGTATCAGGCATATATAACACATATTCCAAAACCAGACAAACCAAAAGAAGTGCCAGGCAGTTACAGGCCTATAGCCTTGATGAATCAGGATATCAAGATACTGATGAGGATTTTGGCAATAAATTTATTGTTGGCTCCTGCTTAATTAGTCAGGACCAGGTAGGATTTATACCGGCAGAGGGGCCCATAACGCACTTAGGAAACTCCATCACATACTTTGCTATGTGACTAATTCTAAGATACCCATGACACTGATTTCTTGGATGCTGAGAAGGCCTTTGATAGGGTCTCCCATGCCTTTTATTTGCTGTCATGGAGAGGATAGGTTTCCTGAAGGCCTTCTTAGGGACTTAAAATTTATATACGGCCCCACAGCCAGGGTTCTATGTAATGGGTATGTCTCACAAGAAATTAATTTACACAACAGGACCAGACAAGGCTGTCCCCATCACCAATTTTATTTAATATCTATTTGGAAACTCTTTAAGAGCAATTAGTAGGGACTCAGAGATACAGGGAATTGTGGTGGGGGTAAGAACTTACATTTTCTGTATTCACAGATGATATACTATTACATCTACAAGAACTGGTAGAGAGAGTTTTAAAGAGCTCTAGAATTTATCAAGCAATTTTCTAAAGTTTTGAATTATAAACTGAATTTGACCAAAACACAGGTACTTCCTTTACCTTACATATTTATACAGCAGATTTTGAGCTTCTGCAGATTCACTGGGCCCCACAACAGATTAAATATCTGGGCATCAGGATCACTGTGAATATAGAGGACGGGGTGGAAGCAAATCTGGGAAAACTGCTGACTATAATTGGATCTGACATACTTCGATGGAATAAGCTTCCTTTAAATTTTACAGCTAGGTTGGGATTGATTAAAATGAATCTATTACCTAGATTCCTATACCCAATTCACTTGGTTCCGTACTTCATTCCTAAATATGGTTCATCAAAGTTCAAAAACTAATATCTGAATTCCCATGGAACTCTAAGCCCCCCAGGAAAAAGCACATCAGTATGTGGCTTCCACAGCATAAGGGAGGTCTTAAACTTCCAGACCTTCATGTGTATTATGTGGCTGGGCAATCGGATTTAATGGGACGGTGGGGTACAATTCAGGCAGGAGAGGAATACGAGCCAACTTGGTTACAGGTGGAGAAGAAGATATTAAGGGATGCAGGTCTATCTTCAGAAGCGTTGCTCTTTGCAAATCCAGAAGGATTGCCTAATAAAGTAAAACGTACTCTAATAAATAAAGCGGTACTCACTTGGTGGACCTTTTTAACCCCTGCACAGAGACAGGAACAAATCAGAGCATGAGACCAACCTATGTTGGGTAATCCTAATTTCCATCTCAGGGGACAAATAATTAATAAAAATGGGCAGCTCCACTGATTGGTCTCAATTTAGCAGATTTTATAATTGAGGGTAGGGTGGTTCTTCCATCAAAGTGTGGCAGCATGGATTTTTATAAAAAGTTGCAGCTTACTTAAGCTCGTGGGGAAGGTGCTGAGAGAGCCAGGAGAGGCCCAGAAACATCCGTTCAACTGGGAAACATTAAAAGAGGTAAACTATGCACTTAGCCCTCTATCACAAGCTTATAGGGTGCTACTAGACTTTGTGGGCCCTGATTCACCGATGCAGACCTTATATTGGGACAAGAGTATAGCTCCTCTGAGGCCTGATTGGAAAGGTATATGGAAGAGTTGCAAATATATACCTATACCTAAGTATAAGATTATGCATTTTATTTCTTCCAACATATACTACACTCCTGCTAAACTATGTGCTCGACGCCTTAGACAGACAGACCTGTGTTTTAGATGTGGCTTGGGACCAGGAGACATTCTGCACATGATGTGGGATTGTTCCAAAATACAGCCCTTGTGGGTTAATATCAAACAAAACATGGACCCCTTATTGAATTATTCAGATTTTATAATGCCAGGGATTTGTGTTTTGGGTGACATGGCTCAGGTTTTAGGGGCGACGGTTAAATACCATCTCTCTTTAATGTCAGCCCTGGTCAAGTCCTTTGTTTTAAAACATTGGAAAAGTGACTTTATATATACTTATGATCAATGGGTGAGGAATCTTATTAGGGTATTGGAAAGAATTAAGAGGCAAATGCTCATGGAGGGCAAGAAAGGGCTATATGGCAAAAGATAGATGGTTATGGAAGCAGTTTATTCTATACAGGTCAAGAGTGATCGACTGCAGGTCTGTCTGTCAGGCTGCGATTAGTTAAATATCAGTAGCTAGAATATAGATCTTTTTCACATAGAAAGTCCTTAATCTCTTTTATTTTCTATTCTTATTTCTTGCTTGATTTTGCGTGTCTGTATTTTTAAGGAAAAAGCTGCAATACTCTCAAAGTGCTCTTATACTTCGTAGACATTATGGGAATGTAAAGATTTGCTAATTTCTAAAAGGGTGGGGGGGACTCTCTCTCTTTTCTGGGGATGCAGGTGCAAACTCTTCCTATAGTAGGTTAGTTAAATGGACATCTTAACAAGCTATATCGGAGTGGCAGGTAGTGGATTACTGATGCTTTTTATTTAAAAAAGTGTATTTTCCTACCCCAAGCTGTAATCAGGCAAGACATGTAATATTTTAAGATGGATGGTACAGTGCACCTGTGTGTGTTCATAGTTTTCTTGTATATAGTGACCATAACTAGTTTGGGGTTGTGGACCCTGGGTTGACCCTGGGTGTTTGTATGTCTGTTTTCATTAATGCCAAAAGTTAATAAAGATGTTTAAAAAAAAAATATATGTATTTTTTCTTCATTTATTTTTTATTTGCAGTGTGTTTATTTAGTAAAGTTATATATTTAAGATTCATCTTTAAAGGAGATAGGAAATGATTTTCACAGAATTAACTGTCTTTCCATCTTCCTTACCATGCCAATAGTGTATTCTGATATGTGCTGACCAATTTTTGATGAATAAATGATGCAGCTTTTGAGTGCCATTAGCTATACATAGAATTCAACTTTCAACTCTCCTCACCAGCTACTGGGGGAGGAGGGAGAGAGAGAGACTGAGAAGAGAAGGGTGCAGTGCAATTTTATATAAGCAGAAAAAATATATTATTAATTTGACAGAAAAGGTCAAAACATATCAGAATATTGGTAGACACTAAAAGGACAACAAGAGGCATAACAAATATGTGGTAATCCCTTTGTACTCATAATTATATGGCAGGCAGTGTCATCCAATGGTTAGAACAGTCACTTGGGAAACAACAGATTATGTTTGAATCCTGCTAGATGCAAAGAGCCTATGTTTGACCTTAAGGAAATCAGGTACTGTGCTTCAGTTCACACAGCTGTGGAAATGGAAGAAGAAGGACCTCGCCAAACATGAGATGTAGCACATCAGCCAGACTATCCTGGTTAAATAAACTGTAAAAAATATGTACAGTTTGCACTGTACAGGTTAAAATTTCAGATTAGATTCCTGAGTTTGACAATTAGAGGAGGAAAGTTTAATTTATAGTTTTCTATTGGGAACAAAACTATGATAATGTCCATTTCTGTGATGGCTCAGTTTAGTGCTACATGTAATTTCATTTTTATGTAAAAAATGAAATTCATGACCAGCTTTTCGTACCATAGATGTTTTAGAGTAATCATTTTATGTAGCGCAATATGAAGCATTCCCTTTTAGCTTCACTCAGTGATAGCACAGGGAACTAATTCAGATGGCTCAATACCAATGTGTGAGAAGCCTTGTTATTACTCTTATAACACACATTATATAAAGATATATTATACATCAAAACTGTCTATGCTGGATTCCACTTAGGTTATGCTGATTCGTGATGGTAAAGCAGTGTGGATAGGCTGAGCAAATAGGGCTCCATGTACACCGAAAGCAATAGCTACCTTCTGCATGAGGGCAAGCAGTCAGTAGGTGCCTATGGTTGCACTGTTGCTTGCAAGGATGCCATAATGTGTGGACTGCCCAAACGGGACCATTCTAAAAACAACCCACATACTGCACAATATTGATCTGGACCACAAATCATGTCAGAGTCACTAATAGCTAATGACTTTTATGCATTGGTAAATGTTGGGGTGTCCCAGATGTCCTACAATAGTCAACTGCAACACAAGTAAGAAATGCTTGCTATACTCAAAGCACACAATGTGCTAATAAGTAAAGTCAGTACATTTGGTCAGTGACTTGATTTGACCTGTTTGACTTCCACTCTGTAGGGGTATGGCAAATTGGAATTTGTAGGCATTTCAGGGGAGTTTTTATCAGTTTATTTTCAATTGCTATTTTATGACATATATTGTATTGGGCTACTATGTGCAATTTGTTTTGGCTGCTTGTACTGTTGCTATTTAATAGTCAGCCCATGCAGCTCTCACAGTCATGAAAGTGAATATTAGTTAACACTCTTATCAAACTACAGTATTTCACACTCCCAGATGACCACATCATAAAATTCTATGAAGGATTCCAGAACAAAAATGTGGCACTTTATTCAAATACTGAATATTGAATTCATTGCTAACATTAATGAAGGTCAGTCCAACTCTGGCCAAAAAAAAAGTGAACACACAGGGAATACTTTTGAAGTCCCTTCCTCCTAATACAGTCTGATTCAAGACATTGAGACTAACGGCACTGCAAAGTATCCAACTTTGATTATAGCTACTGTGCTTTTTGGGCTAGGCAAATGTGACTTTTCCCTTTCAAACAGTAACAAACACCAGACACGATGCAGCTCAGGCTATCTAAACACACACAACACTCAAGAACTGTTATGTGCCCATGCACACATGCAGTAAAGAGAATTGTTGTGCTACTGCACAGCAACAAATGGCCCCAGCACACATCAGTGACACAAGGACCAGAAAAAAACAAACAAACAGCAACATCAGGATAAAAATATAAGCATTGTGATAACATGTCTGGGATTACACAAAGATGTACCTAAACCAGAGGAATGTCATTGTCACCATATAATAAGCGATTCAGTCTGGAGTTTCTTCCCTATCTTGAACATCACTTCTGGATCAGTGGGGGTTGACAGAGAACAGTAGGGGGTCAAGTAGCATACAAAATGGAGGAGGGACAGGATGATTCAAGAAAAGGAAAAAATTGGCAATTAAGCTGTTGTTTTTAACAGTGTTTGCACTGCAGTTGTCACAGCACTGCTTCTTGAGACACAGTAGTGCTGTTTAGAGCATGTGGACATTTCCCTTTAAGGTAATCAGCTAGTGGCTATATATGCAGCATCTGTTATTAATCCTTATGTTATTGTTATATCTGTCATTTGTTTAAATTGTAATACAAATATTATTCACAAAAAAAATTATATCAGCCTCCAGATAGAGTACTGTTCACATCAAGTATTGTCAGGTAGGTAGTTTTCTAATTATCAAAACAGAGAAAAACTCATATATAAAAATCAATAGTTTGCTACTATTGATATTTACTGTACAACACACACACCACTTAACAGGGAAACAGGAAATGGGGATGATCTGGTTAATCAGGACGTCTCAGCTGGAACAGATTTTTACCCTAATAAGTGTTATGTTTTCCACAGTCTTTTAATGGAGACTAAACTGGCTGATTAATTGGGATGGTCAGAGTGCAAATTGGAAAATAACATTGTTAGAGACCCTTGAGAGTCTTCATTTATCCTTATTATTATATTAAAATTAGTACTTTAAATCTGCATCAAGATTAAAAGTTTGGCTTACCACTTAAACATTTTGGAGAGTCAGCAGTTGGGGTTAGCTTCAATGCGGCAACATGCGATGCAATACGTACAATGCAACATTTAATTAAGTTAATTTAAATTCAGTTAAGTTAATCCAATACTTAGTGTAAATAAAGAATACAGCACATTACCACGTAGAGATGACTGACCCTCATTTCTTGATCACGCAGGTGAACTCCTTTTAAAAGGAACAGCTGCTTAAATGGGCTGCTATTGAATGTACTGCAGTGTCCCTATTAGGGCGCTACTGTATCAAATTCAAGTTATACACTAGTTCGAGTTTTCCTAAGTAAAGTTTTCAATTACATGTTTAATGCAGGAACCAATAAAATAAGTTGTAAGTGATAACTGATTCAGGGCCAAGTTTTTGGGAAACATGAACTCTCAACATGTTTAAAGGGTATGTTAACACTTCTCAGCAAGGGCTCTCAGGTATGTTTGTGTAATGCCCACAAAGGTCATAGTAGGCATTGTTTCCATCCAGCTTCTTTGTCAGTACAGCAGACCCACCCAGGTCAGTTATGTGAGCCTAATCTAAGTTTCAAAGAGAATGTTTCCATTTATCTGGGAAAGGACTATGCTTTGACAAAATGTTGCTGTACTATCTGAAAACAATTCAGAACTGGCTTCTGAGTGACATGTGGATAACAAGTGCACACCAATCCCATGAACACCTTCAACTCACTAATACAGACACTGGAGGGGGGGAGGATTTTCAAAGCTTGTGTCAAGACACAGTTTTCTGTTAAGCACAAATTTGGACATACGAGCAAACTGTAAATTCCAGTTTTCAAAGCTCTGACCTAATTATGTCCAGTTTGCAATAGAAAAAAGACATGAGTATTGCTGGGCACAGTTGTCAGACTGAATGTAGTCTGGTCTATTATTTATAACTACATTATGTCTAGCATTTTGTATTCAGACCATCGAAACATAGCTGATGATGACACACAGATTGACAGTCCATCTCATCTACCCATGTTTCCCTATCATATCCGAGACCTATTGTCTCTGTAGGGTCTACACATACCCTATTCTCCTTTTTCTTTTCCATGTTTCCACCTCCCTCACCCTGCTAAGTAACTAATATACCCGTAGCTCTATCCCAGCTGTATTTGAAGCCATTTATAATTTGGGTACCCTCCACCTCTGCCTGCTGGCCATTCTATGGCCCAACCACTCTTTCTTTTTTTTTTTTACTTTCTTTCTCCTCCTTACCCCCACCCCAGAGCTGTGCACTTTCAGGAGACTCCTATGTGCCCCTCTTGATTGACCTACCTGAATCCCTGGGGTTCCCCATGAGACCATTCTCCCCCCAGAGTGCAGGTGGGTCGCAGACATCCTGACATCTTCTAGTCTCATCAGGTCCCCAGTGGTCAGGCAGGCAGTCACAATCAGGGCTGGCATGGGAGCTCCATCTAGCCATGCTCTGGTGGTGCTTTTTCCTGTTTCTCTCAGTGTGGTGTGTGCACTGCTGTCAAGTTGTTACACCGATATCCACCACACAACTCCCCATTGGTCTGTCCTACCAGCTTGCTGTAACTCAGGCCTCCACCCAGGGTCAGACAAGCTGCAGATCCTGTCCCTCCCTTCCTCCCCCCCCGGAGAAGGCAAGCAGTCCCTTGGACACTCTTACCTTCTCCCCCGGCTGGCCCTCCAGCAACCCGCCAACCACTCTTTCTATAAAAATTATGCTCCCTTACATACATATTAAATCTCTTCCCTCATTAACCTCCACTTGTGAACCCTGTGTCCTAGCTTCTCTGTTCCTGGTAAATATATCTTCACAGTTCACCTTGTTTATTCCTTTCAGGAACTCGAAGATCTCTCTCAGTCATATCACCCCTCTATTTTCTGGTTTCGAGTGAATACATGTTCATCATCTTTAGGCAGTCTTCATAGAATCTGATTTCTTGGCACTGAATCATCTTGGTCACCCTGTGTTGTACTGTGTCTAGCCTATCACTGTCAATTTTGGGTGGCGACTCCAGAAACAGGTGCAGTGCTCCAGGTGTGGCCTTACCAGTGACCTATACAGAACTAACAGTACCTTCTGCTTCCCACTGTCAAACCCAGAACTGTATGTTGAGTGCCATAAAACAGTTTGAAACACTGCAGCTAAGACAAACTCTTGAAAATAGACACAATAAGATAGAACAGAGTCTAGAACAGTTTCTGACATTGATGTAATAGTCTAGGACAGTCTCTGACATTGATGTAACTTCAAGTTGCATCCATTTTATGACATTTGAAAATCCCTCGCCCAAGTCTATTGCCATGACCCTGATACCAATGGATATACTCTGAGGAATCACATGATTCTGACAGGAGAAGTAATCAGGAATTACGAAGAGGTGCTTTCACCAATAACAAACATGATGATCTTTGCTAAAAGAAATTATTATGAGTTGGTGAAACCTTTGGTTACATCTGATGGCCCCTCTATCAAATTAGTGCAGCATTTTAGGTTCTTGGGCATCTTCCTTGGTCATGCACTGACCAACAGATCCCACAAAGAGTCATTAGTGACCACACTTCGAAAATGCTTAGGAACGCTCTATGGTTGCAAAGACTATCTAACAGGTGAACTGATGAAAATTGTTACAGAGTCCTTTTGATTGTACTTAATTGACTATGGCATTCTGACATATGCAGCTGTTCTGATCAGTACACTGCCAAGGGCACAAATTCTTATGAACAAAACTGAAAGATCCCTACTTAAAGGGAACAGTCAGCATTAAGAGCCCCACACCCAAGTGAAGTGCTGGTCCTTATTTGCACTTGCTGTGCAAAAACATTTTTCTCACTGTTTGCTGCAGTGTAGTAGACTTTATTAGACTGAATCTACGGACTTGCAAGAGGACATTTGCTGTGACCAGAAATCCCAGAATCCTCTGCAGCTGACATCAGAGCAGGACTGCATCAGTGAGTGATTTAATAGCCTGCAGTGCATGTTAGGGCTCTTATAAATAAGCCCAGATCAGATGTTTGCTGGTCCCGCTGTTCTGCTGGAGCTAAGTACTGTCCTCTGGGACTGTACCTAACCTAGGCAGGACAGCAAGACCAGCACATAAAAGATCAGAGCTACAAAACTCTTACACACACTGCAGGCTGTTGAATTCTGACTGCTGCAGCCCTGCTCTGATGTCAGCTGCAGGGCATTCTGGGATTTGTGGTTACAGAAAATGTCAGCTTGTAAGTCAGCAGGATCATCTTGATACTATATGTAAAAAAACATGTTTTTACACCGCCCCAGAGTCACTTGATGGTGAGCTATAAAGTTGCTGCTTCTGTATCAGCTCCTCAAGGCATCTGTTTGTTTTAATATTATAACCTCCATGACTTAAACCTAACTTTCCAGCACTGTACCTTTAATTGTTCAGAGGAAGCACTACCAAATGATGCCTTTTTGGTGCAAGAATGACCTTGAACTGACAGGAAAAGGAGGTTGCTGTAACATCATCATGTCTGCCAGAGCGGGCCCCTCCATCCAAATGCCATGTAGAGGATGACCTTGTACTCTCTTCCCCAGATCCAAAGGCCATCAGTACCAGTATGGAGCATTTTTTTCGTGAACTAGGCAATGTTAAAAAAATCCTGCAACACCTAGTAGTTGATTTTTGCCTAGTCAAACCTGCTTGAGAAACACTCCCTCTTTGGGTAACCGACATTGAAGTCCACATAAGATACTTAGAAGATACAACTGTGAAAATGGAACAGGATATTATAGCAATTAAATGCAAGCTAGAGAAGCTGTAGACCATGTGGAGGATCAGGAAGGCCACAGTCAGTGAAATAATTTGATTATTGTTAGCCTTCCTGAGTGGTCACAGGGACAGGATGCCATTACATTTGTCCAGAAACATATTAAACCCTCCTTACTTGGACTCTTACAAATAATTGATGAATACAGCTCATACTCTAATTATAAACTTAATATGGACAAAACCTGTTTTCACCCTTAATAATAAGGTACTTAAACAGGATGTGACTGATCTAGGCCTTACTTGGATACCCCAAACCCTCAAATATTTAGGGATGCAACTTTCTAAAAGTGAAATCCAAATGCTCAAACTGAACCTTGATGCTTTATTTAAAACTATACAACAGGATCTAAATTGATGGCAGAATCTCTCCCAACTTTATGGGGGTGAATAAACATAATTAAAATGAATGTTCTCCCACGCCTCTTTTATCCCCTCAACCTCTTAAACCAATGGATCCCTAAAACATGGTTCAAATCTGTCCACACCTGTCCAACCCAATCTTTGTGGAAGGGGAAGTCCCCAAGATGAGCTTTCCTTAAACTGGCAGCCCCAAAGACCCTGGGAGGTTGAAATTACCACATTTTGATATACACCACTGGGTCAGTCAATTGAGTAAATACGTCCGTGGGCTGCTCCGGCAAGGCCTCGGACTTGTTGGGCTACACTCCGACGTGGCTCAAAGTAGAAAAAGAGATAATAACTGTGGCTGGTATAACACCTGAAGCCTTGCTTTATATTAAAGTAGGAAGACTGCCCCCTGACCTCCGACATACAGTAACTGGGCATTCTGTCCACTCTCATTTGCAACTTTGCACCACCTTAAAATATACAAATACATTAGACCCAGCACAACCTATCTTTCAAAACCCCAATTTTATGTTGGGTGGGAACATGGTCCCTCCCAACTGGTTCCCACAACTGCAACACTGCACAGCCAGACTTCCATACTCCGGATAATGGCTGATTGCATACACCTGAGATACTTAGTAAGTTTGGACCAACACAACGGTGGACGTCCAAGGTTTATCAGATGCAACATATGCTAGTTAATTACTTCAGTTCTAACTCTATATTAGACACTATAGGTTCTTGGGTTCCTGTTTGTAGAGACCTAGCACTTGTACCACATGCTGTCTCCTCTACATATGCACTTTATACTCTTTGGTGTTTCCAGCAGTGGATGGAATTTCTAAATATTGGACCAGCCTTTTCCCTCAATCCATTTCCAGATGGCCTAGAATCTTGGAGAACTGTCACAAACTTATTACACAGGACAGAATAAGATTGATGCAATTGCAGATATTAAATGATATGTATATGACTCCATATAAACTGTATAAAATGGGCAGAGCAGAGCCCTGACATGCAACAGATGTAATGCAGGTATTGGCACTCTAATCCATATGTTCTGGGAATGTTCTAAAGTCTCTTCTTTGTGGGACCTCATCAAATCAAAAATAGATCCCCTCTTTGGTTTACAGAACTATTTTACACCGGAGGTATGTCTGTTAGGGGACTTCACAGACTTCCAACTAACAAACAGACACTACCATATATCTATTATAGCTTTTTCAGTTAATAAAGTAGTGCTCCGGCATTGGCATGACTCCTTACAGCTTTCTTATTCGGAATGGATTCAGGAGCTCTTTCATAATCTCTGTATGAAGAAAATTATGGCTAGCCTCACAAATCTACTAAGGTCCCACAGAGAGAGAGAGATGGGAAATGCTACATACTCTCTATTCTCTCTAAATCCTTAGATATGACTCCATTTAGCAAGGGTTAGATCATTTACTCTGTATATCTTAACAAGTGAATGGCACTTGGGTGACAGGAAAGGGATGGGGAAGGGGGAGTGGGGCTGAGGAGAAGGTGGCGTATTCTGTATACTGTCTGTACTTACCAGATGTAAGTTGTTTGTTTGTTCATGTTTGGGAAAATCAATAAACTTTCAAATAAAAAATTTGTCCAGAAACTGCTAGACGATACCTGATCCATCTGCATATGGTGCCCAGTACATTAAAAGACCTCTAGGGCTCTCCAGCCTATGGCCAATCTCATGGATAAACCGTGACCTATAATCTTCAGTCTACTCAAAGTTTTGAATAAAACATACATTCAGTCCAAGTCAAGAGATACAAAGGAGTTACGGTGGGAGGGCAGTCGGATTTTCATTTATTTTTATTTTATTTAAAAAAAAAAATAAGCATCTGAAGTGAGCCTAGAATTGCCTAAATACTTCTCCAACCTGGTTCCAATACAACATGTTCTACCTCGCTGACAACCACTGAACAGACACCAAATCTGGACATACTGCTGGTAACCTTTATGTTTGTCTACCATGAAGGTTGTTGTATATTTAGTTTGAACCTTATTTAGTTTTGTTAATTTCCCCTGCGCCTCCCTGATGAGTTTCTAATCCTGCCCCTGAAAGTGAGCCCATACCTGATCTTTCATGGATTGTTTAGGGTGTCAGTCTACGGGACGCAGTTGAACCCTCTGCTGAAACAATTAAGCTGCCATTCTGTGAGACTGGTTGTACTGTAAAGGGTCCTGCTGTGTTTATTGCCTTCTTTTGTTGTGATCTGCACGTGACAGGAATGACTGCAACAACTCTGTGGCTCTTCTGTTTCTATCAGCAATATTGGGTGAACAATGCGTACATTGCAAAATCTTTATTTTAATATGGTAAACTGAACTACCTTTGAGATCTTGACAGGGGGCCACAGAAATGCTCTCATCAGAGAGACAGACTGCTTGTTGTATGTTAATCTCAGTATTGACTATGATGTAAAATAGGATATTTCTTTCTGTTAGCAAATACTTGCCTATTGCTTATCTGTAACCTGTGAAATTGCTTGAAAATTCTAACATTGTTTTTTGCTTTTATCTGTTTCCCCTCACCGACTGGCCCCCATCCCCCAGTTTCCCCATCCCCGTCACCCTGGCATCCTCTGGGACTTACCTGTCCAGCTATTCCTCCAGAGATTGCCCCCCCCCAGTGGGGTTGGTGGACTCCCTCAAGCCCCACCAGGAACAGATCCAGTTTGCGAGGATGTGGCCCAGATAGCTGAATGTGTGCCTGTGGGAGACAGGTGTCATCCTACCAGTCTGCACATTTGCGGTTTTCTCCCCCACCATGGAGGAAGAAGCATGTGATGATGCTGATGGCCATACTGCGCATGCTTCCGAATGCAGCACGCCAGGCATCACTGCCCTGCCTACGCTTCTCCCTTGTGTAGTCCCAGTGCGATGACCCCCAGCTGCCACTAGGGGCCATGCTAATGCAGGGCACTGATCCTATCCCTACCCTGAGGAGGAGTGCAGTCCTTGGGATGCTCAATCCTCCTCCCCCCGGCCAACTCTCCAACTCCTGAACTCGCTTCTGAACTCAGGTTGCCAGCACTGTAAATGGTAGTGCTACTGCTGTGCTGGTGGGAGGGCAAGGAGATGATATTTGTTTTTTTATTAGCTAACTGCATTCATTTCATGAATGAACCCTATCCCTTTGTGTTCTGGTGCCTTCTCATACTAGCAGGTTATGGGGTAAAGTGACCTCAGCTGCTCCTCTTCCCTGTTCATTTTAGTTAATTCTAACAAAAGCGTCAATTGTTTAGCTCAGGCCACTTTATTGGATGCTCGAGGCATATTGGGATCATCTCTTTGGGACCCAGAGCAGACCTATCAAGAGGAGTGTGGTCCAGGGACTGGGGGTAAGCTTATCATTCAGGATAAGCATGTTGTTTATTGTAGTTTGTTTCTACATTCTCCTTGTTTCTGAGCTATGTTTGTGGGTGAGTATTATTGGGGAGTGGGGGGACTGCAGTGAGGATTTGGTTATCAGATTTTGCACATCGAATTTATTGGCTAACAGAGAGGGTACACCAACTATGCACCATGCCTAGAACTGATGAGTACTAGCATTAAGTATGCTTCATGGAACGTTAAGGGAGCATGTTCTAAGGTTACAAGATACCAGATCATTACTCATCTTAAACAATTAGGTGCTAATATCACTTTTTTGCAAGAAACTCATGTACTACAGTATCTTCTAAATGTAATCTTTTTAAGAGAGAGAGAGAATATGGGGCAGGTCATTGAGGCAGGGGATAGGACCTGGAAAAAAGGAGTCACTATTCTGATTAACCGTGTCATAAGATCCCACCTCTCTCAGTGTGTGGATAACCCAGATGGGAGATATCTATTGGTTACTGACTTTTAGGACAATCTTGAAGTCTTACTGAGCAGTGTATATGAGCCTCTTTGTGACTCCCCACATTTCTTCACGAGCATAGCTAAAGTTTTAGCCCCTTTCCTTACTCTCCCATTTATACTGGGGGATACTGGAACTTCACATTCACTTGTGACCTAGACTGGACTGGCAGGAACAAGGCAGGATTATCTTCTGCTCAATGTTCATTACATGGTACCCTGAACTCATTAGGTTTGGGTGACCTGTGGAGATTTCTGTATCCTTCCACTAAGAATTGTACTTTTTCTCACCAGTACATGAATCCTGCTCAATAATTGACTACATTGTAATCAGTCAGTCAGCTCTACATGGGTTACATACTTGCAAAATTACTCCTAGGGTATTATTGAACCACTTTGTAGTTTGGAGCCATTGCTCCTTTCCCACCGGGGTCCACAAAGACACTGTGGAAACTAAATACTCAATTACTTAGAGATCAATTGCAGTATTTTTAAAATGCTTTTAACATATTTTATTTGCTCACTGTGGAACAACCAGTCTATGTATATTGCAAGTAAAGCACAGGAATGGTAATTTCTCATGTCCAGATGCTATTTTATCCCATGTCTTTTTGTAGGTTTCAAGATGTAGTCCCCCAAATGGAGGGGTGGGCTTACCTAAGTGTCTCCGGGGCTCTGCTGATGCCCACTGCCAGGCAGCCATTCTGCAGAGATGATAAATTCATGGTTGTTGGTGTCCTTCTGTTGATCTGCAGGATAGTGTCATGATGTGTCTCCACGCTATCCCTTTAAGTGCCACAGTCAGCGTGTATACGGTAAATGGCCTGGGCTGGGTCTGGGTGTTCTGGAGCTTGTGACCAGTCAGGCATTTCCCAGATCTGTCACACTCTGCTGTTGCTAATACAGTAAAGGGAGCCTTACACGGTACTGTAAATATTTATAGCTAATTCATTACTGTTTTTGAGATAGTGACTATTATTTAACCTGCCTTCTTGCAGCATGCATTTCCCAGTAGAGACCACCATGTCTGGGAAGGGAATATTGTTTAACCAGGAGTAGCACACTAACCTGAAGCTTGTTTCCAGATGTGACCTGGGAGCACAAGGAAGTTAAGTGACTTGCTCAGGATCACATAGTATGCACCTAGGCAGCTCTGGGATTCAAACCCAGGTCTCCAGATCTGCAGCTCAGAGCTTTAACCCACTGCACTATACTGCCTCCTGTTTGATCCGGGACTTCCATGTTTGGGCCAATTGGGACACAGGGGACCTCGAGGGGTTCTAATTGTACTGACTTATGGGTAACACTGTAGTTTTGGTAGTTTTTCAGGATGGCGCCTAAACTGACAAATGGGAGCACTGGAACTGACTGACAGCTCCCCTAGCCAACCGAAATCCAGAGAAACCAGACTAGTCCAAGAATTGATAGAAAAAAACAGTTCAGTTGTTTCAGGAGTGTGGAGAGTAAGCAACTTGAGCCATCGAGAAGCAGCACTGAGAAGAGCTGAAGAGAAACAGCAGGGCAGGCCTGGCTTGCCTCATTGTTTTATTTAAAGCATCAGACTGCCTAAAAGCAGGAAAGAGACTCCAGTGAAAGAGGCATTTCAGTTTGAGAGTTCTGCAAACAGGAGCTTGTGCTTTGCATCTGTGAGTTTTCCATAGCAGGAGCCTGCCTTGTCTTTTATGGTTCAGTTTGGTCCCATGTGGGGAAGTATTCCAGAAATTGCCTTCCTGCAGAGCGTGAGGTTGCTCAGTGAATCGGCTGAGATTGCAACTGGCGAGAGAACCGAAAGAAGAAAATAGAGTCTAGCATTTCTTCAGTTAAATGTGCTGAGGCCTGCTGTGTTAGAAGAGAAAGAAATTCAAAAGCTAGCACTTTTCTAGACTGCAGTGTTAAAGGGGCACTGTCAGCTTTGTCTCTCATTTTTCATGAAAGAGTAACCATTGTGCCTCTAGGCACATACATGTAAAGTAATCACAACGGAATGTAACAGTACAGCCCAAAAACAAGGTTTTTACACAATTCATTTAATATTTACATTTATCTCGTTTTGGTCGTCCCAAATTAAACTCCGATGTCCAGCGGAAGCATATTCACAAGCAGAATGCGCATCTGCTCAGCAGCGCAGTCCCAAAGTGCACTTTATGACATGCCCATCGAGAAAGGACATTTATCCAACACATCTGGCCATAAAGATTGTTTCCTTGTGTCTAAATTAAAAAAACGAGTGGTAGTAATGCCGCAAAATGCATTTTTAAGTGAGTGTCGAAATCACACGCATAATAATAGAGTTTGGGACTGGAATCAACATAAGTCACCACACTGGAGAAATAAGGGAGCAGCTGCCGGCCGTAGAAGGGACAGGAGTACAGTTCTTAATCAGCCCAATTCTATATTATGAAACAGAGGTAATTCACCACATTATACCTCAGCTGGTGAATCAGAACAGGAGGATTTTTTCGAGGAGGACTTAGTTCCTTTGGACAAACGATGGTCGGTACAATTCCGGGAGCCGAGGAATTCGAGGACGAAACATTCAGCACAAGTGACCATCGCTGCCGAAGTAAATCCACAAGAAGGGCCGGAAGGAAACACAGGAGTCATAACGAGGGGCAGAAAGGGCAGATAATTCCACAGAATAATGTTATTAATATTTCTGATGTTATTTTGAATACGGATCAACTTGCAGTCTTACAGAAGGGACTTTTGTTTGTGCCAACGCAAGACGCTAAGCATTTTGAATTATATTTGGATTTACATCAGTTTACCAGGAATTTGAATTTATGGGCATTCTTTAATAAAAGCAACATGGGTTTAAGACTGATTGATACAATTGGGGATGTCCAGGATATACCATCGGCTACAGTGGAGGTAAGCCAGTTTAAACCCTCATCTAATTTTATGCCACCTTATAGTGATGCAGTTAAAGTATTCGAAAGCATCTGTGAAAGACAATTTAGAGCCCTTCTTGATCAAGACGCTCCATCCACCTTTATTAACATCTCAAAAGTGGAATCTGAGGCACTTAAGAGTTTGGAGCAAAATGTGAATTTGTCTATTAAGCTTGCAGACAAAGGTGGGTCAGTGGTGGTGATGAATACATCAAATTACATTTTGGAAGCAAAGAGACAACTAGAGGATGTGATTTGTTACCAACCACTGAACACTGACCCTACTATAGCTTTTAAACAACAAATTGACATTTTTCTTTTTTCAGCTGAATGTGAAGGGTTAATTGAGCATAGTGAGATGTTGTTTTTGGATGTAGTGAATCCTGTATTAGCGAGTTTTTATATGTTACCTAAAGTCCATAAAAATGAGTGGGATCCCCTTGGGCGTCCTATAGTGACAGGCATAGGCTCTCTTTTAGAGCCTTTATCTCAATATGTGAATTTTTATATAAAAAACTATGTTACATCTTTACCATCATTTATTAGGGACACAGGCCAATTTCTGGATGTCTTAAATGATATGCAGATAGAACCTGAATGGTTTTTGGTGTCCATGGATATGGCTTCTCTGTATGCCAATATACCTCATGATGGTGGCCTTAGTGCATTAGATTATTTCTGGTCTCAGGATGCACAATTAACCCATGGCAAACAGAACTTTCTCTTGGAATGTGCTGAACATGTTTTGACTAAGAATTATTTTTTGATTCAGGATAATTTTTATTTACAGATTAAAGGAACAGCTATGGGTGCTACATTTCCACCCAATTATGCTAATCTGTATTTGAGTTTGTGGGAGAAGAACACCATTTATGATACAGACATTAATCCTTTCTATGACAATATTGACATTTGGCACTGTTACATTGATGATATCTTTATGGTGTGGCGTGGCACTCTTGATGAGCTTAAGAAGTTCGTCATTTATCTAGAGACTAGCAATGAGAATTTGAAATTTACATTATAACAGGATCTTTTTTCAGTTTCTTTTCTGGATGTGAGTATTTCTAAGGAAGAGGATGGTAGTCTTAGTACCAGATTGTACGATAAGGAGACTGATAGTAATTCTCTATTGCATGCATTTAGTTGCCACCCACACCGTTTGGTATCTAATATACCTAAGGCTCAAATGTTAAGGGTTACACGCAACTGCAGTAAAGATGTGGATTTTGTCACTTATGGTTCAGATTTGTGTGACAGATTTCTAGAAAGGGGATATTCGTATGATGTTGTAAGAGATGCCTTTAGAGAAGTGGCTTGTGTGGAGAGACTAGACCGTTTAAAACCAAAGACTAAATTGCAGAAGGAACAGAGAACTAATTTCATCACCACCTATACTAGACATTCTAAAGCTATTGAGAATATTATTCAGACTAATTGGAATGTTTTGTTAGGGGATCCCTCGTTGATGGAAGTTACCCTATATAAACCTAGAATGGTTTATAGGAGAGGTCATAATTTGCGGGATAAATTAGTACACAGCTATATTGGACCTTCTAGTGTTGGTGGTGACAGAAGTTGTCCCTCTCTGCCTTTTGGTATGTATAGTTGTGGTAACTGTAAATTTTGTAGATCTACACTTAAATGCAACACCTTTGCTAGTTGTAATTGTGTTAAAACTTATGAAATTAGGGATTTTATCACCTGTAGTCAGCGTGTATACGGTAAATGGCCTGGGCTGGGTCTGGGTGTTCTGGAGCTTGTGACCAGTCAGGCATTTCCCAGATCTGTCACACTCTGCTGTTGCTAATACAGTAAAGGGAGCCTTACACGGTACTGTAAATATTTATAGCTAATTCATTACTGTTTTTGAGATAGTGACTATTATTTAACCTGCCTTCTTTGCAGCATGCATTTCCCAGTAGGAGCCACCATGTCTAATGTCTAATGTCTAATAACTGCTAATGTAGTTTATCTTGCTACATGTCAATGTGGTGCTTTTTATGTAGGCAAAACCACACGACCATTGAAAGTATGGATAGGTGAACATTTAAGATCTATTACTAACAATGGCCCAGATATTCAAACTGCACCCAAAAAGTGCGCAATAGAAGGAGCAAGCGCAAGTCTATTGCGCCCATGCTCAAGAGACATGATATTCAGAAATGGAGCAGTCCAAATTGCGTCTACAGACGATGACTGAATATCACACCACCTGTGCCATAGTGCAACTAGGGAGGGGAAGCTGAGCAGATCTGATGCGCTATAGCGCAACAAGGGATGTTCAGCTGAGCAGTCCAGAGGCGCCATAGCACAACCAGGGATGCCTCCCAGCAGCAGAGCATTGTAACTGCACAACCAGGGAGGTAGGAGCCCACCACCCATGCCACAGATAGGCACAGGAAACACACAGCAGAACAGACATCGTCCCCCAACACCCCAAGCACTGCACAACTGGAGGAGGGCTGGGATAACCACTGGCCCATGGAGACAAGCAAACAACCCACAGCCAGGCCATGGTGCCCCATCACACCTAGCGGCAAGCTGTGACTGGCACACAAGGATGGCTGACCACCCCATGCCACACCATCCCCCCAATGCAGAGCACACCCTGCACTGTGACCCCCAGACACCCCCCATGAGCAGTGACCACAACTGCAGGAAACCTCATGCATGCCACCACCCCCACTGTGACACTGCAACCCGGTGCTCCACAGAACCATGCAAGCCAGCACCACCACAAGCACCCATCAGTGGGTGGCAGCACAAAGCAATGCAACAACGGTGGACACAGTGCCACCATGCACAGTCCCCCCGAGGTACTGCTGATAGACCAACCATGCGTCAGCACAAGAGGTACCCCCACACAGGACAGGGCGTGCCCTTGACACCACCACCAGTGGTACAGCATCCTGCACAGTAGTCCAGTGACACACCCCAACCCACCACTGGCCACAACAGCCAGCACAGCCACCCACAGTGGTGCATGGAAGCATGCACCACACCGGATGCCACACAGTGTATGGACAGATACCCATCCATACCCAAGGGCACAACAACACAGGGACGCAGTGGTGGGGCAACCAAGACCCCATTGTGGGCCCATGTAAACTGTGTACACACAACCCGCAGTCCTCCATGACATTGGAGTACCAGCCACCTTGCGCAGGCACTGTGGACCCATACACCACCAGCAGTCGCCTGGAGCACAAGTCACAGACAGTGGGGTACATCCCCTGCAACACACACAAGGCACAGCATGGAGGTGGGACAACGACTGTGGTGCCCACAGTGCCACCCGAGCCAGGCATGCACCACACCAGTGACAGGAGGCAACCCAGCAAAGTGACAGGTACAGTGGCTGCCCTGCCGGGACTGCCACCACTGACATGCCAGTGGACCATGCAGGCCACAGACATGCATGTGTGTCAGCTTCACAGGCCATGGATGGGCCAATGGGTGCACCATGGACACAGAGCATGCACCATGGTCCACTGCACACAGTCAGCCAGTGCAGAGGGAACAACACACACACCACAGACACTGACTGATAGCTACCTCCACACCATAGTCACCTCCACACTGACACACACACACACCCAGGACTGCACCACCCCTGATGCCATGCACACCACTGCAGCTGAGCACCTATAGCCTGCTGCAAATCAGAGACCACAACAGTATTCATATCAAAATTAAATCTATTGAAAAAATATATAACCATCCACTATATACAATAACACAAACTATATACAATAAAACAGTGGAACTATATACAAGGTTGGGGGGCCACAAACAAGGTGGGGGTGGGTAGAGGGCAGGGGTGGACAAATGGGATGGGGAAGGAGGGGTGTGAGGGTGGGTCCAGGAGGTTGGGGAAAACTGCCAGCCATCCACACTAGCAGGAGCACCTCTCCATGCTTTGGCTCCTCCGGGCCCTGTGCCTCCTCAGAACCCCATTCTCATCTAATTGACACAGGATTTCAAGTGATGCTCATGCAACCACCAGGATCTCCCGCACTGCTTCCCATATCTCTCGAAGATGGCGGGTACCTAGGACAAGGGAGCACAGTCAATAGGTGTGAATGCACAACCCCATACAGCCCACCCACTGTGTATGGCATACGGCCATGGGACATACCACTGTGATGGTGTGTGACCACCCACAGTGATCACATCCACAGGACCTGCCCACCCAGGTGCATACAGCCATGCAGAACACTGCACACACCCACCGGCCAAGTCACGCACAGCACCACCATGGCCGTTTAGTGACATGGCTATGTGGTGCAAAGGCAGTGGCACGACCATGTACCTGGTGCATGCATGGACCACCATTGACACACTCCCAGACATGCATTGCCACTGGACAGTGTTGACTGTAACAAGTTGCGTGCATGGCAGTGGTGTCGATGGATGGTGGCCATGCCCCGCTGCCCACCCTGTCACACAGCATGCAATAGTAATCATGGATGTATGGCACTCACCCTCATTGGGCCAGTCAGGTGGGCAGTGATGGCCCTCACCCCACCTGGCTGCACCATCCTCCTCCTCCCTCCGCCACTCCTCCCTCACACGGCGGCGTTCTTCCGGGCCTGTGGAGCAAACAAGGAGAGAAGAACATCAGTACAATCCTGAGCAAAGTCCCCCTGCCCCCAGGTGTGTGCCCTCCCACCCAGCCAGACCCACCCACCCCACACCCTGTGAACACCACCACAGCCAACCCCAGACGGTCTCTCCCCTATGTGCTGGACACACACAACACTGTTACCCATATGGACGATAAAAGTGTGTTGGCTGAACCCCTACCTGGCCATGGCACCGTGCTCCTCCTGGAATGTGCTCGCAGTCATGCTAGTAGCTCTGGCTTCCTCCACCGCAGGTCCCCGTAGCGGTGCCTGCACTGCTCCGTGCTCCTCCCCCACCCAATGGCCTCCTCCAGGGCAGTGGCCACCTCCTGCCACACCTGTGTCCTGGCCCTGTCCAGGGGTGTCTCCCTGAAGAGAAGCCCATGGTGTGGCTCCACAATTGCCACCAGATTGGCTACTTTTATCATAGACCACTGCGTTGCCCGTCCATGTGCCATTCTCTCAGTAATAGTAGGCAATATGGCGCTCTGCAGTGCGGCTCCCCACGTGCAGATGCTGCATGGTACAGTGCTGCCATTCCCTATCGTGCTGTTACTGAACAAGCGATAGAGGTGCACCCACGCCTGACGCATGGCGCCTAGGGGGCAAAGGTTGGGCACAGGGTCAAGGGTCTCTGGCGCATGGCCACACACAGTGCCATTGGAACACAATGCATGTAGTGCAATTGGCTGCCTGTGTGCCAGCACCATAGCGGCCTACTGCGCAGTTGACCCATTGTGCCTATGATGGCCCAGTGCCACAGTGCCATGTAGTAACCATCGCTGTAGCACCACTGGCACAATGGTGGCTGTGCCCAGCATTGCCTACCGCGCACAGCACATCATCAGCACGGCAGACACCTGCATCAGCAACCCGGGCATGCGCAGTGAGGTGTGTACTATGCATGTCACTGAACTGCGCCATTGGCTCAGCACGTTCAACACAATTGAGCAAAGTGCAACAGCGCGATATTCAGCCGTCATATGCAAATCGTCTAATCAGCCATTCAATGGCGCAGCACTGCAATTTGCATCTACTTAAAGTTGCTCCTCACCTCATTTGCTTGGGTTGCACTATAAAAGTGCGACATTGTGCTGCAGTGGCCATAGTCGGTTACTGCAGTCTATTGTTGAGTTGCATGCTGTTTGGGAGTGTGGACTGCGGATTCAGGGACATGCATGGGACTGTACAGTCACAGGTAACAACTGCCATTCTTACAGGCTACATAATGACCGAGCAGGTTATTGGAGAGGAGGAACACAGTTGTGGGAGGAGGAGGAGGCCTAACTTTACAAAGGCAGAAACCGAGGCCCTGTTCAAGGCCTACCTGGATCAGGAGCCACTTCTCAGTGGACGGCGGGGAACACCTCAAGCCTGTCCTGCTGCATGGGAGGAGGTGGCACATGCTGTGAACCTGCATGGCAGCCACCAGCGCTCCGTGCAGGAGTGTAAGAAAAAGATGGCCATGGACAGGAGGAGGATAAAGGAGAAGGTGGCTGCCATCAGGGCAGCACGTGCTGCAACAGGTGAGGGACAGCCAGAGGTGGTACAGCTGACTCCACAGTAGGAGAGGCTTGCTGGAAGCATGCAGCGCAGTGCCATTGAGGGTGTTCCAGGTGGTGGCCCATCACTGCATGGTAAGTCATGGTCTGTCTATGGGGGGGCAGGGTAGGTCACACGCACTAACGCGACTTTGCTTTCCCTTACAGATCCTGAGCATCTGCATGGGTCAGCAGTGGTGGGCCTATCCACTGCAGACAGTCAACTGGAGTTGGAGGAGGGACCATCCACCTCCACAGGTATACGTGGATCATTGTGACAGTGGGGCCACCTGGCTGTCCACACCGATGTCATTGTAACAGGTGTGGAGGAAGCCCTGCCTGTGTCCCAGCATGCTGGCATCCATGGATGCCAGCATGCTGTGACTGTGGCTGGTGCAGAGTCCATCACCAGTGATGATGACACAACCGTCATGGACAGTGACACGTGTGTGCCACGGGATGGCCACACGGCAGGATAATTCGCACCCATGGCTGTGGGTGGTGCTGCTGTGGAGGCCTGTGTGTCAGCACAGTCCCAGGCTGTGCTTGTCAGCACCAGTGGGGCAGCACTGGTGTCTGTTCAGGACAGTGGGACTGTTGAGGCCACTGTGGCGGCACCACTGAGCCCTGGGGAGCGGCAGCCGGAGGGGCAGTATTAGCAGTTGCCCAATGGGTTTGGGGTTACAGGGTTCAGTGGCAGCATCTGTGCACCACCTGTGGACATGCCCAGATCTGGTCCTGGTGCGCAGCACCCACCCTCAAGGGGTGCTGATCATCGGGGCCATGCACACCCTGAGGGACAGGATGCTGAGGAGGCTGATGACCTCTTGGACGAGCACACCTGCCTACTGCAAGCATCGGTCCAGCAGCAGATGCGGCTTGTGATGTCCGTGGATGCACTGCATGTGGCTCTGGAGCGGGTGGAGGAGAGTCATAGCAGGGACACCGCACTGATCCTGGCAGGGATGGACCGTTTGCGGGGGGATGTGACCGCTGCCATTGACAGACATGCACAGGCATTCATTGCTGTCATGGCCACAAAGGGCACACAGTCAGGTGCCCATGCATCGCAGACACCACACAGTGCACTATCCACCCCCCATTCCCGGCGTCGTGCGACTCCTACCCTGTCGATGCCGGGTTCAGCTGTGGGCATCCTGAGCACTCCTGGCGCAGGCATGTTTGGTGTGCTGCAGATCCCTGTGCGAGCACGGTCATGTTCACACAGTGGAACCCCTGGGGGACCATCAGTGCCACCCCATGAGGTCAGTGGTCAGCCTGTCAGTGCTGGCGGGTCTCAGCGGGGCCGCCCATGCATCTGTGGTGGCAGGGCACTGTGTCACATGACTGACCTGTCATCCAGTGCGGCTACTGTCTGGTGCTGCCCTGTGTGCATTGTGTGTTTCAGTGGGCAGTGCATGGGTGGGTACCTGGCCCTGCATGCGGACACACAGTCCACCTGCACACCCTCCCGGCTGCTGTCCGCAGTTGCATGTGCATGATGATGCCTGCATTGTGCTGTACACCAATGTGCAATGGTGCTCAGCATCTGACACACGCACATGGACAGGCAGTGGGCGTGGTGGCCTATGGACATGTGTGTTACTAGGGTTTGCGTTCTGGGTCGGTGTGCCTCCTGCCCTCTGTGCACGTTTGTTGTGTTGTGTGTGTGCATGTGTGTATGTCTGTCCGCATGGCATGTTAATCCTCACCCATCCCTGGTTGTGTGTGTGCTTCTGTGCCCTGCCACTTCCCTTGACATCATGCACCCCTGGTGTGTGTCCATGCGTGTTTGTGGGTTGTGCCTTAGCCACTGGTGGTTGCACATGGCCCCATGACTTACCTGGGTTGGCTGAAGTACTCCTCCATGATGGTGTCCCAGTGCAGTTGTGCCAGCCGGAGCAGTCGGGGGTCCCGTCAGTCAAGGGAGGATGCCTATCACCATCGTCACTGGCATCCCCATCGCCCCCATCGCTGTCCCCCTCTTCAACCTGTATGGCTATCCCACATTCGTTGGCCATGTTGTGCAGGATGCAACAGGCCAGGAATAGCCACAGGCCTTTGAGGGGCTGTACTGGCACGGCCAGAGGTGTCCAGGCAATGGAAATGTGCCTTCAGCATCCTGAACACCCACTCGATGACATTACGTGTGGTGGCGTGTGCCTCATTGTAGCATTGCTGTGATGGGGTCATGGGCGGCCGGTAGGGTGTGAGCAGCCAGGGACGGAGTGGGTATCCATTGTCGCCTGTGTGTAGAGGGCGGAGGTTAGTTTTGTTATCAGCATCGCCCTGCCCCAGGCCATGTAGGCCACTACCTATGCCACCTCTGGCCATGCCCCCCAGGCCCTATAATTGCCCATGTGGTTTGCATACTCACCCACTAGGTGTCCAGTGGGGATGTCCCCACTCTTGAATCTGTGGCACAGTGCTGACTGGTGCCAGATGAAAGAATCATGTGCTCCCCCAGGGTGCATGGCACAGACATTGATTATGCGCCCCCTGGCATCGCACACCATCTGGCAGTTGATGCTGGCATAGCCTTTGTGATTTATGTATGCTGCCCCCTTGGGGGCCAGGTGGTGTGCGTATGGCCACATGGGTGCAGTCTATTGCCCCTAGCATGCCAGGCATACATGCTACCCTGTGAAACTCCTGTATGTTTGCTGTGCGCTCCGCCGCTGTGCTGGGGAAATGGACGTACTCCACAGCATGTGGCAGCAGTGCGCTGAGGAATTGGGTGAGGTGGCATGACGTGGCCGACTGGGTTATGCCTGTGATGTCCCTAGTTGGTCTCTGGAAGGTACCCCTGGTGAGCAAGCACATGCAGGCTGTTACCTTAGTCTCCACTGACAGGGCATGGCTCCGTCGTGTGGGTGCCTGCATCACATCACTGCACAGCTCACAGAGCCTGCTCAGAATTGCCCTATTCAGGTGGTGCTGGCCCACAATCTCAGTATCAGTGTACAGCTCAAAGCTGGTGTGGGCTTGGTACTGCCTGTTGGGGACATACCACCGACGGGCCCTTCCACGGCCACACCCCCCTGCCGCCCGCCTTCTCACCCCCCTCATAACGGCCTCCATTAGGAAGGTGACACTGGCCATGTTTCTGGCTTGTGTTCACCCCCCCGGCAGCTGTTGCTGTATTCCCCCGCTGTCCTGGCTGCTACTTCCCCTGCACCGGCTACACCTACCTGTGCTGGCCTCTGTGCTGTGTGACTCCCCACACCTTCCCTGTGCCTGGCTGTTCAGAGTGCCCTTTCCCTGGTCTGCCCTGTTTGTGCCTCCTGCCCTGTCTTTCTGGCTAGAGTTCTGCCTCATGTGACTTCCCTGTAGTGTTCTTGCGCCTTTCCCTTGCTCCTTTTTATTTTGGCTCATTTCCGCTATGGCGCAACTTCCGCTTGCTCCCCTATTGCACATAGCACAAGTCGTTGAATATCGCACTGCACCATTTATGCATGGTTCCTCCCGCTCCGGTTACGCATGCCTTCATTATCATTGCGCTGTTGCTCAGCATGATTTCAGGGGTGCAACTGCCTCCTGCTGAATATCGCAGAATGGCACAATCTCGGACTTGCGCAGGCGCAACCCTATTGCACATGGCTCAACTTTTTTGAATATCTGGGCCAATGATTCCAGAAGTGCACTTGCCATTCACTGTGACAACATGAGAACCAAACATCTGGAACATACTTTCAGATTTTGTGGCATAGAGGTTGTGAAATTGGGACCTCGAGGAGGAGATCGGGATGCTAAACTGAAGTACAGAGAATCCTTTTGGATCTACACATTAGAGTCCCTTACAGCCCCAGGTCTGTATGACAAGATTGAATTGTTAACTTGTCTTGAGTCTAGATAATTATGTCACTATTTTGTTTTTTTCCCCTTTCCCTTTCTTTTTCCCTTTCTTCCTCCCTCCCTTTCCTCATTTCCTCCCTTTTCCATTTTCCCTCCTCCTCCCTTCTCCTTCTGCCTCCCTCCATTCCTTTTCTTCCTCCTTCTTCCTTCCCTGTTCCTTCCTCTTCCTCCTTCTCTTTCTTTCTCCTCTCCTTCCTTCTCCCCTTCCTTTCCCTCCTCTTCCTTCCCTTTCCCCTTTCTCTTGTTTTCTTCTTTTTCTTTTTATGTGATAATGATTGCTTTTTTTAGTATTTGATGTGTAGATGTTTATGTTAACACCTTGTCTGTTGATTTCTCACAGATAAAAGTCGATGAGTACTAATGCCTGGACATGGAACATATCGGTGTGTCCCGATGGCTGGGAGCTGATTCCCTGTCTAGTATTGTATATTTTCTTTTTGTGGTTCACTACATTTTGAGCCCTGAGTTAGAGAATTTGTCATCTTCAGCTTTGCTGCATTTTAATTTTAATTAAGAGTATGTCAATATAGATAGGGATCATTCAGCCTTTTTAGCTGATCTTTAATGTTTTAGTTTACATTTCTTATGAATTCTGTAGTGCTTGTCCTTATACATAGAAAAATTCTGTGGATGTTTATGTGATTTAAGGAATGGACACGGCACAATAGTATTTGATGCATAATGAGTGTGTTTTTTTGTATAATGTGATCATTCATGACATAATATATGTGCCTTTAAATTCTCCCTATATATGTGAATGTTACTCACAAGACACCACCATCTGATGACATGCAGTTAGCACAAAACCGGTCAGGAGTTTGTCTTACTGTGTACTTTTTAGCCTTCTAGGCTTTTTGTGGTGTCTGCTTGATTAAATATGTCAATTTACAACACCATGTTTTGAGTGCTGAGTCTTGTTTTCTGTGGTTATTGTGTGGACTCGAACACCTTTATTTGCGGAGGAGCTGTTTTTGTTGTGCCTTATGCTGTCTGAATGCTCACTCTGATCCTGTTGCTGTTAGGTCTGCTCTGATTAGAGCAGGCAGGATGGCCTTATGTGGTTTTATAAACCCCTCACTTCTGTGCAGCAGTGTCAGAGGTGAGCAGAGTTTGTTTCCAGCAGTGTGTGAGAGCCAAGTAGCAGAGATTGTTCATCGCGTGGCTAGAAGTTAAAATAAAATTGGGTAGGCAGGGAGATTAGGGTATGATTAAGCCCTGCAGCATACCTAGTAGGGTTGTCAGAACCCTCTGAATTTCTGGGTTCTAGTTCTAGTCTAGAACTTTTGAAAAAGTTCTAGGGTTCTAATCTTTTTTAGAACTTTTTAGAACTCGAACCCTATTTTTTTATTGTGCTGCCAGTAATGAAGATAGTAATGAAATACATGTAAAGAAAAAAATGTTCAATATAAGGGGGAGAGAAATTATCATGTGTGACATTGACAGGAATACAACTAGGTTTATCTATGGTTTCTTCTGTTTGCTAAAGCCAGCAACCTAATACGTAACAGGCCCACCCACCCACCCATATGTTAAAAGTTTTCCTGCTGCAGCTGCATCATAGTTCCTTAGTGAAAGAAAGAGGCACATTAGCCATTTATCTACTCAGTTACATATATACTCATCATCATGAATTATGAGAAAAAATAACTGATAGTACCTAATCTCAGCTATTTGCTGCTTTTTGTTTTAAATGAGTAAATCAAAAGTTGCTATGTTTAAAAGAAAGCTTTTATAACAAAGTCAAGCCAAGTACTACAGCAGCAGCATGTGGAACTGTTGCAAAACATATTATGTCATAACGTAGTCAGTCAAGACATTTGAATAAAAAAATATGGCAGTCATTGTTGCTGACAAAAAATGCATGCAATTTTCTAAGATAATGCATACATATACCAACATTTTTGTTGGCAAATTGAAGTAATACATACAACTTTCGAAGATGATGCATTTTTGCCGCTGATACTTCAATAAAATCTGTATTTCAGTCACATAAATAAAAAAAGTGGTTTCCTCACCACATACTAACTTAAGGAACATTTAATGTAGCTGCAGCAGTTGGCATGTGATGTTTAAGGGACAGCATCTGTCAACCCCATTATGTATCAAGTTATCACTACTTGTGAAGCAAAAACACTTTATGATAGGTCACATTCTGTGAAAACTGCTGATGCAGATTTTCTTTTATTTCTGATTCCTTTATTCTTCTTTTAAAGGGGACAGGACAATTGTGCTAGGTGGCAGCAGTTTGCAATGTATTTAATAAGAAAAAAAATATATATATATATATATATATATTATATGTACAGTAGATTCGGTCTGTCATCATTTTTTTCCTCACCATCCCCAGCCGATCACGAATCTGTAAATGAAAGGACTAAAACAACACCACCTTTCACCTAATCACCCATTCCACTTTTCTTCCACCACCCTCATCTGTGCAGTAGCACCCATAGCACCCTTACACCCATGTTAAAACCAACCCACAACCCTCACCCATGTACTAGCATCCATTTTTGGTTTATGGCTAACATTTCTGTAATTGAAAAAATAATAAACAGCTACCAATTAGAACTCATTGTTTTGTCCTCTTTAAAATTGAAAAATAGACCGCCCCCGGGTCCCAGCCCATACTGATGCCCCACAAAGTCACAGAAGGTAAATCCGAAAATAAATGTTTTCACTTTAACTATAAATAATATGATACAGAAAGGATTGACGTGACAGTGTCCCTTTTATGCCAAATTTGGGCCTGTTCCCACCGATGTTAAAATTGCCCTGTATATAAAACTTGTAGTCTTTAGTTTAGACCATAGCTACAAAGCAGTTTGCCATAAAATGGTGAAAGTTTTGGGGGGTACATAGTCCAAGGTAGAAGATCGAGAAAGGAGAGAGACAACCAAAGTCATCACAGTCTGTAAAAGTTTCCTTTTTGGTGCAGAGAGACTCTGTCCCACACAGTATTTACCAGCCACCACCATCTGAGTTGTCATCACCATCAACATCCACAACATCAGTCACTTCAGGATCAGTTTGTATACTCTTGTAGGGATACGAAAATCTTGACTTATTAACTTTAATAAAAGTTAATGTGTGTACATTTTCTGGCAGCAACCTATTTCTGGTGTCTGTCACAATATTGCCAGCTGTACTAAACATGCGTTCTGAAGAGACACTTGTTGCAGGACAACCAAGATATTTACAGGCTTCATCATACAGCTCTGTCCAAATTGACTTTTTTGATCTCCAGTATTCAAAAGGGCATGCATCAATAGGAATAGTCAGTTCTTGCAGGTAACTGTCTACCAAGATGGACAGAGACTGCTCAGAAGAGGAATCAGCAGACGCTGGTATGGCAGCAATTTGGGAAAGGTTTTGCCACAGATTTAGCATGCTACTAAGGATTGAAGAAGTGGCAGTTGTGGAACAACTACTGTTAATGTTTGGTGACTTTTCCAGTTCTGTATCCCTTTGTGAAGATGAACCGGCTTGTTGTGGTGATGACAACCTGAGGGTACTGTGCGTGTCTGTGTTTGACTTCTGTGAGTGCTGCAGCTCATCTAGCAACAGACATTTGTACTGCTCTAGATCACCTGATTTTGGAAGATGTATAGCCTTGAACCTGGGATCTAAGAGAGTTGCAAGGATGTAGTGTTTTGATTTCGCCATTGCAACTAATTTGTCATTGGTTTTGAAGCTCGCTCATTCTCTTACTGAGATTCCTATGATACAGGCGACATGTTGTCTCGCTTCAGATCTGTTTTTCTATTTGTAGATTTAGAACACTAAGATGATGTGAAATGAGCATTATGAGTGGGATAACCTGACTCACAGATGCGCCTTCAGAAGACATGTCCCTTGTAGCTGTCTCAAAAGGAGCTAGGATGCAGCATACTGTCTCCATTAATTTCCACTGCAGCACAGACAGCATAATGCCATCTCCAATAATGTAACTGGAGCAATACTCATGTACAGCTTGCTTTTGCTCCAAGAGGCGCTGCAGCATATAAAGCGTTGAGTTCCAACGAGTGGAAACATTTTGAATCAGCTTTTGCTGGGGCAGCTTGTGTTTTTTTTGCAGTTTGGACAATGTCCGTATAGCCTTGGTTGAATGTGAAAAGTGAGTCACAATTTTTTGCAAACAGCAATCATACCATCCACTTGTGTTTCATTGCTGAGAAATCCGTGACAATTAAATGTAAGCAATGTGCAAAGCAAGAAGCATGCAGAAATCCTCCATCCTGTACTGCTTTCAAGATGTTGGCTCCATTGTCACTTACTATGAAGCCACATTTTAGACCGTGAGAATAAACCCATTCGTCAAGGAGGTCATTTAGTTCCTGCAAGATGTTGGCAGCAGTATGACTTTGCCCAAACTTCTTTATATGCAGCAGTGCCATCTTTTGGGGTGTCTTTGTTTTTGAAGAAGCACAAGAAAACGTGACCCAATGAGTGGTAAGGGACATGTAATCTATGTTTTGAGTGCTGGTCCACATATCTGTTGTGACATGAATAACCCCATCCTCTGCAGTTTAAGTGCAAGCGTCACTGTCACTTTTAAAGCCTGATAAATGTTTGGTATTTCAACATAGGAAAAGTACCTTCGATGAGGAACATTGTAACGAGGCTCTGCTAATGTCATGAGCTCCCTAAAATCCTCATGCTCTACCAAAGAGTATGGGAGAAGGGCTCCGGCTAACAGTTCACCAATTCTGTGATTAAGATGAAGGGTCTTTGGATGATTTCTAGTAAAGGTATTCTTCCTTTCAAATGCCTGAGACAGTGTTAGCTGTTTACAGCATGTCCCTGCTGGTTTATTATACACCGTGCTTCAATGGGCAGATGGACGCGGAGATGGTAGACTAGGACTTATACATTCAGTGCCATCACTGGATGTGCAACTGGTACTAATGGTGCTGGCATTGGTGGTAACAGTGATCCTAGGGCTGGCAGTGGTTCTGCCCGCATCAAGTTCAGACAATTCAGTATCCATTTCAGATTCCTGACCCTTCTCACGTGCGGTCTGGAAGATGGAGGACATGGGTTTTGGATGATCAAGCAAAATTGAATGCTTTTTCAGATGGCGTTTAAAAGCTGTAGTGCCAAGGCATGACACAACTTTATCACGGCTTACACTCTGTTTACACAGGGAACAAATTGCTCTGCATGGATCAGTTTTACTGACAGAGAAATAATTCCACACCTCAGATGTGACAGATTTTGTTCAAGTGCTAGGAAGATAGCTAAAGACTGTTTGTGTCTTTTCACCTGTCCTAACAGAACCCGGGACATGCTCCTTGGTGCTAGAAGAGTGGGCAGAAGACTCTGATGGATTTTCATTGCTGGTCAACACAGAAGTGGTGGATTCAATGGATATGTCCTTTTCATTGCCAACAGTGCTGGATGTATTTGCAAGTGCACTACCTGATTCATTGTCAGCAGACTTGCTCATTTCACTTTGTTGAGGAAGTAATGATTCGTCGCGAGACACAACAGTGTCAGACTGAGACAAAGAGCTACTGTCTGAGTCACAGAGGGACTCACTGTCACTTGCATTATTGCTGCTAGTCGCAGGGATCTTAACAGCATGAATGGCATACCTTGTGGTGCCTCTCCGTGTGACCCCAGCAGCTGTACAGGTTTTCTTAAAAGGTCCCCCTTTACCACACTTCACTGTTGCTCTTTTGTTGTTTGTTGAATTTTTATCACGTGAAACATTTTGGTTATTTCTGCTAGCACCAGGATTACCACTACCACCAACACCTGCTCCAACACCAGCACTAGATGCTTCATCTATGTTGGTGTCAGCCATAACAGAACCAGTATATTGCAGAGAATACACCCACACAATTCCTGTGTAGGAAAGCAACGTGATCTATGATCACTGGCTACAACTCCAAAATTTTATTTTGGCTATGTGACACTGTGATGCAGTGGATTGAAAGTAATTGAAGAATATGACGGTTTGCAACTAAAGGATCCCGGGTTCAAGGCTTACAGAATGATTGGGCTGCTGGGCATAGGCATACGCATAACAGTGAAGGTGTGTACAGCAGCAGGGTGATGGGCTAACCACAAGAGACGGAGTTACACACACAAACCGAGGAAAGAGATTTTTCTGTCTCTCCTCCCAACAGGGAAATATATTTCTGGGCTTCTGTCATGTATTTAAGGATAATGCCACCACACGACAACAGGCCACTGGGCCTCTCTCAGTAACACACACTGGGTAGGGTACAGTGCAGTCAAAAGGCACACAGCAGATGGGCTGACCACAGGAGATGGAGTCACACACACATATACAACCCAAGGAAAGAGATTTTTCTGTCTCTTCTCCCAACAGGGAAATATATTTCTAGGCTTCTGTCATGTATTTAAGGATAATGCCACCACACGACTGCCCAACAATGGGCTTCTCACAGTAACACACAATGGGTAGGGTACACAGTCAGCAGCCACAGCAGGGTGATGGGAACACCACAGGAGAGTAGAGAGATACAGTGTAGTGGAGTCACACACACAACACACAAGTAGAGAGTACTGTGTAAAAAAAAAAACTAAAAACAGCCTGGTGTTGTTCTATCAGGAATTTTATAGGGTGGAATAGAAGAACGCTCAGCAGCACAGTACCACAGAATCCCCTCCCCTCCCTGTCCTCCTGATTATTTTACTTTGTTTTGTGGAGTAGGGTATAAAGTAGTAAGTAAAAAATAAAAAAAATGCCATCAAATTCAAATGTTTCAACTTCTCAGACTCACACATTAAAGTTAAACTAAATTTTCCTCGAGTCACAATCTGTTTGTTTTAATTTCTTCACCCCTTCCCCCAGCCATCTGATGCTCGCTCCTTCTTCCCAGTGTGAAACAACTACGCCATGCAGAAAATAAAGTTTTTGAACTGTTGTTTGAGACTACAATAAAATTATCTCAGTTTCACTCAAATACTCAGCAACTTTAACTTCCCTAGCTCTGTCCGTCTCATCCTGAGGCTGAGCTTCTCACCAACTGTTCCTAAGTTCAGGCCCTTTCTTTTCCTCGGTTCCCACTCCCAACTCTGAGTTCCCCCCCGGACCCCTACCTTTAGTTTTCACCCCCACCCACCCCTTAGCTTTTTTATTTATTTTTTTAGTTTGCCCAATACACACACAATGATTTTAATTAGCAAGCAATTGCCAGAGCCAGAGAGCAGAGCTAGCCCAGACAGAGGGAGCGAGCGAGCAGCACAAGCTGCTGCAGCCTGCAACTCCTTTATGGCACTAGCTGGGTAAATGAACGGAGCTGCAACCGCGCGCTGGTTTACGTGACATCTCTACCATCCACCACCTGACCACAGAGCAGATGGTCAGATGGTAACACGGACTGTGGGGATGAAGTACACAGGCGCGCAGTCTGACTCCAGTGCAGTCCACACCATTCAGCCCCCACAAGTTTGTGCATGCTGCCATCATGCACCCTTCCCTTCATTCCACCTCCTTTCTGCCTCCTGTGGCACTGTGCTGCCTCCCAATCCCATCCTGCTCCTTCAACCTCTCTCTGTCCCATCCATTTGGAGCAGACACTGACTATAGGGCTAGGCAAGCTTGCGTTGCAGTTGCGGCTTAAGGCATAAAGATTCAAACCCATTTTCGAACCCACTAGTGTTCGAGTTCTGAATTAGAACTCGAACACCAGGGTTCGTGATGGGTTCGAATCTTTTCCGAACTAGTTCTGACAACCCTAATACTTAGCATATACTTTTTCATATTTTCAGCCTCGTTCCTGGGGGGGGGGGTAGTAACAGATGGTAACCAATGATAATTGAACTTGAATACAGAGGTAAAAACATTAGTCAGCAGCAGTAAAGACAGTTGTTGGAGGGAGTAGGGGAGGGAAGGGGGCTGGCAGGGATTGCCTCCCCAGAGGCAGTATATTACAAAAAAAAAATTTGTGTAGACTACAGTTGACTAAGTATATATATATATCCCCTCCTCCGCCAAAAAAAATATAGTGTTCAGAGTCAGATGGTGGCACTGGTGAAGGATTATTCATTGCTTTTCATGTACTTCAACAGCATATTTTAATAATAAATGAGAAGTCATTCAAAATCAAATGTATTTTAACCCTCTTAACCCTTTGTTTAATTTTGCTCCAAATTGGCCTAATTCAGGTTTTACCTGGCTCGATTTTTGACTCGCACAGCCTTAGTGTGAATGTGTGTGTGTGTGTGTGTGTTTGTTTGTGTGTGTGTGTGGCTTCTAGTACCTTGAGGAAAATGATGTCACTGTTACCTGAATGACATCAACACTCACCCAAGATTTTGCTAGCTGGTTTAAAAATGTCTCAGGAATTGTCTGTGAAACCATCAAATAGGAAAGCATTGAAATAATATATGTGCACGACAAATTGCAATTTCGTCATTTCATATGTACTAAACAAAGACTGGTTGTCTATATGTTAGGGAAAAAAAGTTTATGATATGTTTATAACATATCTGCAGTTCATCTTTGAAGATAAATTTGCAGTGGAACATAGAAAACACCCTAAATACCTTTTTAGAATTGAATTGGGGTTTTCTAACAGGAAGGATTATGGAATAGGATGCTTGTAAATGAATGTTACTAGGGGAATTTATTAGATTAGCCTCAGAGCGACTTAGGGACTGTAATGAAAATGCCTTTATCCTCCTGAGGGACATCTGGACCTTGAAACTTAAGCTTAATCCCTCCACAATGGATGACATTAGAATGGGACTTTCTGTATTGAGGGGTAAGTATATGGACTTAATGAGAGAAAAAGGGGGGTATGCAGTATTAAAAACATATTCCACTTACATGGAACAGGGAGAAAAAGCAGGGAGGCTAATGGCCTTATGTCTTAAAAAACAGGAATCTTACAGGCCACCATTCTTTCTTAAGTGCCTCAAGACCTTAAGATCTTGGCCAAGATACCAGCCAAAAGGGTTAATAGAGTGTGGATTGGACTTACTGGACATGAACAAGTGGGCTTTGTGCCTACTAGAAGCTCTGTCAATCACCCTTGTAAATTAGCACATTTTTTCTCCACATCTGGAGGCCTCAGCTTGCAGTGGCTCTGGTGTCTCTAGTTGTGGAGAAAGGCTTTGATAGAGTATCACGGCCTTTTCTTTTTAAGACACTGGAGAAGTTTGGATTTCCTTCGGAATTTATCAGTTAGGTATGGGTCCTCTATTCCAAACAGCAGCCAAAAATTTACTGTAATGGTGTGCTATACTCCGCTTTTCCCCGGACTGTGGCACTTGTCATGGTTGCCCTCGATCAGCTCTTATTTAATTTATATTCCAACCCCTCAATAACTGGTATCCCAATTAGTGACAATCATTATCAATTTTCTGCTTATGCAGACAATATTTTGTTGCATGTGACCCACCCTACTATCTCTGTCCCTGCAGCACTGGCTACCATCTGGGAATAGAAATAGAATGATAGATAGGTTCTGGTGTATTACAAGGCAATAATTCCATCAAGAGGTTCTGGGGACACAAGAAACCATAAGAGCGAAGCTCAAGAGGTTTCTTGTGTCTCCAGAACCTCAAGATGGAATTTTTGCCTTGGAATGCCAGAAACTAATTGTTATTTTTTGTAATATATGGATGCGAGGAATTTTCAAGTTTTTACTTGTGCCTGCTGTACAGTGCTGCAGTCTGCAGAGTTAGTCAGACTCCCAGTGTTGTTTCTCACTCACACACCCCCAGCTCCCGTTCCCATTCCTTTCTCTCAGAAAAACAAAACAAAAAAAAACCCACACAGTTCACATAGTAGTCAAGTCAGTAATCCCAACTATGCTATTTCGAGGACCGGAAGTATAGTATTATTGGGTCGGAAGTATAGCATTATGATGACTGGAAGTATACTATTACGGGACTAACTAATATATTACAAGTATTTTTTTATATGCTTTATGGGGGTATTATTTTAACAATCCATATATTACAATATCTTATCCAACTACAAATTAAATATTCATAAAACTGTGGTACTATCCCTTAATGATGGCATTCACAAAGCAGATATCATCCAGCTGGGTCTGGTTTGGTCACCTTTGCAACTTAGATATTTTGGCTTACAACTTACTAGGGACGTTTGCTGGCTTAAGCTTAACCTAGATGACTTAATAGTGATAATTAAATAAGATCTGGACAGGTGGAAAACTCTCCTCTTGACACTGTGGGGATGAATTAGCATAATTAAAATGAACATATTACCCTGTCCTTTTTACCCCTTACATATGTTTAACATGTTTCTTACCCGGTCCTGTTTTAATAAAATCCATTCAATGATTTCATCTTTCATTTGGGCAAGAAAGGCAGTACATCAGTGTACTACAAATTGACGGTCCTTAAACTATCAGGTGATTTCCAGTTACTGTACATCAGTGCTTATTATTGGGCTAGCCATGCTAGCAAATATTTACAATGGTTAGCACCCGAACCTCCAGAACTGCATACCTTATATACTTCTATATGGCTGGCTGTCGAACATAAGCAGATTAGTAGTCGAGGACTATAACCTCAATCATTATTTACTAAATATATCTTGCTCTCCCAGGATCTTCAACATTCTATAACAGGAATGTCTCTTAAAGTACACTGGCAATTGGGAAAAGCATTTGACTTTAATTTATGGAGGAGTCTTACCCAGCCAGTCTTTGGGAACCACAACTTCAAGAAAGTTGGACGAGTGATTCCCAAGGACTGGCTTCCAAATCAAGATGTTTCTAATTTGTCTAGTTTTCTTCTAAATGGTCACTTGCTATCATTTCAGTCAATCGGAACTTCCTTTAACCTCTATAATAAACGCATTTTTAAATTTTTGTAACTCGCTCATACTATAACCTCTCATATGGATACCATGCCATGGCTGGAAGATAATGACTTCTTTCTTTCAGCAAACCATGGATCTAGTGACACAACCTCATGCCATTTTCCAGCTTTATAATGCCTTTTTTGCCAAACTTTACCTGACTTTAGATGGCGAATTCTCATACTGTACTAGAAAATGGTTATTCCTGATAGGCAATTTGACTGGGTATGTATGATTATACTCCAGGCTCATGGAAGGGAAGTCACCTTATTCCTATTTATAAAAAAGGGGATACAAAAGTAACTTGCCAATTACTGACCAATCAGTCTTATTGACAACATGGTCAAAATATACTCTAAAATTCTTTTGTACCGATTACAAGATTGGGTTATTAAAAATAAGAGAGTATCTCCTCTGCAAGCAGGCTTTCAGAAACATAACAGTACTGTTAATCAGATGTTTTTACTAAAGGAATAATGCCCTCCAGGGTGGGTGTTATGTTGGGATAACATCCCACCTCGGGTGGTTGGGCCCGAGGCCACCGCCGAGGGCATGCCCAACACCTAGAGAGGATGTTATCCCAGCATAACACCCACCCTGGAGGGCATTATTCCTATTATACAATGGCTTATTGTTTTATAGTTAAAAAATAATTTTAAACAATGTTTTTGTTAGTGTGTAAAAATATTTTTGTTTCTCAAGAGAAAAAAAAAAAGGTCAGGAGCAGCATGCTCCATACCCTACAAACAATCAGCAGGGGGTTATGCCAGGATAACATCCCTGCTGTGACAGCCAACTGACCAATCAGAAGCCAGGATTCTTTCTTGCCATTGTATAATTACACATATATTTGAGAAGTATTGCATTTTTAGGAAACGATCATTATTTTTAGCATTCATTGACTTCTCAGCTGCTTTCGACTCCATATCAAGAGAAATTCTTTGGATGAGTCTTTAAGACTTGGAGATTGATCTAAATCTTCTTAAATCTGATTATGAGAATCTATACTGATACCTGGATTAAGGTTAAATATAACAATTATGGGGAACTTACAGATACAATATACATAAATACTCAGGTCAGGCAAGGCTGTGTACTTGCCCCTACACTCTTTAATGTGTACATAAATTAAATATTGCTTGAATTAAATGATTTATCTCATCATATGCCTAGAATATTACATCACACAGTGCTGGTACTTGCATACACAGATGATTTGGTCCTTATATTCACTTTAGGGCTGGGGCTTCAGCGAAACCTGAATAAATTAGAAAAACTTTGCAAGGTAAAGAATGTGTTGCCAAATATACAAAAAACAAAAATTAATTATGGTGTTGGGATCAAATAAAAAATATAGAAGTTTATACCTTAATTCTCAACCCTTAGAATTTGTCAACCGACACATGTATTTAGGAGTTTTATTTTCAACCTCATTATTCTGGCACAAAGAGATTATGTGGCTTCAAAGATGAAGCAAGCCTCTGTTGCTTTGCTGCATTTCAATAGATTATACAGTGGCAATACTATTGAATCTATGCTGAAAGCTGTAAACTCTAAACTATTTGGACAAGGGTTATGCACTGTAGAAGTGTGGGTATTGGACTCCTCTCAAACTGTAGAACCCATAATTAATAACATTTATAAACAAATTTTAGGTCTCCCCATTTCTTCATCCAATGCCCTGGTAAGAGCTCACTTGGGACAAATCACATTTACAGCTAGAGTTCATATCCAGGTAATCAATTTCTGGATTAAGGTTACAGCTGCTCCAGCTGGGTCCCTTATTGCAGATTGCCTTAAAAAAAATTGACATATCATAATCTAGGCAAAGAAGGCTGGTTGTTTAACATTTTCTCATGATTGAATAACTATGGCCTTGCACAGCTAAGATACTGGGCTGACCAATCTATAATAATTCATCAAAGCTATAGAACTAAAGTATCATCTATCATTACCTCATGAAGTAAAAATCTTGATTTACAAAAAATAAAATCTCATAAAACATCGGCTTGTCTGATTAAAAACATTCAAGAGCATTCTTTTAAGGAATATCTGAGGTTAGTTGAAGATCCTAAATTAAGACAGATCTTGACTCTGTATAGATTAGAACTTTTTCAAAGTAATGTGTTACAGGCTAGACACAATAAGACTGAACATACTGTGGATCATTGTCCATGGTATCTAAAAGAGACAGAAAGCTTACATCATGCCATAAGGAGATGTCCATTTTATGAATCACTGAGGAAAATTTTTTTGACTAAACATATGGCATCTTACATTATCCCAGCTACTTTTATGTTAGATTTACTATTCAACTCAGAAAATAAACACATTGTATTAGATTTGGAAAGATTCTTGCTTGCAGTAAAGACTATGGGGACTAAAATCCCTTTGCAAATGACTTGTGCATGAACCTTAAATGATCCTACTGATCCTTTGTCTTGTTTTAAGAGACTTGAGATTATTGTAATTCTCAGGATGTAGGTAACTAGACCTGAACCCCGAAAAACTATTTACACTCTATAACTCCATATGGATGCTATAGAGTTAGTTAAGGTGTCTTGCTTAAAATATATCTAAACATGTATTTTGACTAATTTCTACACATTTAATGTGAAATTAACTTCATAATGAAATATGGGTACTGGATCCATAATGGTTTGATATCCTGCATTGTAAATACATTAGTTTTCAGATATGATTAACTTTTAATAGTTGTACATGTATGCATTTGTAATGCTTTTAATTTTTTCTATGCGTATTTTTGTAATGACCCCTATGTTGAAGAATACATTTGATTGATTGATTGGACTGGGAGAAAATCGGGTTGGACCTATATGCTTTTATAACAAATGATGAATTGCATTTTACAAAGTTCCAGATATTCCCAAACCTTTATTATACTGTACATCTCACAGATTGGCCATAATGGGCAAATTGCAGTTGGACATTTGCACCAGATGCGGTTTAACTGAAGGAACTTGATTACACCTTTTTTGGGAATGTAGTAAGGTTAAAGGCTGATGGACAGTGATTAGGGATCAAGCAGACCCTCTCCTGGGTCTGGAACATCTATTTACCCCATAAATTTGTCTTGTGGGGGATTTCAGCAGGGTCTCTGTAAAAGAAAGGTAATATTATCTTTCACTGATAGCATTAAGAGGGAGTTAAGTGGGAGTTCTGTTTGTGTATAGTTTAAGGGGGCTTACTTTAGGTGCAGAGAATTCAATGTTACTTTGGTACTCTGTTTGATTCTGCATCTAGCCAACCTTGCTCCACTGACTGCCCCTTCCCCCACCCTCTCCTCTTTTCAGTTCCTGCCCTGGCCTCGCCATTGTTCCAACCTGTGATGACCTAATCCTTTGCCTCCTCTAATTACAGGTGCACAGACAGACCCACCTCACTCTTTTGCAGCTTCCAGTAATCCTTGCTCCCCCCTCACAGCAGTGGTGCCTGCTCTCTCCAGCAGGTATGGACAAACTAGGAAGGTGTGTGTGTAGCCTATCACCACTACCGTGGCAGCTGCCCCACCCTCACACCCTGGGCAGGCATTTCTTTTATAGGTTGCATTGGTCATGAGACTGTCACGTGAGCATTGGCTGTATTCCTATCTCCCCAGATCCCCCTTAGCAGATCATACTGCCAAGCCACCAGGGGACACTGTGCTCTCCCTTGCATCTTCACTCTATTCTAAATAGAAATTGCAGTACCCTGTCCCTCAGCTTTACCCAGTCTCTCTCTCTCCCCCCTCTCTCCCCCTGAGCAACCAGCCCTCTTAGTCTCTTCCCCCTTTCAGTTTTTCTCCCCCTGTAGGATTCAAACCCTTGTTTGTGTTGTCCAACCCACTCAGAAATCTGTAAGTCTGTCCATTAGGCCTCCCAGCCTGTTAGCATCTCTACCTAGTGTGTTCCACTTGTACTTTTGCCCCCTTCCCCATCTTTCACTATCTTCCTAGATCCTCACAAGAATCTTATATTGTTCAGCCACTAGAGGCCATTGTTGCTCCATTTGTACTTATCTACATCATGTATTGTCTGGTCACTAGATGCCACTATTGTTTCACTTCTCTCCTCAGTACTCCCATGCCCTCTGTATTCTCCTTCACCCCCTCTATGCCCTCCTTTTCTTTCTTCCTTTCTCTCCCCAGTTTCAGCCCCATCCCATCCTAGCTCCATCCTTTCCACATCTAGCCCCCTGTGTGGTCAGCCTACTTACTCCTTCGTTGCTCCCAACCCCCCCCCTTGTTCTAACTACCATATGCTGATAATTCATCCTGGGTTACTCAACACCTCCCTCATTAAACTTGAAGCCATCTGACATCTCCTGCTTCCACCCCCACTCCAAAGGTCTCTGACTCCAAGGATACTGGCTAGAGCTAAAAAGACATTCCCCCACTATCACCTTCTAGTCTTCCTCCTACTCCTAGCTGGGGATGTTGAGCTAAACCCTGGACCATCCAACCCACCTTCCCACAGGGCATCCCCAAGGGTGTGAGGTTCTTCCATATAAATACCCATAACCTCCATCCTAAATGGGTCAATGTAAATGTCTGGGTCACTCAGCACTCCCCTGACATTCTATGCATCATGGAAAAGTGGCTGTCCTAGTGCATCTCAGACAATCAGCTTGCCTTTCATGACTATAACCTCCATCCCCGGCAAGACCATTGTAAAAGGGGAGGAGGAGTTGCAATCTATTCCCACAACTCCATTTCTTGCACTGTCACCCACCATGAAGTTGTTCCGCAATCTCACAAACTCCTCCTGGAAAAGCTCACTTTTCTGTCCTCAACATCACTTTTTGTTGGAGTTTTGTATGCCTCCCCCAAACTCCCTCCCTCCTCCCCTGTCTCCTGTGTCACCTCCACTACCACCATTGCATCTGCAGGTGAATTGATCCTTCTTGGCGACTTCAATCTACATAGAAACATAGTCTTTGTCAGCAGATAAGGACCACTTGGCCAACCTAGTCTGCCCATTTCCCTATCTATTGGATAAGTTGCAGATCTTAGATAACCAGCAGCCTACTTCCTTCTACCCCCCACTAGAATTGCCTTATGTCGGTCCCATGCATTCTTGAATTCTCCCACTGTTTTGACCTCACAACCTCCTCAGGAAGGTTGTGCCATGCATCCACCACCCTCTCCATGAAAAAATACTTTCTCATGTTGCCCCGAGCCATCCCCCCTCTGTTTTCAAATTGTGCACCTTGTTCTTGTGCATCTTTTTTTTCTGAAATATGCTACCCTCTTGGACTTTATTGATTCCCTTGAAGTACTTAAATGTTTCTATCAAGTCTCCCCTCTCCCTCCTTTCCTCAAGTGTATACATATTAAGTTTGCTTGGTCTCTCTTCATTTGGCTTCTGGTGCATACCTGCATTATTTTGGTTGCCCCCCCAGTACTGCCTCCATCCTGTCTATGTTCTTGTGGAAATGGGGTCTCCAGAACTGCATGCAGTACTCCAGATGGGGTCTCACCAATTGTCTGTACAGAGGGATAACAACTTCCAGCTTTCTACTGGTGAGGCCTCTGCCTATGCATCCCAGAATCCCCTCAGCCCTCCTTACTGCTTTCTCACATTGCTTGCCTACCTTAAGATCATCTGATATGAGTACCCCCAGGTCCCTTTCCATTTTTGTTGTTGTTAGTACCTCCCCCCATTGTGTACTCTTCCCCTGGGTTTTTGTTTCCCAGGTACATTACTTAGTACTTCTTTGCATTGAAACTAAGCTGCCATACTCTTGACCATTGCTCGACCTTGCCAAGTCCCTTCTCATCCTTTCCAACCCCCTTGTGTATCAACCCTGTAGCAGATCTTTGTGTCATCTGCAAAGAGGCATACGTTTCCTTCCAGCCACTTTGCAATGTCACTTATAAAGACATTAAAGAGTACCGGTCCCAGTACTGCACCCTGCGGTACCCCACTAGTAACTCCCCTTTCTCCTGCGTGAGTTCCGTTTACTATTATCCTCCACATCCCGTTGTCCAGTAAATTTGTTACCCAGGCTACCACCTTGGGACCCACTCCCAGGCTGGCTAACCTGTTTATTAATCTTTTTTGTGGTACGGTGTCAAATGCCTTGCTAAAGACTAGGTAGGCCATATCTACAACCCCTCCCTGGTCTACTACTTTGGTCACCCAGTCAACGAAATCTATTAGATTCATCTGACATGACCTTCCCACTGTGAATTCATGACTGCCTTGGATCCTGTGCCCTGCTGGCCTCTAGGTACTGGACAATTCTTTCTTTCAGAAGTGATCCCCTCATTTTCCCTACCACTGAGGTCCAACTAGCAGATCTGTAGTTTCCTGCATCTGCCTTGCTCTCACTCTTGTGAAGGGGAATCACATCCACCTTCCTCCAGTCTCCAGGCACCACACCATCCTCCAATGATTTGTTAAAAAAGGTAGTCAGTGGTGCCACTAGGCCTTCCCTTAGTTCTTTTAGAATTCTGGGGTGAATCCCGTCAGGTCCCATTGCCTTACCCACCTAAAGTTTTGAGAGTTCATTCAGGACCCTTTCTTCTGTGAATGGACTGGTATCAACCCCCCTGCAATCAACCCCCCCCCCCCGCAGTGCTTCTCTTGTTTGGTTTAGGTACCTCCTACTCTTTTTCTTTAGTGAATACTGAGCAAAAGTATTTGTTCAGTATCTCTGCCTTCTCACTGTCACTCTCTGCCCACTTCTCCCCTTTATTAAGCATCACTATCCCTCCCTTGGTATTTCTTTGCTTCCTAATGTATCTAAAAAATGATTTATCCCCCTTCTTAACTGAGCTGGCTATCTTTTCCTCAGTTTGGGCTTCTGCTCTCCTGACTGCTTTCCCCGCTTCTCTCTGCATTAACTGATACAGGTCTCTGTCCTGTTCCTTCTGCGATTCCTTATGCTTCCTGAATGCTGTCTTTTTCTTCCTAACCTTCCTCATCACCTCTTTTGAGAGCCATAGTGGTTTTCTACTTCATTTTGTTTTCTTTATTTGTTTCACACAAAGGCTTGTTGTCTTTATGATGGCAGTTTTGATTTTTCCCCATTGTTCTTCCATCCCCTACTTCTTGCCCATTTGGTAGTACATTCCTTAAGCATTCCCAATTTTGCCAAAGTCAGCCCTTCTTAAGTCCAGTAATCTTGCTTTTGTATGGCTTAACTCCATGGTTGTGTTTATCATGAACCACACTGTGTGGTTGTCGCTTGTTCCCAGATGGCTTCCCACTTCCAAATCTGTGATCCTCTCTCTGTCCCTGTTTGAGAGTAGCAGGTCCAAGATTACTCCCTCTTGAGTGGGTTCCTGCACCAGCTGTCTGACACATGGCCCATGTAGGGAATAGAGGATGACCCTACTCTTGGATGTGGTTGCAGTAAATGTATTCCAGTTAACATCCGGCATATTCAGGTCCCCCATCAACAATATCTCCCCATTTTCTGCCATTCTGAGGAAGCTTTCTATCATGTCCTTGTCCATTTCCTCCCCGAGATAGGGGTCTGTATACAACTCCTGTGCAGATTGTGGTGCCACTACGTCTCTCCAAGGTGACCCACAGTGCCTCCTCTCCTCCCCATTTACCCTTTAGTTCCATTGCTTTGATCCCTTCCCTTACATAGAGTTCCTCCTCCTCCTTCTCTTTTACCCTCCCTGTCCCTCCTGTAGATTGTGTACCCTGGTTTGTTGATATCCCAGTAATGTTTCTCTGTGTACCATATTTCTATCACTGCCACAATATCTAGGTGTCCCTCTTCCATCAAGGTCACTAGTTCAGAAAGCTTTTTACCCAGACTACAGACCCTGGTATTCATTTCTCTCTATTTTATGATGGCCTTACCCTTTTTTGATCTATCCCTGTCCTTAATGTCTTTGCCTCTTTTTCCATTTACCCCAGTCCTACTCCCTATTGACCCCTGTACCTTGGTGTTTTCCTCACTAACTAACCTGTTTTGTGGGGGAAGGCTGGGAATTTCCTGCTTCATATCAGTGCCTCCCCCATGGCTAGTTTAAAAGCTTGCCAATAAATCATTTGAACCTATCATCTAGGAACCTGGTTCCCCTCCTGGACAGATGCAGACCATCATGCCAGTATAGGCCTGCATTCCTGCAGGTGGACCCCCAATCCCCAATGAAGCCAAATCCCTGTGCTCCACACCAGTTTTTCAACCATTCATTGAACTGCTTGGTGCAGAGTACCCTAGCCTCACCCAAGCCATAGACAGGCAGCACCTCCAAGAAGGTTACCATTTGTGCTACCTGTCTAAGGCCCCTCCCCAATGCCACAAACTACACCTGCACTGCTCTGATCCAATACTCAGCTAGATCATTTGTCCCAAGGTGGACAATTATGTCTAGCTCCCTCTCCCATGCTGCTGCTCTCACAATCCTGAGGATTCACTGCCTGTTCCTCCAAGCCATGGCACTGGGCAGGCACCTTACCTCCCTTTCCCCTCCCAACCCCAGTTCTACCCCATAAGAATAAAGTTCCCCACCAAGAGCTTCTTTCTTCCCCTGTGGTGTCCCTCACCTCCCTCCTGTGGTTCTCCCTTATGAAGGTTTCTAGCATTCTCCTTGGTCTCCACTGTGGGTGCCTCCAAAGAGGAACCATGCTGTGCCATAACTGCATATGAATTGTGGAGAGGTACAACTGGAGGGATGCGCCTCTGTTCCACTACCCTCACTCTCCCTGAGCCCACCATGGTCCAACCACTCCTCTTTCTTGGCAACCTCTGAGGCAGCGGTGGCTGCAGCAGTATTCCTTGGGTGAGGGAGGCTTCCCTTCTCCTTGCTATTTCGGCCTGGAGATGGGCAACCTCCTCCTTCAGAGCAGACAGTTGCCTGCAAAAAGGCAGCAATGCAGGCTCCAGAATGTCTCCCAGAAAACTGCTGCCATCATTCAACAGATTTGCCTGAAATTTGATATGCACGATGGTGCATGGTAAATCTTGGGATCTGCCAAGTTTTGTACCAGTTGGATATACGGTTGTGGAGTTATTAAGGGACAACGAAGTGAGTAATTACGCTTTTTCGCGAATTCTTTGCTCTCGCCTACAGATCTTATGGTTTTCACAACCAGTCCGAAAACCTCAGGGAATGTGCGTCTGGGGTCCCCAATGTGCCTTTTGCAGATTTCATGAAAAAATATTGAGCGGTTCATAAGTTATTCAAAATACAAATTCCCATTATAAGTCAATGGGGAAAGTTAACAAAAAGTTTGACACTTTCGCAAATACACTTTTTAGTGTCACAAATGGCCCTAGTAGTGTCACAAATCCACCATTTTGTTTTCAGTTGGTGATCAGAAAAATGTTTGGTATTTAAATTTGGGACCCTCTAGGGACACAATTCTTTTTGTGTTCACCTAGTCGGAAACTGAGGATGCTGGCCATGTCTTTAGTTTGGGGTATAACACCCCAGAAATATGTTTTTAAAATTTCTGGAAGCAGTAGTGTCACAAAGTAGTGTTGCAAGCATGACACTTTCGAAAATGTTGTGAAAATTGCCGCAAATTGCGACACTACTTTTTCAGACTTGGCCAAAATGACAGCAATTCTTTTCCACACTGCTGCAAAAGAACAGTTTGGTCTTTTGAGCTGAAATTTTGAGGGAAGGTAGACAACATCTCACAGATCTGCTTTTTGGTGGTTTGGTGAAAAAATATTGCATGGTTGCCAAGTTACAGTATTCTGAAGTTGGCGTTTTTTCCCTTGGACAAACATGGTGGCGTATGCTGTGCCTTTCGGGGCTCGTATCTCGAAAACGATGCGAGATACGGATTTTTTGTTGCGCATTCCATAGCAAGCACCTAGCCAGGAAAATCATGATTTTTGTGAAATTTTAATTTTTTTACTACGTCGTGTGGTTGCTGAGATATTAGCAATTAAGTACTTTCACTGCTCGTTTTAAGCTTCGATGCCCATTACAATGCATACATTCTTTGTGTTTCTCTATGCATCTGTTTGGCAAAAACAGGGTATGCGCTTCCATTACTGTTACAGTTATTGTTTCCACTTGCGTTTATCTCCCTATTTGCATTACTATTCTCATGTACACCACCATGTCCATTACCCTTTGCGTTGTCATTTGCTCTTACGTTTCCTTTTGCGTTTCTATTTCCTTTGCTGTTATTGTTGCTGTTACCATTACCATTTGCGTTTACAATTGCGGTACTGTGCCTGTGCGTGTTTTGGTTTGAATTTCCATATGTGCTTCTGTTCCTGTTTCTGTTTCCTTTGGCATTATTCTTCATGTTAACTTTACCATTTGCATTTACAATTGTGGTACCGTGCCTGTGCGCATTACGGTTTGTGTTTACATGTGTGCTTGTGTTTGTGTTTCTGTTCCCTTTCACATTCTTTTTGCTGTGACACTTAATATTTCCATTTAAAATTCTGCTTCCATCACTATTCGCATTACCAGTTGCATTTTTGTACGTGCTTCAATGTCCATTTGTGTCACTGTTCGCTTCAGCTCACTTTGCATGTGCGTTTCTATTAACATTTCTGTTATCATTTATGTTTGCGTCACCATGTCAGTGTCAGTGGCTCAGTAGGTAGCACTCGCCTCTGAGGCCGGGAGATCAGAGGGCTGTGGGTTCAGTTCCCACATCTGGCACTTGGGTTAATATCCCAGTACTGACACTGTAGTGCAGCATGAGAGGGGTGCTGCTCTTCTGAGGTGCCGTCTTTCGGATGAGACATTAAACTGAGGTCCCATCTGCCTGGATTGGTGGTAGTTCAGGTGGATGTTAAAGATCCCATGGCACTTATCGAAAAGAGTAGGGGAATTTCCCCAGTGTCCTGGCCAAATTTACCTCATTCACTAAAAATACCACCAACAGCTTAATCTGGTTCAAGGTCAGTTGGCATTCATTTGTATCCCCTTCTCCTGGGTCATGCCTGAAAATAGGCAGGATTTGTCTTGTGCACTTACCCGGTTAACAAAAAACTGAAAAAAAAAAAAAATGTGCGCCACTGTGGGCGCTTCTGTTTGCATTACTGTTCCTGTTACTATGCAACAAAACATCAAGTGGCGGGGGCCCTGCGCTCCCACCGCTGCATTACATTCACTATTTCTCATCATCATTCTCAAAAGAAGGTAAATTAGAGGTAAAACTTTCATGCCAGTTAGGGTTGTTAGTTAGGGTTATACAGTGAGAAATACAGTTAGTTGAAAGCTCCCCTTGGGCCCTCCAGCCCACCCCAGCCAACATCGGGTGCAGCATGCTGGGGTCATCGGTCCTAACTCTCACCCCATTCTCCTATTCCTCAGCTTTTACATGTGATGGGTGAGAGTTAGGCTCTATGACCTCAACGCTCACCCCAATGCCTATGGGGAGGTGGGCTGAGGGGTCCGAAGGGGCTTCAACCCTAACACCAAATTTCCTCACTTTTGTCATTGTGGAACAACCCTAACTGATGCATTAACAGAGTTTTTTTACATATATATATATATATATATATATATATATATATATATATATATATATATACATACATATATACAATACAACCTTTGTTTTTGTCTTTTTGGTAGTGTGTACATGCACCTCTATGCACTGTGCTAGGTTATTAGAATATGACAGATGTATTCCTCTGCCCTCTTGGGGTAGTGATGGCAGAACCTTTGGTATAAAGGAAATGACACACCTGGGGTGGGTGGGGTGTGGGGCAGGGTGTGTGGCACCAAGCCTGTGACCTAAAAAGCAATCAACTATACCTTTGACCCACCACCCCAGTGAGTGCTACCCTTCCTTTCATTAAGACAACCAGAACAACAATTTAACAGACCACTTCACTAACACCAGACACTCCACTGATCCCAGGAATTTAAATTAAATAAATCCTTAAGAATTGTATCCCAGGTTTTAGGTTTTCCTGGAAAGCAGATTCCCTCAGATATTTAGGAATTGAATTGGCGACAAACCATCAACATCTTCAACAGTTAAATGTGGATTCTCTCATAAATACTATCACTCAAGATCTAAATCGATGGTCCCACCTTCCGATATCCCTGTGGGGAAAAATAAATTTAATTAAGATGAACATTTTCCTTGGCTTTTCTACCCTCTTACTTTACTGAATATCTGGTTACCTCTCGCTTGGTTTAGGAAAGTTCATGGTCTTATTACAGAATTCATCTGGTCTGGGAAATGACCAAGAATAGCTTGTCATAAACTAGCTTCTCCAAAAGTCTGGGGAGGCCTTCGCCTCCCACATCTCGATTTGTATTACTGGGCCAGTCATGCAAATAAATATCTCCAGTGGCTCTCTGATGGGAACCTAAAAGATCCCTCAACTTATATCCCAATTTGGTTCAAAATTGAAATTGCACAAATAAGGGTGCTTGGTCTTTCCCCATGTAATCTCTTATATGCAAAATTAAAATCCCTTCCCTCAACTATCAAAACTTCCCAGATAGCCATTTCTCTTGGGGTACATTCACAGTTCTGTTCCTTTTATAAATATGACCATATTCTGGATCTATCCCAAACAACCTATATTCCTTGTCACTTTGCTGCTGTTATGTAACTGTACTATGTATTATGTTTCTGTACCTTGTACTATGTATCATGATGTTTTTAAAGTTTGTCTCTGTACTCTCCCAGGTCGTGGCTGAAAATAGTCTTTCTGGCTAGTGCACCTACCAGGTAAACAAAAACTACATAAAAAAAATAAAATAAAATATGTAATAACACTAACTTTAAGATAGACAACATTATGATCCTCTCTAGTTGGTTACCTAACCTGAGTGATGGTACAATATCTCACTTTGTTATAGAAGACTGGACTTGGCTTTCCTCTGTAGAACTTATGGCTAAATTTAATATCACAAATTCCATGATTTTCAATGTGTTTCAAGTGAGACATCTCCTCTTGAAAGTTACAGGTAAGACCCTACCACAGCCAACAAAGGTCTTCACCTATAGAGAGTTGGGTTCTGTAGTAGGATCCCCACATGCAGTGTCCAAGTTATATACATATTTATATGACTGGTTACATCCAGATAGTTTTGGTCCCACTGTTTTCTGGTTGTCCTATTTTCCAGACTTGGCTATAAACTGGTCAACTTTATGGCATGGCTGTCACAATTTTATACTCCTAGATAGGTTATGGTTAATACAATTTAACATCCTGCATAATTTATATTATTCTCCATAAAAACTAGCCAAATTTGGTATATTGTCATCTCCCCTTTGTACAAGGTGTACACTAGAGAAAGGTTCCTTACTTCACATTTTCTGGTCAAGCCATAAAGTTGCCCCTTTGTGGTCTCTAATTCAACAGAAGGTGGATCCTTTATTGGGTTTGAATGACTTGTTTACAGCAGAGATCTGCCTTCTAGATGATTTCTCTGGTGTTTCAGTGCTTAATCGTAAATATTATATGGCATTAATCTCAACGTCAGTTAAGAAACTAGTGCTGAAACATTGGAAAGATCAGGATGACATCACGTATACAGAATGGTTAAATGAACTGCTATTGAATCTCAGAACAGAGAAGATGATAGCTACTTTCCACAACAGATCAAAGAGATTTGCCAAGATATGGGACCCCTTTTACCCTCTTTACCTTCTATAATGCTGAGAATGGGGCTATAATAGACATGTCATATTAGCCCACTTTGTGCCAGGAGGGTGGGGTGGGTGGACAGGGAGGGCTAGGGAAGGAGGGGGAGATACTGTAGGTACCATTACTAGTAAGTTGCTGGAGATTATTTCAAATGTATGTATGTTATGGAACCTTTCTCTGTATGAAAAACCTTTATAAACTTTGAATTGAAAAAAAAAAAAAATCAATCCTCAGCCACCAGTACAACCTAAATGCTTGTTGCAAATTGTCAGTTAAAATCCCAGCTCACTACACCAGCCAGCTGCTCACAGGAAAAAACAATTTCAGTAGTATTTCAATCCCTCTGGATATAAAAAAAAGCAAATGGGTACCCAGTACTTCTAGATTCAAACAAGCAAAAATATAAGTGAAAATATAAAAGTATGGCAATCCTTCTTCACAGGTCCCAAGCAATATTGTGTCTTTTTACAGGCTCTTAGTTCCCAAATAAGAGTATGTTTTCTTCCCAGCAGTTTAGCAAACTTCAACAGCCTTTACCTTACAAAAGTTAGGGTCTATCTCTGGACTGGCTCTCCCTCTCATCACAAAATGCATGCTTCCAGATTGAAGCACTAAATCTGATCCAGTTGATCAATGAGCCAACTCTCCTCAGCCATCACTCCCAGTCCCATACCCTGCTTGACTGGGTACTATCAACCCACCCTCACTGCATCAGCTCTGCAGGTGTACTGCCTGATGTGCTCAGTGATCACTGCCCCACCTTTTGTGTCAGAAAGATACAAACTCCTCCTAACCCCACCAAATATATCCAGTACCGACCCCTCAAAATGCTTGACTCAAATGTAGCCCAGGAACCATGTGCCAGTAGGCTACTACCCCTGCCTGTTGGCCCTCTAACAGGTTAAAGGGCCTGGGTTCTGCTATGGTGGTGTTCAGGGGTCCTATCCCAAAGATAATAAAAATAGTGTGGTGCCTCCACCCAGAGAGAGAATTTGAAGTTGGTCAGTTGACTGACTGGCACAGCCCTCTGGGATGCTGCAGTTACCCACCTCCCCTACCAACCACCCCACACACTGGATACCCAACAATTCAGTACTACCATAAACCATGAACAATAATGCTTGGACAGACTCAGAGAATTCTTGCACACACAATTTCAAATAGTAAACCACAGCTTTATTTGGGGGAAAGGACTAGGGAAGGGGTACCAGGACAAAGGATGGCTATGGAATAAGAAAAACTGGTTGGTGAAAATAGGCAACAATGGAAACTTGTGGGCCCACAGGCCAAGCCTTCCCCCACTGGTACCAGTGTTCCCAAAAAGGTCTCTAGGGGTACCCACTAGGTGCAGGCCTGGTTGGTGCTGCAGGTTGGCTGGCTGTTGTGGCCCTGAAAATATTTTAGAAGGACTTGATGAATGAAAACAAGACAATTTCCCTTTTCCCTCCTAGGAACCAGGTCCTGGTACTCACGGTTTGTCATTCTCAGCACTGGGGAAACAGAGCTCCTGTTTTGATGCAGCACAACAGACACAGGCCAGCAAGGATCCCTCTGACTGGACAGAACTTGCTTGAGCATCTTGCAGCTGGTCACCTTAATTGTAGTTCTGGCCGCTTGTCACCTTCAGCTGCTTCTGGCCCATTGCAGAGCACTGTGGCAGGACAACGCCAGCCTCAGAAGGCCCAGACCTGGGAGTGGCTCTGCAGCCCAGCTCCCCTGATGAGTTGCAGGTGCCCTAACATCCCAGCAAGCACCGGTGACCTCCTGAGACAAGGAGTCCCATTTGGTAGGGGTTAGCAAGTTCCTTCCCTGGCTCTGGGTGAGGACCCCTTAGTGGTGGGGGTTCTCCTGCAGTCCCTGCACTGAGTTCTCAGCAAAGAAAAATTTGCATGTAGTCACTCCAATAAAGTCCAGTGCCAGTCAGTGTGGGTGCTAGCCTCTGTTTTGATGAGTGCAAGTGCAATCCAGCAGGGGGAAGTTAGCAACAACAACACACCAGTCCACACTTTCCAGTGTCCACAACCTTTTCTTCAGCTACAGCTAGGCCTCAGCTCTTAGCCACTTTAATCAGTTCACACAGGACACACACAGCTTCAGCTAGCACCCCAATGACCAGAGATGCTCTGCCTCTTCAACGTTTCTTTTACAGCCCCACACAAGCAGTCTTCTCAGCAATTCCGAATTTCCAGTGTAGGGTTTCTGCAGCATTCAGTCTCTCCCATGAATAGCAAGCAATTTTTCCATATCTAGGGAATCAGCATCACAGTGCAGCCTCTTTCTCTCTTTCCCCTTCTCACTCTGTTTCTGCAACACAGCAATTTCCAACTCCAACAATCTCCAGTTCTGCAATATGGCAATCTCCACATAGGGCCTGGGAAGCCCCTGACGTCCAAAGTCCACTCTCACAGGGTACTCCTGACTCATACACAGCCCTAGAACAGGCTGAAGAAATTCCAGAAAGTCCACACTGTTTCAGCCAAAAACCCAAAATTCTGATTGTCTGATGAACCTATCAATAATGGATAAGCATAGTGGTCAACATTTCCTGCTCATTTATTGGGGCATGACAGGCACCTGAATTAGTCCCCTTCTTTTCTCAGGAGTCCCTCTGTCCAAGTTTTGGGCACCCAGATCTCTGATTGGCTGCAATAATGGGGTCAAGTGTCACAAACATGTCAGCTCCCATTCAGTTCATTGGAGTCCATACAGTTTCCCCAACCTTATATGACAAGTGCAGCCCAACACATTACTTTATTTAGCCAAACCCCACACTGTATTGTAGCCCCTTTTGTGTGCCCTCTCAAATGAGGCCAGGCTTGTTTCAGTACCCCCAGTAGTTTCTCTGTCGCTGCCACCGAAATATTGTCCCCCCAGGTAGCAGGTGGCATCTAATTAATATGCATGAGGGCTCATGACTTATTCATGAGCCATCACTGTGCTCAAGTTCCAACTTTTTTCTATTCCCCCTCTGTGACTTTTCACCGCCTCTCTCATGGTCATTGGTCACCTTTTATTACACCAGGGGTACCGGGACTGAGACACACTCCTCCATTAGACCACATGTTAGCAGTCAGAAACATCAAAGGTGCTCACTATGCGCATGCACGAGTGCTGGCAGCACTGGGGAAATGCCGGCAGCTTGCTATTTGTTTTTAAGCCCAACCAGGCCTAAAATTAAATGCGGGGCTGTTCTGGGGACTGTGGGAGTGACAGGGAAACCAGCCGGCAAGTGGGAAGAAGATGGCGTGGAACCAGCTGGCACAGGAAAACTGGGACAAAGGGGAGAAACATGGGGCAATGAAGGTAAGCCCCAAAGGGGGTTACACTCTCCCCCTTAAATGCTTGGCTTCCATGTCAAGCCTAAGAGTAAAGTGCTATAACAGCAATCAAGTAAGCTGTAGCAATAACACACTTTAACATGTCTAACTATACACCTGGCTCCTATTGTAATATCAACCATTTAAGAACAGGAAAACATAAATATACAATTCAGTAAAGACTTTCTCTTTTAATTAACCCACTGGCCACAGAAGATGTTGCACCCACATGTTTAACCTTTAAAACCATAGGAACGTTAGTACCTCATACTATACTTGTACCACTATTTCCCTTTGTACTCTTTCACCTCCTTCTTTTCCTTTTGGTCACCTTCCCTTTGGGCCTGGGGGGGTCTAGCACTAACAGGGCACATGAACACCCTTTCTAAGTACCTGGGTGTGATATATATACCCCCTTGTGTACTACAAATAAGGGCAGATCAGTGGGCACCCATGGTGCATCCTAACTCAACTTCAGTAGGGCTCATACAGACTTCCCTGATCTTCTGGGGATTTCTTGCACTTCAGGTCTGGTGGCTACCTCCCGTTCAGAGGCAGAGTCTATGTCACTTTCCCCTTGGCCTACACCTTCTTCTTCAGCTGGGGCAGGGTGAGGCAGCTTTTCCTCTCCTATGCCACTCTATCCAGGAGTGTTGTCTTGCAGCCACTCAGAGCACCCAGTCAAACTAGTATTCAAGTTCGATGTGGGGTCTCCAAAAGTCATTTCTTCGGGGGAACTGCCCTGGAACCACTCAAGTGGCTCAGCTGAACTAATATTCAAATCCAAAGTGGTACCTTCAAGGGGTAGAAGGAGCAGCCTCCACTCCATCACCCTGCTCCCCAAGCAAAGCCATGTCCACCTCTCCATGTCTGTCAACTCCAGGGACCTCCGTGTCACTTGTACTGAGCCCTTCTATCACAGGACCAGTCTCTAACATCAGGGGCAGTCCCTAGTTCAGGGGTAGGTTAAAAAACACACAGGCATATCCTCAGCCTCTCTGTCTGACTCATCAGCTGAATCTTCCTTGAGTAGCTTCTGTGACTGGGCAGGTCCAGCCCCTGTAGCATTTCCATCTTTCTGCTGCTGTCATCTGCATGCAGCAGCTTGAGTGTTTGGAAGTGCTGTTGGCTCTATCAAATTAGTCTCTGATCCAAATATGTTATCTCCGGTGGGAAGGAGGTGGTTCCTGTGGATCACTTTGCACCCTCTGGTTTCTCCCTCTGGTTGAACCCTGTATACAGGCAGCCCTTCCAGTTTCTCAACTACCACATATGGCGTGCTTCCCCACTGGTCAGCAGTTTTATTTTTACCATGTAGGCCCAGACTCCTGAGTAACACTCGGTAACAGGGCTCCAATTCTTTCACCAGTACTTTTTTATCATACCTCTCTTTATTGTCCTGATTCCACTTGGTGGCTCTCTTTGAGGCTACTTGATAGGCATCATTCAACTGATGTTTCAGATTTCTCACATTTTGCAAAAATTCATTCTGTTTGATGCCATCTGCTGACACTCTGAAACACAGGTCCACAGGGAGGTGGGCCTCCCTCCCAAACATCAGATGATAAGGACAGAAACCCTGTGGCATCATTTTTTGTGCAACTGTATGCATGGACCAAAATGCTTGCTCATTGGCTCCAGATACGCTTGTCTCTTGTATCCAGGGTGCCCAGCATGTCCAATAGAGTGCTGTTGAATATCTCATGCTGGGAGTCACCCTGGGAGTGGTAAGGCATGGTTTGGGACTTTCTGATACCTCATAAGGACAGGAGCTTTTTTATCAACTGTCTCTCAAAATCACATCCCTGGTCCAAAAGGATTCTTTGAGGTGCTCCGTAGTGGACAAAAAACTTATTGACCAACACTTTGGTCACCGTGGAGGCCCTCTGGACCTTAGTGGGGTAAGCTTGAGTGTACCGGGTGAAATAATCAGTAACCACCAATATGTTGGTGATATTCCTGGAGTCTGGTTCCAGTGTGAGAAAATCAATGCACACTAATTCCATCAGGGCACTGGTACTGATGTTAACTAATGGGGCAGCTTTTGGGGGAAGTGCTTTCCTCTGGATACACCGATGACAGTTCTTGCAATAATATTCTACATCAGCTCCCATCTTTGGCCAATAGAATCTGCTCTTTACCAATTCCAGGGTGGATTCACTGCCCAGGTGGCCCATATCATCATGTAGGGCTTTCATCACCAGGCCTTGAAAACAATTAGGCAATACCAACTGCACACAGGGCATCCCCTGCTGGTCCTGAGTCACTCGGTAGAGCAAACCTTTCTTTAGCTGCCACTTTGGCCATTCTCGCAGTAATAACCTGACATGTGGATTATTAGCTTTTACTTGAGCCGGATCTTCTTTTCTCTGAAGCGCTTGAATTATCTCCCCCATAACAGAGTTGTCCTGCTGTTCTTTTTGTAAGTCCTGAGTAGTTAGCTGTGGAAAAGACCTCATGTCCAGGGCGGTCAAATGGCAGTAAGCTATAGGAAGGCAACTCCCAGAAGTTCTCAAACAGTTCTCCAAATGAGGGGCATCTTCAAGAGAAGGGGACTTGTCACCATCACATTTCTTACACAACACTTTTACCACTTGTTCAGGTATCTTGACCCAGCTGGAATACTCAGCCTCCTGAGTTAAAATGCGTTGGGACAAGGCATAGTCATCTATATTCTTCAGCCCAGGCTGGTGCTTTACGCAGTAGTCATAGGTTGACAGGGCCAACAAACACCGGTGGCTGGCTGCATCTAGTTTGGCTGTGATCTGTACATAAGTAAGAGGGTTGTTGTTGGTCTTCACAGTAATCTTCACCCCATACAATTAATCATGAAACTGGTCCACAGTAGCCCACTTCAACGCTAACAATTCCAGCTTGTGGATGGGATACTTTCTTTCCAAAGGGTTGAGACTCCAGCTTGCATATGCCACTGGGTGCAGACACACTGGATATTATTGACACAGTACTACCCCATGGCCACTGAAACTTGCATCTGTATATAGGATATAGGGCTCCTGTGGGTCAGCATAGGCAAGCACCCTTGCATGAATGAGGTAGTATAGAATGTCCTCAAAAGCTCTATCACATTCCTTGAACCACTGAGAGACAAAAGGTTCAGATGGATGAAAATATTTAGATTGTTCAGCTGGGCCTCCTGGAGGAGGGGTCTTCTTGCTCTTATTTGTTGAAAGATACCCCTACAGCAAGTTCAATAGAGGCCTGACTACTCTGGTGTAGTCTCTCACGAATCTCCGGTAACAACCAGAAAAAACAAGCAGCCATTGTAGTTCTTCCAGGTTCCTGGTTCCTGATTTCTTTGACTGGGTAACCAAAGTGGTGGACCAAGGGGGAGCAGCTGATATCACCTACCTTGACTTCAGCAAAGCTTTCAATACTGTTCCACATAGAAGATTGATTAATAAGCTGGGTAGGCTCGGGGTGGGTCGGAAGTTGGTCAACTGGGTAGCAAACTGGTTGACAGGCAGAAAACAGAGAGTGGTGGTAAACGGTATACAGTCAGAAGAGATACAAGTCACAAGTGGGGTACCTCAAGGTTCAGTCCTGGGGCCAGTTCTCTTCAATATCTTCATTAGTGACATTGCAGATGGACTGGAGGGTAAGGTTTGTCTGTTTGCAGATGACACCAAGATCTGCAACAGAGTAGATGATCCAGATGGGGTGAGCAGAATGAGAAGAGATCTGGATAAACTAGCAAAATGGTCAAAAGAGTGGCAACTGGAGTTTAATGCAAAGAAGTGCAAGATCATACACATAGGGAAGAGAAACCCTGAAACCACCTATGGGCTGGGAGGGGAGTTGCTGGCAATCACAAGGGAAGAAAGAGACTTGGGCATCATCATCACCGATTACCTGAAATCATCCAAGCAGACCACTAAAGCAGTAGGTAAGGCTAGGGGGATGTTGGGGTGTATTAGTAGGGGTATCACAATTGAGAAGGGGGCGGTAATCCCTCTTTACAAGACATTGGTTGGGCCCCATCTGAAGTACTGCGTGCAGTACTGAAGGCCACACCTTCACAAGGACATTAACCAAACTGAGGCAGTCCAGAGAAGGTTAACCAAAATGGCGCAGGGATTGCATCAGAAAACATATAAGGACAGATTAAAGGAGCTCAATATGTATACCCTAGACTAGAGCAAAAGAGGGTGAGAGGTGATATGATCGAAACATTCTAACACCTTAAGGGCATTAACAAGGAGTAAGTCTAACATGTTTAATATAAGAAAAATAGCAGGACAAGAGAGCACAGCATGAGATTAGAGGGAGGCCGTGTAAGGGATAATGTGAGGAAGTTCTTTTTTACAGAAAGAGTGGTGGATGCATGGAATGGCCTGCCTCAGGAGGTGGTGGATATGAATACAGTGCAGGGCTTCAAACAGGCATGGGATAGGCATAAAGGAGCAATACAGATGAGTATGAATAGTTAGGCCATTGACAGAGCAAAGGCCAATGGCACATTCATAAGGTAGAAAAAGAAATGTGCAGACTGGATGGGCCTTGCGGTCCTTATCTGCCGTCAGCTTCTATGTTTCTATGTTTCTGGGTTTTGGCCAGGTGGTGAGGGCCTCCACTTTACTAGGGTCGGTCTGAATGCCCTTGGCAGAGACGATGTGTCCCACATATTTGACCGAGGCCTAAAAGAATTGGTCCTTATCAACAAAAAGCGTCAGGCCAAATTCTTCCAGCTGGTCTAATTCCTTGAGTAGCTGTGGCTCATGCTCTTCCAGCATCTTTCCAAACATGATAATGTTGTCGAAGTAAACCAAAAACTCCAGCAGGTTCATATCCCCCTTAGACCTTTCCATAAGGTTCTGAAACGTGTTGGGGTGCCCAAAATGCCCTGAGGCATTCTCAGAAATTCATAAAATCCTAGGGGGCATATAAAAGCTGTCTATTCCTGATCCTGTGGGCCATGGGAATTTGATAATACCCACTTCTTAGGTCCAAAACTGAAAACCATGGGCTGCCATTCAAGCAGTCTAGAGCATCTTGTATTCATGTCATTGTGTATTGATCTGGCACAGAGTGCTTGTTCAAGGTGTGGGAGTCCATGCACATCCTAATAGTCCCACTCTTTTTCCTCACCACCACCATAGGCGATGCATATGGACTTTTGGATTCCTGGATGATGCCTGCAGCCAGCATCTCCTGAAGGTGCCTACTTACATCATCTAAATCAGCAGGGTTAAGATATCTAGATCTCTCTTTGAAAGAGCCCTCATCTGTGAGCTTTATGTGATGCTGCTGTCCTGTAACTCAGCCAACATCCCACTCATGCAAGGAAATGGGTGTTTACTCACCTGGTAAAGGTGATTGTGTTGGTTGGCATCCATGGCACTCCAGACATTACCTCATGGGTTACAGCCCACCTGATAGGCTAATGATGCACATGACCCAGATCAGATTTCCAGTATATCCAGGTCCCAGGAACCCCTGCTCTCCAGTTTGAATTTTCCATAGCTGAAAGGAAGGGTGTTAGTACGGAAACAATACACACAATAGAGACTAGAAGGATGAGGTCTGCTACGACATGGTGACAATAACAATGGCCAGAGGCCTAAGTTTATTCCTATTATGTACACACTACCTCAAACCGTGGTTCGACTGATTGTTAGCATAGAAATTGAACCTGACGGGCTGTGTAAGGACCTCCTGATTCTACTGGTTGGACGCCCATCATTCCCGAGGGCGGGAGTTTGAGTGCGTGGATGCCAACTAACACAATCACCTTACCAGGTGAGTAAACACCCATTGTGATTGGTTGGCATCCCATGGCACTCCAGACATTACCTCATGGGAGATAAGAAGCAGTTTAGACTTCCGGGAGGGATTCGGAAGGATCGGGGGGTCCGGGAGATGGGTCCGCTGCCAGGACATGGGCTGCAAAGGCTGGTCTGAAGTCCTGGAGTTGTTCCAGTCTGTAGTGCCTGGCGAAGGTATGTAAGGAGCTCCAGGTAGCTGCCCTGCAGATGTCCTCAGATGACACTGATGCTCTCTCTGCCCAGGAGGTGGATACCGCTCTGGTGGAGTGAGCCCTAATTCCCTGGGGTGGTGTCAATCGATTCGCCGTGTAAGCGTGGCGAACGACCCTTCTGATCCACCCTGCGATGGTTGTTTTGGATGCTGCGAGCCCCTGTTTTTGGCCTTTCGCGACGATGAAGAGTCTCTCCATCTTACGGATGGCCTGAGTTCTGGTCAGGTAGATAGAAAGGGCCGAACCCACGTCTAGTGGGTCGGGAGCGCCGCATTCGGCCGGAGGGGCTGCGCGAGGCAGGGTGGGAAGATCTATGGGTTGTTCTCTGTGGAACCTCGTCGGAACCTTCGGCTGGAAAGCCGGTACCGTCCGGAGCCTTACCCCTTTGGGGGTGAAGATGGTGTAGGGTGGAGCGCAAGACAGGGCGCCGAGCTCGCCTATCCGTCTGGCCGAACAGATGGCCACCAGGAAGGCAGTCTTCAGTCCTGCCCAGAACAGATCTGAGTCTGCGAGTGGTTCATACGGTGCCGTTCTTAGGGAGTCCAAGACTAGTGGTAGGTCCCATGGTGCAACGTTAGGTCTGGTCCTGGGCCGCATGAGGTCTACCGCCCGCAAGAAGCGGATGGCATCTGGATGGGCCCCGGGCGGGTGCCCTTCGACTAGGCCTCTGGCCGCTCCGATGGCCGCTAGTTGCACCCTTTAGGGAGGAAGGTGTCAGTTCCTTATCCACCCCCTGCTGCAGGAACAGCAAGATAGTGGGGAGGTTTGCCTGTTCCGGTACTGAGCCTCGTTGGCGGCACCACTGTGTGAAGACGGCCCATTGTCTCTCGTAGGTGGAAGTAGTGGAGGCTCGTCGAGATCGTAGGAGTGTGCCTATGACCGACTCGTGATACCCGGTAGCGGTTAGTCATTCCCTCTCAGAAGCCAGGCCGTGAGCTTTAGGGTTCGGGACGGGGATGCATACGGGCCCTCGTCAGCATGTCCGACGGGATGGGATCCGGAGGCTGGCTCGGACATTTCTGTGATTGCCGAACCAAGCTCTGCGGGCCAGTACGGGGCCACCAAGATGATGGAGGTCCTGGATGTTCGGATTTTTTCAGAACCTGTGGATGAGAGGAATCAGGGGAAACATACGCATAGCCCCGAGACCATACCTCAGAGGCTCCGTGCTTTGGGAGAGCGCGGTCTGAACCGGGAGAAATAGTGGTCCACCTGAACATTGTCTCTTGATGCCATTAGGTCCATTGACACTGGGCCCCATGCCTCCTGGATCACCTGGAACAGATCCGGGTGCAGGCACCATTCTCCGGGGTGGATCTGCTGTCAGCTGAGCCAATCCGCCCTTACGTTCAGTTTTCCCGCTAGGTGTACTGCCCCCAGGTGTGATAGGTGCATTTGTGCCCAGTTCATCACCTTTGCGGTCTCTCGTGACATGGTTCTGCTCCTGGTACCCCCCTGCTTTGCGATGTAAGCCACTGTCACGCGGTTGTCGGACTTGATTAGGACTGACTTTCCTTGGATGATGTGTCGGAATGCCCTCAGGGCGTGGAACACCGCTCTCATTTCCAGGACATTGATTGAAAGCTGTGACTCCGCCGGGGACCAGGGGCTCTGTGCTGATTCGTTCCCCAGACAGGCTCTCCAGCCAGATAGACTCGCGTCCATCTCGATGGGGATCGGGTGCGGTGCCTCCAGGGGAACCCCCCTTGTCAGATTCCCCGGGGTGACCTACCAGTTCAGAGATGATCTTACTTCTGCGGGTAACCGGACCACGCAGCGCAGGTTGCACTCGTTGGGTGCTCCGCGTGCCAGAATGTAGTTTTGGAGTGGACGCATGTGCCACCTGGCCCAGGGGATGAGGTCGATGCAGGAGGACATGCATCTCAGGAGTCTCGCCACCTTCTCCACCGTGGTGTGTGGATGTGACCTTAACTGTGCGGCCAGGCTGCGGAGGCTGTGGATCCATGCCGGTGCCAGCTTCGCCCAACCCTCTGATGAGTTGATGATAGCTCCGAGGTGTTCGATCTGTTGGGTCAGGCGGAGATGGCTCTTCTCGCTGTTCACCACCCAGCTGTGGTCCTTGAGTGCTCGCAAAGCGAGCTCTGTGTGAGCATGCACCTGACCCTCGGATCAAGCGTGTATGAGCCAGTCGTCTAGATACGGCACTATGTCTAGCCCCTGCTCCCTGAGTCTGGCTACCAGGGTGATGGATACCTTGGTGAAGACTCTGGGGGCTGATGACAGGCCGAACGGGAGCGCCCGGTATTGAAAGTGGTGTCCCAGGATGTGAAAACGGAGGAATCTTCTGTGACTCTTGGACGATGGGGATGTGTAGGTAGGCGCCCTTGAGATCGATGGATGTCAGGAAGTCGCCTACCCTGATGCCCTGGAGGGTGGATCGAACAGTCTCCATTTTGAACCGACGTGTGATCACGTAACGGTTCAGGCGCTTGAGGTCCAGGATGGGCCTTAGCTCCCCCTACTTCTTGGGAACCAGGAAGAAGATGGAGTACATGCCTTCCCCCTGCTCCTGGACCGGAACGGGTTGAATGGCCCTGTTCTGGATGAGATCTGCCAGAATACCCTGTACCTGGTGAGGTGAGGCTCTTCGTCTGGAGACCAGGGATGAGACGAAGCGAGGGGGGACCGAAGGATGGTACAACTCTATGGTGTACCCCTTCGAGACCACATCCCAGACCCACCTGTCCGACGTGGTAGACGCCCAGCAGTGAGCGAATAGGGTTAGCCGTTGTCCGACGGGGGGGTACGGGATTCGTTGGGGGGGGCTCGGTGAGTCAGAGTCACTGTTTTCCTCTGAATCCCCTTCCTCGACCTCCGGACTTTTGTCCCAGGGTCGGAAAGGGGAAGACTTGTAGCTGCTGAAGGCGTGCGTGCGTGGGTAGGATGGTGATGCTCTACCCGGAAAGGAGTGGTTCTGGGGGTAGGAATCCCTACGAGTTTGGGTCTTGGGCCCAGGATGAAACCTCCGCCTAGCGGAAGGTAGGTGTGAGGGTCTTGACCAGTTTCTTAGGAGGTCCCTACCTCTTCTTTCTGTTTTAAGTAATTCTGGAGACCCTCCCCGAAAACATGAGTCCCCTTAAGGGGTAAGTTCTGCAAAAGAGTCTTGGATTCTGAATCGGCGTCCCAGAGCTTGAGCCATAGAGCTCTGCGGGCCCGATGTGTGATTGCGGCCGCTCTGGCCTGGAGGCGTAGGGAGTCCACTGCCATGTCTGCCAGGTATTTGGCTGCATCGAGGGTGCAGTCTAAAAGTTCAGCCTCCCTGGACTTTGGACTCGCCTGTTCCTGAAGTTCCTCCAGCCAGCGTATCTGGGCGCGAGAGGTATAGATGGCTGCCGTCATCGCCTTGGCCATGGTGCCCTCAATTCCGAAGGTCCTCTTTAACATGTCCTCGATTCTTTTGTCTGTGGGGTCCTTGAGGGCAATGGTGCCACATGGTAGCACCGTCTTCTTACTCAAGGCCGCCACCTGTGGATCGATAGAGGGCGCCTTGCACCAGGCATCTGATTTGTCGCCTTGGACTGGATACATTTTGTGTAAGTTCCTTCGGTTTGGCATTCTGCCCGGGTCTGTGGATTGCCATTCTGTGTGGATCAGTTCCTCAATGGCCGGGCAGACTGGAAAGGTCTCTGGTGTGGTGGTCCTTAGCTGGATCATTGGGTCCAGCTTCGATTCCGTCTTCTCCACTTCTTGTTCGTCTGTGGATAGGCCCATGGTGGCCTTGATGGCCTTCATAAGGCCGGGGATTGTGTCGAACGCGCACAGTTTTGATGTCAGCGAGAGAGCTGCCTGCTGGTTGGTGTCCTCCATGTCGGACTCCACGCCATGCTCCTCCTCCTCGTCCTCGAATTCCTCCTCTTTGTCCCTATCTTCCGGATTGCCATCAATGGGAATGCTGGGAAGAGGGTCCTCTGGGGCTGGTGGGTCCTCTGGAAGGTCTCTCAGGTGGATGAGCTCTGTGCTGGGCGGCCGAGGTCTGTTTTGGTTAAGCGCCTCCAGCTTCTCCATGATCTTCAGCATGAAGTTCTGCTGACTCTCCATCATGGTGACCGCCGCTTGTTGGTTCTGTATCAATAGGGAGCCCGGATCCACCCAGGTTGAAGTGCTGAGGCCTGGGAGGGAAGGAGTCGTGGTTCTATCCATCAAAGACAGGTCATCGTCCAAGAGGCAGGCTGCGCAGAGAGGGCCTGGGGTTTGAGGGAGGAGGGAGGCGTTGCACACGGTACATTTCTTCACTTTGACCATCTGAAAGATAAAGAGAAGGTCTGAGCGAGGAAAGAGACTTCGTAAGCTGTCCCCTAGGCCCCCGTGAAAGAGGGGGAGACTCCCTGTTCTGGTATCCTTACCTGACTATCCCCTCTCAGATGGTCGTTAGCCCATGTAGACCTGGGTCCACTGTGGGAGGGGACCACGGCCACCGAGGGAGGGGATAGTTCCTCTAGAGCCTGCCAGGGTCGCTATGTGAGGTACCCTAGCATGGACTCTGCGGTGTCCTCCTGGGGTCGCTATGTGAGGGACCCGAGTGGACTGGGTTTTTTTTTTTTCTTAGTGCCCCTAATGCCTACAGAAGTGGGCACTGTGGAACAGCCCCAGCTCCTGTGGTGTGGGCCCCTGTCCTGGAGCCCGCCTGTACCAGCGGCGCACTGGTCAGTCTCCGTGGAGACTATCAAAATTGCCATGCCAACCCAAAGGCTGACATAACGAGGTATTGGGTCAAGTTTTCAATTAACAAAGCACACCTCAGATAAACTTCATTGGCTACAATACTGACACTGCGCAAGCTGGAGAGATGGGGAGCTCCCTTATGGGGCAGGGCGTCGCCCCGCGATGTGGTCCCAGGCTGCATGGTTGGGCTCCGAGACGGCATGGAAGGAAGTGGGAAGGCCAACGCCGCTGCTCCTCTGAGCGGCTCCGGGGAAGGGAAGCTGTGCCCTAAGCTGTTCCCTAAGCCCCCGTGGCAAGACGTAGGGTCGCTAGGCCTCCGAGGTCCCTGGAGGCCAAGTCTGGCAGGCCGTAGGCCGAAAGGAGGAGGAGGAGGGTGTGGTGCGCATCCGTGTGCTCCTCCTAGTCGAGGGGCGGACGCGCCCGCAGAGAGGAGGCCCGACGGTGCTCGGGGATGGAACTGCGCCTCCGATTGGGCATGCGAGGGGATTCCAGGTCCTACGACCGAGCAGCCACAGAGGCACGACCCAGAGCACGCGACTGCTTGGGCGCTGGGAGTCTCACCACACTGGAAGGCCTCAGAGGGAGGGGGTGGTGGCTTGGGATAACCATGAGTCACGGGAGAAGAGGCGACCATGGTATTAGGCCTGCGTGCCTCGTGGAGGGTTAAACCGCAGAATCCTAGGGGAGAAGAGAAACCATGCGAAGTTTTACAGGGAGGTTAGAGTAACCGCGGAGTCATGGGGAAGAGGCACTCTAGTTTTGTGGCCACGAGCGTGGCTTGTTTTACCGTGAGTCGCTGGGAGAAGAGGCGACTCATGGTTTGCTTGAATCACCGTGGAGTCGCGGGCAGAAGAGGCGACTCACGTTTGTAGGCCACAGCCCTAGAGAGGCATGGGAGGCTCGAGAACCACGGAGTCCTGGGTGAAGAGGCGACTCATGGGTTAGCCAGGCATGCCTCTGTTGTTCGAACGCTGAGTCGAGGGGAAGAGGCGACCATCGGCTGGTGGCCAGGCGGGCCTGGGCTGAATATTGACCCGGGGACGTGCCACAGCAGTGCTGCAGAGCTGCGGAGTCGCGGGGGGCATGAGGTGACTCGCGGTGGGAATTAAGGGCTCGGGCCTGCAGGATGAGCCCACTGGACCGCGTGGATTCTGCACAGAAGGCACGCTGCCTGAGAGGCCAGTAATAGGCCATGGAGACAACAAAAACAGTACTGCAATTTTTGAACCGATTTAAAGCATAAACATGGAAGGCTCTTGGTAAGAGAAATAACAAATACAGTTCCTACCTTAGAATTTTAAGGAGCAGACAGGGGTTCTCTGGATGCTTCTTGCCTAATCAGATGCACAAATTACAACTGGAGAGCAGGGGTTCCTGGGACCTGGATATACTGGAAATCTGATCTGGGTCATGTGCATCATTAGCCTATCAGGTGGGCTATAACCCATGAGGTAATGTCTGGAGTGCCATGGGATGTCAACCAATCACAAACACTTTTATCCTAGTAGCTTACTTCTTCTGGACTCGCTCCTTCCACTCCTCCGAGATGGGGAAGTTACTCAGATAAAAACGCCAGGGTCAATACCACCATAATCACTTCTTCCTCGAGCAGCGGGTTGCACTGCTGTGTCAGCACAGTAAACCCTGGCTAACGTCCGGCCACTTCTGATTACCACTTCTCTGCCGATTGTGTTCCTCACCTGCACTGTCACTCTCCGAACATAGGAATGTGCCCGTGCCAGTAAGACACTGGGTTTCACTAATAATCCAGCCAGCAATCTGTGTTCCTCTGGGACATCTAGCATTAAACTTTTGTTCTTTACCTCTTGTTTTAGCCGCACTATTCCGTTGATATTACACTCCACGTTGGGGGGGGGGCAACACAATCGCCTCAGCATTTTTCCTCCAAACTATGCCCACAGATTCATCTACATCTTTGGGGGCGGGTCACCCTTGTCTCTTATAGGCCTCCTGGACCACCGGATGATTGGGTAATTTCCTTGCTCACTGTTCTACTTCTCTGGCTTGGCAAAGCTGAGCGAGCCTCCTGAACATGCCCAGCACCAGTATCCAGTCATACACACCAGTCTCAGGCAGATTAAAGCCAGGGTCTCAACTGCATCTCCCACTCCAGCTACATTAATGGGGAAAGCCATTCATACTCTGACATATCTCAGGTAGGGGCAAGACTTTTTACTAAGCCCCCACATGTGTAGTCCTTCCAAAGGTTGCAACTCCAGGTGCGATAAGTGTCTGTCACACCAGGTCTTGAAGATGATAGTGACCTGGGAGCCTGTATCAAGGATGGTACTGGTGGGGACTCCCTTTATGGGGACAAGGGTTTCAGTTGATGGCCCCACTAGCCTGTGCATATCAAGAGGTGCATTTGAGGTGGCTTTCGTTGAGAGGCTTTTACATTAGCTATGGAGCTGGACCTGCATGGGGCCTGGGTACGGTCCTTTACTGGGCTCCAATGAAATTTCCCTGTGGCTTTCCTTCCTTGCCCAACAGTCTGTTAGCCACTTGAAGGGGATCTGCTGGTGTCTGGCACACTCTCCAGTAATGCCCATTCCTTCCACAATGGTAACAGATTATCCATTCTCACTTAGATTGTCTGGGGTAATAGGCTTGAGGAGGCAGTTGGGGTCGTGGATAGCTTGGGGCCACTGGGTACACTAAGGGAACAGAAGGGGAAACTGGAGCAATTGCAAAGGGAGCAGGAGGGAAACTGGGGCTATGACTTGGGCCATAGCTACTGGTTCGGGAGCCCTTGCCCTTACCACCCCCTGGGTCTTTAGCTCATTAACAACCTGACTCAGTTCCTGCAACTGGCCTTTGATCTGAGGTACTATAGGGGGCAGTGTAGGTGACACCCTCAGGCCCATCATGGGAAGGATGGCAGAGACTGCCCGAGTGGACTGTTCAGCGGAAGCTTCAGCGGTCATAATAGGACCAACACCAACCTTATCCATTTCCCTGCATTCTTGCAGTAACTTGTTTACTTCAGAAACATCAGCCAGGGAAGTGGTTTCTTGGATCAGGGCAGTAGCTACTATAGTGGACCAGACCCCCCATTTGGTGTCCCTTTTCTCCACCTCTGTCACCTCCCTGAGCAGCACTCGGAGTGGGTGGGTGGATTACTTATTTTGTCTTTCAGGACCAGCTTTAGTATTAACAACTTCAAGTACTGGGCACCCCTCAGTACTTGTTCTAACCTAGTCTTATTCAAGTCAGAGACCTGGACCCCCCCTTTCCTATATACCTTCTGCAGAGCCTTCTCCGGCCTCTGCACATATTCAGACAAGGGTTCGCCATTCTTCTGGCAGGTTGTTCTGAACCCCCACCATAAGTCTTCACATACCTCAGTGCTACCAAAAGTACTGTCCAAGGCAGCTATATAGTCTTCTACCTTGGCATTAGGGTCAGTGATCCAGAGGGACCAAATGGCATCCAGAGCAGGGCCCCGCAAGCTCTCCATTATCCTTTTCTGTTTTTCCCCCTTCACTGCACTGCCAGACTTGGAGCAGTGGTAACATATAGTTTATCCCTGACTCAATCTCCCTCCCCCATGGGAGTAGACTTTACCCCTGAAAACATCCTCAACTTCCTATAAGACTCCATGGGGGTGGGCACCTGCCCAGGCCTAAGCCTCGCATGTGGCACAGGGTCCCGTAAAGGGTCAGGCTCTCCTCCCCCCCCCGGGAAACCACACTGAACATTGTCACTATAGCCCTCTGCCTTGTCCTCTACCTCTATGGCCTCCAGCACCCAGGCAGCCTCTATAGCATTTATATATTCCATCAAGACCGATTAACTTCCCAGTACCAGAATCAAGCATCTGTCCAAGTACTTTCACTTTACCCAATTTCATTATGGTGGACAAGTGCTTTTCTATTTCACCCTCTTCCATCTCGGGGGGGGTACTCCTAACAACAACGAAGGACCTCTAGGGGGTCCCTCCTCGTATCCCTGCTCCATTCCACCAACCTTACTTAGCTTTTTCTCAAGGGCTACATTTAGGCTGGGGGGAGTAGACTTGGGTGCTGGGGACCCCACAGCAGTCTTTACAGTTGGGTGCTCCATGGTGGGCATGGCTGGTAAACAGGAGATCCCAGTGGTGCCTCCAAAGATGTAGCCCAGGAGCCATGTGCCAGTGGGCTACTACCCCTGCCTGTTGGCCCTCTAACAGGTTAAGAGGCTTGGGTCCTGCTATGGTGGTGTTCGGAAGTCCTATCCCAAAGATAATAAAAATAGCGTGATGCCTCCACCCAGAGAGAATTTGAAGTGGGTCAGGTCACTGGCTGGCATAGCCCCCCTGGGATGTTGCACCTATCCACCTCCCCTACAGACCACCCCACACACAATTCAATACCACCATAAACCATGAACAGTAATGCTTGGACAGACTCAGAGAATTCCTGCACACACAATTTCAAATAGTAAACCACAGGTTTATTTGGGGGAAAGGACTAGGGAAGGGGTACCAGGCCAAAGAATGGTTGTGGAGTAAGAAAAACTGGTTAGTGAAAGTAGGCAACAATAAAAACTTGTGGGCCCACAAGCCAAGTCCTCCTCCGCTGGTACCAGTGTCCCCAAAATGGTCTCTGGGGTACCCACTAGGTGCAGGCCTGGTCGATGCCAAGGGTTGGCTGGCTGTTGGGGCCTTGAAAATATTTTAGAAGAACTTGATGAATGGAAACAAGACAATTTCCCTTTTCCCTCCTAGGAACCAGGTTCTGGATACTCATGTTTTGTTGTTCTCAGCACCGGGGAAATGGAGCTCCTGTTTTGGTGCAGTACAACAGACACAGGCTGGCCAGGATCCCTCTGAGTGGATGGAACTTGCTTGAGCATCTTGCAGCTGGTCACCTTGATTGTAGTTCTGGCTGCTTGTCATCTTCAGCCACTTCTAACCCAGTGCAGAGCTCTGTGGCAGGACAACACCAGCCCCAGAAGGCCCAGACTTGGGAGTGGCTCCACAGTCCAGCTCCCCCGATGGATTGCAGGTGCTCTAGTACCCCAGAAAGTGCCGGTGACCTCCTGAGACAGTGAGGCCCACATGGGAGAGGTTAGCAAGTTCCCTGCCTGGCTCTGGGTGAGGACTCCATAACGGTGGGGGTCCTCCTGCAGTCCCTGCACTGAGTTCTCAGCAAAGAAAAGTTTTCAGGCAGTCTCTCCAATAAAGTCCAGTGCCAGTCAGTGTGGGTGCTAGCCTCTATTTCGATGAGTGCAAGTGCAATCCAGCAGGGGAAAGTTAGCAACAACAACCTCCTGCACACCAGTCCACACTTTCTAGTTGACAATGCCCCCAACCTTTTCTGTGGCTGCAGCTAGGCCTTAGCTCTCAGTCACTTTAACCAGTTCACACAGGACACACACAGCTTCAGTTAGCACCCCAATGACCAATGGTGCTTTGCCTCTTCAGAGTTTCTTAACAGTTCCACATAAGCAGTCTTCTCAGCAATTCTGACTATCCAATGCAGGGTTTCTGCAGCATTCAGTCTCTCCCATGAATAGCAAGCAACCTTTCCATACCTGGGGAATCAGCATCACAGTTCAGTGTCTTTCTCTTATTCTCCTTCTCACTCTGTTTCAAACAGGTTCTGGCTGGATAGCAGGCTCAACTTTACGGCTCATCTGAATGAACTGGCAAAAAAACTGAGGCAATGCCTAGGCATTTTCTTCCATATTAGGCATTTTCTTACCTTTGAAGCTAAGAAAAGATTGGTCCAAACAACCTTTTTTTCTGCTGCTTGACTATGCCGACATACTTTACAGCCATTGTCCCAACTCATACCTAAGTAAAGTTGACACCCTATATCATCTTTCTTTGAGATTTATCTTGAACTCTCCTCTGCACACCCATCACTGCCTTCTCTGTGAGACACTGGGCTGGTCCTCCCTTGCTGCAAGGAGGCATAACAATGCTCTGCTCTGGCTGTTCAGGGCTTTACCCGCTAAACTGCCAGCCTACATCCTTGGTCTATTTGAGCAGGCAAAAGGGTCATATGGCCTGAGGCGTTTCTTCGTAATTAAGTTTATCGTACCTAGGATAAAGACACGGTATGATCAGGCTGCAATTATCTTCTGCCTCCCCTCCCTTTGGAAAGATATGTAAAAACACTAAAGTTAACTTCTGTGCTGGGACCCTCTACCTTCAAAACTCTGATTGCAAGTTACCTGAGGGAATCTTGCAAATGTTACAGGTGACCTCACGCTGATCAGTTGTTGCTTTTGGCTCATCCACCACTAACACCTACCATGATATTGTAGTAACTTTCTATAACTATAAAACCTTTCATTATTTGTCTCTTTCCCCTCTTTATTCTCTACTTCCTCCTCTTTATGACCGTCTTATATAATCCCTAACATTCTGTCATTTTCTATTACCCAGTTGACCTCTCATGTAAGAGGTTGCCTAATCTTTTTGGTACAGAGAGTCATGGGGCACTTGTTTATTTGTCAGTATAGGTTGTACTCTAGAGGTCAGGTAGAATTATTACCTGGTCTGCATTGCATTTTGGCCTACTTTTGCTTTTTTTATTGGTACTCCATTATCAGTCTGTAGAACAGTTATTGTCATTCTGCTATGTAGCCAGGAATGATCTCTCCGGTGTTGCGAATTACCTTTTCAACTGTATACTTGCTCACTAGAACTATCAGTCTGTTAGGCATTTATTGTCTTTCTGCTGTATTGTGTATTTCTTTGTATGTTTTCTTGCTCATGCGCAAGAAACATATTGCGGTAACTTGAAATAGCAGGTTATGGAGGTGTGGTTGTGTTGTCGTCAGTGGCGCCACTACTTTTTGGGGCTGTGTGGCACAAATTAGATTGCATGCTGTCTATGACAGCAGTGAAAAAGCATGCCACCAACCTAAAACAATTTCGGCACCTGCAATGAGGGAGCTACACGTCATTGCAGGGCGTGCCTTGCCTGGTGTAACATTTCAATAAACATGACGGGCTCGCTGCCTGCCACTCAGTCCCTAGGAAGCCAACTTAAGGGGTGCCCAATCCCCCTGTCAGCATATGTGGCCTCTTTAGTGTTGTGGTGTGTGAGGGGGTGCCCAATCCCCCTTGGCATCATGCCCCCAACACACAGACATGCTTGCCGATGGGGGGTGCTCAATCCCCCTGTCGGCATGTTAACCCCCCTCAATTGTGCCAGCATTTTCCTGGCACGGCCCCACCCTGATTGTGTGCCACACTGGGAGCCCACTCCAGTGTGGCTAACATGCCCCCCAAAAAACAAATGTGCCACACTGGGAGCCCACTCCAGTGTGGCCAAAACCTGTGAAAAACCAGAAAATGGTCAGCGGTGTTTTTTATTTCCCCTTGTTACCTGCAACAAAGGAAATGGTCCCTTGCTGTTGGGTCCCCTCTCCACAGCCTGCACCCACCGTCTGCGCACCCTGCCTCCCCAACACCCCCACCCCATACTTACCTCTGGAGGTTAGCACGGGGATCTTCAGTGGACCGGGAACACGTCTCCACTCTTCAAAGCCGACCGCTAACTGAAGAAATGCTGGTAAGCAGTATAATGGTATCAAGTGTGTTTGTGTGGGAGGATCATGTGATGCGGCAGCCGGAGTAGCAGGACCTGGTCAGAGCTCCCGCTATCCCAAGCTCTCCTTTTGGTATAATACTGCCTGGAAAGAAAATTGGCTATATTGGGAGGAAGTCCGTATCACCGGAGTGGTAGTGGACTGGATCGGTGTCGAGATATGGAAGCAGAAATGAAGCCCGCGATGCCTCGGCACACCCCTCCTGTCTCCCCCAAGAAGTCTGGAAAATGACCCAAGGCCCAGCCGTCAGGAGGTGGCAAGTCATCCATTGACACTGCCCTGAAAATGTTGGCACCAGTAGCAACACCTCTCACACTGGAGCTGCTAAGAACTGAACTGCAACCCCTAAGGGACGATGTGAAAACAGCTGTGTCTGAGCTAAAACAACTAGCTGGGGCTTTGGAAGAGCTTAATGTCAAAGTCACGGATGCAGAGGCCTGAATAACTTCCACAGAGAAGATGGCGAGTCGCATCGAGGAAGCCACGGTCAGCAACCGTCAGCGCATCAAAAAACTCGAGCAGAAAATCGAGGATCTGGAGGGAAGATCCCGAAGAAATAATATAGTTATTTTGGGAATACCTGAAAGAGAGGAGGGCCAAAATGTGATTCTGTTTTTGCAGAAGTTATTTGAAAAGCTAGCTGGCCCCTCTCCCTATGGAGCCTCATATACCCTCGAGAGAGCTCATTGCGCGTTGCGCCCTATCCCAGCTCCCAGTCAACAGCCCAGACCCCTGATGGCCAAACTGCTAAACTACCAAGAAAGGCAACATTTGCTCCTCAAAATAAAGGAATTGGATCAGGTCCTCTGGGAAGGCAAGAGGATACGAGTTACCCAAGACTTACCGGCTTCTGTACTTCAGCGAAGGGCCCTTTTCCACCTGGTCGTGACCAAGCTTATCCTGGCAGGCATAAAATTCCGCATGGGGTACCCAGCCCATTTCCAAGTAATGGTGTTGGGGGCCTGGGTATCCTTTGAGGATGTGGATTCAGCCATGAAGGCTCTACAGAAGGAGTTCCCCGACCTCTTCAAGCCCAAGTGAGGTGGGCTCCAATTGGAAATTGCAGGAGAGTGATTCGGCATGGTCGGAGAACTGCCAAAAAGGCGGACTTCAAGGCTATAAATAAGTCTTATTTTCAGCATTACAGACTTCTGTTGTGTTTACTTGATAAAGGACTGAGGGACTCAGAAGGTCTTTTTACGGCCGGTTTTGTTTGAACCTTTCGGGGGGGGGGGCTATTTCTGGGAAATTGCATGCTGCGAGAGATTAGTTCTTGGTTGGATGAGGGTGTATGATTAAGCCCCATGCAGAAGTTTGTGGCTACTGTAAGTTTATCCTAAATGGGGCATGGCCTAGTAGTGATAATGTGGGCATGGCTCCCCCCAGGTGTAACGAGTATGGACGCAGAGGCCCCCAGGCGATACCACCGCGAGGGTCTCTGCTGGTGGTCTCTCGGGGACCTGGTATCCATGTTCATGACATGCCTTGGATGCGATTACCTGCCAAAAGTAATGCTCCCCAGGAAGGCAGGTGTTTAGGGAGTCTTGGGATTGCGGGAGGGTAATGGCCGAGGACCGCAGCAGGACTTACTGTGTCACGTAACTGTGCCAGGAGGGATGGGGAATGCGGTTGGCGTAGAGGGTTAGTCAACTATTCAGGTGACATATTTATTAGTGGACTCGAGGGGGGCAGGGCCCCTTCCTTTAGAGAGAGGAGGAGGGAAGGTCAGGGTGTTTGTATAGGGTTTTCTTGGGGTACAAGATGAAGGGGGGACAGGGAAGGGCTATGGAAGGTGGGGGTCCTCAGCACAGCTCCTTAGGGGTTGCAGAGTGGATATGCTACCGGGGTTTACATTTATAGTATGGTCTTGCTATATATTTAGTGAACATGGCTAATACCATAAAAGTTGCTACTTGGAATGTCAAAGGTCTGAGGCAGCGTGTTAAGCAATATAAAATTCTAAAACATCTGGACTTGTTATCTATAGATATAGGGGTTATACATGTGTCTCACTTGTTAGATTTGGAGGCCAATTGTATGAGACGCCTACAGGTCGGGCAGGTTTTTTCTGCTGAGGGGACCACCAATAGCACCGGGGTCCTAATAATGATTAACAGGAAAGTTCCCTTTGTAACGAAACAAGTAGTTAAGAATCCACAGGGCCGCTTCTTGTTTATCCATGGCTATCTGTACGCTACTGAACTCTTTCTGGGAACCTTATACAGGTCCAATCTAGACTCCCTTGACTTTTTTGTGAAGTTAGTCAATGTATTGCAGCTGTACTCAGCATTGCCAATGGTTATTGGGGGAGATATGAATGTTGTTGTAGACTCGTTAATGGATCGCTCCTCTTCCACGGGCAGAGTTCGTTCACCTGCTCAAAGGGCTCTGTCTGAGCTCTTGGAGCTGTATGCCCTTTGTGATGTCTGGAGAGTGCTCCACCCCTCAGAAAAGGAATATACCTTCATATCCCCTGTGCACAACATGGCATCTCATATTGATTACATATTTCTCTCACATAACCTCCTTCCTAGTGTGGCTGAGACCCTCATACAGCCAGGTCCCCCTTCCGACCATGCACTGATTGTATGTCAACTAGCGCCCCCCTCCTTCTCCAAGAAATCTTTCAGGTGGAGGATTAACAACCACATGATAAAAGAGGATAAAATGGTCCAAGTAATTAGTGTGCATATCCGTCACTTTATTGGAATCAATTCCGGCTCTGTGGAGAGGCCTGATATGCTCTGGGGAGCCTTCAAAGCATTCATGAGAGGGGTCCTAATCAGCTTAGCTACCTTCCGGAGGAAAGAGAAAGATAGAAATTTGAAAGGGTTATTGAAGGAAATTCAACATAAAGAAGCAAGATTAGGCTCTCCCTTATCTGACCTGGAAATACAGGAGTTGGTCAAGCTCAGAGAGGATTATCTAGAATTGCTGAGGGACAAAGCAGAATTTGCCATCCTCAAGGCCAAAGCGGCATACTCAGATTTGGGAGAAAAGGCTGGAAAGATGTTGGCATTGAGGATTAAGCAAATGGAGGTGAATAGGCACATGTTGGCAGTTCGCTCTTCTACAAGCAACAGGCTCCTAACAACAGCAGAGGAGACAGTCATGGAGTTTCAGAGGTACTATGCCCTGCTGTATAGCGCTAAGGATTTGGCATCTGATACTAGCATGGATAGCTATCTGAAGGCTTCTGGACTATCTTCTCTACTTGACTTCCAACAGGACTGACTGATTTCCCCAATAACAGTGGAGGAAATTGCTAGAGTTGTCATGGCGTTACCCTCAGACAGGTCACTGGGCCCAGACGGGTTCTCGGCCAATTTCTATAAAAAAAATTTTAATTTACTGCTCCCTATGTTAATGTCCCTATTTCAGTATATTTTATCTGCTGCCCAAATGGACCCGGCCTTGTGGGAGGCTTTAGTTGTTTTAATTTTGAAACCCGGGAAGAATCCGGAATTACCGGCAAGTTACCGCCCCATATCCTTAATGAATCAAGATATCAAAATCCTAGCTAGAATTTTGGTGGACCGTCTGGCTCAGGTGATCCCTGACTTGATTGGGCCGGAACAGGTCAGCTTCATGTGGGGACGTTCCTCGCTGGATCATCTTAGAACCCTGTCGCATGTCCTCTCCGTAACCAGAGATGCCCCCTACCCAGCGGCCTTAGTTTCACTGATGCGGAGAAGGCATTCTACAGGGTGGATTGGAAGTTCTTATTTAGGACCTTGAATGCTTGCAAGATTCTGCAGCTCTTCCAGAGCTGGCTCAGAACTCTTTATAGCACCCCATCAGCCAGAGTTATGGTTAATGGAGCGATCTCCGAAAAATTCCTACTTCATTCAGGCACCAGGCAGGGTTGTCCCCTCTCACCGCTGCTCTTTATTTTATACTTAGAGTCCCTGATCCACCGAATAAAACAATCCTCGCGGATTTCCAGGGTGGTCATCCACGGGCATGAGGTCAAAGTATCAGCATATGCTGACGACCTTTTATTACAGCTGACAGATCCAAGCAGCTCGACGCCGGTGGTGCTGGAGGCGGTCCAGGAGTTCGCTATGTTTTCTAATTATAAGCTAAATGTCGACAAATCCTCTGTGTTTCCACTTAATTACAGAGTAGATAAGTTGGTTGTCAAACAATGCGTCATGTCCTGGGCCCCGAACTCCTTAAAATATTTGGGTATCCAGGTGGTAAGGGAACCGGCCCAGCTCTTAAAGCGGAATTTGGACGAGCTCATTAAAACCTTAGAGGTAGATTTGAAAAGATGGTCCAGGTTATCCATTTCACTCTGGGGGAGAGTAAATCTTATTAAGATGAACCTTTTCCCCAGAGTTTTTTACCCATTGCATTTGCTCAATGTGTGGATTCCCAGTCCCTGGTTTTGCAAAATCAACGCAATAATAACAAGTTTCATCTGGGCCAAAAGACAGCCCAGAATTGCATATTACAAACTGGCTGCCCCCAAGGACAGAGGAGGTCTCCATCTCCCATCTCTGGTATTTTACTACTGGGCGAGTCATATGGTGAAGTACCTGAGATGGGTGGAGAACATGGGGGAGAATGCCCCAGATGAGAGTCTCCTGATGTGGCTATGAATAGAACTAACCACTATTAAACAGTGTGGTCTGGTGCCATTATTGTTGTTTTATATCAGGCCGAGAGACCTCCCCCCGCAGTTGAAGTCTACCCCACTAGCGATTTCAGTTAAGGTGCATGCACAGATATGTTCTAGTATGGAATATAGGCAGGTGATTGATTTGGTTCAGCCTGTCTGGGGCAACCCCAACATTAAATTAGATAACAAGCCAATCAATGCATGGTGAAACCCCACAATTCAGACAATGCCAGACTTGCAATTGGTAGCACAGGATGGCTCGTGGCTTGCAGTTACTACTATTTTGAGCAGGTTTGACATACCCACTAAATCTATTTTCAAAGTTTATCAGCTAAAACACTTGTTAGCAAAAGAATTTGGACTGCTCCCACCTTCTCCAGAAAGGAACAGGTTCCAGGACATGCTGCTGTCATTAATGGGACATCGACATTCGGTGTCAGACATTTACAAAAACTTATACAATTGTAAATACCCTGAAGTATTTATACCAATAACATATTTTCCAGGTCGCTCCTGTAAAAAAGCTTTCAGCTTAGTGTGCTATTCCTGGTTAAACAACTAAATAAAAAAAAAAAAAAAAATATTGGGCAGTGTATTTCCCCAGTCTACGAATAGATGGAGCTGCCCTTTGGAAAAATGTTTGTAGATATATTACACAGGATAGATTGCGCTTGACGCAATTTCATATTTTGCATAATATATATTACACCCCCCAGAAGCTCCACAGCTTTGGCCTAATAGATTCTGCCTCATGCTCCAGATGCGGGCAGGAGGAGGGAACGTTGTATCACATATTCTGGTCGTGTCTGAAAATCGCTGTTCTCTGGGATGATATCCGTCGGAGGATGGATCCCCTTCTGGGCCTCTCTGATCACTTCAAGCCTGAGGTGTGCCTGTTGGGAGTCTACACTTCCATATCAGTTGTAGCTAGAAGATACCACATGGCCTTAATTTCATTATCTGTTAAAAAGGTTGTTCTTCAGCATTGGAAGGACAGGGAGGACATTTCCTTTTTGGAATGTCTTAAGGAGATTCTGGCCAACCTTAGAATGGAGAAAATGGTGGCTAGTTTAAATAATAGGCTGGCTAAATACAAGCGAATTTGGGATCCCTTACATACGCTGTTCTGTAGTTAGATTACTCTTCCAAGTAACTATTCAGGTTGTCCTGGTGGACATTTAGATAAATGGAGCTGTGCTGAGGGAGGAGAGATAGGAAGGTGGGGGTGGAGGTTGGGGGAGCAGCGTCTTTAACGGGTGTATGAACATTTCATGTGTGTGTATATCCATAAGTGGTGTATGGACCTGCTCTCATGTATAACTGTGAAACCTAATAAACTTTGAATTAAAAAAAAAAAGTGTGTGTGTGTGGGGGGAGGGGTCTACTTATGTGGATATTTCATTTTAAAAAGGGACATCAAAACTTGTCATCTTTCTTTGTTCCAGGCAGAACCTCAGGCCTGAACGTAAAGGAATTCAATAAATGATTCCTAACTGATGTATTAATGCTGAGTTGCTCTCACTGTTGATTCCCCTTTGATAATGATTCCCTATTAAACATTTGAGCTAAAAATGAACAGAAATGACTCAACTTAGTACATATGCAGGAATGTCAGCTGGGCTAGGAGAAGCGAACCCTACTCTTTTAAACAGCAGAGCTTAATAAGATGCAGAATGTAATAATTTTATTTGTAAAACTTTAGTAAAAAACAAATGGATTTTTGAGGGAGATAAAGATGGGGAGGGGGGAATCTGAAGATATAAAGCTGCCACCTCATTAACAGTGAAAATGTGGATGAAACAGCTTTCAGGACAAAGGTAAGTTCATCTTCAGATGCGTTACAATTAGATTTCTTGGGTGTGGGGGGCAGGGGGGTCTGTACAGCTGTGCAGACCTTTGGCTAAAACCATAGCTACGTCTGTTATTGTCACCACCATATAGACATGCATCAGTATACTTTATTCATTAGATGCATTTTAGAACACTGAATAAAGCCATACATTTCTAAAATAATTATCTAAATATTTTTTCGGTGGGGGGGCTGTAAAGTGCATTAAGTACTGGCTGCTTTTCCTGCCTGATTTGGCTCTGTTGGACCATCCTGGAGTTTTCTACATCAAGTCTCTTTAAACACCATGCATATAAGCTTATTGGTTAACATACATTTTAATTCTCAATTTTTACAGGTGTGCTAGGCACCACTGGCTCGAACTACAGTATTGCATGCCTTTGTACACATTAATTCTCCATATACTGTCGGCAGTTGCGGCACCCGATGTAAACTGATGCAGGCCATTAGTCTACATATGTTTGGGACATGTTGACCTACAGTACACTGAAGATCTCGCTCCCAAAAATACTCCATGTAGCAGAGATCTCCAAGCTGTAATGTGTGTGTGTCCGCTGGGTTGCACTGAACTCCCGTTTTGAGAGCTATGCTCTATTTAAGATGCATATCTGAAACATAAAAAACAACGGGAATGTTCCAGACTCAGGAAACATGAGTGTTGTTTGTCTTCATTTTATTCAGCGTGGCAACCAGTTTTGCATATTATTATGCAAATAAAACATTGTGATGTCAAATTCTGATTTTAATGATGACATCTGCGTCAAAACTTTTTAACTTATATTTAGACATAGTATGGCTTTGCATGGCATAGTTTCAGTATATATTCAGCCTTTCTTCTTTATTACTAAGTACATTTGTAAGAAAACTACATTTCTTCCCCTTTGAGGTTCTCAGCTCAGTTCCTGCTACTTATCTACACCTTCAGTAAAGCACACTGCTATGTGTGACATCGCCATAACTTTAGACTTTATGTACTGTATGTTAGTGTACATTATCACTGATGAGTTCTCCTACTTGCATTTTAAAACTATGGTCTAACTTACATTCAAAATTGAATATATTGATGAACCACTACTTCTCCATGACAACATTACAGATTTGATGCCACGGGCAGATGATAATGATGTCACTTTGTAGACAGCCAACGGTGCAGCTTAGGTCACACAAAAGCAAAATAAAAAAACATTTAAGGACTGGTGTATTTACTAATAAAGAATGAAACAGAGTTATGTACAGAAAATGCATGAAATATAAGTTAAAATATGTTTAAATATTAATGTTCCTTAAGGGTTCCATATCGCTTTAAATACTGCATTATAGTTTGTCCAATTCTGAGCACATTGTAAAAGGATGGTTGTGGTGGTGGTGATGGTGTGTGTGTGTGGGGGGAGGAGGAGGGCAGTTACGGACCCTTTCCTTGTTACACATCTTTCACTTGTAATAGTCAAATCTCCTATGTACTGTACATGAGGAGGTTTTTCCATCTATAAATCAACCTACCAATCCATTATCATTAATCAGTCAATTTCTTTATTTAACTAGGCTGTATCACTGAGAATAGAATCTCATCCAATTTGTCGCAGTGGTGATCTGGCTCATAAAGCTGTAACAAGACATGCTACAGTAACATGAAATACAATGTCAGATCACAGTCCCTTGGGTCAGTGGCTAGCCTCCACTTTTAATCCCCATTTATACAAAATTAGATGATTGTTCTCCCTGTTCCCCACTAAATATGTGCTGACACCCCCTTCCTTAGGACATCTGTGATCCGCACCTAAAATGTAACAATCAAGCACATGATCTGGTCATAATACAATATGACCACACAATAAAATGGGAGCACGACAATTCACTCCCATCTTTTCGCTCCCCAACTTCTCGCTCCTGACAGTACAATCAGCTTCAATTCACCCCTATGACATTACACTCCATGTCAATTCGCTCCCCCACTCACTCCCTTTTGCAGCTCAAATGTCTCTTACTTGGCAATTTGCTCCCCCACTCACTCCCTCTTGCAGCTCAAATGTCTCTTACTAGGCAATTCACTCCCACACTCGCTACCTTTTATAATACATAAATTCAATGTAAAAATCTCTTACTGAAATGGCATTGAGGGACGTTCAGCTCTTGGTAGTGCAGGATAGTGTAGGAAGTGCAGGAAACCATGGCAATGTAGTGAAGGCAGTGTAGGAAACCATGGCAGTTTCTGGTGAGTTAAAAATGGTACATCTTTATTTCAAATGTTTAAAAACACTTCACAGTACCAGTAGTTGTGGTTTGCCAAAGCAAGTAAATTGCTTCAATTGGATAGTTCCTTTCTGCCCCTTGGACTGAATAGCCGTACAAATCATGACCCTTCCACTGAATAACACATACATAGTAATGTGTATTGAATCTTGAATGTTGAGACTGCCGGAGCAATTCGGGTGGCAGCGTGTTGACGTAGGAGCGAGTTTGAGCGGGAGCATAATGTCGAGAGTGAGAGGTCGGGGAGCGAAATGTCATGTACCCCAATAAAATATATACACCAAAATATTTCAGATGCATACATTCCATATTGTGGGTGTGGGGAGAGTGCAAAGGCATATAGAAGCTGTTTTCCCATAAGTAAAGTACATCTTATGGCTAAATTTGCAATTTCAGTTGAACTGAACCACATAGTAAATATTAAATTATTCTGTGAGTTGCTGATAAAGAGTGTGTGTGTTTGTATGTGTGAAGAAAAAAATAATATAGCACAGTAACAATAATAAAAGTAATTTATTTATTACAATGAAAACGACATTGAAATATGTTCAGTCCCTAACAAGTTTATATGTAAAGGTCAAACCTTTAAGATTGAAAACTGGTGGTCATTAATCACCAATGGAGCCCCTTCCCTCATAATAAGTTGGTGTCATTATTATTTATAGTGATGCAAAGTTGTGCTCTAAATACACCTACAGTATAAACCATTATGAAATCTCTACAAGAAAGACATCTTGGTATTAGCTTTCAAGTCAAAAGTCAGTTATGTGCCACTGTGAGCAAATGACATTTAACCGGTTCCCCAAAGGTAGTGTTTGAATGATCATGTCTCCAACATGCAGCAAAAGAAACCTGAGATAGGTTTACAACTCTAAACAGGGTTAATACTGACGTTTTAACAAAAGAATCAGTGACTAAATATATCACTGAAAAGCCTGTTTAAGAGCTATCAGTTTCATCTAAGTGTTATTTTTTTGCTCATCCAAAAGAGCAGTGGTTAGTACCACTTAATGGTTCTCTTGCTCAAGATGACTGCTTAGATGGGAGGTATTAGAGGACTGGCTATGACATGTACTATATATATACTTATTAATCATCTTCCATTTTCTCTGTATAGACCTAATATACTTAGAAATAAATGCTTTTATTTTTTTTATGTTTGATCTGATATGACTTTTAGTTAATAAAAATTCCCTTTATTTAATACATTTTAATAATCACTGTGAAAGATACAACATAGCCTGTCAAAGAATAAAGGACATTTTATTTCTTGCACAGTCATCTCACAAACATGGCTTGTTGTCCCTGTCTTGATGCAAGATGATATGAAAAGCAGGGTAAATTTTTCCTGCCCCCCCCCCCCAAAAAAAAACACACTTTCATTTTTCACACAATATTGGCTAGAAAAACATCTATTTATGTTTGACATTGACAAGCAGAAAGAAGTTATGATCTATAGTTCAGTTTAACTGGGAATGAAGTTACAGATGGGGTCTTGTTTGAGTTTTTTAGACACTCTGACCAGTGGCTGGAATTTAGTTTTCCTTTTATTTTAATTAACTCCTCCCCCAGCATTTATTTCTTTTTGCTAATGGGCTGGACCCACTAAAAATGAATTCCCTTTAGGGGACAACTCATAAGCGTTACATTCAGAATACAGCAGCAAAACAAACAATACATGGACTACAGATCAATTCTGGATCATAAAGCATTCATCGCTAGTGACAGAGCCGTGAGACACCAGCATCTCAGTCATTGTGTTGCTGCTGCCCAAACTGTATGGAGCTCCATTCCAGTTGTTATATAACAGGCAACAGGGTCAGACTGGGGTACAAGGGGCCCACCTGGAAAGTGAATACAGGGGCCACCTGGAAAATCAATAGGGGAGGGCCCAGGTTGACACACTCATATCAGTGTTCCACTTCACTTCGATACACTAACTCTGTGTTTGCATCATACATTTATCCACAGTGCCCCAGATACCCCAATTAATTAGAAAAGAGATAAATGCAAAGATTTTCAGAATTCAGAAGGTGTACAGATACCCAACTAAGGGGGGGCTCACCTGGAAATTTCCAGGTATCCCGGTGGGCCAATCCGACTCTGGCAGGCAATGTTAACAGATGCAGTGTAGTAGTGGTTAGAATAATAGCTTCGGAATTAGGAGCTCACAGATCAAACCCTGCAAGCCACCTAACTTCCCAGTGTTCCACCCAACCCAGCTGCAGAAATGGGTAGAAGCAAAACCCCACTAGAAATAAGCTGTCTGTCTGTCTCTCTGTCTATCTATCGAAAGTATCTATCTATCTATCTATCTATCTATCTATCTATCTATCTATCTATCTATCTATGTTACAAGGATGGGTCTTTCTCCAATAGAAGTGGTTTTGAGTTCTTTCACCGTAGTCCTGTCCCTGTGCAAGTAACTGTGATTAAAACTAATAGAAACCCTCCAAATGTATTATAGTATATGGTTAGGGCTTATTGTACATTAAAATTGGTGGCTTTCTAAATCTTGTTGTAGGACAGTTCAAAGGTCAAAAAAGTTGTTGGACTATCGTTCTGACATCACATCGCTAGTACAACAACTTTTCAGCCTTGTCCTACCTCCTGATTGTCTGACTCCAGTGGCTGTAATCGCAAAAAAAATGTAAACATGGTGGTGGGATTAGGCTGTCACGGAGACGTGGATCTTCCCGGGGAATCTTCCTGCTGCCACATGGCTTTGTGGCACATAAGCATTTTTTTATTTTAAAAAACAAACTGCTGCTGAAAGAGAGTGCACGGGTGTGGGTAGAAGCAGCAAATGGCAGGAGTGCAGTGAAGCCGAAACTATCTAGTGGGATGGGGTAAAGCCGAACTGAGAGTGGGATGAGTCAGAGCAGGAGCAGCATGACATAAGAAAGGTAACCATCAACTTGGGGGCGGGGGGCGAAAAAAAAGACAAAAGCCAGAAACCATATACTATATAAAATAGTAGATGGTTCAACATCCACAACCAAGGCACAACCATCGAGGGAGTTGATGACATCAGAGAGACCGCAAGGGCTAAACTCGAGAGGTCTCCCTGATGTCATCAACTCCCGAGATGGAAAACAGCCTTATTGTGGATGGTCACCCATCCACTATTGTATATATATTAAATAAAAGAAGGATAAATGCTTTATAGTCAGAAAGACATACCTTGCAGGGGTCAACAAGATCATCAAGCCATTCACCCTTTGAATGAGAGGTGTTAAATCTGGTTAGCCCCTTCATTGTGTTTATCTCCTTATATACTACACTTACTGTACACAGCACAATTTTCCAGATGTGTATCTATAGAAATACCCCTCAGGTGAATCCCAGTTCTACATAGCAGTCCAATCCCAACCAGAACCAGCAGTTGCTAATTTCATGACTTTCAGCGGTTTGAGAATCTGACGACTTTCAGTATGACAGTTTTATCATTTATTCATTGAAATGTATTTAAAATGGATAGCCCAGTTGAGATGCAGCATTTTATTTGATTGGGGTCTTGTCTCTGCCCAGTTCTACACCAAGGAAGAATAGTTGCACATGGAAGTCAGGAGACATGTCCAAGGTCACAGAATGAACCAACTGTGGAGGTGGGCAGTGGTTTTGACCTGTGTACTCTGCTTTATAGCTCAGTGCTTTAACCACTACATTTCATAGACTTCCTAAGGGTTCATCAGATTGCTCTATTCACAAGGAAGGATGGGGCCAAAGAATCCTTCTTGGTGACAGATAACTAGTGTTTTTAATGTTAACATTTATTTGGCCCGAATCACCCAACTAAAAGGCAACAGCATGTTTTCCTGTTGGTTCTGGTTTTGATGGTGTGTTGTTGTTTACTCCAAGGTGTTGTAGTTGCAAACAGATTAGTTAGTGGACATACAGTATGAAATGACAGATTGATCATTGTGGTAAAGGACAGGTTATAAAAACACATCAGCTTTTTTGTGATAGAACACACATACTGTAGGTACCCTGCTATTCAAATAATACAGAATGTTTGGGAATGAGTCAGAAATCTAGCTAAAAGAGCCAGATAAGTATGGGCAAAGAATGAAAAACAATTGTCAAAATGTTATTGGTATCTGTAATTTAGAAAGCGGCAGATCAATGTAGAGAACTAATTGCAAAACATTCAGTAGAGAAGTATTGATGGGAGGCTCCTTGTTTAATATCAGAAAGCATGCTGTCCTTTCAGTCACAGAAATGGAAAGAGAATGGACAAGCTGTGCTGATTATTATGTTTGCTTGCACGCATGTGCAAGAAACATAGTGCCATCATACGAGTTTTCTAGAGGTGTGTCAGCCTCTTCCAATTCAGTCAGTGTGTTTGCAGGCGTGGTCGCAGTGCGCCAATCACTGCTGCAGCTGTCTATGACAGCAGGAAAATGCAGTGGCATACAGTTGAAAGGAGAGCTCCACTTCAGTGAGCAGAGCTCTTCCCCACACACACACACAAACAACCACATATTGGTGTGCGCCCCCCATGCACACACTGTGTGGCCGTGAGGTGCTCAATCCCCATCATCCCGCCTCCCCCAACAGCAGCTGTCCAGGTGCCATGCTGGGAGCCCACCGCAGCATGGCAGAACTATCATAATAGCGAAGTGCCCAATCCCCAGCATGGCTCCACAGCTGCCACGCCCCCACAGCTTTCCATGCCACGCTGGGAGGCCACCCCAGCATGGCAAAGCGATTATGGCTGACGGGGTGCCCAACCCACCGTCAGCTCCAGCCCCCCAAACAGCCTTTCCAGCTGCTACGCTGGGAGCCCACCCCAGCATGGCAAACGTCCCACATCATCTAAAAACCTGTAAAGAAGAAAACCTTCCCACGCAGTTTCCCCACCCCCCCACAACCCACACCCACCCACTCGCACCCTGCCTGCCCTCCCACCCCCTTACCCCATACTTACTTCCGGAGCTCGGCACGATGATCATCGGTGGACCAGGAACATGTCTACACTCTTCAAAGCTGACCGCTAACTGAGGAAATGCCGGTAAGCTGTATAATGGAATAAATAGGGTTTTTTCAACTTTGTTGCATATCTCAGGCATTTTTGGGAATTTTGGGCCCAAATTCTCAAGATGGGTTTTTTGGGACCCCTCCTCATGAATTCTTGCACTGTCATGGCATTAATCGGGCCGGAAAGGTGATTTCTCAGTCACTGCATGAAATCACCTTTCAGGACCCATTAACAAAATGACACTGCCGCTGTTCATAAGGTGGGCTCTCAAAAAGCCTATGTTGAAAATTTGGTGAAAAAATTCCTAAAAATGACCGTTTTACGAGCGTGCGTTGTGCAGCTCTTACGCACGCTCATAAGTTCGTGAATTTTTAATATTTTCACTCCAGATTTTCAACATTGACATTTTATCACACCTCCTTATGAGCAGTACAGCTGTAATTTTTCACATATCACCGAAAACATGTTTCCGTCCATGTAGCTCACAATGGTGCAGTCAGTGTGCGAAATCAATGTATGGGACACATTAAGAAAATCGCAGTGACACTGTTCATGAGCAGAGGTCTTAAAATGGCTATGTTGAAAATTTGGTGAAAAAATTCTTAAAAATGACTGTTTTACGAGTGTACGTTGCAGAGTTCCTATGCATGCTCGTACGTTTGCAAATTTTCAATATTTTCACTCCAGATTTTCAACATTGCCATTTTACCACACCTCCTTATGAGCAGTACAGCTGTCATTTTTCACACCTTGCCCACAACGTGTTTCCACCCATGTAGCGCACGATGGCGCAGTCGGTGTGCAAAATCAATGTATGGGACACATTAAGAAAATCACAGTGACAGTGGTCATGAGCAAAGGTGTTAAAATGGCTATGTTGAAAATTTGATGAAAAAATTCCCAAAAATTACTGTTTTAGGAGCACACATTGCACAGTTCCTACGCACGCTGGCAAGTTTGCGAATTTGTAATATTAGCACACCAGATTTTCAACAGTGCCATTTTATCGCACTTCCTCATAAGCAGTACAGCTACCATTTTTCACATCTTGCCCAAAATGTGTTTCTGCACATGTAGCGCACAATGGAATAGTCGGTGTGTGAAAACAATGTTTGGGACAGATTAAGAAAATCACAGTGACACTAGTCATGAGCAGAAGTCTTAAAATGGCTATGTTGAAAATTTGGTGACAGAACTCCATAAAATGACTGTGTTATGAGTGAGCATTGAGCAGTTTCCACGCACCCTCCTAAGTTCATGAATTTGTAATATTTTCAGTCCAGATTTTCACCAGTGGTATTTTTCCACACCTCCTTAGGAACAGTACAGCTGCCATTTTCCACAACATGGCTGAAATGTGTTTTCACACTTTCAGCGCAGAAATGAGTGGTCACTGTGGGAAATCATTGTTCGGGACAGATAAAGAAAATCACACTGACACTGTTCATGATTGGAGGTCCCAAAGTGCCTGTGTTAACAATCTGCTGTAAAAAAAAATCCCCAAACTAGTTACATTACGGGTGTGCGCTGCACAGTTTCTACGCACGCTTGTGACTTCACCAGTTTTTTTTTAATTTTCACAGCAGATTTTCAACATTGCCATTTTTTACACCTTTCCATGAACAGTACCGCTGTCATTTTTCACATGCTGTTCGGAATGTGTTTTTGCACCTGTGATGCCAAATGCCGTATTCGCTGTGCAAAAGCAGTTTTCGGCTAACAAACTGATATTGCCACTGTTCATGAGGTGGGGGTCACAAAAAAACCATGTTGAAAATTTGGAGTGAAAATACCAATGAATGCCTGAGGCGTTAGGGTTTCCGACGATAACGCCCCACCCTGTAGAGAATGACAAGCATCAGGGGTGTGACTTGGGATTCTTGCCTGTAATGCTCATACCATTCCACACCCTGCAGCCAGTGAGAGGCATCAAGGTGTGCCTCGGACTCTTCGGGCCCAAACTTCACCCCATTCTCCTATACTGCACCCATCTCACCATATTTCCTGATGGATTGGGGTGTGCATAAGGGCCAAAGACCCCAAGGCACAGTGACACTTGTCAGTGTCTGCAGGGTAAGGTGTGGTGAAATGGCGTGGTCGTTATGCCTGATGACCCAAAGGCACACCCCAATGCCTGTCACTCTCTGCAGGGTGGTGGTGGGGTTGGCTTCAGTTCAATACTTCGCTGCCATTCCTATTATGCAGCTCTGTAACTTCTACACTACCACTGCCAATGCCAGCAAGCAAACATTCGGCATTGACAAATGCTTGTTCTTTCCACTTTATGTATGTCTGTTTAAATAGGGATTTCAGTCTGTGGGGGATGAAAAGGTCACCACATGTCTGCCTACTGAAAAACATGTCTATCTCCTGAAAAACATGGTGATAACTTGTTTGTTGAACTGTCTATTTGACTTGAAGACCCTCCATTGCTGGTTCTCTGTACACATCACTAAATCATCTTGTAATACACGGAATGATCTCACATGCTGTAGCGGTAAGTGAAGCAAACAGACATTGCTTTCTGTCACTGACAACCCAGTAGATTTGTCTTGTAGATGAAACAATAATTTCTATGCAAACAAAAGAGAAGAAGTAGAAATATGGCTTCCTATACTGCATGTTACAATTCTGCTGATGTGCAAACATCCTTATGTTTAACCAGCCATGTCATAACCTTCTTACAGCTTGCATGCTTACGCTCCAAAGAGCAAAGAGTAATCTGTTACAGTAAATTACTTTCCCTAACATAATCTGGGTGATGTCAGTGAAGATTAAATTGAAGAGGGCATACTCCTGTTAATAGACACCCCACCAGAAGCATTTTTTTATTTGAAATGAATTGTGATGTTCTTAGTTCTTAACTGACAGGTGTCCACGTCACAAATCCACCATTAGAAATGGAGATAATTTGCATTCTTTTCGGCAGTCTGATATGAATGATATGAAAGACCAAGCAGGGAATGGTCAGAGAGACTGAACTAATGTCTCATTCAGAGATGGTCCCTCCAAAAGTCATATTTGCTGAGCCTTGTGAGGAAGCTTGAATTGCAGTCACCTGTGCTGCACCTGGCATGTATATAAATGGAAGACTTCAGTCTCAAGAGCTGATATTGCAGCTCATTCCACACACATAAACACAAAATACCCGTAAAACAAATACTATACCACAAACAAAATAAAAACGCACAAGGATTAAAGGAGCCTGCTACCTTTCGATACTATACCATACTGTAAGGTATTGCAACAACAGAAAATCACTACGTGAGTTGTTTAATCATGGGTGCCTTAATACATGGAAATTAAAGTGTGTAACTTTGTCATTAAAATTCAGAAGTCTAGCTCTAGTATGGTTAGTGAAAGAGCTGCCCCAAGTGATATGATAAAAACTGAAGACAATAGAAATAACAACCTAAAACAAGGCAGTCAGTAAGGGTAAGTTGAACAAGTGCAGATTTATAAAACAATAGAAATAGAATACTGGGCAAGGAATGTGAGGCAGGCACCATGCCACTCATAACAAGCATTTGTCAATGCCGAATGTTTGCTTGCTGGCATTGGCAGTGGTAGTGTAGAAGTTACAGAGCTGAGTAATAGGAATGGCAGTGAAGTATTGAACTGAAGCCAACCCCACCACCACCCTGCAGAGAGAGTGACAGGCATTGGGGTGTGCCTTTGGGTCGTCAAGCATAACGGCCACACCATTTCTCCACACTCCACCCTGCAGACACTGACAAGTGTCACGGTGTTCCTTGGGGTCTTTGGCCCTTATGCGCACCCCATTCCATCAGGAAGTATGGTGAGATGGGTGCGGTATAGGAGAATGGGGGTGAACTTTGGGGCCAAAGAGTCCAAGGTATACCTTGATACCTCTCACTGGCTGCAGGGTGTGGAATGGTATGAGTATTACAGGCAAGAATCCCAAGTCACATCCCTGATGCCTGTCATTCTCTACAGGGTGGGGCGTTATGGTTGGAAACCCTAACAGCTCAGGCATTTGTTGGTATTTTCACTCCAAATTTTCAACATGTTTTTTTTGTGACCCCCACCTCATGAACAGTGGCAATATCAGTTTGTTAGCCGAAAGCTGCTGTTGCACAGCAACTACAGCATTTAGCACCACAGGTGCAAAAACATTCCAAACAGGATGTAAAAAATGACAGCTGTACTGTTCATGGGGAGGTGTAAAAAATGGCAATGTTGCAAATCTGAAGTAAAAATATTAAAAAAACTGGTGAAGTCACGAGTGTGCATAGAAACTGTGCAACGCACACCCGTAATGTAATTAGTTTGGGGATTTTTTACAGCAGATTATTAACACAGGCATTTTGGGACCTCCGATCATGAACAGTGTCACTGTGATTTTCTTTATCTGTCCCGAACAATGATTTCCCACAGCGACCATGCATCTCTGCGCTGAAAATGTGAAAACACATTTCGGCCATGTTGTGAAAAATGACAGCTGTACTGTTCTATAAGGAAGGTGAAAAATGCCACTGGTGAAAATCTGACTGAAAATATTACAAAATCATGAACTTACTAGGGTGCGTGGAAACTGCGCAATGCTCACTTGTAACACAGTCATTTTATGGACTTTTGTCACCAAATTTTCAACATAGACATTTTAAGACCTCTGCTCATGAACAGTGTAACTGTGATTTTCTTAATCTGTCCCAAACATTGCTTTCGCACACCAACAGCACCATTGTGCGCTACATGTGCGAAAACACATTTTGGGCAACATGGGAAAAATGGCAGCTATACTGTTCATAAGGAAGTGTAATAAAATGTCTATGTTGAAAATCTGGAGTGAAAATATTGAAAATTCGCAAACTTACGAGCGTGTAAAGGAACTGCGCAACGCACGCTCGTAAAACAGTCATTTTTAGGAATTTTTTCACCAAATTTTCAACATAGCCTTTTTAAGATCTCTGCTCATGAACAGCATCACTGTCATTTTCTTAATGTGTCCCATACATTGATTTCGAGACACTGACTGCGCCATTGTGCGCTACATGGCGAAACACGTTTTGGGTGAGATGTGAAAAATGACAGCTGTACTACTCTTAAGAAGGTGTGGTAAAATGGCAATGTTGTTGAAGATCTGGAGTGAAAATATTGAAGATTAGCAAACTTACGAGCCTGCGTAGGCACTGCGCAACGCACGCTCGTAAAACAGTCATTTTTAGGAATTTTTCCACCAAATTTTCAAAATAGGCTTCTTGAGAGCCTACCTTATGAACACTGGCAGTGTCGTTTCATTAATGGGTTCTGAATGGTGATTTTGCGCAGTGACTGCGAAATCACCCTTCGGGCCTGAATAATGCCATGACAGGGACATTGTTCATGAGAAGGGGTCCCAAAAGCCCCATGTTGAAAATTTGGTGCAAAAATTCCAAAAAATGCCTGAGATATGCAGCAAAGTTGAAAAAACCCTATCTATCCGCTATACAGCTTACGGCATTTCCTCAGTTCGTGAGTCGGCTTTGAAGAGTGCAGATGTGTTCCCGGTCCACCGAAGATCGTTGGCGCCAAGATCTGGAGGTAAGTATAGGAGTGGGAGGTGTGGGAGGCAGGGTGCGCAGTGGGTGGGTGCGGGTGTGGGAGGGGGCAGGAGAAGCGCCAAGGACAGTTTTAATTTGCAGGTTTTTTACAAAATGACGGCGGGGATGTTTGAAATGCTGGGTGGGCTCCAGCGTGGCACAAGGACGGCTGGTTGGGGGAGGCGCGGAGCCGACGGGGGACTAGGCACTCTATCGGCTGTCATAGCATCAGTTGCCATGCTGGGGTGGGCTTCCAGCGTGGCACCCTGTACTCTGGGGGAGGACAGTGGAGCCGCAGGGGATTGGGCACCCCGGCCAGCTATGCGATGACTTGCCACGCTGGGATGGGCACCCGGCGTGGCATGTGGAAGGATTTGGGGGGGTGCAGCGCAGCTGATGGGGGATTGGGCACCCCCGGCTGTACAGTGTGAGCGTGGGGTGGGCAGCACACAGTATGCGTGTGTGTGTGTGTATGTGTAGGGGGAGCATGCATGAGCAGGCGATATCTGATCACTGCTCACTGAAGCGTAGCTCCCCCTTTCAACTGTACTCCACTGCATTTTGGAGCTGTCATAGACAGCTCCAGCAGGCTTTGGAGAACTGCGGCTGCGCCTGCCAACACACTGACTGAATTGGAAGAGGGGGTGACACATCTCCGGAAACTCGGATGATGGCACTATGTTTCTTGCACATGCATGCAAGCAAACATAATAAACTGAAATTTGGTAAGGTTGGAGATTGTGTAGGGTCTGTGGTAACACAGTAGGTAAGGAACTTTAGGGCAGACTATGTGGGCCAAATGGTCCTTTTCTGCTGACAACTTCCATGTTTCTATGTAAATAAAACAGAGATAGTGATGTAGGCACTTCCTTTGTATCCCTACAGGGATTGCTTTAACGTTTCAGGCAACACAAGGGTGTTGTGAAATGTGGTGCTTGTGCTGAGAGCTGATGAGCTCCAACCTCCAGTAAAAGTGCTATTTTGACAGTTATCATTAGAATACGTGAGACTTTAGTAAGATAAATTCTGATGCTATTTAAACAAAGAACATTATTTATTTTGAAATGCCTTTTCATTAGCAAGGATCTGTTCCCACATCTTCATAGAATGAGATTATGGATTTCAAGGCCTTGTTATTCTTGCCAAGAAGTCAAATCACTGAATTATGAAGTGATGCAAAACATATTTCATGACCATAGAGAATTTACTGAAAAAGAGTAAACCAAAATCCTATCTTGATGGAACTGATTTTTAAGTGTGCTGTATTCCTTGAGTTTGTGGAGGGTGGAGATCTTAACTAGTTTTGTGTGGAAAGCTTTAAACACAGCTCATAATAGTATGTGTCATCCCACGTAGCTGTCTAGGTATTTTCATGTAGCGTGATAATGTGTCCCACTTTTCAGTTATACTGCTTCCTGCCTCTGTCCTCTTGGGGAGTGCTGTAGTGTGCCTGAGCAATAAAAAGCGTGGAAACCAATCAGACTGTGAAAGGTAAAAGGAGAGGAGCTGTTTCAGGGCATGTACTCACTCAGTCTCAGCAGAGCCTCAGTCCAAACAAACATTACTAATGATGCACTCCTGTTAAAATGGCTTGCATACATGGAGCAATATGACTGTCTCTTAGTCATTTGAAAATTCCACCCAACTACACCGGTCAGAGCTTAAGACCTAATCGGATGCCATAAAAATCTTTTAAAGGAGAACTGCTGTAAAGCTGTACGTCATTTTTCCTGGTTCACCCATGTCGGTGTGAAAAACATGTTGCTGACGCTGATTATGGCACAGGCAACATGCCACCCAGCATTACAGCACCAGGCATTGTGTCTGCCAGGAGATACAGTGCCAAAGCACCCTCCCAGTATGCAGTCAGCTTTTGAGGGGAACTTTGTTCCCCTGCACCACACAACACCCCACAAATAAATATAACCTCCTCCAGGGTGGGCATGCCCTGGAGAAGGCACAAATTGTGGGGGCACAAAGGGTGGCATGACTGAGGGACAATCTAAAATCAAGATCACCCCTATCATTGCCATTGTTGCGGCACCCTAATTGCAACAATGAAACTCTGTTGCCATTCTAACAGTATACCATTTTTTCCAGTACAAGTTGTTTTTATGTTGATTGCGTGCATGCGCAAGAAACATGTTATGTCAGCTTTCTCCAGAAGCAGGTTGTGGAGGCATGGCACTGTTGTGCCCAATGCCCCCACAGCCTGCAAAGGCTTGTCCCGCTTCCCCCAATGCTGTGGCATGCTGCTGCTGACACTATTTCATCCAGCATGCCACAACTTTCTAAAAAATCAGCCGCTGCAATCAGGGGCCACATCGTCATTGCAGCATCAGCCATCTGCTGCAATGAGGGAGTGACCCATCATTGCAGGGCAGGTTGTAGGATCTCTGATATTGTTTGTGAACATGGCGGCGGCTTGCCACCGTATTCACAAACAATATCTAACCCCCCAATGTTTATTTGCCGATGGGGGAGCCCACTCCCCATTGGCATAATGTAACACCCCCACCCATTTAATTGCATGCCGACGGGTGCCCAATCCCCTCGTTGGCAGAAAGGAATCCTCCTTTTGTTGTTTGCTGATGGGAGTGCCCAATCCCCATTGGCTACAGCTGCCCCCCAGACTCCGTGACATACTGGGAGCCCACCGGCATGCCACATGCCCCTGTAATGTCGGAAGTGGTCCCACAACATTTTCTTGGTCTTTGTTGTACCCCAAAGAAAGGAAACGGTCCCTCATAGTCTCCCGCCCACCCTCCCACAACTCGTACCCACCACTGTGTCCCAGCTCCCACACCCCCCTCACCCCATACTTACCTCCAGAGCTCGGCACGATGATCTTCGCTGGACTGGGAACACGTCTGCACTCTTCAAAGCCGACCGCGAACTGAGGAAATGCCGGTAAGCTATATAATGTAATGACTAGGGTTTTTTCAACTTTAGTGCATATATCAGGCAGTTTTGGGAATTTTTTCACAAAATTTTCAACGTGGGGTTTTTGGGACCCCCTCCTCATGAATTCTTGAACTATCATGGCATTAATCGGCCCCGAAAGGTGGTTTCGCGGTCAATGCGTGGAATCACCCTTCAGGGATGAGTAACAAAATGACAGTGCCAGTGTTCATGAGGTGGGCTCTCAAAAAGCCTATGTTGCAAATTTGGTGGGAAAAATCCAAAAAATGACTGTTTTACGAGTGTGCGTTGCGCATTTGCTACGTATGCTCGTAACTTCACGAATTTGCAATATTTTCATGCCAGATTTTCAACATTGGCATTTTGTCACACCTCCTTGTGAGCTGTATAGCTGTCATTGTTCTCATCCTGGCCGAAATGTGTTTTTGCACTTCCAGCACTGAATAGCACGGTCACTGTGGGAAATCAGTGTTCGGGACAGATTAGGAAAATGACAATGACACTGTTCATGAGCAGAGGTCCTAAAATGCCTATGTTGAAAATTTGGTAATGATACTCCATAAAATGACTGTGCTACAAGCGTGTGTTGCGCAGTTGGCATGCATGCTTGTACAGTAACTTCGCAAATTTATAATATTTTCACTCTAGATTTTCAACATTGCCATTTTCCCAGTCCTACTTATGAACAGTACAGCTGTCATTTTTTCCATCCTGGCCAAAATGTATTTTTGCACTCCTGCCAGAGAATAGCACGGTCACTCTGGGAAATCAGTGTTTGGGACAGATTAAGATCGATGAGTGAGAGGGGCGAGTGACTGAGCTCAACTGAGCTCTGTCGGAATTGCTGTGGATTTGTTTGTGGGCAGACAAAGGCCCCAACACAAGAGCCCAGTACAAAAGGGCAGCCTGCAGCACTGGGAGAAACACAACGAGAGAGCGACTGAGGGAGGTGGAGTGAGCAAACTCACCGAAGTGCTGTCAGGACTGCTGCGGATTTCTTTGTGGGCAGAAAAAAGGCGTCAATGCAGGCAGGGGCCCAGTACAAAAGGCCAGCCTGCAGTGGTGGGAGAAACGGTACGAGTGAGTGAGACGGGGGACTTAGTGAGCTCAACGGAGCTCTATCAGGACTGCTGCGGATTTGTTTGTGGGCTTAAAAAGGCACCAATGCAGGCAGAAGCACCGTACAAAAGTGCAGCTTGCAGCACCAGGACAAACAGAATGAGCGCATAAGAGACAGGGAGACTGAGCAAACTCAATGGAGCTCTGTCGGGACAGCTGAAGATTTCTTGTGGACAGACAAAGGTGCCATCGCTGCCAGGAGCACCATACAAAAGCGCAGTCTGCAGCACCAAGAGAAACAGAATGAACGAGTGACAGAGCAGTAGTGAGCGAGCTCAACGGAGCTCTGTTTTGACTGCTGTGGATTTCTTTGTGGGCAGAAAATGCGGCAACACAGGCAGGAGCCCAGTACAAAAGGCCAGATTGCAGCGCCGGCAGAAACAGAATGCGTCAGTGACAGAGGGGGAGTGAGCGAGCTCAATGAAGCTGTGTTGGGACTCCTTCAGATTTCTTTCTGGCCAGAAAAAGCTGCCAATGCAGGCTGGAGCCCAGTACAAAAGGGCAGCCTGCAGCACCAGGAGACACAGAAAGAGCGAGTGAGGGAGGGGGAGTCAGTGAGCTCAACGGAGCTCTGTTGGGACTGCTGCAGATTAGTTTGTGGGCAGAAAAAGGTAGTAATGCATGCAGGGGCACAGTACAAAAGGGCACCCTGCAGTGGCAGGAAAACCAGAATGAGTGAGTGAGTGAGCTTAGTGTAGCTGTATTGTAACTGCTGCAAGTTTCTTTATGGGCATAAGAAGTCAGCAATGCAGGCAGGAGCCCAGTAGACAAGGGCAGCCTGCAGCGCCGGCAGAAATGGAATGAGTGAGTGAGAGAAGGGGAGTGAGCGAGCTCAATGGAGCTTTGTTGGGACTGCTGCAGATTTCTTTGTGGGCAGAAAAGGGCACCAACAGAGGCAGCAGCCTAGTACAAAAGAGCAGCCTGCAGCGCTGGGAGAACCAGAAAGAGTGAGTCAGACAGGGGGAGTGAACGACCTCGACGGAGCTGTGTCGGGACAGCTGTGGATTTTTTTGTGGGCAGAAAAAGCCACCAACACAGGCAGAAGCCCACTACAAAAGGGCAGCCTGCAGCACCAGGAGAAACAGAATGAGCGAGTGAGAGAGGGGGAGTGAGCCACCTCAAAGGAGCTCTGTCGGGACAGCTGCGGATCTCTTCCTCGGCAGAACAAGGTGCCAACACAGGCAGCATCCCCGTTCAAAAGAGCAGCCTGCAGCACCGGGACAAACAGACTGAGCCAGTGACAGAGGTCCACTGAGCTAGCTCAGCAGACCAACACAATCAATATTCAGCATTGACAAATGCTTGTTTAAATACTGGTTCAAATTCTGTTACTACTGTAGCTATCCAGGCTTTTTAGTTCTCATATTGGGTGTTTCTGATTTACATGCTGCTGGCAAGAACCATTTTAGAACTGTATGATGTAGTTTATGTCCCTGTTCTAGTCTTCTATTGTTGGCACAATGCATTAATGTTCTATTATAGAACTCTGTAACTAAGAAGGACATGAACTACATCATACAGTTCAAAAATGGTACCATTGCAGCGAAACGCAGAAGCTGGAACAATAAAAGAATTTTAACCAGTACATAAAAAAAACAAAACAAAAAAAAACAACAGCTTCTACTGGGAAAATGACCCACCCTGATTGTGTGCCACACTGGGAGCCCACCTCAATTGTGGCTAACATGCCCCCCCAAAACCAAATGTGCCACATTGGGAGCCCACCCCCGTGTGGCCAAAACCTGTGAAAAACCAGGAAATGGTCCGCGGTGATGTTTTTTATTTCCCCTTGTTACCTGCAACAAAGGAAATGGTCCTGTGCTGTTGGATCCCCTCTCCTCAGCCAGCACCCACCCTCTGCGCACCCTGCCTCCCCAACCCCCTACCCCATACTTACCACTGGAGGTTGGCGCGGGGATCTTCAGTGGACCAGGAACACGTCTCCACTCTTCAAAGCCAACCGCGAACTGAAGAAATGCTGGTAAGCAGTATAATGGTATCAAGTGTGTGTGTGTGTGGGGGTTCTACTTAGGTGGATATTTCATTTTAAAAAGGGACATCAAAAGTTGTCATCTTTCTTTGTTCCAGGCAGAACCTCAGGCCTGAACGTAAAGGAATTCAATAAATGATTCCTAACTGATGTATTAATGCTGAGATGCTCTCACTGGTAATTCCCCTTTGATGATGATTCCCCATTAAACATTTGAGCTAAAAATGAACATAAATGACTCAACTTGGCATATCTGCAGGAATGTCAGCTGGGCTAGGAGAAGCAAACCCCACTCTTTTAAACAGCAGAACTTAATAAGATGCAGAATGGAATATTTTTTTTTGTAAAACTTTAGTAAAAACCGAGTGGATTTTTGAGGGACATAAAGATGGGGAGGGGGGAATCTGAAGATATAAAGCTGCCACCTCATTAACAGTGAAAATGTGGATGAAACAGTTTTTAGGACAAAGGTTAGTTCATCTTCAGATGCGTTACAATTAGATTTCTTGGCTGTGGGGGCGAGGGGGGTCTGTACAGCTGTGCAGACCTTTGGCTAAAACCATAGCTAAGTCTGTTATTGTCACCACTATATAGACATGCATCAGTATACTTTATTCATTAGATGCATTTTAGAATACTGAATAAAGCCATACATTTCTAAAATAATTATCTAAATATTTTTTTGGTGGGGGGGGCTGTAAAGTGCATTAAGTACTGGCTGCTTTTCCTGCCTGATTTGGCTCTGTTGGACCATCCTGGAGCTTCCTCCATCAAGTTTCTTAAAACACTATGCATATAAGCTTATTGGTTAACATACATTTTAATTCTCAATTTTTACAGGTGTGCTAGGCACCACTGGCTCGAACTACAGTATTGCATGCCTTTGTGCACATTAATTCTCCATATAATGTTGGCAGTTGTGGCACCCGATGTAAACTGATGCGGGCCATTAGTCTACATATGTTTGGGAAATGTTGACCTATAGTACACTGAAGATCTCACTCTCGAAAATACTCCATGTAGCAGAGATCTCCAAGCTGTAATGTGTGTGTCCACTGGGTTGCACCAAACTCCCAGAGCTATGCTCTACTTAAGATGCATATCTGAAACAAAATACAACGGGAATGTTCCAGACTCAGGAAACATGAATGTTGTTTGTCTTCATTTTATTCAGAGTGGTGACAAGTTTTGCATACTATTACGCAAATAAAACATTGTGATGTCAAATTCTGATTTTAATGATGACATCTGAGTCAAAACATTTTAACTTATATTTAGACACAGTGGCCCAGATATTCAAAAGGGATGTGCCATGCGCAACAGGGATGTGCCAGCGCAAGTCCGAAAATGCACCATTCTGCAATATTCAGCAGGAGGCAGATGCGCCCCCCAAATCACAATGCACAACAACGCAATGATAATGAATGCATGCGCAACTGAAGGGGGAGGAACCATGCATAAATGGCGCAGTGCGATATTCAACAACATGTGCCATGCGCAATAGGGGAGCAAGCGGAAGTTGCGCGATAGCGGAAATGAGCCCAAATAAAAAGGAACAAGACAGAGGTGCAAGAACGCTACAGGGAAGGCACATGTTGCTGAACTGTAGGCAGCCACACAGGCACCAAGCACTGGGAATAGGACAGGGCAGGACAGAGACAGAGCACCTGGAACCCCCAGGAACAGGGAAGGTGTGGGGAGCCTGTGCCACAGTACAGACCAAAAGGGGGAAGTGCCACACAGCACTGAGGCCACTACAGGAGGTGTTCCTGGTGCAGGGTTAGCAGCAAAGACAGCAGGGGGAATACAGAAACAGGCCAGGGGTACATGCCAGGATATGGCCAGTGCCACCATCCAGATGGAGACAGTTATGAGGGGTAAGAAGGCAGGCAGCAGGGGAGCACGGCCGTGGAAAGGCCCGTTGGCAGTATGTCCCCAACAGGCAGTACCGAGCCTGCACCAGCTTTGAGCTGTACACTGATACTGAGATCGTGGGCCGGTACCGCGTGAACCGGGTGATTCTGAGGTGACTCTGTGAGCTTTGCAGTGATGTGATGCAGGCACCCACACAACGGAGCCATGCTCTGTCAGTGGAGACCAAAGTGACAGCTTTCATGTGCCTGCTCACCATGGGTACCTTCCAGAGACCAACAGGGGACATGACAGGCATAACCCAGTCGGCCGCATCATGCCTCCTCACCCAGTTCCTCAGTGCACTACTGCCACATGCTGCGGAGTACATCCATTTCCCCAGCACACCGGCGGAGCGCACAGCAAACATAGTTCCACAGGGTAACATGTATGCCTGGCATGCTTGGGGCAATAGACTGCACCCATGTGGCCATCCACACACCACCTAGCCCTGAAGGAGCCGCATACATGAATCGGAAGGGGTATGCAAGCATGAACTGCCAGGTGGTGTGCAATGCCAAGGGGACACATAATCAATGTCTGTGCCACACACCCTGGGGGAGCACAGGATGCCTTCATCTGGTACCAGTCTGCACTGTGCCATAGGTTCGAGAGTGGGGACATCCCCACTGGCCACCTAGTGGGTGAGTATGCAAAGCACACAGAAAGACGTGGAGCTTGGGAGGGGCATAGTCAGAGATGACATGGGTATTGGCCTAGATGGCCCAAGGCAGGGCGATGCTGATCACCAAACTAATGTCCACCCTGTACACACAGGTGACAGTAGATACCCACTCTGTCCCTGGCTGCTCACACCATACCAGCGGCCCGTGACCCCATCGCAGCAACACTACAATGAGGCACATGCCACCACATGCAATGTCATCGAGCAGGTGTTCGGGATGCTGAAGGTACGTTTCCGTTACCTGGACACGTCTGGCGGTGCACTACTGTACAGCCCCTCAAAGGCCTGTGGGCTATTCCTGGCCTGTTACATCCTGCACAACATTGCCAACGACTGTGGGATAGCCGTACAGGTCAAAGAGAGGGACAGCGATGGGGAAGATGAGGACGCTGGTGAAGATGGTGATGGGCAGCCCCCCCCTTAGTCAAAGAGACCCCCGACTGATCCAGATGGCACAACTGCACTGGGACACCATTACAGAGGAGCACTTCAACCAACCCAAGTAAGTCATGGGGCCATGTGCAACCACCAGTGGCAAAGACACAACCCACAAACATGCATGGACAAACCCCAGGGGTGCATGTCGTTAAGGGAATTGGCCGAGCATGGAACCACACATACCATCAGGGATGGGCAAAGTCTAACATGGCACGCAGTCACACACACACACACACCTCACAGGACATGCACAAAGGGTAGGAGGCACGCCAACCCCAACTGCCACCCCTAGCCACACACACGTCCACAGACCACCATGCCTGGTGCCTGTCATTGTGCGTGTGTCAGATGCTGGGCACCATTGCACAGTGGCAGACAGTGCAACGCAGGCATCATTGTGCACATGCCACAGCAGACAGCAGCCGGGAGGGTGTGCAGATGGAACGTGTGTGTGCATGCAGGGCCGGGTACCCCACCCGTGCATTGCACATTGAACAACACAATGCACACAGGGCAGCATCAGACAGTAGCCATGCTGGGGGGACAGGTCAGTCATGTGGCACATTGCCATGGCTGCCACGGATGCGTGGGTAGCCCCGCCGAGACCCTCCAGCAGTGACAGGCTGACCAATGGCCTTATGGGGTGGCACCGACGGTCCCCCAGGGGTTCCACTGCATGAACGTGGCCGTACTCACGCAGGGGTCTGCAGCACACCGAACATGCCTGCGCCAGGTGTGCTCGGGATGCCCACAGCTGAACCCGGTGTCGACAAGGAGGGTGTCACACGATGCCGGGAGTGGGGGGTGGACATTGCACTGCGCGGTGTCTGGGATGCATGGGCAAATAACTGTGTGCCCATTGTGGCCATGACAGCTGTGATTGCCTGTGTCTGCCTGTCAATGGCAGCGGTCACATCCTCCCGCATCCAGTCCATCCCTGCCAGGCGCAGAGCCGCACTGAGTGTATCCACCCTCATCACAAGCCGCACCTGCTGATTGACTGATGCTTGGAGTATGTGGGTGTGCTCATCTAAGAGGTCATCTGCCTGATCGGCATGCTGTCCCTCATGGTGTTCACATCCCTGATGGTCAGCACCCCTTGAGGGTGGGCACTGCACACCAGGGAAAGGCCTGGGCATGTCCACAGGTGGTGCACTAATGCCGCCCCCTGACACTAAACCCCCATGGCCCCTGGCTGACTGCTGACACTGCCCCTCTGGCTGCCGCTCTCCAGGGCTCAACAGTGCCACCGCAGTGGCCGCAACAGCCTCACTGTCCTGGACACACACCAGTGCTGCCCCACTGGTGAAGACAGGCACAGGCTGGGACTGTGATGTCACGCAGGCCTCCACGGCGGCACCACCCATGGCCATGCCCGTGATGTCACCTGCTGTGTGGCCATCCTGCAGCCCACACATACCACTGTCCATGAAGTGAGCTCCATCATCATAAGTGATGGATCTGGCACCAGCCCAAGTCTCAGCATGCTGGCATCCATGGACACTGGCATGCTGGGACACGGGCAGGACCTCCTCCGCACCTGCTTCACCAACATCAGTCCAGACATCCAGGCAGGCCCACTGTCTCCCTGACCCTTGTATGCCTGTGGAGGTGGATGGGCCCTCCTCTATCTCCATGCTACTGCCCTCAGTGGACAACCCACCACTACTGACCCATGTAGATGCTCAGGAGCTGTAAGGGAACACAGTAGCATTAATGTATCTGTCCTACCCTGTCCCCCCCCATGGACAGATCAGGACCTACCATGCAGTGATGGGCTACCACCCATCTGGAATCCACCACCCAGAACACCCTCGATGGCACAACACTGCACGCTGCCAGCAACCCGCTCTTCTTGTGGGGTCAGGCGTTGCTCGTCCGGCTGTCCCCCACCGGTCGCAGACCATGCTGCCCTGATGGCAGCCACCTTCTCCTTAATCCTCCACCTGTCCGTGCCCATCTTCCTTTTTGTACTCCTGCATGGACCGCTGGTGGCTGCCATGCAGGTTGATGGCATGCACCACCTCTTCCCATGCAGCAGCATGGGCTTGTGGTGTTCCCCGGCGTCCATTGAGCATTGGCTCCTGGTCGAGGTAGGCCTCAAACAGGGCATCTGTTTCTGCCTTGGTAAAGTTAGTCCTCCTCTTCCTCCCACGTCTCTGTTCCTCTTCCTCCACCTCACTATCGGTCATTATTCATCCTGTGAGAATGACAGGTGTTACCTGTGACTGTGCAGTCCCATGCATGTCCCACACACCACAGTCCACACTCCCAAACAGCATGCAACTCACCACAATAGACTGCAGTAACTGACTATGGCCAGTGCAGCCCAATGTCGCATTTTTATAGTGCAACATGCAAATGAGGTGAGGCGCATTTTTAAGTGGATGCAAATGCAGTGTCTGCACCATTGAATGGCTGATTAGCTGATTTGCATATGCCGGCTGAATATCGCCCTGTTGCGCTTTGCGCAATTGTGTTGAACGTGCTCAGGCAAGGGTGCATTTCTGTGACATGCGCAGTACACGCCAAACTGCTCATGCCCGGGATGATGATGCAGATGCCTGCCGTGCTGCTGACGTGCTGTGCATGGGAGGCAATGCAGGGCACGGCCACCACTGTGACAGTGGTGTTACTGCGCTGTTCACATATATGGCGCTGTGGCACTGAGGCACCATAGGCCACCTCCTGTAGGCCACTACAGGAGGTGGCACACAGGCACCCAATTGTGCTACAAGTATTGAGTTCCAATCACGCTGTGGCTGTCCGTGCACGAGATTCCCTTGACCCTGTGCTCGGCCTTTGCCCCATAGGCACCATGCGTCCATGGGTGCACCACTATCGCACTGTTCAGTGACAGCATGATAGGGAATGGCAGCACTCTACCGCACAGCATCTGCACGTGGCAGACCGCGCTGCCGAGCACCATTTTGACTCTAACTAGCTGTTGAGATAGCACAGAGAAGGGCTGCTGTGTGGAGCCAGGTTGAGTTGGCCAATTTGATGGCCACTGTAGAGCCCCATACTGGGGCACTTTGTGGTGATGCACCCCTGGACAGGGCCAGGAGTGCAGTATGGGAGGAGGTGGTGGTGGCGCTGGGGGAGGCCACGGGAATCGGGCACACGGCCAGGCAGTGTCACCACCAGTACAGGGACCTCCGGTGCAGGGACCCAGAAATGCTTGCCCGCCTGCAGGGATGTGCCAGGAGGGGCACAGTGCCATGGCCAGGTAGGTGCCCCATCCATAGACTGTTAACATCCATACGGGTATCACGGTTGCATGTGTCCGGCACATGGGGGGGGCCACCAGTGTTGGCTGTGGTGGAGGTATCGGGGTGGGGGGTGGATGGGTATGGCTGTGTGGGATTGCACACACACGGGGGCAGGGGGACTTTGTTACCAGATTGTACTGATGTTCCTCTCTCCATGTTTAGATTTTAGGCCCAGAGGAGTACCGGGCGGGTGAGAGAGAGGAGGCGTCACCAGGAGGACCAGCAGGCCGGGAGGGATGCAGGTCCACAGAGGTGCAGGGACCAGCCTGATGATGGTTAATGCCTTACATCCATGATTACTATTGCATGCTGTATAACAGGGCAGGCAGCTGGGCATGGCCAACCATCCATTGACACCACTGCCATGCACGCAACTTGTTACAGTGAGTACTGCACAGTGGCACTGCATGTCTGGGAGTGCATCAGTGGTGGTCCATGCATGCACCGGGTACATGGCTGTGCCACTGCCTTCACACCGCATAGCCATGTCACTGTATGGCCACAGTGGTGCTGTGCGGGACATGGGCGGTGGGTGTGTGCAGTGGTCTGCATGGCTGTGGGTGCCTGGGTAGGCAGGTCTTGTGGACGGGTCACTGTGGGTGGTCGCACACCATCACAGGGGCGTGGCACATGGCTGTATGCCATGCACAATGGGTGGGCTGCAGGGGGCTGGACAATCACACGTATTGACTCTGTTCCCTTGTTCTAGGTGGACAGCGACTACTGGCCATTGAAAGGGGCATGCAGGAGTTATTGTAGCTGGCAAGGGCATCCCTGGAGATCCTCCAGACAATGGAGCGGCACGGGGTCAGGAGGTGGAGGACACGTCGGCACCACATAACTGAAGAGCAGGGTGGACGTTAGGCCCTCCATGCCCCTGGAAACACCTTACCCCCCTGGATCCACTCTCACACCCCTTTTTTCCTCTCCTATATGTTCACCCCTGCCTCTTACCTGCCTCCACCTGGTATGTGGCCCTTCCCCCCATCGTAAATATTTGTAAATAGTTTTGTTTCTTACCTCTTTTTAATACATTTGTTTTGTTATGACAACTGTGGTGGTCTCTGATTTGCAGCAGGCTACAGGTGCTCAGCTGCAGTGGTGTGCATGGCGTCAGGGGTGGTGCAAGCATGGGCATGTGTTTGTGTCCGGAACGGAACCACCTATGGTGTGGGCGGAGGGATCAGTCACTGTCTGTGGTTTGTGTGTTGTTCTCTGTGCACTGGATGCCTGTGTGCAGTGGTCCATGGTGCATGCACTGTGTGTATGGCACCCCTGTCAGACCGTCCATGGCCTGTGCAGCTGACACCCTTGCATGTCTGTGATATGCACAGTCTGCTGGCATGTCAGTGGTGGCTGTCCATGCTGGACAATCACTGTTCCCGGCACAATGCCAGGTTGCCTTCCATCACCAGTATGGTGTACATCTGCCTCCGGTGGCACTGTGGCCTCTGCTGCTGTTGTCCCTCCTCCATGCTGTCGCCTGTGTCTGTTGCAGGGGATGTGCTCCACTGTCTGTCACTTGTGCTCCGGCCGCATGCTGGTGGCATACATCTTCATGGTTCCTGCGCAGGGTGGCTGGCACACCTGTGCCATGTAGGGGTGCTGGCCGTGTGTACATGGATGCCATGGCCACATGCCATTGGCTTGGTTGACCTGCTACTGTGTCCCTGTGTTGGTGTGCCCTTGGGTATGGATGGGTGTTTGTCCATGCACTGTGTTGCATCCTGTGTGGCGCATGCTTCCATGCAACACTGTGTGTGTGTCTGTGCTGGCTGTTGTGGTCAGTGCTGGGACTGGATGTATCCTTGGGAGGGTGTGCAGGGTGCTGTACCACTGGTGGTGGGGTCCGGGACATGCCCTGTCGCATGTGGGGTACCTCGTGTGCCGACGCATAGTCGGTCTCGCGGCTGTACCTCGGGGGGGATGTGCAGGGTAGCACTGTGTATGCAGTTGTTGCATCGCTGTCTGCTGCCACCCGCTGCAGGGTTCACATGGTGGGGCTGCCTTGCATGGCTCTGTGGTGCACAGGTTTGCATTGTTACAGTGGGGGTGGTGGCATGCATGGGGTGTCCTGCACTGTTGGGCGCTACTCCTGGGCAGGGTGTATGGGGATCATGGTGCAGGGTGCAAGGTGTGCTCTACATTGGTGGGATGGTGTGGCATGGGGTGGTCAGCCCTCCTTGTGTGCCGGTCACAGCTTGCAAGGGGTGTGCTGGGGTACCATGCCCCGGCTGTGGGTTGGTTGCTGGTATCCATGGGCTGGTGGTTATTCCAGCTTTCCACCAGTTGTGCAGTGCATGGGGTGTGGGGGGTGATGTCTGTTCTGCTGTGTGCTCCTCTGCCCATCTGTGGCATGGGTGGTGGGCCCCAGCATCCTGTCCCTGTGCATCCCTGGTTGTGCTGTTGTATTGCTGCCCTGCTCCATGGGGCATCCCTGGTTGTGCTATGGCGCATCTGGACTGCTCCACTGAGGATCCCTGGTTGCGCTATGGTGCATCTGAAATGCACAACTGCACATCCCTGGTTGTGCTATGGCGCAGGTGGCATGATATTCAGTCATGTGCTGCAGGCGCATCTTGACCTGCACTGTTTTTGAATATCGCACTTCTTGTGCATGGGCACAGTGGACTTGCGCTTGCTCCTGCTGTTGCACATTTTTTGGGCACAGTTTGAATATCCAGGCCAGTATAGCTTAGCATGACATATTTTCAGCATATAGTCAGCCTTTCTTCTTTATTACTAAGTACATTTGTAAGAAAACTACATCTCTTCCCCTTGAGGTTATCAGCTCCTGCTATTTACTTACACCTTCAGCAAAGCATGCTGCTATGTGTGACATCACCATAACTTTAGACTTTATGTACTGTATGTTAGTGTACATTATCACTGATGGATTCTCCTACTGGCATTTTAAAACTATGGTCTAACTTACATCCAAAATTGAATGACTTGATGAACCACTACTTCTAGATGACAACATTACAGATTTGATGCCACGAGCAGATCATAATGATGTCACTTTGTAGACAGCCAACAGTGCAGCTTAGGTCACACAAAAGCAAAATAAAAAAACATTTAAGGACCGGTGTATTTACTAATAAAGAATTAAACAGAGCTGTGTACAGAAAATGCATGAAATATAAGTTAAAATACGTTTAAATATAAATGTTCCTTAAGGGTTCCATATCCCTTTAAATACTGCATTATAGTTTGTCTATTTCTGAGCACATTGTAAAAGGATGGTGGTGGTGGTGGTGATGGTGTGTGTGTGGGGGGGGGCGGTTATGGACCCTTTCCTTATTACACATCTTTCACTTGTAATAGACAAATCTCCCATATACTGTACATGAGGAGGTTTTTCAATCAATAAATCCACCTACCAATCCATCATCATTAATCAATCAATTTCTTTATTTAACTAGGTGGTATCACTGAGAACAGAATCTCATCCAATGTGGCACAGTGGTGATCTGGCTCAAAAAGCAACAAGACACGCTACAGTAACATGAAATACAATGTCAGATCATGGTCCCCTGGGTCAGGGGCAGACCACCACTTTTAATCCCCATTTATGCAGAATTAGAAGATTGTTATCCCTGTTCCCCACTAAATATGTGCTGACACCCCCTTCCTTAGGACATCTGTGATCCGCACCCAAAATATAACAATCAAGCACATAACCTGGTCATAATACGATATGACTACACAATAAAATGGGAGCATGACAATTCACTCCCATCTTTTTGCTCCCCGACTTCTCACTCCCAACAGTACACTCCGCATCAGTTCACCCCATGACATTACACCCCATGTCAATTCGCTCCCCCACTTGCTCCCTTTTGCAGCTCAAATGTCTCTTACTTGGCAATTTGCTCCCCCACTCACTCCCTCTTGCAGCTCAAATGTCTCTTACCTGGCAATTCACTCCCACACTCACTACCTTTTATAATACATAAATTCAATGTAGAAATCTCTTACCGAAATGGCATTGAGGGACGTTCAGCTCTTGGTAGTGCAGGATAGTGTAGGAAGTGCAGGAAACCTTGGCAATGTAGTGAAGGCAGTGTAGGAAACCATGGCAAGTTTCTGGTGAGTTAAAAATGATACATCTTTATTTCAAATGTTTAAAAACACTTCACAGTACCAGTAGTTGTGGTTTGCCAAAGCAAGTAAATTGCTTTAATTGAATATTTCCTTTCTGCCCCTTGGACTGAATAGCCATACAAATCATGGCCCTTCCACTGAATAACACATACATGATAATGTGTATTGACTCTTGAATGTTGAGACTGCCAGGCGATTCGGTGTGATGGCGTGAGGAGGCAGTTTGAGCAGGAGCATAATGTCGGAGTGAGAGTCGGGGAGCGAAAAGATGGGAGCAAAATGTCATGTACACATCAAAATATTTTAGATGCATACATTCCATATTATGGGAGTGGGGAGAGTGCAAAGGCATATAGAAGCTGTTTTCCCATAAGTAAAGTACATCTTATGGCTAAATTTGCAATTTCAGTCGAACTGAACCACATAGTAAATATTAAATTATTCTGTGAGTTGCTGATAAAGTGTGTGTGTATGTGAAGAAAAAAATAATGTTGCACAGTAACAATAATAAAAGTAATTTATTTATTACAATGAAAATGACATTGAAATATGTTCAGTCCCTAACAAGTTTATATGTAAAGGTTAAACCTTTAAGATTGAAAACTGGTGGTCATTAATCACCAATGGAGCCCCTTCCCTCATGATAAGTTGGTGTCATTATTATTTATAGTGATGCAAAGTTGTGCTCTAAATACACCTATAAACCATTATGAAATATCTACAAGAAAGACATCTTGGTATTAGGTTTCAAGTCAAAAGTCAGTTATGTGCCACTGTGAGCAAATGCAATTTAACCGGTTCCCCAAAGGTAATGTTTGAATGATCATGTCTCCAACATGCAGCAAAAGAAACCTGAGATAGGTTTACAACTCTAAACAGGGTTAATACTGACGTTTTAACAAAAGAATCGGTGACTGAATATGTCACTGAAAAGCCTGTCTAAGAGCTATCAGTTTCATCTAAGTGTTATTTTTTTGCTCATCCAAAACAGCAGTGGTTAGTACCACTTAATGGTTCTTTTGCTTAAGCTGACTGCTTAGATGGGAGGTATTAAAGGAATGGGCACTGACATGTACAATATAAATACTTATTAATCGTCTTCCATTTTCTCTGTATAGACCTAATATACTTAGAAAAAATGTTTTTTTATGTTTGATCTGATATGACTTTTTGTTAATAAAAATTCCCTTTCAGTATTTAATACATTTTAATAATCACTGTGAAAGATACAACATAGCCTGTCAAAGAATAAAGGACATTTTATTTCTTTCACAGTCATCTCACAAACGTGGCTTGTTGTCCCTGTCTTGATGCAAGATGATATGAAAAGCAGGGTAAATTTTCCCTGCACCCCCCCAAAAAAACACACTTTCATTTTTGGCACAATATTGGCTAGAAAAACATCTATTTATGTTTGACATTGACAAGCAGAAAGAAGTTATGATCTATACTTCAGTTTAACTGGGAATGAAGTTACAGATGAGGTCTTGTTTGAGTTTTTTAGATACTCTGACCAGTGGCTGGAATTTAGTTTTCCTTTAATTTAATCAACTCCTCCCCCAGCATTTATTTCTTTTTGCTAATGGGCTGGACCCACTGAAAATGAATTCCCTTTAGGGGACAACCCATAAGCATTACATTCAAGATACAGCAGCAAAACAAACAATACATGGACTACAGATCAATTCTGGATCATGAAGCATTCACTGCTACCGACAGAACCATGAGACACCAGCATCTCAGCCAATGTGTTGCTGCTGCCCAAACTGTATGGAGTTGCATTCCAGTTGTTATATAACAAGCAACAGGGTCAGACTGGGGTACAAGGGGCCCATCTGGAAAGTGAATACAGGGGCCACCTGGAAAATCAATAGGGAAGGGCCCAGGTTGACACACTCATATCAGTGTTCCACTTCAGTTCGATACACTAACTCTGTGTTTGCATCATACTTTTATCCACAGTGCCCCAGACAACCCAATTAATTAGAAAAGAGATAAATGCAAAGATTTTCAGAGTTCAGAAGGTGTCCAGATACCCAACTAAGGGGGGGCTCACCTGGAAATTTCCAGGTATCCAGGTGGGCCAATCTGACTCTGGCAGGCAATGTTAACAGATGCAGTGTAGTAGTGGTTAGAGCAATAGCTTCAGAATTAGGAGCTCACAGATCAAACCCTGCAAGCCACCTAACTTCTCACTGTTACACCCAATCCAGCTGCAGAAATGGGTAGAAGCAAAATCCCACTAGAAATAAGGTGTCTGTCTGTCAGTCTCTCTGTCTGTCTGTCTGTCTGTCTGTCTGTCTATCTATCTATCTAGCTATCTATCTATCTATCTATCTAACTATCGACAGTATCTATCTATCTATGTTACAAGGATGGAGCTTTCCCCAGTAGAAGTGGTTTGGAGTTCTTTCACTGTAGTCCTTTTCCTGTGCATGTAACTGTGATTAAAACTAATAGAAACCCTCCAAATGTATTATAGTATATGGTTAGGGCTTATTGTAGATTAAAATTGGTGGCTTTCTAAATCTTGTTGTAGGACAGTTCAAAAGTCAAAAAAGTTGTTGTACTATCATTCTGACATCACGTCGATAGTGCAATAACTTTTCAGCCTAGTCCTACCTCCTGATTGGCTGACTCCACCGGCTGTAATGGCAAAAAAAAGTTAAAACATGGTGGCGGATTAGGCGGTCACGAGAGATTGGATCTTACAGAGATCTTCCTTCTACCACAAGGCTTTGTGACACATAAGCATTTTTTTATTTAAAAAAACAAACTGCTGCTTAAAGAGTGCGAGTGGGTGTGGGTAGAAGCAGCAAATGGTGGGAGTACAGTGAAGCTGAAACAAGCTAGCAGGATGGGCTAAAGCTGAACTGAGAGTGGGATGAGTCAGAGCAGGAGCAGCATGACATAACAAAGGTAACCATCAACTTGGGGGGGGCGAAAAAAAAAGACAAAAGCCAGGAACCATCTACTATATAAAATAGTAGATGGTTCACCATCCATAACCAAGGCAGTTTTCCATCTCGGGAGTTGATGACATCAGGGAGACCTCATGAGCTAAGCTCTGAGGTCTCCTGATGTCATCAACTCCCAGATGGAAAATAGTTTTATTGTGGATGGTCACCCATCCACTATTCTATATATATTAAATAAAAGAAGGGTAAATCCTTTATAGTCAGAAAGACATACCTTGCAGGGGTCAACAAGATCATCAAACCATTCACCCTTTGAATGAGAGGCATTATAATCTGGTTAGCCCCTTCATTGTGTTTATCTCCTTATATACTACACTTACTGTATACAGCACAATTTTCCAGATATATATCTATAGAAATATCCCTCAGGTGAATCCTAGTTCTACATAGCAGTCCAATCCCAACCAGAACCAGCAGTTGCTAATTTCATGACTTTCAGCTGTTTGAGAATCTGACAACTTTCAGTATGACAGTTTTATCATTTATTCATTGAAATGTATTTAAAATGGATAGCCCAGCTGAGATGCAGCATCTTATTTTGATTGGGGTCTTGTCTCTGCCCAGTTCTACACCAGGGAAGAATAGTTGCACATGGAAGTCAGGAGACATGTCCAAGGTCACAGAATGAACCAACTGTGGAGGTGGACAGTGGATTTGACCTGTGTACTCTGCTTTATAGCTCAGTGCTTTAACCACTACATTTCATAGACTTCCTAAGGGTTCATCAGATTGCCCTATTCACAAGGAAGGATGTGGCCAAAGAATCCTTCTTGGTGACAGATAACTAGTGTTTTTAATGTTAACATTTATTTAGCCCGGATCACTCAACTAAAAGGCAACAGCATGTTTTCCAGTTGGTTCTGGTTTTGATGGTGTGTTGTTGTTTACTCCAAGGTGTTGTAGTTGCAAACGGATTAGTTAGTGGACATACAGTATGAAATGACAGATTGATCATTGTGGTAAAGGAGTGGTTATAAAAACACATCAGCTTTTTTGTGATAGAACCCTGCTAGTCAAATAATACAGAATGTTTGGGAATAAGTTAGAAATCTAGCTAAAAGAGCCACATAAGTATGGGCAAAGAATGAAAAACAATTGTCAAAATGTTATTGGTATCTGTAATTTAGAAAGCGGCAGATCAATGTAGAGAACTAACTGCAAAACATCCAGTAGAGAAGTATTGATGGGAGGCTCCTTGTTTAATATCAGAAAGCATGCTGTCCTTTCAGTCACAGAAATGGAAACAGAATGGACAAGCTGTGCTGATTATTCTTTCCACTTCATGTATGTCTGTTTAAATAAGGATTTCAGTCTGTGAAGGATGAAAAGGTTCCACATGTCTGCCTACTGAAAAACATGTCTATCTCCTGAAAAACATGGTGATGACTTGTTTGTTGAGCTGTCTATTTGACTTGAAGACCCTCCATAGCTGGTTCTCTGTACACACCACTAAATCATCTTGTAATACACAGAATGATCTCACATACTGTAATGGTAAGTGCAGCAAACAGACATTGCTTTCTGTCACTGACAACCCAGTAGATTTGTCTTGTAGATGAAGCAATAATTTCTGTGCAAACAAAGGAGCAGAAGTAGAAATATGGCTTCCTATACTGAATGTTACAATTCTGCTGATGAGCAAACATCCTTATGTTTAACCAGCCTTGTCATAACCTTCTTACGGCTTGCATGCTTATGCTTCAAAGAGCTAACAGTAATCTGTTAAAGTAAGTTACTTTCCCTAACATAGTCTGGGTGATGTCAGTGAAGATTAAATTGAAGGTGGCATTCTCCTGTTAATAGACACCCCACCAGAAGCATTTTTTAATTTTTTTATTTGAAATGAATTGTGATATTCTTAGTTCTTAACCGACTGGTGTCCACATCACAAATCCACCGTTAGAAATGGAGATAATTTGCATTCTTGTTGGCAGTCTGATATAAAAGATACAATAGACCAAGCAGTGAATGGTCAGAGAGACTGAACTAATGTCTCATTCAAAGGTGGTCCCTCCAAGAGTCATATATGCTGAGCCTTGTGAGGAAGCTTGAACTGCAGTCACCGGTGCTGCACCTGGCATGTATATAAATGGAAGACTTCAGTCTCAAGAGCGGATATTGCAGCTCATTCCACACACATAAACACAAAATATCCATAAAACAAATGCTATTCTACAAATAAAATAAAAACGCACAAGAATTAAAGGAGCCTGCTACCTTTCGATACTGTACTATACTGTAAGGTATTGCAACAACAGAAAATCACTACATGAGTTGTTTAATCATGGGTACCTTAATACCTGGAAATTAAAGTGTGTAACTTTGTCATTAAAATTCAGATCTCTAGCTCTAGTATGGTTAGTGAAAGAGCTACCCCAAGTGATTGGATAAAAACTGAAGACAATAGAAATAACAACCTAAAACAAGGCGGTCAGTAAGGGTAAGTTGAACAAGTGCGGATTTATGAAACAACAGAAATAGAATACTGGGCAAGGAATGTGAGGCAGGCACAATGTCACTCATAATAAACTGAAATTTGGTAAGGTCGGGGATTGAGTAGGGTCTGTGGTAACACAGTAGGCAGGGAACTTTAGGGCAGACTATGTGGGCCAAATGGTCCTTTTCTGCTGACAACTTTTATGTTTCTATGTAAATAAAACAGATATAGTGATGTAGACACTTCCTTTGTATCCCTTCAGGAATTGCTTTAACCTTTCAGGAAACACAAGGGTGTTGTGAAATGTGATGTTTGTGCTGAGAGCTGATGAGCTCCAACCTCCAGTAAAAGTGCTATTTTGAGAGTTATCATTAGAATATGTGAGACTTCAGTAAGATAAATTCTGATGCTATTTAAGCAAAGAACATTATTTCTTTTGAAATGCCTTTTCATTAGCAAGGATCTGTTCCCACATCTTCATAGAATGAGATTATGAATTTCAAGGCCTTGTTATTCTTGCCAAGAAGTCAAATCACTGAATTATGAAGTGATGTAAAACATATTTCATGACCATAGAGAATTTACTGAAAAAGAGTAAACCAAAATCCTATCATGATGGAACTGATTTTTATGTTTGCTTGCATGCATGTGCAAGAAACATAGTGCCATCATCGGAGATTTCGGAGGTGTGTCACCTCCTTCTCCAATTCAGTCAGTGTGTTGGCAGGCGCGGCCCCTGTAAGCCAATGCATTCTGGAGCTGTCTATGACAAGCTCCAAAATGCAGTGTCATACAGTTCAAAGGGGCAGCTACGCTTGAGTGAGCAGCGATAAGATATACAACGCTCGCGCCAACTCCTCACACACACACACACACACACACACACACACGCACAGAAACCACGCGGCGTCGCAGCTTCGCACTCACGCACACAATTGAATAGCCGCCAAGGCTGCCCAATCCCGCCGGCTGTGCTAAGTTCCCCCACCTCCCCAAA